>CM053622.1:574119016-574138623 GCA_028646595.1 Phalanger gymnotis
GGAAGGGAAAGGGGGATGGGAGGGGAATGGGGCGACAGAGGGGAGGGCTGACTGGGGAATAGGGCAACCAGAATGTATGCCATCTTGGAGTGGGGGGGGGAGGAAATGGGGAGAAAATTTGTAATTCAAACGCTTGTGAAAATCAATGCTGAAAACCAAACATGTCAAAAATAAATTAAAAAAAAAAGTTCTTTAGCACACACAAAAAAAAAAAGAATAAAGAGTCAAGGACAATGCCAAGATTATAAGCCTGGCATTTTGTGACTTTGCTAGAGTACATATCACATTCTACACTATAGATGTAACTATCTTTATCTTTTGATTCTACTAAACTACAAGCTCCTTCAGGGTAGGGACTATTACTTATTCATTTTCTGTACCTCCTGCAGCCCTGAACCAAGTGCCTTCTACCTAGAAGGTACTCTACGGTTGTTTATTCAATTGAATTGTAATGTGAAAAGTGAAATAATATTAGATTCTAAATATGATAGTTCACAAAAATAGAAGAATGAGAGTCACAAGACAGGAAATCATAAATTAGTAAATTAATTTAAAAGACAGATAATAGTTGCTGTGGGAGCTTAGAGGATAATCTGGATACATTGTGATGGTGAGAAGAGGGAAGGTTTTATGAAAAAAAGGTACATTTTATATTGTAGTTTGGAAAATGGTTCAAATTTGAATAAACAGAGAGGAGCGAAGGTCATGTCAAGCAAGACTGAAAAGGTTTGGCAGTTTTGTGTGTGATACTTGAGTACTTTAGCCCTCACTTCATACAGGAAAGTTATCCTATATATCTCACCCTTCCCCAAGATTCTCCAGTACCATTAAGGACATTGGGGTGGAGGAGAGAATCTAGGTTCTCCTTCAATGCCTCTACTCCCTGTCTATTGTATTCCCTCCACCGTAGGAAGTGGGTCACCTGAAACCCAATTCCATTCAACCACTAACAGTAGAACTTTCTTCGCATTACAATTTTTATTAATTTATTTTTAGTTTTCAACATTCACTTCCACAAGATTTTGAGATCCCGAATTTTCTCCCCATCTCTCCCCTCCAGCACCCCAAGACGATTCGCATTCTGATTATCCCCTCCCCCATTCTGCCTTCCTTTCTATCACCGCCCTGAGAATTTACAAGTTTTTTTTAATATAAAAGTGATTTCTAATGACCAATATTTACACCAAGATGAGTTTAAACTTGAGGGAAAGAAGAAAAAAATAAGTGAAGGATGTTAAGTAAACTCATGTATGTGTGAGAGAAAAAGAGAGGGGGGAGAAAGGAAGGGGGAGAGGGTGGGGAAGAGAGAGAGAGAGAGAGAAAGAGAGAGAGAGAGAGAGAGAGAGAGAGAGAGAGAGAGAGAGAGAGAGAGCGCATGCCCTGGTAAACTTGTATTGCTTATTGTAACACCATGAAAGTAACGATAACTGTATCCAACCCGAAGCTGGGACTAGTGAAACTTGTTATTTGAGGCAAAATCTCATGGGATTGTATTTGATATTGTTCTGAGTTTTGAATTCAGGTATGATCGTCTGATTGATCATTGTATCAGTAATCTACCATTTAAGAGAAATGTCACAATCTACTCAGTGGGAGTGTGATCCTGAATGTCTGTATCTGAGAAAGACTGAGGGAATGGCCTTGGCATGGTATAAGGTAAGGTCCTCCTGACTCTTTTTCCCCATTGTATTACTTCCTTTTGAACAGAAATGTTTCCCACCTGATTAATCTTGAGTCTGGCTAGAATACCCTGTAAAAGTAGTGGAATATTTGCTGTATGATTGGTTATTCCAAAAACTTGACTGTGACTCTTACCTAAAATCAAATAGAGTTAAGGCTGCTTTATCTCAGTATGTATTGTACTTGTATTGAGTCATTCTGTGACTTTAGGCCTGGGCCTAGAGGATCAGTTTTGAGGCTGTTATAATAACATCCCTGCTTCTTCCTTTTATAGCAAATTTCTATAATTAGGGCAGTTAATGAAATTGTTTAAGATCTTACTATTTTCAGTATGAATGTTCAGTAATTCCATATCTCAAACAACTAAGTAAATTAGTGCTTAGGCTTGAGATGTCTGCTAATAGTTGTATATTCATATATAAGATTAAGTCACTGAAGTATCTTATTCCTTCAGTATGATATAGGAACAATTGGAGGAAGATAAAAAAGCTTGTGAAATAAAGATATAAATTTATTAGTTTGTGAGGTTAAAGTCAGAAACCTCTTCTGTTTTATTTTAAAGAGTAGAATTTTAGTGCAGTTATCTTAGTGGAGAGTAACTTATGAACCGTCTTGTGTTAACTCAATGGCAAATCCAATTTGTTTGTTATTTAATCTAGGATTAACACCTCTATAAAGCAATGTCCTGAACTACATGCAAACTGTTCAGGAGATACCTTAGAGTTGTTCCCATTGCTTAAAGAGCTTCTAGAAGAAGTAGTTTATGTTTGTGTAACATCTATTCCATCTGAACATGTTTTGGTAGACAATTCATTTGATATACACCATTCTATGTACAGTTTGATATACAATTGTATGCTGTTTGATATACAAGTAGGAATTAATAACTTAGTGCATATATTCTTCCCATCCCAAGTCTTTTGTTACAACTGAAGTAAATAAATTCATTTATGTAACTATTGAAGCTAGGTTTAAAAAAACATCTACTAGCAAGAGTGTTATTACCTATATTTTCATCTATAGGATTAAATCCTTAATAACATCTGATCCTCCAAAGGTAAAAATTTTGAGAAAGCAACAAGACCAGACAATCATATATAACAAATGCAAATTATTTTAATGGAGTATATGAAAATTTAAATTCTCTGAAGTTTCAAGTGAACAATGAGTTACTAATTTGATGTTCGTCTTGTAGCTCCACTGTTGATCAGGTCAGAACGACAAAATTTGAGCTTGTTTTCATCATGTGAACTAGGTATTGGAGAACTAAATTTTGAGAGAATATATTAATTTGTATTGACATCCATTTTGTAAAAGGTTTTTGCAGAGACATCTAAGGATCTCTGCAAGTAGCTTGGAACCAGGCAAACAAATCTATCAAAAAGGAGACAACTTTAGAGCTGCCCTGAAAATAAGACCTATTAAAGAATGTCCAAAAGAAGATGTTTCCAGAGACCCGAAAACATGTGGACATGTGGGATCCAAGATGAAATATTCTAATTAAATGCACACTGGAAGGGGAGGGAAATACAAGGAGACTTGATATTAGTTAATATTGACGATCATTATTGTATCACTTTGCCTTTTTGTTTCATAGTATCTATCTTTGCCGATTTTTCTTAGTTACCTTGGTGACATGTAAATCTCTCCTCTAGTATTAGTCCATGGTTCTTAACCAATGGCTCATACTTTAATTGATCATTCCTCTTGTTCTCGCATTGACTTGTCAGGGGTAATTGTGACAGGTCTCCCAATGACAAAGAGGGGGAAACAGAAAATCGAATTATTCTGATTCCTTTTTGTAATTGATTCTATTCTATGTCACCCCAGATGTTATAAAGTCACCTAAGCCATGTTTTCTTGTCTCTGAACTTGTTTCAACAATTCAGCTAGCCTGTAATAAGTTCAGAAATTCAGTTCTCTCACTAATCACCAGATGTCATAGACTTTTTATCACTTCTTTTGGGGTAGTATGGAAGAAAATTGTAACAATTGTGATAACTCTTTTCTTGGTTATGTTGTTTTCATGCTTGTGCTTATATTGCTGTTGTGAATTATGTCTCCAATGAAGCTCACTGTTGAGTTCTTCTGCTTCTTCCATGATAACAAAGCCACTTGTATATTGCTCAGGGAACCTTTTGAAAGATACTATCAAAAAGAATGTATGAGCAGGTCACAAAGGGTGAAGGATATGGTGGGAACAAGGACCTGAAAATGTAACCTATGGTATCAGGGTTATTGTAAAGAGTAAAACAGCTCCTATGGGAAAATATACATTAACCCACCCATGTGATCTTGGGTCATCTCTTGGCACAAAGCCTCCTTTGTTTTGTTTCTATATATCCGGCTTGCCTAAGTGTAGTATGGAAATCTATCACTCTTTTGTCACTACCTAGGACTGGCCTCATAAGTAAACTCCCCTCAGTAAAACCTATGCTGGCATGGATTGCTCTTCTCTCTTTGATTGTCTCAGTAGTCTCTCAGAGATGGGACTGTCCCTCTAGATGGTCTGCCACTATATAGGGGTGCCAAAGATGTGAAATGTTAGACAAACTTTCAGATAAGGTCACTATGTTGTTTTTATTTATACTAAACCATTTGTTATAAAAGACCTCTGACAAAGTGGGAGTGATATGCAAATATATGCAATACAAAAACAAAATAAAATTTTCAACAGAAAAAAAGACTTGTCCATGGCATAGGTAGTATCAGCAGCAGGATCTGAACCTAGCTTTTCTTGACTCCAAGGCCAGCAGTCTACCCATTATAGAGATCATATTACCTGGTGCTTCCTATTAGCTAAAATATGGATTTACTTGCAGATTACTCTTTTAAGTCTCAGGCCTCTGAGCAGTTCAGTAAAGCCACTTTAAAAAATATGGAGTGAAGAAAGTGCTTGATAAACCTTAAAGTGCTACATAAATGTGATTTAGTAATATTATTATAATGTGCTGACAATGAAAAGAAAATAAACCACTAAGCATGTAATAGATGAGGACTCAAGGTTTTTTGTTATTGCTTTTTTTTTTCCTCTCCTATTATCCTTGCTTCGAGCCAGATTGTTTTATCAGGCAAGAGGCTGCAAGGATCCCATATGGCACTGTTTTCTTTTGCTTATTTTCCTAATAATTATTTTCCAGGAGGAAGAATGTCACAACAATAAAGTTTTACTTAATTGTAGGAAACTCAGAGTAATTGAAGGCACTCCCGTTCTAAGTTCCATCAGTAGTCATTTAATAAGAGTTCACATTTACATGAGGCTTCTGTTTACAAGGCATTTTGCATTATCTCACAATAACCATGTGAAATGATCAGGTAGGAAAGAGTGTTCTCTGTTCTACAGATGAGGGAACAGAAGTACAAAGAAATTAATGGACTTGTCCTAGATCTTAAACCTAGCAAGCAACTTCTGTTTAGCTAGGAAGAATTGATGTCCTTGGTCCCAGCAGGCAGATAGGAAAGAAGTAGAAACAATAGGTGCAAGTTGGAAGAAGACTAATCATGGTCTCCAATCACAGGTATGCTGGTAAATGTTACAGCCAGTTCTTTGAGAAAGAAAATGTACACAGGATACACTTTTAAGTGCATTATTAACATTTTCTGCCACTGTATTAAGTCTAGAAAAATCAATAAAGTAATAAATCAAGACCTGATTTGTAGCATTTAGTGTTTTCTGATGTGTAAAATATTCACACTGGAAATTTAACAATTGGCTCACCTGATCCAATAGTGCTGGCTCCGGCACATCCCCTAGCTCTAACCCAAGAAATAAATATCCTGATAATTAGAACTGTGTAGAATTGCAATTGACACCTCATAAAAGACGCAGTTCCCTGTCAGGAAGGCTTCAAGCAAAGGCTAGATGAGAATTTAGGAATAGGAGATATTGTATGTGGAATTCAAGATTTGAGGAAGAGTTGGACTAAATATTCTCCGAGGTCTCTCCCAATGCCGTGAATCTAGAAGTTGATGAATCATAGATCATAGAAACACAGATGTAGAACTAGACCTTTGAGATCTTCTAATTCAATCCTGTAATTTTCCAGAGCAGTTGAGGTCACACAGAAAGTAGCAGAGAGAAAATTCACACCTAACTTCTATCACTCCAAATTCATTTCCCTTTCAGTTCTCCTATACTGCTTTGACTCAGTCCACTCTCCATTGCTGAGTCACTTTCCAAAGATTTATTTCACAACCCAATCAAAGATTTCACATACTTTTATGACACAAACATTCACATTATGTTTACAGGAAACATAGAGGTGCTAATTAGGTCAAAATATCTTCATGTTTGGTAGGCTACATAAAAATATAGCTTATTTTGGGGTGGGGGGGATTTGACTTCATAAAGTGCACAAAATAATGCAGAAAAATGATATATAAAAAATCCTGTAGAAAATAACACAGCAGGAGAACAATAGAGCTATTTTGAATATACAAAATCTGTTTTCATGTTTTCTTTAATACTAAATCAACTCAATTTGGAAAGGTTACATATACTTAAGCTCATGATGTCATATCATAAATCAGGATAAGTGGAAAATACACAATTCCATTTTATGGAGTCTCATTTCAAGACTTAATTCATCATCTGGCCTTCTGAAAGAGAGCTCCTATCTGAATCTAAGCTCCAATTCGCAATGCATAAACTACAGCTATTTATTACAATGTTGTGTCATTTGTCATTTTTATGGAATTCAATGTATTTTGCAGGCTGTAAAATAGCCCAAACTTATTCAGCAATGATGTATGCTATCATTATTCCTCATTTCGAATGTTGGAATTGTATCCACTTTCCCCCCCAACAGGCCTGATTTATTAAGCAAATAAATAACACTATGCTTCAACAATGCATGGATATTGAAACTTCATTAGCTGCGCAGGCGACACTATCCAGATTTTCAATAATTGAAGCACACATGTGATGGAGTCAGATGAAATTGAGATGACGCTGGTGCTCTCTGTAAATACAGGCTAGTACAGTGTAGTTGAAATGGACACATTTCAGTTCATATTGTAAGGGAAAGGGCATATTTTAAATGAAGGTAAGTTTTCTTCAGAAACAGAGAGGGGTTTCTCTTTTTGAATGGGGAAATTGGGAACAGAGAAGTGGTTGGGTAAATATGCTTATTAACTTAGATTCACAAATGGCCTGGCCACCCACCCTCCGGCTCTGTACATAAAAAGCTAAAACCAATCATCATTACCTAACTAGATAGCTCTTGGAAAAGCCCTACCAGTCTAGTACTGAGTCCTAGAGTCCAATGATATTAAGATAGAGAAGAGGGGAAAGAAGATCAGACATTCTCTCAAAGGAACTTTCTGGCCACCACTTCCTCTCTTGCTAGCTGGCTCAGTTAACTTATTAAGTTCAATTAGTTTTGTGCTGTTAATTAAGCCCCTTGGGAGGTATGATCTCTGTTTCAAGTGGTAATGAAACTTGTTTAAATCTACATTCTAAAACCTCTTTTAAATGTTGTCTTTCCAAAATCTGTGGGGAGAGATATTGGCCTATTCTGTAAAGAGTTTCTAGAAAGGCTTGCATCCTGGCAGTCAGTAAAAGATGCAGTTAAGGGTGTTCCTAAAGGGACTCACTCATATTTAAATTTCAAAAACATCTGGCCAGCAGCTTCTAGATGAAAATACCTGGGAGGCAGTGGATGTTTCTGCTTATTTTCAGACTATGTCAGGAAGTGTCTTCCTTTTGATTAGAAAGAAAAATAGTTCCAGGAAGGAATAGAGTAGAAAGAGAGAATTTCATTTCACAGGAGAAAAAAAAGGACATTGACAGCCTCAATTCAGTATTTATTAAGCACAGGTATTTATTAAGAACTTACCAGGTGCCACGTGCTGTGCTAAGTGGAGATACAACAAAAGGCAAAAACACAGTTTCTCCCGCCAAAGACCTCACATTTTGATGGGGGAGACACAATGCAAATAACTTTGTACATATACAAAATATATAGAGGATACATTGGCAGTAATCTCAGAGGGAAGGCATTGGGGTAGAAGCAGACACTAAGAAAGGCCTCCTGTAGAAATGAGAATGGAGAACATTCCAGTCTAATGGGCATCCAATGGCAAGGCATAGTGTTTGAAGATAGAGTGTTGTGTGTGAAGAATAGCAAGGACATTGCTACTGGGTCATAGAACACGTATAAAGCCAGTCAGTAAGTGAAAGATCTTTCCCACTCATTGAATAGGCTTCAGGTAGGGCTTTGGGTGGGGCCAACAAAGGGAGGTCTGATTAGAGGCAGGCCCACGCCCTTTCCCTAATAAGATGTACAGCTCCAGGCTAGTTAGCAAATTAGTTTTCTAGTTTGAGAGAGACATGAAGCCTTCAGGGCCCTAAAGGGAGTTGCTAAGACCAGAGCCAATGGTATGTGCCTGAGTTCTAGTTAATCAGATGACATCTAGGACTGTATAAAAAGAGAGAACAGAACACAGAAATAGCAGAAACTGAGGACTGAGGACTGAGAGCCTAACTGGACACAACTGAGACAGAAGCAACTGAACAGAGAGCAGCAGGATTCAGAAGCCAAGGGCCAGCATCCAAAGTGTGCAGAGCAGAGGATGCTGAACACAAGAGGGAGTTTCAGAACTTGGAGTCAACAGAGCTGCAGGAGAGAGTAGTGAGCAGGGAGTTAGGATTTGTGAGTGATCTTCTTACAGGATGGTCCTAGCATCAAGGGGAAGCACAAGAATGGCTTGGTTTCCTGCTATAATATTTTGTTATAATCTCCTTGTTACTATAGGGAGGTGAGCTTATTGGTTTTGGAATATTATTGCCACAATATCAAATTGGGGGCATTGGTCCTTGAGTCTGATTCTTTGGAATCCAAGTAAATGTTACAGTTCCTCTGCCTTCTACCTAGAGAATTCCTTATGCTTCTGTAGTAGGAAGGCCAAATTTATAATCTCAAATATAATCATGTACATGTTTGAATGGTTTGAAATCTCAAGGTATGAGGGATTCTCTAAGTAGAAAGCAACAAAACATTTATTTAGGCCCCACAGCAGCAGATCCGCGAACCAGCCTCCCCATTCCGACATCTTGACCAAAAAACTCCAGGCCCAGTAGGCCCGCCTCACAAGAGTAACCAGGAGGCCACATAAAAACAAGATTGTATTTAACCAATTCACATTTACTGGCCTCAAGTCCTTACTTGCACTCCTGGGCTCACACAGGTTGGCTCTGCTACCGCAGCTCCTGCTTCACCTTTTTTTTCAGCTTCAGCTGTAGTTGTCTCTTAGCTCGCCTCTCTTCTCAGCCGAGCCTCTGGTGTCCTCAAGCCCTGCCTCAATGACCAGAGACCATTGGTTCCTGAGTTGGCCCCTCTTAAGTCATTAATCTTCACCCACACAGGTTTCGCCCCTGATAGGGCTTTGAGCCTGGGGCTTAGCACTTAACAGCTGAAAGTACTTTCACTCAAAGTAAACAAAAACCAAACTCCTCAAGTGCTAAGGAGCCCATTTTGCCTTACCAACACAGCTTCATTCAGGCATGCCCCTGGTCCTTTCGGGGGTCATGAATTTTGCCTTACTGATATAAAGGGAAAAAAATATAAAAAAACTAGAAAGGTATGGAGGACTTTAAGTGCTAAATGGAAAAATTTATTGAGTAGGAGAGTGAGTCCCTTTAGCAACTCCCTTATTTATTAAGTAGGTCAGACCTGTGCTTTAAGTGGATCCAGTGGAGACTAACCAGTAGGGTGAAAGGCCTACAAGACCATCTTATACAAAGATACATGGAAGGAATTAGGGATATTTTACATAGAAAAGAAAAAAAAAGGGAGGGAGAAGGTAGGGAGCAGATTCAGAGAGTTATAGTTGTTTTCAAGTATTTACAAGGGTATCATTTGTAAGTCACCATTTTGTAGGAGTATCCAATATAAAATGACTTTTAAAGCCATTCACTACTTGGACCCTTTTGTCCTTTCTAGTCTTCTTATACATATATTCATATGTGTATATGGGTGTGTAGACACATAACCATGTGATAGGAAAAGCCACTTCAGACCAGCGGTGCATGTGTAATGTCCCACACACATATTCCAGAGAGGAAAATAGATTCCAGTACATAGTATTTATTTTCCATTTTAAAAAGTCTTTGTTCAGTAGTACCCTGGGGAAGGTAAGCTTCATTTCTAATCAGCCTCTGGTCTCTGTTCTTAAATTCTAAATTAACCTGTGCTAGGCCTCTTCATTGCCCAGTAGCTGGTCAAATTAACTGTGGTGGTTTTGGCCCCCCTCTCCAAAGCTGACTATCCGTGGACCTGGTCTACTGCTCAAATGATCCTAATTAGGATGGGATCAAGATCAGATTAGGGTGGGTAGAGTGAGATTTTAAGAGTCTTGGTAGCTAATTCTCTGTGTTCATTAATCTGACTCAAATGGCACAGTTCTAACATCCAAAAGCCAAGTAAAAAACACTTTGGCTTAACCCTTCTTTGTCTTATCTGTGCTGTCTCTCCTTTCCCAATCCTTCTTTCATGTGAAGGTAGATTAGATTTTAGTCTGTTTGGGCCCCAAGGGCAGAACTGAGGTCAATGGATAGAAGCTATACAAGGGATTTAGATTTCTGCCAAAGATATAAAGAAAAACCCTCTAATAGTTAGAGCTGTCTAAAAATAAAGGAAATGTCTTGTGAGGTCATGAGTCCCCCATTACCGTTTGGATGATCACTTGGCAGTGGGGTTTTAGAATTTATTAAGGCTTCAGCTAGGCTTTGACCTAGATGAACAATGGAGTTTCTTCCATTTCTATCCTATGATTAGATCAAAGAATTTATGGTTGTCTGTGTAGAAATAGTACAAAGTAAACATATTCTCAAAATGATATCTGTAGCCCCTGTCTCACATGTAGGAAAGCAACATGACCTAGTAAAAATAGCAAGGAACATTTATAAAGGCTTTAAAGTGTGCAAAATACTTTACATACATACATAAGCAAGGAATTTTTTTTGGTTGCCGTTCTGAACCTGTGACTTAATTGCTGTCAGGAATTCTCCATGAGGTAACTCCCTTTACTAAAGCTGACCTGAGTTTGGAATTAACCAGTTATGTAAGTCACTGAATTTTGCTGAGACACAATAGGCAAAGTGAATACAGTGCTGGATTCAGAGTTACTAAAATCTGGTTTCAAGTTCCTTCTCAGAAATGAGGACTTGGACAAATCACTTAAAATCTTTCAGTCTCAGTTTCCTCATGTGTAAAATGGGGATAGAAATATGCAATATCCCTCTATAAAATGGGAATGGTAATAATAATATCCCTCATTGGGATATTGTATGAATGAAATAAGACTATATATAAATAAGCACTTTATAAGCCTTAAAGTCTTATGCAGATGGTAGATATTCTTGTAATTATTTGTAAAATTAGCGTGTTGGATTAGGTGGCCTCTGCAGTCCATTCCAGTTCTGTGGAACTGTGGACCTGTGACCTGCTAGCTATGAGTCACTTAACTTTGCTGAGCCATAGATTCTTCTCACTTGTAAAATGTGGATAACAGTATTTTTACTATATTCTTCGTAATGTTGTTGCAAGTTTCAAATGAAAGTGGCCATATGAATATAATGTGATATGTATATATAATATATATATGCATGCATATATATGTATGTATGTTCATTTTCTATACACATGTTGACTATGTGACCTTGGACAATTAACTTACTCACTTAATCTCTGTGTGCTTTCCACAACTCTAATATTTTGAGTTATAGGGAAGGTCCCAACCTACATTGGTAGAGGTCATTTCCTCACTTATACCATTGACATCTCAAGTCCAGTCCCTATCCCTATCTCTTTCTGGTTTCCAAACAACAGATATAAAATACTCTATTTGTTCCATTTTTCTTCTGCCCCCTCCTTCTACTTAATATGGTCACAGTCTCCCAGGACCCAGCTCTGTTTTCAAAGGTAACAATTGTTTAATCTGATAAAGTAGTTACTAGTTAATTGAAATAGTTAATTGATTAATATACACGCTAGGGCTATTGATAAAAGAAAATCATGTCCTTTACCCTCCTTTCCCTTCAAAGATCTTTTTAGGACAGTTACTCAGATCCTAGAGGTGGGACTAGGAGCCATGAGCAGAAGTAACAAAGAGGCAAGCCTGGGTTCAATATAAGGAAATTGGCCTGTCCATCCTCATAGGAAAGTCTAAATAGATGAAAAATGTATACTTCCCACAGTTCAACATGCATTTGGAAGGATACCCCATAGAACATGTTCATATACATACATGCATGTATGTGTGTATGTATGTGATGGTACAGATGGGTAATGAGCCAGGTCCCAAACTGAAAAGAAGGAAAGTAGCAGGGTTGTTTTTGCGAAATTGTGAAGCTCTTTTAGTGGCCCCAAACTTCACGTGAAAGCGAAGGCCCCTCTTTTTAACGCTAACATTTTACTGGTGCTGCTATTTGGTATTAAGTGGTGAAATGCTACTGTCTCCCCAAAACTACTGAACACAATCATATAGATGGCAATGGAGAGGTGCCTGATAGATGTGAGGAGGCTTCAACTCACAAACATAAAGGAACGTTCATGAAAAAAAAGAAACAAAAGGATGTCTTCAAGGAATTGCATGGCAGGAAAAGACAAAGGGAGATTCACGTGACTAGAGTAAGAGATGACAGGTAGACAGTCAGAATAGAGAACTGGCCTCCTTACAATGCCTGATGAAAGCAAGGAAGGTCTCCAGGACACTAAGTGCTCCCTAATGGTGAACTTTTGAGAGAATATGGGTAAGAATTATACAGATAAGCAGGAATGGATAACCATGGCCTTCATAAGTGGAGTGAACACCAAGACTGATGGGATCACAGATCCACTTGACTACTTGAATATTTCAAGAAAGTTGAAAATTTGCTAATAATTAGAACTATTGTGACATAATGGGTTTCATTTCACCATAAAGCTTTAAGGAAAGTCTGGATTACATATTTCGGTTTTAGAAGTGATCCTTTTTCAGACATACGTCAGACCCAGTAATCTCTAAGGTGGTTCAGATGGTAAGAATTCCATTGGTAGACACCAAGCTGCAAGTTTTAAAAGGGAGACCAGGATTCTGCCCCAGTATGCTGAAACTTAGAGGGCACTGCCACCACTTTAAGTCTTTTATCTACGTGAAAAAACTGAATTTAGTTCCTAGTTACCAACAGGAATTAGTTAAAATTAGAACTTGCTAGATGGCAGGGGCCAAATTTTCCCAGCCCTTTCTGACAAACTCTGTGCCCAAGAGGCAAAAATCTTCTAGAACCAATGATAGTATGCCCATTGTAGCCATTATCACTTCTTCCCGCCACCAAAAAACCCTGAATTTTTTTAATAAGTTGATAAAAAGGTACCTTTGATGCAAGGTATATAAGAAATATTTTTTAGTTATGATACAGGTAGACTATTATACTAAATTATGACAAGCTAGAACAGTATACATTCCAAACACCTTCCCCCTCCCATCTTTCCAGACCCCCTCATTGTCCAATTAGAGGTCTGAGAAGATAGGAAATGGGAGATGGAGGAACAAGGAGTTGAAAGAATCATTGAGACTTTGGAGGTGGCCTAATCCTTCGAAATAGTGATGAAACTGAGGAGCAGAGATTAAGAAACTAGATTCTAATGGAGAACCCCTACCACCTACCCCTCTCTAAGGGCTACCTCAGCATAACAGCTCACAGAGAACCCTACTTGTTTGCCATTTGAATTAATGACCTAAATATGTACAGCAGAATCAAGCCTGTATGCTTCTATTCTGGAGAAATTATTATTTTTTTTAAATCTGTCCTTATGACATTTGACAAAGTATGAAAAGATAACTGATCATTTGTAACTTATTTGCTATCCAAGTAACATTACATCATTTTCTAATTCAGCTTTCTTATATAGAATTATCTGCTGGAAAACTAGTCAACATTTTCAAATGCCCTCTGATGCCCTCTCTAACCCAAAAAAGAGTTATATGCATTGTTCTGTCTAAGGAGAGGAAAACACACACACATGCATTACGTTCACAGTCAAATAGACTATATTATGATTACTAGTTATTGGAAATCTATCATCTTCAGCTGCTCTAGCTATCCAGGAACAGATTGTGGTAATAACTCCAAGGAACTAGGTTTCAGCTCCAGCTGCGGATCCAATTTCCACTTATAAGATTTAACCTGGAAATTATCAGTGACAACCACAGGGGGAAAAATGAACAGCTGATTTGGGAAGGATGGTGCAAGAAGGCAGCATAGCCTGAGAAGAGTAAAAGATGAATTATATGAAATGCAGACAGGAATAAAAGATGTCACTGTGCAAATGAAATGTGATGTGCAGTAATCCAAATGCAGAAGCAACCTAAACAGCACATTAACAGATAAGCAGCTTGATGTGATTATATATAAGACAAGTGAAATTAAAAGGACTTCATGAAGACAGAATGAAAGTGACATATGGGAACACTGATTGAGAGCTAGCGAGATATATAACCAGCAGGAAGAGATGATGGGCATATCGTGCTTTGAATTGGAAGGTCAAAGGAAGGGTGATAAGAGAAGACTAAAGGGAGAGGGAGTATCTGAGAACCAATCTCAATCTCAAAGTACTTCAAGATAGAGACTCAGAATACTAAACTAATTTAAAATAAAAAGCCAAAAAGTTTCAAGGTCTGGATCAGCCAGCTTTTTGGGAGGTCTTTATCATTCTCAGCCCAGTAAGCACTAGATTTTCTGTGTGCGGTAATCAGTGAATAACAGATACCAAGAGTAGCCTGCAGTGATATGTTTCCACTTTATACCTTTTGGCCTTATCTTCACAGTGCCTTTTCTTTACCTGGTTAGGTGTCCAATGCCCTCACGCTTTGTCTTTATCAAAACCTTAGCTCAAGAAAGGAGCTGAAAATTCTTTTACAGAGAAGGGAAAATTGTTAAGGATCACCTCCTTTGATTATTACTATTGTCTATAGTAAATCAGCGAAAGTCAAGACTATCTTTTTTTAAGTTCCTGTTGACTCAGCAGAGTCAGAGGGCATATTTTTTCATATGTGAGCTGAGCAGGCTCGGTCATTCTCTTTAGATTGCTCTCCTTGAACGGGGAACAGACAAAACAAAACAGGTCACCTTACAAGGGATACCATTTCTACCAAATCACAGAGAACAGAAATAAAATAAATATAATCCTCAAGGTGCTGGATCCCATGAAAGAAAACACCAGTCAGTTATACTAATGCACATATGAACATGGAGAGAGATGGAAAACCAGACTATTATGACTATAGGAGCTTTCCATGACCCTGTTCAGTTCTACAGCATATAAAAATATACCTCAATAATGCTACGTGCTTTCTCTGGCTTTTCCAGAACCAAGATGGCCAGTTTTACAGTTGCTAGTATTAGAAAAAATTCTATCACCATCTAATATAGGCCTGATTGCAATCACTGCTGTCAGGAAGGGTTTAGAAGCAGAGAGCACTGGCTAAGCTACTGCCCAAACTGAACACTGATTGTGACCTCCCTTGTTCCTGTACTATTTCACCATTTTAGGAGAATAGTCTCCCTGCTGCCTATGTTCCCTGACTGCTGTACCTGATGTAGAAATATGGCTCTCCCTTAGAAGCAGAAATGTACTGAATATTTCCTCTTTCCATTGAAACATCCCATAGAAGGCTTGGTGGTGTCTTCCTCCTTAAGCTACATTAGTACTCTGTGATCTGTTTAACAGGGCATAGAACTATGATTTTCTCTTTAAGTGATTCCATACCTTTTCCATACACTTGCTAAATGCATGGACCATCATCCCCTACTTTATAGATTTGTTTTATCTGGGCCACTAAAAAGGAGAATGAAGAGTGTTTAAGGTATTCCTTCTCCGTGGTACTTCCATGTTAACAAGAATAATAATACAGCATGGCACAATGGATAGAGCATTGTACTTAGAGTCAGGAACCTGAGTTCTAATCCAGCCTTGGATATTTACTGGCTGTGTGACCCTGGGCAAGTCACTTCACCTCTTCACCCTATTTCACCCTAGTTTCCTAATCTGTAAAATGGAGATAATAATAGCACCTACCTCTGAAGGTTGTGGTGAGATCAAATGAAATATTAATTATAAAGTGCTTCGACAGTACCTGGAGCATAGTTAAGTACTATATAAATGGTAGCTATTATTATCCTTAGCTTTTATTTTATAAAGTGCTTTAAAGTCTGAAAAGCTCTTTACAATACACCCTCTCATATCTTATAGTGTCTATGATATAGGTACTATAAATATTCTTATCCCCATCTTGCAATGAAGGAACTAAGGCTCAGAGGTTAAATGACTTGCCTAAGGTCATGCAGTTAGGTGGGGAAAGTGAGATTTAAACCCAGGTCTTCCTAACTCAAATCCAGTAGGTATACGTATTGAATCAAAGTCTTAATCCAGTGTTCCACAAACTATGGGCCATGATAACTTCCTCCACTCCCCAGTTATTACAAAGGGTCTGTAAACCCACATGCGCAAGAAGCATTGACATTTCCATTTTCATTTAATTTTAACAGAATATGCAATGGCAATGTGACATAGTATAAAAACAAACATACCTCCTGTCGACTAAATAAATAACGTCTCTCACGTAGATATATTGCTATTTTTCAAATGTATATAGATTTTGTGGTGATCAATAAAATACAGATTAATTTTAAAGTGCCATTGAATTCATAATCATTTTTGTTATTATGGATTTTCTCCTTCAAGAGATGCTAGCAGTACAACTGTATCTTCTGGGAGTCCTTAGAATAGTTTGATATTAAAAGAAGGTACTCGTTCTCAGAAAGACTGAGTAGTGCTATACAAATGAAATGCTATACACATTTCAGGGAGGGGCCAGCCTGAGAATGGGGAGGTATTTGAGGAAAGTAGACCTCTAAAATCATGTCATATAAGTACATATGTAGCCTGTATGCAAGGGCAGCCCTAAGAGATTAATTTAACCTTACATAGAAAAAGAATTATTGTAAGTCTGGATTAAACTCATAATTGCTTTATTTTCATAAAATCAGAGTATTCACTAAATTTAGGGAAATATTTTTACTGATCTAAAATGGTGTCCTCCCCCTTTTATTGAAGAACATTTAACTCTGGGCCTTACCAAAGCACTGAGAGGCAACAAAGCACCTGCTGAAGGAAATTCGACTCACTCCAATTCATTTCAGCAAGTATCCCTAAAACGTCCATGATGTGCATAGCAGTATGCTTAATGTTATGGGGACTATAAAAAGAAATAGAACCATCCCCACCCCACCACCTTTAAACACCAAGAATCTCACTGGGGAGAGCATATGTGCAAGAGTTAAATAGGAAGCAGCATATGACAGTTATCTAACTAGTAGTACATAATGATAATAACATTAATATTGAAAATAAAATTTTTATCAAATTTTAAGATTCGCCAAGTATTTTGCATATGTAATTTCATTTGTTCCTTTCAATAATCCTATGAGGTAGGTGTTATTATTAACCTCACTTTTATAGATAAAAGGGGTGCAAACAGTTAAGTGACTTGCAGAAGGTCACAGAGCTAGTGTTTAAAGCAAGATGCAAACCCAGCTCTTCCTGACCCCAAGTCCAATATTCTATGTACTATGAACCTTGCTACCTGTCTTACATATAATATGTGTCAAAGAACTATGGACTGGATTAGTCAAGGAAAGCTTCATAGAATCTCAGAATTGGAATGGACATCAGAGGACATCTAATCCAACTTTTCACTCAATGCCAAGATCCCTTTTACAGCATCACACTCAGGAGTGTGCTGGTAAAATCTTAACAATCAGATTTTCCAAAAAAAAGTGTTTTCGTATATAATTTTAAGTTGAGTCTGTTTTATTAACACTTTCTTAAGTTTAGATAACCAACAAAACAAACCCTAATTTATAGCTTGAGATTTCTGAGGTGTAAATACTCACACTAAAAATTAAATAATCACCTTTCACGAGATGGTTAGACCTGCTTATACCTGATCTCACTCTGCCAGATACATATTCATTCTCTATTTGCATATTTCCAATGATGGCTCCATTTCACAAGAGAGCTCATTTCCTTGTTGGACAGGAAAAGTTGTAAAATAGTTCTTTCTCATACCATCTAAATCTATCTCCACGTAATTTCAACCCATTGGTCCTATTACTAACCTCTGATACTACAGAGAACAAGGCAATTCTTTCTTACAGATGGCAGCTATCAAGTTATTTCAAGGACTCCTCTATAGACTAGACTTCACCAGAGCTAAATGGAAGAGATAGACAATCTAGACCTTTGAAGAAGGCTAAGATTTGACTAGGCAAAGGCTAACATTTGACTAGGCAAAAGCAGGCAGGGGGCAAAAAGAGAGGACAATCTAGGCAGCAGAAACTGTGAGCCAAGGCACAGGAGCAGAGGTGGGCATACCAAGTATGAGACAATGAGATTGGCCTGTAGTAGAAGTCTGTAGTAGAGAACATGAGTTGAAAAAGACTAGAAGAAATATATGTGTATACACTCACATATATACATACATATGTGTGTATGTATGTATACATGCATGTATATGTATGTGTTATATAACTCATGCTTTCTCTGATCCTGTTAAAAGAAACTTTTTAATGAATTTTTAAATAAAATTAACTTTCAACCAAATCACTAAAGTTCCCCGAGACAGAAATTTAATGTCAGCAAATAGCTTTTTAAATTTTTAAAATATCTTTAATTACCTGTAAAATCAATTTTAAGATTGTTTTAAAAATTTGAGTTCCACCTTCTCCCCCTCCCTCCCTCCTCAACTGCCCTCCTTAAGAAAGCAAGCAATTTGATATAGATTATACATGTACAGTCATGCAAAACATTTCCATATTAGCCATGTCGAGAAAGAAAGTTAAAAAGTATGCTTTGATCTACATTCAGACTTTGTCAGTGCTTCCTCTAGAGGTGGATAGCATTTTTCATCATGAGTCTTTAAAAAATCTCTTGAATCATTGTATTGCTGAGGATAGCTAAATCATTAACAATCAATCATTGTACAATATTGCTGTTAATGTGCACAATGTTCTTCTACTGGTTCTGGTCACTTCTATTTGCATCAGTTCACATACATCTTTCCAGGTTTTTCTAAAACCATCCTGCTCATAATTTCTTATAACATAATAGTATTCCATCACAATCATATACCACAACTTTCTCAGCCATTCCATAATCAATGGTAATCCCCTCAATTTCCAATTATTTGCCACCACAAGAAGAGTTATCAATATTTTTGTACAAATAGGTCCTTTCTCTTTTTAAAAAATCCCTTTGGGATATAGAACTAGCAGTGGTGTTGATTGATCAAAGGGTATGCACAGTTTTATGACCCTTTGGGCATAGTTCCAAATTGCTCTCCAGAATGGTTTAATCAGTTCACAACTCCACCAACAGTGCATTAATATCCCAATTTTTCCACTTCTCCTTTAACATTTTTCTGTCATATTATCCAATCTGATAAGTTGAGATGGTACATCAAAGTTGTTTTAATTTGCATTTCTGTGTTGTAAGGCAAAAAATTGTCTCCTTAGCACTTAGTTCAACAAGTGCCCTTGAAGAGTTTGGCTTTTGTCATTGAATCTTGCTAAGTGCTAAGCCCTAGGCCCAAACCTCTATTAGGTGTAACATTATTATGTAATAGTAATTAAGGTGGGACATTTTGCTTTTCTTCTCTTAAGTGCCTTTAATGATTCTGGGGCAGATAAAGTGGGATCTTTTCGTCTTGGAGCTTTTCTCAGCACTGAGAAAAGTAGGAGTCATTGATTTGTATATGATGTGATCCTGGGGATGGAGAACTTTCCCATACCCAGCCTGGGTGAGGTCAAAGTCTTCAGGGCTCCAAAAACTGGGTATAACTGAGGAGAGCTTGGCATTTGATTTTTGGGGCACACTCATGGAAGG
>CM053622.1:574139123-574192563 GCA_028646595.1 Phalanger gymnotis
TCCCACTAACCTTCTCTGTTGTCTTTGCTTTTTGTGGGTTGAGAGGTCTGGTAACTGCTGCAGCTCACTGATTCAGGGTGCTAAGGCACTCTCCGCTCGGCTGCTGGTCTGGTCAGTCCACGCCGGGCGCACTGGGCTCTGCTGGGCTCAGCTCCGCTCCGCTCAGCTGGAAGCTCCTCGCAGGACAGACCATACCCAGAGACCATCCAAGCTGTCCTGGGCTGGAGCCCTGCTTCCCTCTGCCACTTTGTGGGTTCTGCAGCTCTAGAATTGGTTCAGAGCCATTTTTTATAGGTTTTTGGAGGGACTTGGTGGGGAGCTCATGCCAGTCACTGCTTCCCAGCCGCCATCTTGGCTCCACCCCCCTGAAGCCTGTAATTCTAACAACAACAGTGGGTTTTAAACAGAAGCATCTCTACTTCTGGGACACCCTTCCTCCTCAGTTTTTTTTTCTCTTCTAAGTGATTGAAAAATGTTCTTGTAGTGGGACTTCCAGGAGGAAATACAACATTATAGTGGGTCCTGTCAGGGTTTTAGACTAGAGAATCTTCACTTTCTCTCATCTACCAGTGTCTTAAGAAACTGAATATCGGTGACATCTTCTGGTGGAAGGAAGCTTTCTGCATGCTATCAATATCTCCATGCTACCACCAACAGAATACAAGCTTCCTTCCCAACAGAATGTAAGCTTCCTGAGGTCAAGAAGTATTTCATTTTTACCTTTGTATTCTTAGACCTCCCAGGTACTTTGTGGACAGTGGAAACTTAAAAATTTGTCTACTTGAAATGCAGTCAAGAGCAATGCCAAAGATCTGAGCAAGCTATGAGTACAAAAGCAGGAATAAAAACTGGGACTTACATTGCTCAGGGCAAGTAATGTCAAAAATCTAGGTATATAATCAGGAAACATAGGAACTGAAGACACAGTATGGAGGAAGGTAGATAGGAGAAAAAATTGAAGGAATGAGTAACAAAGAGACTGATTCTAAAATTAATCCAGCCAAGAAGAGTTTGCACTTTCTGCTGAGACTATTATCCAAAGGCTTGGAAAGTCTAGTCTTAAAAGTAATGCTAAAGCTAAGCTAGAGTAGTAGTGGAGTGAGGGTGTGGGGAATTAAAACTAAATCTTGACGGTAAGCTTGAAGGGAATTCCCAAGGTTTGGGGCCTGAATGACCCAAATAATCGGTCCCATCCTCCACTTAGCTAGCTAATCAAAACACAGTTTGGGGAAAGGCATGAACTAGTATTTAGAGGCCTTTTCTGACCCTATTTTCCATAATAATTAAGTAAAGGACTTTTGGCCACACAGTTTCTGTGTAGTTTTCTACATTTAAAGTCTACATTCAATTGAAGCTATGCCTACATCATTGGTACAAACCTAACAGAAACAGCAAGTGTTTTCTCCATAATGAACTTTGCTAAATGGACCCATGAACAATCCTGCTCTATGATCCTTTGACAACCGTGATCCACGGTTGCTTGATAATTACCCACAAGAGGAAAATGATACAGGCTAAGTCAGACAAATTTATATGTGGGGGAAAGTGGGGAAGATATGAGATGCTCTGGACTATCTTTTCCTATAATGCTTAAACTTGGAGTAAGTGAAGTTCTGCCACAGAGCAAGAAGACTGTGTTCACTTGATGAAGTAATGGCAAATAATATGAACGGAGCCCCAAAAAGCTCACTGATGCTCCGGAAGAGCAGAGAATGGGTTGGGATTATACAAGGATGAATGAATTCAGACTGGACTAATACCAAATTGGTGTCTGAGTATTCTGGAGACAAAGCATCATTCTTTTCCTAGGGCACATGAAAATGAGATACCAGGATCTAATGCCAGGGCCCAGGTACTTTCATCTATAATGTGGGAATCATAGCAGCCAAAACCTTGAAAGTAAAGGAGTACCCAACTATGGAGGAATGGATAACAAATTACAAAATTACAACATATCTGTATGTATATTTAAGGGGACATTATTGTGCTGTAAAAAAAAATGACAGAAATGCACAGTTTCCAAGGTAACTAGGAAGACCTCTATGAACTAAGGCAGAGTGTAGTGAACAGGACTAGAACAATTTAAGCAATGACAATAGGGTTATAAAGAAAAGCATCTTTAAAAGATCTTAGAT
Source organism: Phalanger gymnotis (assembly GCA_028646595.1). Lineage (NCBI taxonomy): Eukaryota > Metazoa > Chordata > Mammalia > Diprotodontia > Phalangeridae > Phalanger > Phalanger gymnotis. Next base: position 574,141,259 of record CM053622.1, read on the forward strand.
CTGCTCAAAGCAAGGATTAATGATGATTCCGAAGAACTGAAGATGAAACATGCAACCCACCTCCTACAAGAGGGTTGATGATTTAAAATGTAGAATGGATCGTACATTTTTGGACAAAGATAACATTGGGAATTTATTTTGTTGGACTATGGATATTTGTTATGAAAGTCTTATTATATTTTTATTGTTCAATCTGAGGAAAGGGGAGGGGATATTATAAATGCAAGTAAATTTTCTTAATGAAATAAAGAAAAAGAAAAGAAAAAGTTTGGGAGCCACTAAGCAGTTCTCTTTACAAGAACTTTGGACCTCTTGTACTATTTCTCAACTTATACTTTTCTCTGGCAGAAAAATACATTATCTTACATTCAATTTGGCTTAGACATAATCAGGGAAAGAGGCAGAATGCTGTGATCTATAGGCAATTCGTGATGACCCAACTTAGTTATAGTCTTTTCTAATGCCAAGAGAGTTGTTCTCAGAAAAGGGGCAGTTCCAGGAATTTAGTAGAAAACATGAGTTCCTTTTCCTTGTTGAAGGGTAGTATAAGCTTTTTTTTATGGGCTTATCCAGAAATGTGCTGGAGACATTTCTAACAGGCTCAGAAGAGACAATTGTTAAATATTCATCATGAACATTTATACCTTAGAAATCAGTAAACGCTACCAATCAAGGCTCTATTTATTATATGGTTGATTTCTAGATTTAAGAAAGTGATGGAGAAAATGTTAAAGAGATTAAATCTAAAAGCGTGTTATATGTACTTTTTCCCCCCAGAGAGCCAGTTGTTAGACATAGGCTAGTATACCTCTAGCTACCACCAAATCGATACTCCTACACTACTAGATTCTTTTGGCCTATTTTACTACCCACAGCCAAAATTATGCAATTAGAGAAAGTGGAATATCTGGGATATGATTTAAGGGGTTAAAAAGGACTTTTCCTGCTGCATAAAAATATCTGCCCAAGCAACCTACCACTTCCACAAGTGCTAGAAATTCTACTACTCCCTTAGGTGAAGGCATTGATGACCTCTGTTAATATGAATACACAAAATGCAAACATAAGCAGAGGTCAAATAACACCTATATGAGAAAGACTTTATCAGATTAGCTCCAGTCCTGAGGGAACAGAGTATAAGATAGCCTTGGCAGCTGTTACCCTAACATGGCAATAATAATATAGGGCAAGACACTTCGACTTACTCTCTGGATGTCTCCCCTTCCTTCTTTTTTTCTATTGCCTTGCCACACAAGGACGATGTCTACCTTGAGGCCTTACTGTTCTGATTAGTGACTATCTCCTCAGGACTACTCTTTTGAGAAGGATCCCAGCTATGCCTCACTTCACTCATGCCAGGACTAACTCATTAGTTTCTTTTATACCTTCTCCTCCTTGTGGATTTCATAGGCTCCTGGGGATTTTGGACTTCAGATTTCCCATCAATGTCTTTAGCACCATCCCCCCAGGACAGCAGCAGCTGGCAGCAGTGTCCATACCATCAGAAGCCAAGGACAGATTGGAATCATGGCTTTATGAAAAGTCCAGCAAAGAATTTACATTATGCTTGCTTAGGGAGAAATTTCTTGAGCAACTCACTTGGTTGATGGGAGAAAGGCCAGGAATTAGGAGGATTGAGTTACCCTTTTGACATATGTACTTTCTAACTTTAAGTATACTTCCCTCTGGACACTTATATACTTATGGGAGAGTCTGTTACAGACATTTGGGAGATATTTTGCACTAAATCTTCTTATTATGTTACCTTAATTAATATACCTTTCTAAAAGCTATTTAAGAATGGGTAATTAAATTATTCTCACTCTTGGGGAAAAGCACACCAGTGTAGGCTCTAGTCTGTTGAAATATCAAATTACTCAACTTCTCTGGGGAATATTTAGAACTCTGAGGAGGAGTTATAGCCTTGCTTTAGTTAGGAGATTAGACTCATCAGTGAGAGTGGAAGATGGGAGAAGGATTCTCAAGGGTTATATGGGCTACACAAAGTTCTATGTCAGTTCAGAGGAGGAGTAGGTCCAGTTGAAGATATGGGGAATAATCAAGGAAGGTTTATGGAAATGGTGGCATTTGAGCTAGGCTGTAAAGGTGACAAGACAAGAAGGTGGGAAACCACAGAGAAGAATAACAAATGTTTCAGTTTGGCTGTGTAAAATGATGTATTTGGAGAAAAAAAGGAAGGTTGTGAACAAGTCATGAAAAACTATTCCTTGAGAGATTATAGTCTGAGTGTGTGCTTTGAGCAGGAAAATTTTGCTTGCAAAATCAAATTGAGACTGCTTTTCAATCCAAAGAGGAGCTGGATAGTTCAAAAGACCTCAGAGAAAGATAAAGCATAGTAATAAATGTTAGCAGGCTTTGTCGGAGAGCAGCTTGTTTTGTTTAGATTTGGCAGGAAGAAAACTATGTATAGTATTTATATGAATATAAGCATTGGCTTATTATTGGGTCAGTTTTCCCAGCATTTTGACACCCATAGGATCCCCAATGAGGATATTCACCTATCAGTGGAAAGACTAACCATGTTTCACCACCAGGAGGCAGAGTGAGGTTGGTGGATAACATCATCTGCCTTTCTGATTTTCAGTAGAATAAAAGAAAATGCTGCCTGAATAGTCAGATGAAGTCTGGGTTCTATTCAGAAAGAAATAGATTGAGCTGTCCAATTCATTGCAGTTTCTTATTGTTCTCTCAGCATTTTCAACTCTTGGAACATAAGAGGGCTACAGAAATTCTTGGCAGTCAGGCTGCTATTGGTGTAAAGGTTGAAAGGGCAGAGGCCCAGACAACAAAGTCTATCTGGGTGCTTCTTTAGTCTGTGGAATTCCCTAAGCTTTGGTAATGGGGTAAGATAAACCAGTAAGTGACCTAGACAAATTTTGCTACAGGAAAAAGATAATAAGATAACCAAATGGATTATAATCAATTAATGCTGATATGAAAATACAGCATTAATTAATTTGCTCATGAAAGGTTGGAAAAAGAGCTTTTAGCAGAAACAACCTCATTTCTGGGGAGAATTAACAGTTTAGTGTTCATTCTATCTACTTCAGGAAGAAAAATTTTTTTACAGATAAAAACAGAATAAATTTGATCACAAAGATCTAAATATTACCAAGCCACTTCACAAATTTGAATTCCATAGCCTGTCTGTCCCATTCAGAATCATTGCTTGTCCTTGTTTAGAATTCAGATTCTGAATTCACTCATATGGAGGAACTACCACACACATTGGGGGAAAAATAAAAATAAGAGCCTTTAATCTTGGAGAGATTTGTGGTTTACAGAAGCACTACAAACCTCAAACTAGCCCCATGACATAGGTAGTAGGATTATTCTAAATCCCATTGTATAGATGAGGAAACAGAGAAGTTTCTATTTAAAAATTCAAGACTATCTTTGTAAGGATGATTTTCAGAGTATTACTCTGAGACAGGAAAATGGAATAGACGACCTTGCATGTGTCCTTGTAAGGCAATGACTCCATGAAAACTATTGCAGGGGGTAGTTCTCTTCCTTCGGGCTCCAATATGCTAAAACTATATTTAGTTATCATAAAAGATCATCTAAAATGTTAGCATATGCTATACATTGACAAATATCATTAAGGAGATGACTGCAAAAGACAGGTAAATAGATTGAGTCTGGCTCCATCCAGTATATTGCTTGGGAAACTTGGTAGCAAGCTTCATTTTCATTAGTTGTATGAGACAGATTTTCCAAGTAAATTAAATGCATTTGGCCACTACCCCAAAATAGTCAAGAAAATGTTTTTCACTAGGCTCATCAAACTTGTTGAGAGGGAGTAAATTTATTTATCTAGAATGATTGGAGAATGGTTCATTTTGTCCAATTTTATATTCCAATTACTGCAGATTTACAATATACACCAGAAGTCAGTATATTTTTAATTATGGTGTATTTGGCATGTTCAGACTGTCACTAGCAAGGAGTAGAGAGTATAACTGGAAACTCTTGCAAGTACCAAGATGGGGGCCATCATATGATGATGGTAGTTGTCCTTTATTCTGTCTTTGACACAAATGCCACAGGTTAGCAACACATAAACTACTAATTTCAGAAGAATCATAGAACCTAGAAACATTGTGCTATAATATTAGTTGTGAGGGTCAGGAAGATTTCTGTTCAACCCCACCCTGAAACTTACTAGCATTATGATACTGGGCAAGTTACCTAATCCTGCTGGGACTCAATTTCTTCATCCATAAAATGGACATAATGATTGCATCTAGTCTTCAGGGTTAGTAGAAGAATGAAATGATATAATGTATGTAAAGCATTTTATAAGCCTTAATGTTCATTATGCATTAATCATCCATAATCATCATCACTATCATTAGTGTTGAAGTCTCCAGGTGATGAATTGTTTTAATAATGGCAACTCATGAAAACAATCATTTGAAGATCACCTATCATGGAACGTAAGTTCTTTGAAGGGATGGCTTCATGTTTATACATTTGTGTCCCTGAACACAAGGCCCTGCACATTGTAGGCACTTTAAAAAAAATTGCATTTTACCGAATCCACTAAGGCACTGAGGAGTTTCAACTTGTGTCAGTTGAGCAAATACCAACAATTAATTTATTTTGAAGAATTTCATCCTTGAAGTACAGTGTGGAAGTAGAATGTAATAAAATGCTATAAAATAAGATACCCAATCATAATGACTTGACCCAGAAGGCCCCTGCAGATTTCACAAAGCCTAAAGGTCATTGTGATTGTAAAAAGGTACAATTTTGACATGTGACTTAAGTTCTTGGGTATTGGTTACACACTTCTATATGTAACCCAAGACTGCCTCTGTAACGTATTCTAGACATGCCATTTCAAAATAACTCCTTAAATTAATTCATCAATTAATTACTTACTTCTTACATAGGTAAAAGTCAAAGGGGGTGAAGGGAAAACATGAATTCCCTATTGTGATAGATGATTAATTAGATCCCTATTTTCTTCCAATCAGTATTAATCAATTTGATAGAATTCCATAGGGCTAGTGACTATAGGTTCTGATATTAGGTCTCAGAGTTGTGAACTGCAGATTTTAAGTTTACTTGCCCAATCACAGAAAGCTAACTAGAGGACCTCCACATTTGTTTTTTGCTTGTTATGGTGACCAAGCCCAGGGTGGCAGATTACATATGAAGTCCCCCAGCTATTTGTGTTGCTCCTCTATACTTTGTCATCCCTCTATTGCTCAACATGGGGAGATGACCATGAGCATGTAGCCAATAGATGACCCTAGTTGCTGGCCTATGGCCTACGTTTCTACTAGCCCATGGGTGTGTTCATCCACTCGGTAGAATCTCCTGAAAGGTCAAGATAGGTCTGTCAAAGTCTGCTCATTAGCTCATTATCAACCAATGGGATTCTGCATTTTGTGTAAACCCTGCTGGAGGATCAAGGGCAAGGTCTATCCACCAATAAGACTGTATTTTTGGTCTGCTCCACCTGCATCTATCAAGCACTGTAAAATTAAGGCACTGGAAGAAAGGGGCATCAAAGATCTTGAGGAAGATCTGAAGTCCACTTCATTAAAGGGAGCCATGGACCCTTTAATAAGTGCCATTGACTCAGAGCTCTGCCTCAGTGTTTTCTTTTTCTTTCTTGCAGATTAGACAATTTTTAAATTCTAACACTATAAAGCAACAACATCACCACTGTTCAAAAACTTCTACTAAGGATTTACTGTGTTACAAGCCACTTGGGTAGGTTCTGAAATGACAAAGAAGTAAAAAAAAAACAGGCCCTGCTCTCAATTAGCTATTGATTTGAATTTTCCTGCTGTTTGAATTCTGAATAAATAAGAACTTACCAATTGGCTAAAATAGTTCTCTTCATTTCAAAAAATTCTAAACGTGTGGTTTGAACAATAATAGCTAATAATTTTATAGTGTTTCAGGTTTGCAAAGTCATTTAATCTCTGTTTGCCTTAGTTTCTTTAACTGTAAAATGGGGTTCATAATAGCATATATATACCTCACAGGATTATTGTGAGGATCAAATGAGATAATGTTTGTAAAAAGAATTTCACGTAGTACAGCACGGCGTTGGCTTTGTATAAATGCTTATTCACTTCCCCTCTATACACAAATAAGATCCACACCAAAATGTTGACTTGCCATTGAATATCTGGCAAGATATTGTGAATGTATATAGATATATGTATATAGTGCCATTTTTCTCTGATGTATAGTATGTCCTTGGAGGTAATATGCCTGCCTGAATGTCCAAAATGCTGCTTTCTATGATGATATTTCTCTATTAAATAGAAAGAAGCAAATGTTTTTCTTTCTGAATACACACGAAATCCTGTCCCAGGGAGAGTTCTGATCTGCTCTATCTCTTTAATCTGCTTACTTTCCTAGGTAGTTGATATTTCCTGAATGAGATGATTAAAGTGAATACTTACTTCTTAGAGCTCATAGGAGACTGAAAGTCACCTTCCCTGACTCTTTCCCAGCAGACAGTGGTTGAAATGAGTTACTGGCCAGCTGGGTAAATTTCCACACAAACCCAGCTGGCTTTACAAGAAAATGGAATATATACCCGTGTGCTATGAGTTGAAGATCACTAGGTATGACCCCTTGAACCAAAAGTTCCACAGATCCTGTGTTAGTATGTTAAATTCCCTCACTGGAGCCATCTCTTTAGCCCCTTCACATCACTGGAAATGTGAGAGAATACAAGACATAAGAAAAGTGTTTAGAGGAGAAAGGCGAAAGGTAAGGTTGCCATGATAAGGCAAAAAGATAAGAAATAGCAGCTTCTAGGTGGCGCAGTGAGTAGAGCATAGACCCTGAAATCAGGAGGACCTGAGTTCAAATTTGACCTCAGACACTTGACACATTTACTAGCTGTGTGACCTTGGGTAAGTCACTTAATCACAATTGCCCTGCCTTCCCCTCTCCAAAAATAAAAAGATAAGAAATAGAGAGATGCACGGGTAGCAAATTGAAACTTTATCTACTTTATATCTTCCCTGTGTACAACAGGCTTTACAAAGAAGGATCTAGTATAATTGAGAAACGCTTTCAGTTCATCCTTTTTGATCCCAATCCTAAATTACTTCTAGGCAGCAGCAACCTATATCCCACAATTATTTGAGGTGAATTACCACGTACCTGTGAAGTGTTAACTTCCATATCTGAGGAATAGAGGAGATGGTGGTAAGGCATTTGCCCAGTGTTTCATTGGATAATATTTAACTTTGTCATGAAGGAAAGGAGATCCTAGATATAGCGATGATTAGTTCGTGAAAATGAAATTGCCTTAGTCTGAGGTGCTAATCTGCTTTGGTCCTTTGAAAGAGACTCCAGGTATTGGCAGTAGCACCTGTCGTCTTGCAAATCTCAGAGGAATGGACCCTATAGGACCTGGACTTGGAACAAATCTCATATCTCTTGTCTTTTTTTTTACCATACAAATGTTTGTTCAAAATCAATTGTCGTGAGCATCATACTGTGAAGTAGCTGGGTAGAAAAAATTTGATGTGGCAAAAAAGGGTTATGTCCAAGGTTATCCATGTACAAGTGATGCTTTCCCACTTTGAGGCTATCAAATTCCTTCAATATAAATATTTAATACAGAAAATCACCTTCCATTAAATGGAATTTGAGTTGGCAGGCAGTATAAATTCACAAGTCACATTAGAGAATCAGAAAATGTTAGAGCTAGAAGGGGGTCTGGGGATTGAATTGAAACCCCTCATTTTGAAGACAAAGAAAATGACAGCTTATAGTATTTCCCCGAGCATTTATAGCTAGTTAGTGGAAAAACACGTACAAGAACCCACGTAGCTTAACCTGTAGTAAGTTGTTTATAGGGTTAGAATGATAAACCCTTCCTGACAATGGGGAAATATAATTCCCTGGGAGGCGAATTGGAGTTATATCATAATATGTTGGCCACACTTATTTTCAGTTTTATAGATGAGTGAATTGATTTTATAAACAAAGCTGTCAGAAATAAGTCAAAGACTGCTTTAAAAGGGATAGGAGGAGGATTCGATTTTGGATCATCTATATCTAGTGATCTGAAATATTAAAAATAGGAGGAAAACATATAGGCAGACAGATAAAAATATAAATGAACACATGAAATTTTCCCTTATCGGAAGGGGAGCTAAATAAGCAGAGCCCCTATTCTTCAATGACTTGATTTTCATCAACCTTAACCATTCTGGTCTTAGCCAGGATGTAAAATTAAAAGGCTTCTATGAGTGAGGAAAAGAGCTGTCAGAAAGCCTATCTACATTACTCATTAGTAATGATACAGCTTTCACATATTCAATCAAGAAGTATTCATTGTGTCTACTGTCTGCCAAACACTGTGCTAGGTGCAGACAACAGAAATATGAAGAATGAAACAATGCCTACCCTTGAGAAACTTATATTCTAATGGGATAGAACATGGAAGATATTCAATAAAAATGTGTAGAAAGAATGAATGAACAAAACACCAAAATAAAACAGTGAACTATTTAACAATGAATCAATTATTTAAATTGTCCTTGATATTACCTAGTTTTCAGACGAGGCAGATTCATTATGCTTCTCTGTTTGTTACCTCTAGGGGTACCGTTGTTGATAATACAGCAATGTTTCTTTTATCCATTGTAGGGGAATAAGATACCAAATTGTGTGGTATGGGCATTAATTTCTATAGAAGTTCAGGGCAGTGAGACAGAAATGTGGATGGGAATATTTGTTGAAGACTTCAAGGAATGAGAGGCAGTTAAATTGAGTCCTAAAGTTTAGGAATAATAATGATAAGGATGATGATGATGGTGGTGGTGGTGGTGGTGGTGGAGAAGAAGAAGAAGAAGAAGAAGAAGAAGAAGAAGAAGAAGAAGAAGAAGAAGAAGAAGAAGAAGAACACATTTAAAGCAATCAACAATTCTGTAATGTCAATCTTAATATATACTTTCAGAACTGCAAAATAAACCTTTTGGAAAGTATGCTAGCAAAAACCAGGACAATAACAAATCACAGAAGCCATGCATGGTTATATCAGCTATGAATAGATTAGCTCTTCCCCACCAAAAAGGAGGAAGAGGATCAATAGACATTTTTGGAGTCCAGAATAAACAGGTCAAAATCTTACAAAGATGTTTTGGAAAAAGCAGACCTTACTTCACAGTACAGTAGTTAAAACTAATAAGAGGTAACTAGCAATAAATTAGTAGAATGTAATCCAGTTTACCTCTGGATAAAACCTTTGAAATGACTAAAATACAGGAATGGAATCAAACATCCCCAAGGTATGATATCTGTCTAAACTCAGACAACAATATATCATTGAAATGTCAAACTGATTGCTGTTATAGGGTGAGCAGGCACTCTATTATTTAGGGATAACAGTATTATAGTAGCATGTTTTAAGGTTTACAAAGTATTTTTCATGTGTTAGCACTTGATCTTCATGACAATTCTGTATGATAGAGACTATTACTAACTTCATTTTACAGATAAGGAAACTGAGCCTGAGGCTGAGAGAAATTAGGTGACTTATCCCAGGTCACACAGCTAATAAGCATCTGAAGTTGCATTTGAACTCACTCCTGATTCCAAGGATAGAATTCCACTCACTGTGCCACCTACCTACCAACTATCTATCCAACTTGTTTTCCAGGTTTAGAGAGGTTCAAAGAAAATTATGAAAGGAAATGGTAGAAACTGTGCAATTCATCACTGCAGAATGCCAAAATTTTGCACCTACCAGAAACCTAGCAAAACGCAATCTGCTTACTAGAATCACACATGAGAAGCTTACTCTCTTTCATGACTGTTAGAAGACAAATCTCTAACCTAACAAATACAGACTTCAGAATAATCTGGAGAACAAAAGAAATAGCTTGTAGCAGAACCAAAATATCATCACAAGATTAACTTTTGCCCACAACTGGCCGGATATAACATTGATCCATAAAACCTTACGAACACTGTTTTTAATAGATGTCACCATGCCAAATACTCATAATATCTAAGTAATGCACAATGAAAAGCTGTCAAAATACAGAGACATAGGAGAGGAAATAAAAGTAATGGGAGAACAGGATGAGGTACATATCATCCTTGTCAGCCTAGCTATTAATGCGAATGTACCACAGATGGTTTTTGTGAGCCTATAGAAGATGAGCTTACATCCTAATACTTTTCTTCAACCAAAAACAAAGATAGTTAATTTATTCACCTGGGCAATGGTCAAATTTAAATATAAGATAATAATAACATGTTAGTCACCTGTCCCAAGACTGTTTCTATCTGAACTACAAACAAGATAAGAATGTTTTTTCAATAATAATCATAACATTATTAATGTACATATCATCCGATCTGCTACTAGAGACATCCTAAAGATGCTTTCATTGAGCCTAGAGAATGAGTTTACTTTATACCCTAATTCAGGAGTAAGAAACCTACGGCCTTAAGGCTACATGTGGCCTTCTATGTCCTTAAGTGTGGCCTTCATCAGTCAAAAGACTGCACTTAAGGACCTAGAAGTCTACATGTGGTCTTAAGGACACAGGTTCCCCAGCCCTGCCCTAATTCTTTTATTCAACTCCAGAAAGCATCAATTTTATCCACCTGTGCAACAATCCGAAGAAAATTGCCTAGAAGATATATGAGAGGACAGGCATTTGTACTGGCACTGTTTCTTTCTGCACTTCATCAACAATGATAAGAATGAGGTCATAATGATAATGAAAATAGCTGATGTTGAGATAATGCTGTAGGAGTGATAAAGTGATTTATATACATTATTATTCCATTTTACAGATGAGAAAACTAATGCTCAGAAAGGGTAAGTTGGGGCAGCGAGGTGGCACAGTAAGTAGAGTACCAGCCCTGGAGTCAGGAGGACCTGAGTTCAAATCCATCCTCAGACACTTGACACACTTACTAGCTGTGTGACCTTGGGCAAGTCATTTAACCCCAATTGCCCTGCCTTCCCCCCTCCAAAAAAAAAAAAGAAAGATTAAGACATTTGTCCAGGGACAGATAGATAGTGTCTAGAGGCTTTATTTAAATACAAATCTTTCTTATCCTAAATCCAGCACTCTGTGCTAAAGTGTGGAGAAGTAGGTAGAGTGCCAGGCCTAGAATCATGGAAGATGAGGCTAGAAGACTCATCTTCGTAAGTTCAAATCTGACCTCAGACACTTACCAGTTGTATGACCGTGGGCAGATCACTTCAACTTGTTTGCCTTAAATCCTCATCTGTAAAATGAGCTGGAGAAGGAAATGGCAAACCATTCCGGTATCTTTGCCAAGAAAACCCCAAATGGGGTCACAAAGAGTTCTTTGAGGCTTCAACTCCTACTCATTGCCTATATATCATGTTTTACCCTACAAAGAAAGCACAACAAAACAAAATCTTTGCAGAATTAATGAGATGAATTAGGCAGGCTTTAGTGAGATTTTTATTGAATCTTTATTATTTTTTCTTTCAATCGTGCGGTAGAAATATCAAATAAAAATGAAGAAAACCATTGACATAAAGGTTAATATTACCAAAAAGAAGTCCATAGGCCAGGTATGGATATCCATAGACCATGAGTTATCGACCAGATAACTCGCCAATTAAAAGAATTTGTAAGTTTCACCCAGAAATGTATTCCTTAAGAATCATTGTTACAATTATGCTGTCAAATGTTTCCTTGACTGTCATATTGGAGCTGGGGGAGGGGTGGGGGACCTGCAACAGAAGTTCTCCACACAATCATTGTATGAAAGTAATAAGCTTAGGCCAGCAAAGTGATGTGGAAAAACCCAGAAGGGGATTTGGATGGTTGAGTTACTGGCTGATGCTCTGAGGCTTTACTGTGGATACCTGTGAAAAATGCAATTCAAGACCTGCCATTGGCCCTCGAGCTGCTAATTGTGTGTGAACAAGCCCTATTTCTGCTCTGCCTCTTACTTATATTCATTCCCAAAGTTCCTCGGGGGAAGTTTCTGAGTCTAACTCACAAAGGAATACTCAGATTATAATGACTGAAATTCCCCACCAATGTATTACTGCCTCATTCCATTGTTTTGTCTTACTTGATTGGCTGGCTAATAAAGTCAAGCTACCTTTACTCTGTTCCATTGTCAAATGGCCTAATGCTGACCAACCATGTCACAAACAAATGACTTTGATTATGGGATACAAAAGTATGAATGGATGAGTAAAAACCATTCATTCATTTATTCACTCATTCACTCAACAGGCATTTTAAGCACCTACTTTAAGGCACTGTTACATGCTGGAGATACAAAGATAAAATGAGACAAAATACAAACAGCCCCTGCATTCAAGATACTTAAATTCTATTGGAGGCAGGAAGGAGACATAAGATTTACAGAGATAAAATATCATAATCTGAGGAAGGACAGAACATTGAGAACTAGGGAGATAAGGAAAAAAATTCATAAGGCTTGACGCAACATGTACTGGAAAGGTCATGGAATTTGGATTCTGAGGACTTCTGTTCAAATCTTGGCTTTGCTAAGTACTGCTTGTATGACAAGTTAATTAAGCTATCTGTGCCTCTGTTTCCTCATCTATAAAATGAAGGAATCAGACTATATGTCCTCTGTGGTTCTTTTAGAATTAAATCTATTCACTATGAAGGCAGCTAAGTATTCTAGGATGGCTAGGTGGCACGGTGAATAGAGTGCAGAGACTAGAATCAGGAAGATTTCACTTCTTAAGTTTAAATCCAGATTCAAAAATGTACTAGCTGTGTGACCCTGGTCAAGTCACTTACCCCTGTTTGCTGGGGAGAAGATACAAATTATTGTAGAATAGAATTGAGACTCAGATGACTGGAGGCTAGCTAAGTAATTGTTGTTGCTTAGTTCATCAGTCCTGTCTGATTCTTCATGATCCCATTAGGGATTTTCTTGGCAAACATACTGAAGCAGTTTGCTGTTTCCTTCTCCGGCCCCTTTTACAGATGAGGAAACTGTGGCAAAGAAGGTTAAATGATTTGTCAAGGGTCACACAACTAGTGGCTGAGGCCAAATTTGAACTCAGTTCCTCCTGACTCCAGGCCAAGCACTCAATCCATTGAGCCACCTACCTGATGTAAGTTCAGTACCCTCCCACCCCTTGCGATTCTAAACTCTTTACCCTTGTAAGTTCATCCTTCACCTAAATTCCCAAAGGTCAAACTTTTGTCTTGTAATTGTTGGTCAGCCTTCTTGACTTCAAGTTCAGAACTCTATCCACTGCACCACCTAGCAGCCCCTAACTGAGTAAAAGGTGGAGGTAATTTTAAGATGGGGGCCATTAGTTGGTATAGTTATAAGATTAAAGCTTGCCCTTTAAGCGAGTTTCTTGGGAATGTAGACGAAGGGTGAAGTTACAAGAGTAAAGACTTTAGAATCACAAGGCGTGGGAGAAAATTAAACTTATGCCAGCTTGACTAAGTCTTAAAAATAGAATTAAAATCAATTTTTAATTTTATACTCCTGAGTCCTCTGTTCTTTGAGCTAAACATGTCCAGCTCCTTCAACTGATCCTCACATGACAAGGACTCTGGATGCCCTCCTCTGGACACTCTCCAGTTTATTGATGTCCTTCTTAAACCCTGAGGCCCAGTATTGAATATAATACTCCAATACTCCAGAGGCAGCCTAGGGAGGTCAGAGTAAATGGACACTTCCCTATTCTGTAGCCAAAGATCTCATTAGCATTTTTGACTGCTGCATCATATTGCTAACACATTTTGAGCTTGTAGTCCACTGAAATCCCCAGATTCTTTTTTTTCCAGAAAAACTGTGATCTATGCATGCTTTTTAATTTTACATTATATACTTGAATAGATGTTTTTGGCACCCTAGCAATTTACAGTTATCCATGTTGAATTTTATCTATTGTAAAGTACTTAACACAATGCCTAGGACAGAGTAGAGGCCTAATAATGGTTTGTTTGTTCCTTATATTCAGCAGTGTTCTACCCTGACAACATCTTTTTGGATCCTTATTCTTTTATCCAGTATCTTAGCTACTTTTTTGCAGCATTATGCCATCTATGAATATGATAAGCATTCCATGTAGGCCTTTATCCACATTACAGATAAAAATGTTAAAAAGCACAAGATGAACAAACCGTAGATACTTGAAGTACTCCACTTCAGACTTCCTGCCACAATGACATGAAACAACATCCAGCCATCTAACCAGCTCTCAATATGACTAATAGTGCTATTGTCTAGTCCACATCTCTCTGTCTTCTTCAAAAGGAAAGTATGAAACATATTAGCCAAAGCTCTGTTAAAATCTAGGTAAACTCTCACTGTAGCACTCTCCCCATCCACTAGTTTAGTTATCTTATAAAAAACAAAGGAAAAACAAAACAAACAAAACAAAAATAGGACCTGAGATTAAACCAGCATGACCTGTTCTTGATGAAGCCATCTGGTTCTTTGTAATCACCATTTCCAATTCTAGATGTTTGCTAACTCTATTTTTAAAGATTCTTTCTAGAAAATTTCCCAAGACTTGAAGTCAAGTTCACTGGCCTATAGTTCGCAGACTTCTTTCCCTTCCTTCCTTCTTTGTTTCCTTCCTTTTTAAAATCAGGACATTTTCTCTTCTCTAGACTTGCAGGACTTGTGTTTTCCATGTTTCAAAAAGAACTGACAGTAATCACCTTAGCCTGTTTTTGTTTTGTTTTGTTTTAGGATGTAAGTCTGATGGGGATGGGATTCTTGGCTGGACCTCTGAAAGGAAAGACTATGGCTTTGAGGTCCAGCTCGAATCCCATCCCTGTCAAGTCTACCTAAACACAGAGTAATCAGGTCTCCTCTTATTATCTCTTCTCTTATCTTAGGAATCAACTTCCTGTCAGTCATTTCTGTTCTGTCAGGGTTTTTCTTTTTTTTCTGTTTGTTTTTATTTTAGACCTGTTATTTCATTGATTTAGAAAACTCTCTAGTGAGGCAACTCCCTCTTCCAGTGCTGATTGGCAATTACTCTACTTTTAGATTTACTGAGCCGCTGAGGGGTTATGTCACTTGCCCAGGGTCACATAGCCAGTGTGCCTCAGAGGTGGGATTTGAATCCTGGTTTTCTGATGCTAACAAGTCATGTTGCCTTAAATTTTAAATACTATTATTAAACTGTAAAATGCTATAAAATTTCAGTTCTTGCTTCTCTTCTTTCATCTTCCCTCTCACAATGTACAGCATTTTTTTTTGCTTCTTATTGCTGCTACGACATTTTGGACCTTTTGCATCATCCCAATGCTTTCTCCTCCTTTTCTTCCTGTTTTTTGGATCACCTCCTTTTGGAAATAACCAGTTATGGTTTGAGATAATAGTTGTATAATACTGTTTCTCTTAGGGAAAACCTTGAGTTGTATCTCCTATTATTTCCTGGCCACAGAAATGCTACATGGACGTAAAAATCATTAATTCTATCATGTTCTCCATGTCCTCCATATTTCTGCCTTAGGAATATGAATGTAGATTTCAAAACTAAGACTGAACCTTAATGGAGGATGTAAATGAACTCTCCTTATGTATTCATTAGCTGTGAATAAAAATAAGAAAGGAAACAAGCCATGGGCCCCCATGTTCTCATTGACTAAGGTAAAATGTCCCAACTTTGGTATCTTTACACACAAATGCAAGTGATATGGAGGAAAACAACTGACAGCAATTTGGCTGATATATCAGCCTTGTTCTCAAACAGATTTTTACCAAGGAGCTTCCCACCTTCACAATAAAAATTCCTTTGTTTTCAGCATCTGACATGATTAAGTTAAATGTGTAAAGATGGCTAACCTTATTGATTTCCTCTTATTATGATCAGATTTCTTGTGCTTTTCCTTATTCCTTACTTTATTCCATACTTTAAAAAGAAGGAGAAGTTTGGACACATAGCCTTTGCTTGGAGGCAAAGGGAATTTATGAGTCTCATGCTAATCTCGAAACTGGAGGACAGCAAAGGAATAGTTCACAATAAAGACAAGGGAGCAGGATGCTGCAGCAATCACCACGGCAGGGACCAACTCCCCGAGATGAGACATCTGCTGTAGTCCAACTTGTTTGACAAGTTAACTCTGATTAGGTTTCCCTTATACTGCACATACAAGTTAGAAGTAAGAATCACAGCTTATGGTTAGGTTTGGTTTTGTTTTTTCTCATTATGAAGAACTGAATATTATTTGCAAAGAAAATAAGGAAAAACTAGTTCTAGGATCAAAAGCTAATTATAGGATCATCAATTTAGACCTAGAAGAGATGTTAGAGACCATCTGATACAACCCCCTCATTTAACACATCAGAAAGCTGAGGCAAAGTGAAGGGATATGTCTCATATCACACAGATAGTAAATGACAGAGGTAGGATTCAAACCTAGGTCTTTCGATTCCAAATCCAGAGCTCTTTCTCCTGTACTATGAAGAGGTGAATATGTCATTATTCAACATTTATTCAGAAATCTCAATAAGGCAGGATTTAAGGAGTGCATGGTCAACGACATATCATGACTTGAGGGACACAGAGGGAGAATCCGGTGTCTCTTTCTGCCCTAGGCACCATAAGGTCTGAAATTCTACCAATAGCAGTTTCATTCCTTCCATCCTTCTTTTTAATGAAATATACTGGATAGGAAGAACACAGTAAGTTGTAAGAAAATTTGTTCTGGAAAAATCAGAAAATAAGAGTATCTCATTGGGTTTCAATTTTGGTTCTGCTATATCTACCTGCATGATCTTGGGCAAGTCATTTAATCTTCTTAGGCCTCCATTTCATATATAAAATGCTGGTGGGGAGGAGAAGGGATGAGAGGGAGCAATACTAGCTAATTTCTACTATCTAGTGGTGTTCTGGTAAAAGTTTAAAAACTAGCTGGGGGTGGTCGTGGTGGGTGGAATGTTCCCATGACACACTTTTAAGTCTAATTTGCATAACTGACATTTTCTCCATCCCTTCCTTAAGTCAATGATCAACAAAACAATACTTCAAACCCAAATCTGTAGCATTTGCCAAATTCCAGAGTACAAATGCTCACACTGAAAATTTAACAAGCAGTCTTCCTGACTTGATTCTTAGAACAATCCTGGGAGGTAGGGACTACAAGAATTATTATTCCCATTTTATAGATAAGGAAACAGAAAAAGAGAGAGAGAGAGAGAGAGAGAGAGAGAGAGAGAGAGAGAGAGAAAGAGAAAGAGAGAGAGAGAAAAGTTAATACAGTTTACGAAAGAGGTTACTATATAGAGTATTAATACAACTTTAATAAAAGTACAATGACTTAGCAGGAGGGAGATAGGAGTATGATTATTTGTATAAAGTGAATTACATAAAATAAGATAATATACCCACAAGAATTGAGGGCAGATTTGCTTAACAAAAGAGAAATGGATTTTAAAAAGAAAGGTGATACAGGAGTGAGGCATTTTGGGATCCTTGAAAGAAAGTAAGGGGGTAGAATCTGAGACACACTGTTAAAATTTAAAATTAAGAATTTGACAAAAGGCAGTCTACTATGATGGAAAAGGTGAAGGATCTGGGGTCAGAAGATCTAAGTTCCAATCCAAACATCCATTTACTACCTATATTATTTTAAGGAAGTCATTAAATTTCTTTGGGCCTCCTTTTTCTCACTGTAAAATAAATCGGGTTATATTTAAACCTTAGATACTGAAAAACTGTTAGATGTGATTGTTGAGTGACTGGCAGTGATCATGGAGAAGGGTAGGATTCTGCAGAACTAGAGGAAGATAAAGGCTGTTCTTACCTTCCAAAATGAGAAGAGAATTCAATTTATCAATTATATGCCAGTGACTACACTTTAATTCCTGGAAAAATTCTAGAAGAGATTAAGCCAAGGATTGATTCAGTGAACACAAAAAGACAACATAGTTTCATCAAGAACAGGTCATGACAGCCTAATTTTTTTTTCTCTTTGCCCAATTTACTAAACTGGTGGATCAGGGGAATGTTATAGATAAAGATTACCTAGATTTTAGTAAAGCATTTGATAAAGTATCTGATGCTCTTCTTCCAGAAGAGATGAAGTGATATGGATACGACAACAAGACAAATGGATGGGTTAAAAACTAGTTGGACTCAGAGTTGTGATTTCCATGTCAGTTTGGAAAGAGGTGTCCAGTAGGTTACCCCCAGGGATTTGTGTTTAGTTCTATTCGATGCACCTTTTATTTTTAATCAATGATTTAGATAAAGAGATAGGTGGTTGGCTTGTCAAACTTCCAAGTGACACTACATTGTGAGGGATAGCTAAATCATTTACAGATGAAGAAACTGAAACCCGTTTTCCTGCCCTTGAAAAGCTTACATTCTAATGAAAGAAACAATATGCATGTGACTATCTCCTAATCTATCTCTCTTCCAACAGCATTATGCTATTGTACTTCCACTTGTTTCATCAGTGCCCTTAGGCAGTTTTTTAAAAGAAGTATAATGAATCTATTGACAGTTGTAGGGACATTTTTATTTATTCTACAGTTCTCATAACAATAAATATAAAATGATGATTATCTGCTTTGTTCCTGACCAGGGAAATTGAATTTCATGAGTTACTGATGAGATTGATTTTATTAAGAAAAGAAAACTGGTCAGTTTCAGAGTCAGCATCCCAAAATAACTTGACAGAATATAATATTGTGCTGAATCGAAAATGATGAAACTTAATGGACAGTTAATAATGAATAGACACCCTTCCCCCTCCCAGGTGTTACGCTTATACTCCCTTATTTTACAGATAAGGGAACTGAAGCCCAGAGATGTTAAGTAAATTGTCACAAAGATAGTGTGGGATAAATAAGTAGAAACTGGAGTCAATAAAAAAAAAAAACTCATTCAACAAACATTTTGCATTTACCATACGTTAATTATTATGTCAACCCTGGGGACACATAAAAAAGTCAAAATGAGTCTATACCTTCAAAGAGCTTATATTCCAATGGGGAAGATTATGTGCATAGTATTCATACATGTGTGCATACACCTATATACAATATTCATATATATGCATAGTATGTGTATATATGTGCATATATGTATATGTGCGTATACATAAAATACATATAGAGTGTGTATATGCACACACACATATATATGTATATATGTGCATATATACACACACACATATATATATATATATATATCCATATTCTTTAATTTCAAATCTAGCACTCTTCTTACTACTATATGCTGTTCTATTGCCACTTATTCATCAGGATTTCTTTTTTTGTTTTTTTGTTTATTCAGTTCAGCCAGTGGAAAGATGGGACAGTGAAAGAAAGGAGGGGCAGGGTGGCAGACATGCACTGCAAAAAGGATTTGAAGAAATTTTCATCATAAACTTCTCAAAATAAATCTCTAGTATCTAGATATCTGAACTAAATGTCTAATAGTCATCTTTAACTGATTATGTCCAAAACAGAACTCATTGTCTTTCCTCTCAACCCTCCCCAACCCACCTTCCCTATTATTGTATAGGGCTGCAGCATTCTCCCAGGCCCTCGGGCTCAAAACCCAAGAGTCATCCTGGATTCCTCACTATTTCTCACCTCCTATATCCAAGCTGTTGCTAAAGTCTGTCAATTTCATCTTTACATCATCTCTAGTACCTCGTTCATTCTTCTTATACTTCCACCAGTCTAGTGCAAGTCCTTATCACTTTATGTCTTAATTATTGCAATAGCCTGCTGCTGGTGGGTCTGTCCACCTCAAGTTTCTCTCCACTCCAGTCCATGCCCCATTCAGCCACTAAAGTGACTCTACCAAAACTCAGGTCCTATAATATCATGCCCCTACTAAATAAACTCCAGTGGTTTCTTATTGCTTTACAGGAGAAAATACAAAATACTCTGTTTGGCATTCACAGCCCTTCATAACCTAGGCCCCTCTTGCCTTTCTAGTTCCTGACAGGTACAGTTCAGTGACACTGGTCTCCTGGCTGTTCCACAGACAAGACTTTATCTTTCCACTCTTGGCATTCCCTCTGGCTGTCCCCTGTGTCTTCTCTCCCTTCTCCAGGCAACCCACTGACTTCCCCAACTCTTTTTTAAGTTCTAATTAAAATCCCTTCTTTTACTGGAAGTCTTCCCCATCCCATCTTAATTCTAGTGCCTTTCCTCTGTTATTTATTTCCTATTTATCTTGTACATAATTTGCTTTGTATATATTTGTTTGCATGCTCTCTCCCCCATTAGATTATAAGCTCCTTGAGGGCAGGAACTATCCTTTGCCTCTTCTTTTTATCCCCAGCTCTTAGCTCAGTGCCTGACACATGGGAAGTGCTTAACAAATGTTTATTGATTAAATGATTGATTGATAGCAGTGAAATAGTGATAAAGCATTGAGTGGTATTTCCTAAAACACATTGAAAATTTTTGAATTCTTTGGAATATGTCTCATGAATTGAATAAATGTAAATAAGTAATAGGTGAATGAAGCTATGGAGAGGGAACACAAAAAAGTAGAAACCTGTCACAAAAGAGGCTGAGGGCAGCTTTGCTTGACAAGTAGAAATAGCTACTAGCAATCTTAATAGGAAAGAGGGTTGGAGGACTTCTATTGAAGGGGAACAGAAGAGGAGGTCTGGGTTTTGAATGACTTGCCATGTAAAATTATTATTGTCTTTTTCATTATTATGAGCTCTGTTGGCACCCTTCTATGGCAAGAATAACTAGAAGTTCCGCTGATATAATTCAGAGAAGCAGGACTAGAATAAATTTGATATTGCATAATCATTTTTTTGCTCCCTTCACCAGTATATACAGTGTATGTGTGGGCTGTTAGGCAAAGCATGATCCAAACTGATGCCAATACTACTGACCAACACCCCCTATGTACCCCTGTATCAAACAGCTTATGCCATAACACCACTGCCCTATTGCTTTCCAGCTTTTTCATATATTTCTTCTATTTCAAAGTATATCTCTCATAACAGTCATTTCCCAACAAGGAAAGACACTGTCCAGAACATACCCATTCAGGACACATCCACTGACTTTTTTTTGAGTCTCTGGATCTTGCCGAGGCTGGAAGTATAGGAGTGACTCATGGGCCTAATCCTATTAATAAAGGCCCAAGGAGTTTTGATATGTTCCATTTCTGGTTTTGCCCTTCTCAGGCAACCTGGTGGCCCCCTAGTCTCATTGGCTCACGTAATGATGCCATACTCAATGTGGATAGCAGATTGATTTAGCCCATCACAGCTCAAGAAATTCTCCATCTCCATAGCCCCAGGTACCCTGCCACCCCTCAGTGCCCCACTGACTTTCCAATAGTATTCTGACACTATCTGGCTATTTCTGCCCAAGGGCCAGTGTCCTTCATTTACCAACATTCACAAAAAGTTGGCAATCTATTTCCCAGCATCTTTGAATACTCTTTAAGCAATAAAGCCAGGTGTGAGGAGTTACTCTCCATTAATAAGAGGTACAGTACCTGAGAGCCTGTTCTCTTGCACCTCTACTGCCATGATGTCTTAATAACCACACTGGTCCCACCACCTGATTGTCCTTCCAACTTCAATTATGGGATTTTTAAGGATGCATTCACTCTGCCTGTGTCATCCTGTCATTTACTAATATGGTTTGGAGGACTATGTCTCCTATGGTTCTACAGGGAAGGCCTAAGCAGAAATAGAGTTGTTGGACTCAGTAGTATACTTATTCTGAGGCACTTGGACCCTGGTTCTCATATTTTACACCAATTTAGTTAAAATATTAATGTTGGCCAATGAAGTATCCAAGTGTTGGCATTAGGTGAAGACTATTATAATAGTTCCATACTGTGGCAAAGATCTCCTTCAAGAGCCATAGTTCCCCTGAGCTTCAGAGATGCATAGGACCATACAGCATTAATGAGGGGAGCCAGGAAAAATGAAAGGCCATTAATGTTCATCTCCATCCCCTGGAGCAACACTAATCTAGTCAACCTCCCAAATACAACTGAACTGTCCTGCAAGGCTGATGTTGATTCAGCCAAGTGTCTCACTGCAGGCTTGTTTTATGTCAATATTGATAAAAGCATAATAGAATGCTTTTAGAACAACAATGATCATTTAGGCCAGTCTGCTTTTAAAGCCCAGAGAGCTTAAATGGGTTGCCTAGAATAATATAGTGAGTCAGTGACTGTCAAATGTAACCTTCTTGAGGGCATTGATTGTTTCATTTTTTTTATCCTCAATAAATAATGCTCCAAACAAGGACTAGAACTCAGGGCTCCTAGCTCTCAGTCTCAGTTTTTCAACATATCATTTTCCTAGGAGTGACACAAATATCCTGTAAACAGCTTTGTGCATAAATAAAACAAATAGTTGCAAATGCTTCAGCATTGTTTAACCCAAAGTGTACTCCATTACTCCCTATCTTCTCTGTATAAAAATAGGGAACAGTCATAAAGATAAACTTGGAAAGAAGGAGGTAGACAGGTTATCTAAACAGATGAGATCCAATGGTAACCAATCAGATGGTTTTGGTCAAAAGATCTATTTATAACTCAAGTGAGGACTTTTTAAAATTTAATTTCTGAAGACGATATTTCTCTCATTTTCTTACAAATAGGAAATCCCTATCCTTTTTTCCCTACCCATTCCAGGACATTAATTGTTTTTGACAGGTCCTAGAATGGAAACATTTAAGAGTGAGAGGGCCACAGTATCACTGTGCTGCAAAACTGTGATGTATCACTTGTCCTCCATACCACTAAAACTTTCTTTGCTTCCTTGCCTCCTACTAAGCATGTATGCTCTGCCCTCATGCTACTCCTAAACTGTTTCAGGCTCTCCATTGATTCCCCAACAAGATGGACAAGTGCCGCATGTTTCCAACCTTCTCCATCAAAATTGACCCATCTCATGTTAGCTTCCACATACCCTGATTCCTGCTGGGAAGGTAATCAATGAATATGTGCTGAACTGCTAGTGTAAAATAATGGCATAGTATATGAGCCCTCATAAATTAAATCTGCATTCATAAAACTACCTCAGGAGGCATAATATAAAGGAGAAACCAATGCTACATATTTCAGGGAATGAATCAGGCCTGCAGGAGATATATTTGGGGAGCTTGCCTGGCTTTCTCGATTTCATAAAATAGATCACTTATGAGACAAGGGTTTCTGCTTTCTCAACTATAAAATTAGAGGATTGAACTAGCTGCCTTTTAACATAGCTCTAAGTATATTAATCTCTGATAGAAACAGCTATGGTACAGTAGAAAGAACATTGGCTCTGGAGCTAGAGGTTGTTGGTCAGTCATTCAGTCATGTCTGACTCTTTATGACCCAATGGACTATTTTTTCCACGAGGTTTTCTTGGCAAAGACACTGGATTGGTTTTCCATTTCCTTATTCAATGGATTGCCCTTTTATTGTTGTTAAAGCTCTCCTCTACGACCTGTCTGTCTTGGGTAACCCTGGACAGCAAAGCACAGTTCATAGTTTTGTTGAGATATGCAAGCCCCTCTGCCATGATGAGGCAGGGATCCAGGAGGAGCTTTTTAGGCAAATAGGGGTTGCGTGACTTGCCCAGGGCCACACAGCTACTGAGTCCCTGAGACCAGATTTGAACTTAGGTCTTTCTATCTCCAGAACCATCCCTCTATCCACTTTGCTACCTAGCTGCCCACCAGAGCCAAAAGACCTGGGGTCAAATCTAGCCCTTAAAACTCACGACCAGTCTAACTTTCTACCAAGTCACTTAGACTTAGGGCCTAAGAGGCATCATCGGTAATGTGAGGGAGTTGGACTAGACAACCTTTAAGGTCCATTACATCTCTAATCTACAAAATAAATGGACTAACTGACCTCTGAGATCCCTTCCAGCTTGAAAGCTAGGATTCTGAGTGATCATATAGTGATAGTACTAAAGCCTTCAAACCTACCACTGAGTCTGAATGACATGTAACTCAATAATGGGTCACATAGTAAACATTCAAAAGTCATTACTGTATATCCTGAATATTTTAAAATAAACTGGGAAAATAGCCATGATATGAGATGCCAACAGAGAGCTAATTATATTGACCTTTGTTCACTGAAGTTCCTCAGAAAATAACATAAAAGGGGACAGGGTTAGTTGGTTTGTTTCATCTGCAGCCACCAAAGGCAAGTCAACTATGCAGTTCTCTTGGTTTCCAAGTCTAAATTCCTCCAGGAGGTTGTTGATTCTTGTAGGACTAAATGCCACTGGCTCATTCATCCCTACATGCTAAAAGAAAAAAAATGCTCATGCTTTTAATTATCGCCAGCAAATGGCTTTGGTAAAGTTATGCTTTTTAAAAAGAAATACCAGTTTCAGAGTTAAATGTGATCAACCAATTTAAACTCCTGGAGCCTCACATTGGTACTCCCTTCTCATAATTTGGTAAACTAGGAGCAGAGCATTTGAATAATGAAAGGGAGGCTTTGCACAGCATTAAGGAAAAGAAAATAGCTAACATACATTCCTGTTGCCATGGATACCAAAATATAAAGCCAGCCTGACACAATGCATTTTTTCTGTTGTACATATTTTTTTCTGCTGCTTGAAAAACACCTCTGATTGGTGTCCAAAGGCTAGAGAGTTAGCGCTAAGACCCAAAAAGATCGTCTCTGCTCCTCTTTTCTTTAGGGATAAGGAAGCCACAGAAGCGCCAAAGGCAAAGCAAGTGGCAAGGCCATGGGTAGGCACTGATTGACAGAAAAAAGCATGAACAGTATAAGCAACGTGCCTTCAGGGAATTTGATTCACTGACCCAAGACTTGGAGACAGAATCTTAGCAGATTCTACTTGGTTTGCCATAGAATATGGAAAAAAATCCCCCTCTGCCCTGATCGAAGGCAGTCCCCGGGCTATGTGAATCCCCTGTTTTCCAGTGGGCACTAGCTTCTAGGACTGGTCTTCAAAGATCCTAGCAGGGGCTCTATGGACAAGAAAAGAGGGCAAGAAATATCCCAGGAATTGTTCATAGTTCTATCATTATAAAAATACCATTTGGGAAAGGGGTCAAAGAAGGCAGTGTGGTATAGTGGCCAAAAAAGCGCATCAAATCCCAGTCTTCCTATTCACTACTATCTTGTGATTTCAGGCAAGTCATTTTAATTGATAGTGGCCTTAATTTCCTCATCTCCAAATTGGGAAGGTCAGACTAGGTGACCTCTAAGGTCACTTGTAGTTCTTTAATCCTATGTTCCACTAATGGCTCCATTCCCCACTACATTGGGGAGAATAGGACAGAATTAGTGTTACATACTAAATGTGACACCACAACAATTTGAGAGAGAGAGAGACAGAGAGAGAGAGATTTTCAAACAATTCTGGAGAAAGAACAGAAGAGCAGCCCTGATATAAAGAAACTCTTACATGAGTGTCTTAGATTATAAAAGATGGCTAGATAACTATGGATCAA
Organism: Phalanger gymnotis; assembly: GCA_028646595.1. Taxonomy (NCBI): domain Eukaryota; kingdom Metazoa; phylum Chordata; class Mammalia; order Diprotodontia; family Phalangeridae; genus Phalanger; species Phalanger gymnotis. Next base: position 574,166,669 of record CM053622.1, read on the forward strand.
AGTTGACAGGAAATCTAAGCAAGGAGTTGTTTTTGCTTTTTTGTCTTGTTTTATCACACCATTACAATTCACTGACGTTCCTATTATAATGAAACCTCTCTAGAAGGCAGCTAGTGGTTTCAAAAAGCACAAACAATATCTTTAGGATCCAATATTTTTGAATATGGCATCATTATAGCATTTTTGTACAAATAGAGTGCTTCCTCTCCATCTATGGAAATAAACTTGTGTTTAGAATCAAAATTGGCATTGTATATTCAGAAGCAGAATTTTCGAAATGAGTTGTGTCAAGAGGTATACTCACAAAACATTAAGTATCCTGTCATTTTCAAAAAAGCACTACTGTGTCTTAGCTTTTTAACTGCCCACATTCCTGCCTTAGGAAGCACAGTATACCACTACTTCTACAACAACTACTACTGCTGCTGCTGCTGCTGCTGCTGCTGCTACTACTACTACTACTACTAATAATAATAATAATAATAATAATAATAATAATGCCTAATATTTAGGCAGAGCTTACTATATGCCAAGCACTATGCTAGGTGCTAGGGATAAAAAGAAAGCTAAATGACAGTTCCTGCTCTCAAGTTTCTTATACTAAACAACATGCAAACAACTAAGTACAAACAAGTTACATTAATTGGAGATAATCAATAAAGGGAAGGTTCTCTCAGTAAGGGACATTGGGGAAGGCTTCCTATAGAAGGTAGCATATTAGCTGGGATTTGAAGGAAGCCAAGAGCGTCAGGAGGTAAAGTTGGAGAGAAAGATCATTCTAGGCATAGGGTATAGTCTGTGAAAATGCTCAGTCAAAAGATATAGTGTTTTATTCAAGGAAAAGAAAAGAGTCCTGTGTCACTGGATTGAAGACTGTATGGTGGGGAATGAGGTGTTAGGAGAATGGAAAGGTAGGATAGGCTAGCTAGGTTATGAAGGGCTTTGAATGCCAGACAGTATTTTTGTATTTGGTCCTGGGGATGAAAGGAAGCCACTGGAGTTTGTTGAGGGGATGGGGTGGGATAGCATGGTCACATATGTGCTTTAAAAATCATTTTGACAGCTAAAGGAAGATGGATTGGAGTGGAGAGAGATTTGTGGCAGGTAGACTAATTAGCAGATTATTTCAACAATCCAGGTATAAGTTGAGAAGGAACTATACCAGGGTGGTAATAGTGTAAAAGCATGGGGAAAGGAGTATTTCTAGAGACGGTATAATGGCAAAATCAACAGGCCTTGGAAAGGAATTGAATGGGGTTGGGGCAGGGTTGAAGGGGAGAAATGAAGAGTTGAGAATAACATTTAGGCTGCAAGCCTGTTGACTAGGAAGATTGGGATGTCCTCGACAGAAATAAGGAAATTAAGAGGAGAGTATAGTTTGGGGACAAAAAGATAGCAAGTTCAGTTTTGGACATGTTGAATTTAAGATGTCTTTGGGTCATCCAAAGCAATGTACAGACAGTTGGAGATGCAAGTCTGGAATTCACCTGAGATGTTAGGGCAGGATAAGATTTGAGAATAATTAGCATAGAGATGATCATTAAAGCCATGGGAGCAGATCAATTCACCAAATGAAAATAGCATAGTGGGAAAAGAAAAGAGGCCCAGGGCAGAGCAAGTGGGTGTGACCTAGATAAAGATCCAGGGAAGGAGACTGAGCAGTAGTCAAAGAGAAAACCAGAAGAGATTAGTATCTCAAAAACCTAGAAAGAAGAAACTATCAAGGAAGAGAGAGTTGTTGATAGTGCCAAAGACTAACAGGAATTCAAGGATCAGGATGAAGAAAATCTCATTAGATTTGGCAGTTAAGAGATGAGTGATAAATTTGAGGAGAAGAGTTTCAGTTGTATAATGAGGTTGGAAGTCAGATTGTAAAGAGTTAAGAAAGCTAAGAGAAAGGCAATGGAAGCATCACTTGTAGATGGCCTCAAGGAGTTTAGGCACAAAAGGGAGAAGAGAAATAGGACAATAGCTAGCAGGGATGGATGAATCAAATGATGGGTTTTTGAGGATGGAAAAGACAGTTATGTTTATAGGCAGTAGGGTAGCAGCCAGTAGAAAGGGAAAGATTGAAGATAAAACTGAGAGGAGGGGATGATGGAGGGAGCAGTCTGCTGGGGAAGATGGAATGAGATGACAAACATTTAGAAGGCTTTGCCTTGACAAGAAGGACCAACTCTTCATGTGAAATAGGAGTAAAGGAAGAGACAGTGGCAGAAAGCATATAGGCGATTTGAGATGAGGAGCAGGGAAGAACAGGAAACTCTCAGTGAATGGCCTCAATTTTTTCAGTGAAATATGAGGTAAGGTTTTCAGCTAAGAGGGTGGGAGAGGAGTAGCCATGGGAGATTTGAGAAGATATGAAAAGGTTTGGAAAAGCTGTTGTGGTGAGTAGGAGAAAGTTAATTAGGGAGGTGTAAAAATATTGCCTTGCAGCAATAAGGGTCCAGTTGAGGTTATGGAATATAAATTGGTAGAGGGACTAGTCGGCACATTTCTTGATTTCCTCTAGCTTTATTCAGCAACAGCTAGTGTAAAGGCAGTGGATGGTGAGAATAATCCAAGTCTGAGGCTCTGCAGGGCAAGACCAGCAATACGATAGTGAGGCAAAGAAGCAAGGAGACTCTAGCTCAGGCAGGTGATGGCCTGGGAAAGAACTGAAAATTTGAGGCTTTGGAAGTCATAGGTTGTTGTGTTTGTCTTTCATTTTCAAAGAGGACCATGACATCAGGGAAATGATCACATGACTGGCAGTTCACTTGGATTTGAGGGAGGGAGGGCTGTGCAAGATCACCAGCCTCACTTTCTCCTCCAGAGCCATGTGGATCCAGTGACCTGATATTCATCAGGATAACTGGAGATAACCCAGGATGGAGTGGGAGACCCTGGCCCTTTTAGGTTTAGGCCTTTTCACGTACTCTTTTAGAGTGAGGCAGTGCCCATTCAGTGAATAGGCCTCTTTGAGAAGTGAGTTAAGTGAAGGTCCCTTTAATTAAAAAGAAAGAAAGAAAAATCAAGGTGGGAGGCGAAGACCCTCAGGGTTGCTGTTCCAAAGTGAAACAGTTACCATTGACCGATTGAAAGTCACAGCGTAGATGAAGAACATGGTTTGGGGTTGTAAGACAGAAGAAAAAGAAGAATGGCAATAGATTGTGATCATATTCAGAGGATAAAGATTGATATGCTTCATCTATAGCATAAAGTGCATGATAGGGTACAATATATAACAGAGGAAAAGGCAAATTGACCTCATATTGTGAAAGGACTTGAATTCAAGTGAAAGTCAATTGTGTTTTACTCTGTAGGCAGTAGGGAATCATTAAAGATTTTTTAGGAGAGTAGTAAATATGACCAGATTTCCCCAAAATGAATTATACATGTACTAAGTATCCTAAGACGTATGTGGGAAGTGGATTGGGAAACTAAAGCCCCTATATACACGTGATACTCATTCCCATGCAGTCAAGTTCAAGGCGGGGAAATATCTGTACTCTTTAAGTGGAGAGAAATAAGACTCCAGGTTGGCTGAGAGACTGCTTAACACAATGAAGTATTCCTATATAATGGATTTATTTCACTTTGTTGGGGACACATTTTTAGAGAAGACCGTGAGGGATATGCTCAAGATTCAAAGACATGACTACAGCCCAGCAGTCACAGATATGTAAGAGGAAGCTAATCTTTAGCATTTCCCTTGATATCCATTGCTTATAATTCTACAGGATGTTGATAGTGGACCTCTTCATGGGGAAATTATCTTTTGAGCTATGATGTTTTACCTCGCTTCCAGACCAAAAAAAAAAAATGCTTTTACCAATATTCCTTTGTTCTATTCTAATATGTAGAGTTTATTCAGCTTCATTAATTTGTTTGAAAAATGAGTTTAGTTGTCATTCCTTATTTGTGATGGCTTTCTGTTTTACCAGGATTTGATTGGAAGGTAAACTAAGTGTAAACTAAGGGCTACTCTCTCTGCCTTTGGAGAAGCTTTGGGAGATGGCTTTCATTCTGAACTCATCATACCTGTAAGGGATAGCAGAGAGATATCAGCTCAATACTTTTTTTTTTTTGCAGGAGGAAGGCAGGGCAATTGGGCTTAACTGACTTACCCAAAGTCACACAGCTAGTAAGTGTGTCAAGTGTCCAAGACAGAATTTGAACCCAGGTCCCCCTGTCTCCAGGGCCCATGGTCTACTCACTACGCCACCTAGCTGCCCCAGCCCAATACTTCTTAAGGAGACTAGAGCCAAGATCACCCAGCTTTGGCAATCCTGGATCCTGCCTGCCCCTTTCCCCAGATAGGTTGCTTGTGGCACTGTCATGGACATTCTGCTACTCTCCACAAATGAGGAAGGTATTTCCCTTGGAGTTAGGGTGGGTCATAGTGGATATCAGGCCATATCTATCCAAGCTTCTCCATATACACATTAATATCTTGCACAAATTTGTTTCTTTGTTCCTTCCTCCTAATGATAAAGATGGGCAGTAGGGGGTGGGAGTGGCAAGGAGGGAATCAGAGGTTTCCAGTAAGTTAGTTTGCAGTTAATCAATGCTGCACTGCCCAAGAAATACACAGTATGCTTTTTTCTAGTTTATTAGTAACAACCAATATTCTGTCATTAATCTTTCTGTGTACCATGAGAAACTCAGTGATAGGACTTTTGCCAAAAACTTTTCAACCCCCTCTGCTTATACTGCAATTATCTTCACTTAAAAGTTCAACCCAGACTTTAGCTCTTGGCTGCAATTCAAACCTGATAAACAGGGGATGCTCAGCCTTTTCTATTCCATTGCCATAGATGTTAAGACTATCTGTCACTTGTCCATTGATGATATTCGAATTATCCAAATTTACTAGGCAAAATAGCTGTATTGTATTACTTATAGATAGGCTACATTCCTAACTAACAGATTGTCTTGTAAATACATTTTGTTGATGACAAAGCAAGAGTGGTGAATGAGTCAGAGCAAATCTGTCCCCACTAAAGGAAATAATAGCTGGTACCTAATGTAGTATTTTAATTTTTGCAAAGTATTATACTTTAACTTGGACTATCACAACAGCTTCTTCCCTCTCAAAGCCCCTTTTCTAAAAATCCCCCAGACCCTGCAAATCCTCTCATTATCCCATATTAGTCTTTCTAAAACAAAGTTTTATTTTCAATATCACTCCTCTAATCAAAAACCTTCAATGGCTAACAAATTAAATTTATACTTTTAACTTGGCATTGAAAGCTCTCAGTGCTTTATGCCCATTCTATCTTTTTCAGTCATTATTCTTTTTACTTCTCTGTATGAATGCTGAGTTGCAGGCAAACTAGATATTCATTCTTTCCCTAATAGTGCCCCATATTTTTCCCATTTCCAGACCTTTGGTGATCCTTTCTCTTTTGTCTGAAATATCTTTTCTCCCCCATTACATTCTCTTGAAATTATATCGCTCCTTCATGGCCCATATGAACTGTTTCTTCCTTCATAAAGTCCTCTCTTACAGTATGTCCAATGCAAAGTGACATTTCCCTCCTCTGAATATCCAAAGTACTTTCTTTCTACCTTTTTTAAATTTTTATCATTGTGCTTTCTGTCATTCATGTACAATGGTATTACTCATCTTCTCACACTATAATGCAAACTGTTATGTGATGAAGCTATAAGAAACATACAACATTCTCCAGTAATTCAGAAGATAAAGAGATACTTTTCAGTTAGAGGAGAAAAATCTTCCTCTTACAGAGCAGTTGAGAGACAAGCTGGACCTTAAAGATTCAAAGATGGTGAAAGAAAGCATCCTAGCCATAGAGGATGATGTGATTAAAGGAAGGGAGATGGGAAAGTATGAGGATAGTCCAATACGGCAGAAATTTAGGGTATACGTAGATGAAAAACTGATGTGAGCTCATAAACATAGACTGCAAGAGAGTTGTGGTACATGAGTGTAATGGAATATTATTGTTCTATAAGAAATGATGAGCAGGCAAATTTTAGAAAAACCTGGACCTACATGAATTGATAAAAACTGAAGTGAGAAGAACCAGAAAAACTTTGTATAGTAATAGCAACACTGTGCAATGACCAACTCTGATAGACTTAGCTCTTTACAATGGTCAAAGACAATTACAAAAGACTTATAATGGAAAATGCTATTCACATCCAGACAAAGAACTATGGAGTCTGAATGAAGATTGAAACATAATAATCTCTTTTTTTTCCTTCTCATGGTTTTTCCCTTTTGTTCAGATTCTTCTTTTACAACATGACTTATTTGGAAACATGTTTAATATGATTATATATGTATAGCCTATATCAGATTGCATGCCGTTTTGGGGAGGAGAAGAAAATTTGGAACTCAGAATCTTATAAAAGTGAATGTTGAAAGCTATCTTTATGTGTAATTGGGAAAAATAAAATACTATTATTCTTTCCTTCCATAAAAAAAGAAAGAGAGGGTTGTAAAAAGCCTTGAATACTAGATTAAGGAGCCCAGACTTCATTTGATAGACAATAAGAGCAAGTAAAGCTTTTGAACAATGAAATGATAAGATCAGACATGTAATTCAATAATTATTCTGCCTCCACCAATACAAATCACAATCACTTTTGTCTAGTAGATGACCTTCATAAGTTGCTGTGGCCCATAAAATAAATCATCACCCAGTGCCCAGTCATCTGATAATGAGTTTCTCCACATTTATATGAGACTGTCTTTAGATGCCAGGCACAAGGTTCCATTTACAAAGCCATTCCAGCCTTATAGTACCTGCCAGAGAATGTACTCTACTTATATGGCCTTGGAGAGTATAGAAAAAGCATCATGATAAAACACTAAAGTAGGATTTTAATTGAGAGGATCAAATTTATGAATTAGGGAAATTACTCTGACAACAATGTCTAAGATTGGTCAGGGTAGAGAGAGATTGGCTGTCCCTCTCAACTCCCCCTTATCCTCACCCCCACCCTCCAAGCCAAAATGCATGTGTTCCTTCAAGAGAAAGGAAAAAAAAAAGATTTGTAATATAATGGATATGTGGTTTTGTAGGTATGGTAACTCTTTCCATGGGAGCAGATTCCAAAACATCCATAACTGAAAGTCTTAGTAAGTTGTTTGAAGCTCAGAAAGGTTAAATGACTTGCCCATGGTCACATAGATATGAAGTATCAGGTTCAGGAATCCAGAGCTTCCTAACTACAATTCCAGCATTGTCTCCTCTGTGGTAGACCATTTACATAATAAAAGCATCATTTAAACTTAAGGCCTATATAAATGATAATTGAACTCGATGTCCTCTTTTACCCATTAAGACTAAATCCCAGGGAATAAATACCAATATTTACCACTAGACACTGGCAGTATTAGCCACAGATGATATATTTTCCTGGTCTCTAGAAACTTTTGTGGCAGAACTGTGTTTCACAACATTTTAGTTGAAGAAGATTTCATGGAGGTGCTTGGAATTGGAATAGACCTTAATATCTTTATAAGCACAGGAGAGAAAGGTCATTCTCAGCATGTGTGTTGAGGGTGGTGGGTGGGAGGTTGGGGCCCAGTAAGAATTGGCAAAGAGTCTTGAAAGATCCTAGTGGAAGACAATTAGGAGACCTATCTGGATGGGATAAGAGGTTTATGTTGGGGAGTGGAAAGAGGTAAGGTTGACTATGGGAACATATACCCCTTTGAGACTACTATTCATTAATCATAGTTCTACTTTCTGGAACTGTGAGTTGTCTTTGCATAGCTGAACTACTCTTTTATGGACTATCAAAATGGTAACTAGGGCAGAGTAATCAGGGCTTTGATACAGGACATTGAATTTATAGGACACTGACAAAATAGTCCTTTGGCAACTTAGAAATAACCAAGTTTAGCACCCAGAGAGCATGAATAATTAAAATAAGAAGCTATCAGATAGGTTGCCATACTCTGTAAGCTCCTTTCCTTTCCTGGGGGTATAGAGTTGGGATTGTGAGGTGGGAAGGGCAAGATGATGCTGTGCATACCCTTTCAAGCCAGGTATAATTTGTTTTATTTGCCCTCATGTTCAAAAATGACTAGTTATTCCTCAGTGTTTATTTTCTTTATGTTCAAAACTATTGCCACAAACTAAACATTTATTAGTGGGAAAAGATTTCTGGAAAGAGGTGAGCAAATGCAAGCAATAAAAACAATATATTTTAAATTTTAAAAATACTTCAATTAAAATTTAATGTGTTTTATTTTATAGATTAAATTAAAAGTTTTAAACCATTTAGGATCTGGAGAAAAAACCCTTAGCCAAAATAGCTAAAGTTTTAGAAATTATCATCTTCAAAGTGAAAAAATATGAGACTGGCTGAAGAGTACAATCATACCTTCTTCTTTCAGTCTCTAGTACTGTACCATAGTTTCATGTAAACCAAGTCCCAAAGCTCAATAATATAGCCCTCTCTCTTCATTGGTGGATATCAAAGTCTTGAGTTTGCATAAGGGGCAGGGCAGAGTTAGCAAGAGTGGGAGAGAAAAGAGCTCTAGTCTCTTCAGAATCCTCTGGCTTCTAACTTTAAGAAAAAAGATAGAAGACACCATAATGCACAGAGCGTGGGCCTGAAATCTGAAAGACTCTTCCTCCTAAGTTCAAATCTTATCTCTGACACTTACTAGTTGTGTGATCTTGGGCAAGTCACTCAACTCTGCTTCAGTTCTTCATTTATAAAATGAGCTAGAGAAGGAAATGGCAAACCACTCTAGTATCATTGCCAAGAAAATTCCAAATGGAGTCATGGAAAGTCAACTGAAAAACAACAACAAAGGATTTTCTTTGCTGAACTGAGTTAACTCAATCCCAACGGGAGAGCTCCTTCACTCTTGTACATAATGTCTAATATATATTTACTCTGATTTCTGTTTTACTATGAACTTGTATAAATGGATTTCTTTACTAATTTCTATGTGTGTTCTTTGTGGAACTAGTATTTGATAGGAAGGGAGTCAAGCATTGGATACAAAGCTTGTGGTCCTACTTCCCTCATTAATGAATAGAAATCAATAGTTTAGTTTGAACCTGAAAACCATATACCGTAGACTAATAATATTTAAAGAAACAGATAAATATAATTGTAGCTAATTACTCCTTCTCTCTGAGGAGAGGAGAGTGGTCCAGCTTTTGGCCCTAACTTCCTACTTCCTTTCTCCTCCCTTGGAGAAAGGTGGAAGGAGAAGAGATGTCTATTCTTCCTTGGTTTGTGCCACACAATGACATCCCATACTACATGTGGGACACAATCTTGCTACTTTTACTTTTGCTATTTTTATTTGGTGACTTTTTAAAAGAAGAATACAGTATTACAATGAACTTTTTAAAAACTAGAAATGTCTTATGTATCAGCTTTAATGTTTTATTATATCTGTTAAATATCTACAACATGTCTGTTAAAATAGCAATTACTGTGTGCAAAGCACTATATTCAACCAAATGAACTGACATACATAAAGCACTTTGAAAACCTCAAAGCACTACGTAATGCTAGTTATTATTATTATTATTATTATTATTATTATTATTATTATTATATGCAAAAGATTGTATTTTCTTTTAAATTTGACTTTTCACTTGCCTGGCATAGTGGAGAGAATATTGGAAATAGAGTGAGGGAGATGTGTTCAAGTTATTCCTCAGACACATTAACAATGTGACCCTAAAAAAGCCAAAACTTTTCAGATCCTCAGTTGCCTCACCTGTAAAATGAGAATAATGCCTTCACTGGATTAGTGAAAGGATCACATAAGATAATGAATGTAATGTCTTTGGAAACTTTAAAGTGCCACACAAATCTCAATTATTTTTAGTTGGATGATTTTTTTAAATACCTAGGTAGCAACAGTGTTTTTGTCTTCAGATTTATAACTGAAGTCAGTTGGGAAACAGAGTTCATTTAACAAAAATTCACTTTACAACACTTAAGTGGAACACATTTGGTCCACTAAGTGAGAAATGCTGAATATTTTTTGGCATTCTTGTTCCCTTCAAGGGCATGCTGAAGCACACTTGAGACATTCTGAAGTCTCAAAAAAGCCATATAAAAATAGAAGTATATGAATAATAAAAAAAGGATCCTCGTGTCTTAAATTCCACAGCACAATAGCCCTATGATATCTAGCATAAAATAAAATAGCAGAATAGCACAGTAGATCTCAGCGAGGTTCCCAATTGCAAGTGGTATTATGAGTCTATTCCCGACAAAGGCTGAAAAACTCATAATTTTCTATGATGGATTTGCTGACCTTCACTGTAGTCCCTATCCTTTCCACCCCTTTTTTCTTTCCCAATAAAATAACACTATGAAAAATAATGATAATATGATAGTATAAACAAAAAGCATTATAACTCTAAAGCACTATATAAGTGCCACCTTTCATTATTCTTATTAGTTCATGGCTATAGTAGTACTTCATTTATCTAGCATCATCAGGAAAAAAGGTTGCCCGACAAATGAACTTGTAAAAATTATTGTGGCACAATTTTTTAGGTATTTAAGATAGGAATTTTAAAAACATGATTACATACTTTCCTTCACATATAGACTAGTGTACTCCTTAGCCTTTTTTTGATCATTTAATGTCAATATTATTAAGACCTTTTACTATATTTGGCCTACACATAGTCTGTCTGGTCAGGGCCTATCAAAATGTGTAGAAACAGCTGGCCCAGTACTAAGCAGCTCATGGTGCTGTGCCTTCCAAGTTATTTTGTCTATTTTCCCCAGTTATGTTTGCTCCCTCACTATCATACTTTCGTCTGCTGTTTCTCCCTATGATTGTACCTCACCTCTGTTGTTTCTCATCTATTGTGAGCTAGAAAACCAAATTTTCTGTTAGAAATGATTTCAAGATAAAAGTAAGTATCCTCTAAATGAGAGTCTGAACTATTGGCCCTCTTCGAGCTCTAAAATTTTGTTAGGTTTACAGGTTTTCAATGGGTAACCTTTAAGTTTATGTCTTTTCATTACATAGAATGAAAAGTCTCTTTTTTTTTCTTGGTGGAGGGGTATGGGGTGCCACTTGCTGGATGTCATTGGTCAGCGCCTTAATGGACTCTTCCTCAGACCTTTGACTCTGACAGGTGAGTTTTTGTTCTTTATGGAGGGGAGTGGAAGTAAGAGGCCAAGGGCTCCAAGCCACTTTCTTTCCATAGGTACCTTCCACCACCCCCTTCCAGTTTCCCTTGCATGTGTTGTTTTCCCTCAATAGAATATAAGATCATTGAGGCAAGAACCGTCTTGCTTCCTTGTATTTTAATCATCAATACTTATCTTAGTGCCTGGCACATAGAAATGCTTAATAAATGTTTTATCTGCATAATCAGTGATCTTCTCCATGATCGATTATCAATCATCTATCTCTGGAGCCTTATATTGCCCTTGGGTTGTATACCTATGTCCACACCTGTCATCCTTCGAAGCATTTTAAAATTATTTCTCCTCTTTTTCCACTGAATTGCCCCCCTGCCCCCACTCACAGTCTGTCAGATATCACATATCATTTTCATCTTTGATTTCTTTTTTATTAATTTTTATTCTTCAGGGTTCAGGGCCATCCCTCCTGTAAGATTTGGTTAATTGAAAGCCCATATCTGGTAATAAATCATACCTGACCAAAACCTGACTCATGAAATAATAGTCTTAAAAGGGAAGATTCCTCAGATAAGAAAAAAAAGAGAATCAAGACTTCTTAATAATTTGAATTAATGAAGGGATCCTACTAATGCCAACTCTACAGGCATGTAAATCTTCCCCCCCAAATCAGTCTATTTGTGAACTCTCTAAATGTAGCTTAATTGGTAACTTGACTTAGTTTACCTGGAGAGTTAATTTAACTAGGTTTATTTTCTTAGGGGATTTGTGAGATCATGATTCCTCTTAACTAAATTTGTTCAACTTTTATGACATTGAAGGAAGCTTAAGTTTACAAATATGTCTCTCATTTTTTAAACTTTTATGGTCTAAGAGAATGTATGAGATTGCAATATGTAAAAGAATTAGTTCTCTATAATGCTCCGTAATTTTGTCTATAAGAAGCCTTGCTAGAATCCTAAATGGGGTTCAGTTTTTTTTTGTCTGAGACCTGAACCTGTGCTTACGCATAATAAAACCTCGGTTTTTACATCTATAATGTCTGAATTGTAGTAGACCTATTTCAGCAGCAGTTACCTACCAAATGAACTCAAAAAGGAGCTATTTCTCCCATAATGAAGGTTAGGAAATAAATATTGCGATTATCTGATAATAACATTTCACAGTAAGGAATGAGTAGCTGATGGACAATTCTCCCAGAGGTATCTGCATTTTGATGAAGACATTTTAATCCAAATGAAGCTAGCTGAGAAGAAAAATAAGAGATCGGAAGAAGGAAGGAGAATATATTTTGGAACAAGGTTATTTCCCAGGCAGCAATCTTTTCACATTCACTCCCACTCTACAAAATCTTCTAGGCAAGAGAGGAAAAAAGGGTGAGCAACTCTAGGTGCCAGTTCTGAAAGATTGTTGTTCTTTACTAAATGAACTTTGATGCCCCCCGACAAATTTCAGACACTGCACCCTAAGCTTTTAATTTATTTACTTATTCTTTTTTTAAAAAATTATTTATTTAATTTGTTATTTTATTTATTCTTCCTTATGTCTTTTCTTAGCCATATATAGCATCATATCTAATGAGTTTAAAAAATAAAGGACAAGAGAATGGTTCTGTGACTTATTCCTTCTAAGACCTATCTGTTTACTCTTGGACAAACCATACAAACTCTTTGTTCTGAAGAGAGTTTATATATAAACATCTGTAATGTGATGTTTTTAGTGGAGGAAGAAGGGAATAAGCATTTACTAAGTACCTTCTCCTACAGGATGCCCGGCATTGTGCTAAGCCTTTTATAAATATTATCTGCTTTGATTCTCACAACAACCCTGTGAGGTAGGTGCTATTATTATTCTCATTTAACAGACCAGGAGACTGAGGAGTCAAAAGTTAAGTGACTTGCCCAGAGAATAACTGTCTAAAGCTAGATTTGACCTCAGGTCTTCGTGACTCCAGTTCCAGTGCTCTCTCTACTGTACCCTATAGCTGCCTTCAGACTAGATTGATTCAATTCAATTTTATTCATTCATACATTTTTAAACTAGATTCCTTCAATTCAATTTGATTCCATTTTATATGCATTTGTTTAAGGCTCTGTTAAGTGCAAGTTACTAGGCACCCAGGAAGACAAAAAAAAAAAAAATAAACAGTAACTGCTCTCAATGAGCTTAAGTTCTATTGGGAGGAACGATATATGAATAGGTAAGTAAATAGAATGTATAACAAAAAACAAACTAATTGTAAAGAAGCACTAACACCTAAGGACTCAAAAAAGCATCCTAGAGGAGTTAAATGGTCCTTAAGCTGCCCTCCAGTTCTAAATTCTCTATAGCCATATGCTGTTCCTAATTATATGTATGACCTTGGGCAAGTCACTTAACTTTTAAGAGCTTAGCTTGCTCAACTGTAAAATGAGGATGAGTATCCCAGAGGAAGCCTAAAATCACTTTCTGCTTTAACATTCTAAGAATCAATAAACCTCTCTAGATGCCATAGGTGTGTCCATGGGAAAAAAAACCTTATGTAAATTTAATCTTATTTTAAATGCATTAAGTACTTTGATTTGTGAGAGAATTCATTCAAATACAGGCACTCAGGGGTACATAAAAAATTTGCAATTTTCATGGTATATTGATCTTTACCTTTTTTCTGTTATCAGTGACATCTTTGCTTTAATAGTGTTTGACCAGATGGAAGACACCTTCTTCATCAATTATTTCTTCCATGCTTTGTGAGTGAATAGGTACTTCTAGGTAATATTTTATGATATGACACCCATGATACAGCTTTCTGAGCATGAGAGGTGCACAATGAAATTGAACCACTCCAGAGCTAGAGCCCTGAGCAAGATGACAGATACTGATTATGCCCCAAGATGTAATGCAGGCACCTAATGGTGCGTAGTAATGTACAATGAATCATTAGAATATTATTTTTAAATTTCCATTTGCCTGGGGAATTGCTAACAGGGCATTTCACCTTCAAGCTGCCACCTCAAATCCAGCCTGGGGCAGCTGTCACCAAAGGCCATTTAGTATCTGATGGCTCTTAAACTGCTTTGGGGAAATGAGTTCTTATTCTACAGCTCAGTTCTAAGAAGCAGGTGGTCATACTATAATGTTTCATTAAAAAATCTATCTTTGTCAATAGTCTCTGTCAAAACACCAAGGACCAGAGAAGTCACTACTGAGGGTAAGCTAGGCCTCAAGGAGAAAGAAAGCATTTCATTCCTCCATTCGTTCAAAAGAAGAGTTAAAGCTCTCTTCATCTTATTCTTTACCCCTACCCAACACTACTAGCAAGTTTTGCAATCCCAGCAAGAATTTTAAATTGCACATATATACTCCCCCTGAATCTTAATGACATGGAATGCTTAGGTGTTTATTTTTACTTTTTTCCCCATGCACTAGAGACAAGTGCTTCATTTGTGTTGTCCCTTCTCTCTTTTGATTCCACTTATCAGTATCCCATATGGTACTGACAGACTTGGAGAAATTCATAAAATGGAGGAAATATCCTTAAAGCCTACCTGGTAATCAATATCCTCCCCCAAATATCCTCTACCCTGGACCAGTGGTGTCAAACTCAAATAGAAATGGGAGCCACTTGATCATTCATAAGGATCCCTACAGCTGCATATTGACTTAGAAAAACATATATTGATATTATTTTTGTTCTATTGCATTTTTATGTATTTTGTCAAATATTTTCCAAATACATTCCAACCTTGTTCTAGTTGAATATCTGATATCTCTGCTCTAGCCATGTCCTGATCATCCCATCATCACAACCATCACAATTTCCATCTTATTGAAACATAGATGTCTTTCCTGTGTCCATTCTCTTATTGTTCTGCTCTCTTCTAGGGATGCTCTAACAAAAGCATTTGTCATCCCTCAGAATGGGGAACTTCAAAGTCTTGCAGAATCAAAGAGAGTTTAAGGCAATGGTGATCTTTTGCCATTCCTGTAATCATACTACTGAGGCAGTGAGTCGATGGAATACAGGTAGTTAGCCCTAATGTCATCATTTCTCTCCAGGTACCAGATCCATAGAATAATGAAAAAAGCTGGAGCCTTGCTCATTTTTACGCACATATCCTTTCATGGACATCCAGAAAATCCAGCATGAGCAAGAAACCTCAAATGATACAAATGACTGTGATGTTCACCATTTCTTTCTTAAGGCAAGTTGCTGAGTAGTGGTGTTAATTTAATTGCCATTTTAGAAAAAAAAACTACAATTATTAGAATCTGCTATCATTTCTTCCTCTATGTTTCTCCCTCCAACTAAGTATCCCACTTACCTACTCTCATCATTAGCCTAGTCCTGGGGCTGATTCCTGGCCTAGCATGAGAAATTAGTATTTCTTTCTTGTATTTAATAACTAATTATTGTATTAGGACCAAGATTTTCCCACATTTCTACTTCTTCATGCAGAAATCAACCAGTGTGGGGAACCTCTCTTAAAGATTTACCCAGGCCAAGATCTAATCGGACAGTAAAAGAAATTCCAGGTTTAGGCTAATGGGTGGATTCTGGTTTCCTGTGTTTGTTCAGACAGGTCTGGGAAAATGTAGATCCTTCCTTTGTCAGACAGGTGATATGAATTTCAATAAGTGTCTGATCAAGATTTGGATGACTCAAGTCATGTACCCCAAGACCCTTATTGTAATATAGCCTATTTCCCCATTGTAATATTCATTTTCTCATTAATTGTTAACCAATCAAGAGTTGATTGCCACCCCTCAGAAACACCTACTCTTTGAAGCGCATATAAACTATGAACCCACTGCCATGAGGGGTCTTTGGTCTGAGAAAGATGGCCAAATGACCATCCTTTTATTAATAAATGTGCTGGATTTCTTAATAAAATTATTAAATTACCCAAAAATTTTGTTTCTCAAACTTTTTTAAACATTACACTAGCAAAAAGTAGCACTTAGCACAGTGCCTGGCACATAGCAAACATATTTGTTGACTATTAGAAGGTTTCAGACAGTGATAAAGACTGTCTCGGAGTCAAGGTCTCTGTAATTTCTAGTTCCTCAGGACTGCTCTGCTGCTTATTCTGCCTTGCGCCTTTCAGGTCCTATATATTTAGAATTTCTGAATGGAATTTTCAATCCAGGAAACACAAAATAAGCATTTGTTAAGAACTTTTCAGTTGGGCATTACTCTAGGATCAAGGAGTACAAATTTAAAAAGTGATACAATTTCTGCCCTCAGAGAGATTGCATTCTATTAGAGAATACATGCTCATAGATAACAATCAGTAAACACTGGACATTTTTACAAAAAATAATTTTAAACCCACAATTACAGTGATCTGGTAGGCTACACTAAAAACCAAGGAATCCACGAAAATCTCTTGAAGTCATTTCCATGAAGAAGTTGAAGAAAGAGAGCCATTGTAAAGAATGGGGAAAATTAGCTAAATGGGGTCCAGTCCTAAGACAATCTTTAGATTCACCGTTCCTGATGGCTTATAGAAAGCATTTGTAGATAATACTTGGTCTGCTTCTAATCCAAACATGTGTGGAGGCTTAGTGATTCTGCTTCAGGCCATGAATGACTAGAGAGCTTATGCTGTGTAGTGATAAATCTCCTGATTGGCTACAGAAGCAGAGGAACTGATATGTCAGTAGGCACTAAGACAGAACTGAGTTCTCATACAGGATCCTCTCTGAGCTCCTTTCCACCTTCCTACCTGGGATCAAGTCATATCAGTACTGCTTTGAGTCAACTGGAGGAGGGCCAGTGGCTGCCCTGTTTTTCACCTGGCTGTTACATATCCATGAATACATGGTGCCTGCTTCTTTTGTCTTTTTATTTTTCCCTGATGTTAGGTAAATGAGTATTTGGTGACAGAAATAACAAGGTTATGACATTGTGAACTTCAAAAAAATAAGAAGAAACATCAGAAATCCACCTGGCAAACAGAGGTGGTAGCAGAATCTGCTGGAAATATCTGCAGAGGTAGAAAGACAGTAAGCTGAAGATGGTGGCAATTTCATACATCTGATGAGAGAAGTGCTGGATATGAACTATAGAAAGGTACCAGTCCTCATAGCCCGTCAGAGGGCTATACTTCATGTGGACTTCTCAAAGGGTAAAAGTCCTTTCTAGACTGAGAGTTTAGAAATGACTCTTGGTTCCACATGTGTTCTATACCTGTATCTGATTGTGCCTTTGAATTGATCCCACTCTCCTCAGTGACCATGTGTGTACAATGGGAACATGATCCCCCTGGTTTTAGAGGATTGTTTGGTAACTACTTGTTTTACTATAGCTTTTCTTTTGTAAAAATCTATTAGATGTTAAATGCTTGATTGATATTGGTGAGCACACCAGATATAGGCTTATAAGTGAAAGTACCAGAAATTCTAGCCACTTTGGATTACCTCTGGAACACTGAAAGGGAAAATAGGGAGCTTCTCTCTGAAGACCCAAAGTGCCATTGTGAGTGGGAGTTAGGAGACTGAGTTCAGAGAGGCTGCTATATGAGAATGAAGGATAGCCTGTGTAAATATACATGGGAAGGGAAATATATATATATATATATGTATATATATATATATGTATATGTGTATACATATATATATATATGTATATATATATATGTATATGTGTATACATATATATACACACACATATATGTGTGTGTGTATATCTCACAACACATATGCACATATATGTATATACATATATATGCACACACATATAGATGTGTATGTGTGTGTACACACACATGCACACACACACACACACGCACACACATACACACAGGCTGGTTTGGATGGAGCAGAGAGTTGTTTGAGAGAGGGAATATGTTAACCAGCTAGGAAAGAGATGCTAGAGGGTTTTAAATGCCAAACACAAACTTTCCCATTTTCATCTAAAAGTAATGAGGAGTCTCTGAAGCTTCTTTAGCAGAAAAATAACACAGTCAGACCCGCTTGAGGAGTATTGTTTTAGCATTCTTTCTGTTATCTGCTTTGTCTAAAACTTCCAGATGTTGATTATTTTGGTTTTCCTTTATCTGGTTTTGAATTCAATGGTATAATTTGATCTTTGGTAGACACACCCCTAACTTGCCAATGGGTTTGATACCTCTTGGTTACCCTCAACCTGGTTTAGCCTGTCTACCGAAAACTGCTTACCGGAGCGTAGCCCCTACACAAGCTACAGCTTCTTGGAGCCACAGGGGAGAGATGGGTGGAACAAGTGGATACCAAAGCTGGAAAGCAGCCCTGAGAAGCACTTGGAAGACACCACACTAGAGGTACTAGTGCTCCCTGAACATACCCTACACCCCATGTACACATTGATGTACATATAGATGATAAGGTTGACACATGCATCGCCAGAGCTAGCTCAGGGTTTAGGAGGCTCTAAAGGAAAGTATACAAGAGAAGAGGTATTAGAAGGTCTACAGAGCCACTGTGCTGACCTCATTGTTGTATGCCTGTGAAACCTGGACAGTCTACCAGCCCCATGCCAGGAAACTGAATTATTTCCATTTGAATTATTTTAGGAAGATTCTGAAGATCACCTGGCAGGATAAGGTACACTGAGGTCCTTACTCAAACTAAACTGCCGAGCATTCAAACTCTGCTTCAGAGAGCGCAACTCCGATGGGCTGGCCGTGTTGTCCGAATGCAAAATGTACACTTGCCAAAAAAGACTATTTTATAGAGAACTCACACAGGGCAAGTGTTCACATGGTGGTCAAAAGAAGTGATAGGTGAAGACTTCTGCTGGTGGAAGGGGCGGGTGAGAACAGTTTGTTCCAATGGCCATGAAGGCAGCTGAAGCAAGTGCTGTGGAGTGCTTAGAGCTTGGTTAGACATCGAAGACACCAAGGTCATTCCAGCATCTTGAGCCATCACCAGATATATGCATAGATGCCAAAGATCAAATTATACCATTGAATTCAAAACCAGATAAAGGAAAACCAAAATAATCCACATCTGGAAGTTTTAGACAAAGCAGATAACAGAAAGAATGTTAAAACAATACTCCTCAAGGTCTCTCTTAAGAACTTTGGAATTGATTGTGTGACATGGGAGACACTGGCACAGGACTGCTCAGCATGGCATGCCCACATCAGAGAAGGTGCTGTTCTTTATGAGCAAAGCAAATTGAAACAGCTCAAAGGAAACGCGAAATGTGCAAATTTGGAGTATCCACCCCAAATGTTCACATGGACTATTTGTGCCCAACCTGGGGTAGAGCATTCTGAGCTTGTATTGGTCTGATCAGACACTGTCAGACACATTGAAACTTGACTCTAGCATAGTGTTGCCATTTTGTTCCTCTTTGAGAACGAAGGACAACAACCATCTATCCAGATTTCTACTAACTTGCAAGAATGGGGAACATGTCAAATTATGCTGTAATTACCACAAATATTTATAGATGAAATCTAGATAAAATAAATACCAGAGTCAGCTTTGAAGATTACCCATTGGAATGCAAGTTAGAAAGGAAGCCTAGTCCCAGTTTTTTTTTTCCTCCACTATTTTTATACTTTCCTCTCCCCTCCCCAAATATAAGTCAGTGGAGTAACATTAGCCTCCTTGCTGTTTCTTGCACAAGACACTTCATCTCCATACTCTAGGCATTTTCAATAGATGTCCCCATGCCTGGAATTCTCTCTTTCTTCATCTCTACCTTCTGGCTTCGTTAGCTTTCTTCAAGTCCCAGCTAAATCCCACTTTCTACTAGAAGCTTTTCCTGATGGCCCTTGATGCTAATCCCTTCGCTCTGCTGATTACCTTCAAATTATACTATTTATATCTTGTTTCTATGTTGTTGTATTTATATTGTCTCCTCCATTAGACTGGGAGCTTCTGGAGGACAAAGACTGGGTTTTTTCTGTCTTTCTTTGCATCCCTTGAAGTTATTATGGTGCCTACCACATAGTAAGCATTTAATAATGCTTATTGATGGATTCAGTTTTGCCTTGATGATGATGATATATGGTGGGCAGGTGGGTAAATAAGTAACGTTCTGTGTGTGTGTGTGTATCCAAACATATGTACATACACATATATGTATATATACACGCACACATATATATACATACACATATATGTATGTGTATGTATATATATAAAATATATATAAATATACTAAAATATATATAAATATACTAAAATAAATACATGTATGTGTATATATATGCATATATATATACACATACATGTATTTATTTTAGTCTCAGATGTTAATACCTGAGGGCTTGCTCCCTGGATACCTCCTTGAATCATTCACCCATATTTGTTCTTCCCTCCCCCAAGCTAAGGTCTTGCTATGCTGCAGTAACAATCTTGTTAATAGCTGCTGTGGAGGTATAAGATCCACCAACAACAAGCACCCAGAAAGCTGCCAACATAGGTTGTTTTGATCTGCTTTACTAAAGAAAGTAGCATTAAGGGGTTAACAATCTTATTGCAAACCAACATACAAATATCATTCACTTAGTTCAGGGGAAAAGGCCAGCACCTTGAACTTCAGAGCACATACAAACAACTTACAAATATCAACAGACAGACCTTGTCTGATTCAAATCACAACACATAGTTACCAGAGAAGAACCAACGTCTGAGTTGTAAAGCTGGGGAGGGGGCAGTTGCCACTTACCCAGAGTCTCAATGCTCCTTCCATGAGTGTGCCCCCAAAAATCAAACGCCAAGCTGTCCTCAATTACATCCTGTTCAGAGCCCTGAGGGCTCTGACCTCACCCAGGCTGGGTGTGGGATAGTTCCTCACCTCCAATATCACATCACATACAAATGACTCCAAATTGTCTCTGTGCTGAGAAATAACCAAGATGAAAAGATTCTACTTTATCTGCCCCATTCAAACAAAGGCCAGAATCATTAAAGGCACGTAAGAGAAGAAAAGCAAAAAGTCCCACCTTAATTGCTATTACATATACACACATACACACACTGCACATGAATTATTACTTTTGCTGTTACTGTTACTATTACTTGGACTATTGTCAGCCTCAACATCAAGGCAACTGGCAATGGCAGTAGAATATAAAATAACGTAGGAAAACAGAAGACGAGATACAAGGTTCCTGCCCAAGATGAAGGTTAGCAACTGGCCAGGTAGTCTGGAATTCAGATACAAACATTCACTGAAGCAAAGCATAGGAAACCAGATAGACAGTGCCAAATGTAGGTAGTTTACGGTCACTTGGCAATTTCTATAACTATCTAACATCACCTAGAAGCAAGTGAACCTCAGGGTTAGAACTACCAGTTTTAAAGACCCACTTTGAACATTACACTGTTTGACTGATGCAGGGTCAGCAACTTATCCTCTTAATGACACCAGCACATTTCTAAGACTATAAATTCAAAGCAATTGCTGAGCTGATCTGCACTGATACAGGGAATTTCCTCACTGGAAACTGCAAAGAAATCACAGGCCTGGCCAAATATACACACAAATATCATCTCATTTGCTTCTCACAAACTCTGAATTAGGTTCTTTAAGTATTATTACATCATCTCCCTCTGACAGATGAGTAAACTGAAGGTCAGAGAGGGGAAATGACTCACTGAGGGGTGACATGTCAAGTAAGTGGCGAAGCTGTGACTAGAAACCAAATCTCTTGACTTCCAATACACTATTCTTCCCACCAAACTGTCTTTCTACATCACATATAGGTCAGAGCAACTCATTATGGATCGCATTCATTTTTTTATTGTGGTCATAACAGTTTTTTTCCTCTCCATTTAAAGAGTATTTTTGTCTCCCTACATCACAAATCTTCGAAAATTTTTCTGCCGTCTATTAAACTTTTTCCTCATAGAGACGTAAATGTCATTTTCAGAGTAATCGTTTTTGGAATATTTCTTAATACTATTGTGAGACTGAAGAAGAGATGAAACAATGGTCAGAGAGCACAAAAACCTAAAAAAAATCTTTGCAATTATCTCTCATGCAACTCTAGAATTATCTACATGAATATTAGTTTGCTCTCCCTGGGATGCCTTGGAATAATTTAATCAAGGGGATAGTGGGGAATACAAAAAAACTAGTTAGGATTAGATGAAAGCAATAGACATCTCAGAGGCACTCTTTAGAGAGTTACAGGCTAATATACCCTAGAATGGACTGACCAGCAGCACCAGCTAAAATATCAGCATTGTATAAATTAGGAGTTGCGGGGCTTCAAGTGTGATAACACTTTTTCCAGTCATCATAATTCCAAGGGCAGCAGCAGAAGAATAAAGTTCAGTGTTTCACAGTCTATTGGCTATCTTTTCTAGATTAGAACTAGAAGACTCCCAAAGCCAAAGTGGGGTTTTTATTTGAATTATGAGGGGACGCCTAGGTGGCCCAGCGAATAAAACACTGGCCCTGGAATCAGAAGTTCCTGAGTTCAAATCTGACCTCAGACACTTAACACTTACTAGCCATGTGACCTTGGAGAAGTCACTTAACCCCAATTACCTTTCCTTCCCCCTTCCAAAAAAAAATTGAGTTATGGGTTTGCAGTAGTTAAACACTGATTTTAGTCCTTCCTCAGAGGCTGGATCTGGATTCAGAACACTTGAGTTCAAATACAGTCCTAGATACAAACTGTACAACCTTAAGCAAGTCACTTTGCCTCTGTCTGTCTCAGTTTCCTCATCTCTAAAATGGGATTAATAATAGCACCTACTTCTTATTATGAGGATAAAATAAAAATAAATTAGTAAATTACTTCGCAAAGCTTAAAAATCTATGTAAATGCTAGTTGCTATTATCATCAATATTACCCATGTGACTTCAGGCAAGACACTTAAATTTTTGGTCCTACTATTTTCTTAGGACTTCTCTACTGTGTCACAGAGGAGTTGTGATTTTCAGTATAATTCCAGTACTCAGTGATTTCCTCTATCGGAAATCTAACAGA
Organism: Phalanger gymnotis; assembly: GCA_028646595.1. Taxonomy (NCBI): domain Eukaryota; kingdom Metazoa; phylum Chordata; class Mammalia; order Diprotodontia; family Phalangeridae; genus Phalanger; species Phalanger gymnotis. The sequence continues at coordinate 574,189,693 of CM053622.1, forward strand.
TTTTGATATGTCTCATTGTTGAACTATTTAAACACTACAATTCCACAAATGTTTATTAAGCTTCTATTAAGCAATGCTAGGTAGAAAGGTAAAACAAGGCAAAATATTTACTTTTGAGGAACATAAGATCTAATATGGGAATACTGGAGAGTGTGCTATTCTTCTGTTCTCAGAGCATTTTATGTATTGATGATGTGTATTGGTGTTATGTATTGGAACCATGTACTAGCTTTCTATGTAAAGGGTCAATGCCTTTTAGACAGTCCACCAAAGTTCAGGTTGGTGGGCACTGATTAAGCTGCTGAATAAAAACTTAGACTACTTAAGGTCTTCTCAAGGGCCACCTTTACTTATGGCCTTGTCCCATCCCTCCCCACAACAAGCTGCATTGTCTTCCCCCCAGAAATGATCTCATTTAGTACTTATTTTGGATATACTTAAATGTGTATGTGGTTGTTTCCTCTGATAGAATGGAAGCCCCTCAGTGGTAGCAATTCTGTCATTTTTATCTTTGTATCCCCACCACATACCACAGCACTTAGTACATAGTTGATATTAAAAAAATTGTTGATTTTTGACTGATTGATGCTTTATAATTAAATCCAACTAAGTATGGTAAAGACCCAGACAAAGGTAAATCACTCCAAATCTACCAGCCCAAGATCATTTTCCAATAGCAATACTCAGAGCTTAGATTTTTTACCTTTCTTCCTCATCGTAAATTCTAAGGTCATCTTCTCTTAACAAGTCATAGAAAAGGCAATCTTGTCTTCCTGACTCCAGGCCCAGCACTCTATCCACTGCACCACCTACATGCCCCTTTAAAGAGTTATTTCAATCTCATAAGTTACAAAATTTCCTTTTCTGGTTGCTTCTACCAAATAAATTCAGCCTCAGTTCCTACTCTCCTCCCTGCCTCACCAAGTTGAGACAGGGAAGTGGCATGATTTAGAAGAAAATCAACTAACTCTAGAAGTTTAGAACCTGGATTCAGATCCTACCTCTGTAATTTCAGGGTAGTCCTTTAAATTTCCCATGCCTTAGTTTCCTCATCCATTTTTTTTAAATGAGACAAGTTGGACTGGATGAAATTTGAAGTCATTTCCATCTCTAGGAGGGGAAAGGAGAGAGAAGGGGAGGAGTGAGTAGAAGGAAGGGAAGAAGTAGTCAGTTGGTTGTTGTCTTGCATTCTCAAAGAGGAACAAAATGATATCACTATGCTAGAGTCAAATTTCAATGTGTCCGACTGTGGCTGATCAAACCAATATCAGCTTCTGATGCTCTACCACAGGTTGGAGACCTTGAGAGTGTCTCTGTATCACTTCTTCTGACCACCATGGGGATGTTTACCCTCTGTGAGTTCTCCATAAAATAGTCTTTTTCACAAGTGACCATTTTGTATTCAAACAACGTGGCCAGCTCGTTGGAGTTGAACTCTCCGAAACAGAGTTTGAATGCTTAGCAGTTTAGTTTGAGTAAGCATCTCAGTGTCTGGTACCTTATCCTGCCAGGTGATCTTCGGAATCTTCCTAAGACAATTCAAATGGAAGTGATTCAGTTTCCTGGCATGGCACTGGTAGACTGTCCAGGTTGTACAGACATAGAACGATGAGGTCAGCACAATGGCTCTGTAGCCCTTCAGTTTGTTCTTCAGTCTAATACCTCTTCTCTTGTATACTTTCCTTCAGAGCCTCCCAAACATTGCACTAGCTCTGGTAATGTGTGTGTCAACCTCATTAACAAAAAGTAGTAGGGGGAAAAGGGAAAGAAAAGGGGGAAGCTGATAGAAGGGAGGGCAGATTGAGGGAGGCAGTGGTCAAAAGCAAACTCTATTGAGGAGAGAAAGGGAGAAAGAAGAGAGAAAAGCATAAAGGGGGCGGGCAAAAATAGGATGGAGAGAAAGACACAGATAGTAATCATAACTATGAATGTGAATGGGATGAACTCTGATGGACTCTCCCATAAAACAGAAGTGGATAGCAGAAAGGATTAAAAACTACAATCCTACAATGTATTATTTACAAGAAACACATTTGAAACAGAAGGATACACACAGAGTAAAAGAGTAGAATATATTATACTTCAGCTGAAGTTAAAAAGGCAGAGGTAGCTATACTGATCTCAGAAGAAGCAAAAGCAAAAATTGATCTAATTAAAAGAGACAGGAAGGAAATTCCATCCTGCTGAAAGGCACCATAGACAATGAAGTAATGTCATTACTAAACATATATACAAAAAGTGATACAGCATCCATATTCTTAGAGGAGAAGTTAAGGGAGTTACAGGAAGAAATAGACAGCAAAACTCTGCTAGTGGGGGACCTCAACCCCCCACCGCCCACTGTCAGAACTAGATAATCTAACCACAAAATAAATAAGAAAAAAGTTAAAGAGGTGCATAGAATTTTTTTAAAAGTTAGATATGGTAGACCTCTAGAGAAAATTGGAAGGGATAGAAAGGTAGATACTTTTTCTCAGTGGTATATGGCACTACACAAAAATTGATCATAAAAAACCTCATAATCCAATGGAGAATGGCAGAATATTAAATGCATCCTTTTCAGGTCATGATGAAATAAAAATTCCATGTAATAAAGGGCCACAGAAAGATAGACCAAAAATTAATTTGAAATTAAATAATCTAAACTTAAAGAATGAATGGGTCAGGGGGGCGGAGCCAAGATGGCGGCTGGGAAGCAGTGACTGGCGTGAGCCCCCTACCAAGTCCCTCCAAAAACCTATAAAACAATGGCTCTGAACCAATTCTAGAGCTGCAGAACCCACAAAGTGCCAGAGGGAAGCGGGGCCCCAGTCCAGGACAGCCTGGATGGTCTCTGGGTAAGGTCTGTTCCACACGGACCTCCCAGCCCCC
>CM053622.1:574192663-574212404 GCA_028646595.1 Phalanger gymnotis
GAGGTCTGGTGGATGCCACAGCTCACTGATTCAGGGTGCTAGGGCACTCTCCGCTTGTCTCCTGGTCTGGTAGGTCCACGTCTGGTCTGTTCACGCTGTGAGAGCTGGGCTCAGCTGGGGGCTGGGAGCTCCGTGCGGGACAGACCTTACCCAGAGACCATCCAGGCTGTCCTGGGCTGGAGCCCTGCTTCCCTCTGCCATTTTGTGGGTTCTGCAGCTCTAGAATTGGTTCAGAGCCATTTTTTTATAGGTTTTTGGAGGGACTTGGTGGGGAGCTCACGCCAGTCACTGCTTCCCGGGCGCCATCTCGGCTCTGCCCCCTAACCCTAACCTCATCTTTCTAATCACCACTCAGTGGTGGATACTTGACTGACTGATAAAAGGTTTCTGACCTCTCATCCAATGCTCAGTACATTATACTGTGCTCAACCATTGATTGGAGCTGGTTAAATTTGTCTTTGATTCCCACCACCCTGTTTATACCTTCTGTCATTTTCATGAGCCTGATCTACTACTCTCATAGTCTTTGCCTCCTTACCCTAGCCAAACATTGTCTCGAGAAAGATTCAGAAACTCACTATCAAGTGGAGGTAACTAGTCGGGCTTCCTCTTTACCTTTTCTAATGGAATTTACATTTGATGTTAGTGCTGGAAGGAACCTTAGACATCTGTTAGTTCAGTCTTTTCATTTGGAGGTCTGGAGAGGTCAGGCATTTGGCCAAAGTCACACTCCCTGTCTATGACTCTTCCTTTAATATTACATTGTTTATCTGCTTTATTTCTAAAGGATTGATTCTTGCAGATTCGGAGATTCTTTGGTATCCAGAATGCCTGGAGATGAAATATTTTGTGAACAATTTGAGGGAAAAAATTCAACATAACCTTAGCCTTTGATTTATGTTTGTCCCTCCTGCTTTTTGAACATAAGCAGGAAGGCAAGAGGAGAATGGGAACATTTAGTGAATATGATCCTCTGGTGCAATCTATTTTTGCAACGGAAGCAGGAGGCTTATTGAATGTGCTTTACATAGGTTCTTGTCACAGGGCTGTTTTCTTCTACTTGGACTGCTCATTCCTTCTGGAGCAAGTAGGTACATTAATAAACCCTACATGTAGTGTGATTTATCAGCAGGATTACAGTGGGATGGCAAGGAAAAACAATGGCTGAGTTTTACTAAGTTAATCCATGATAGCCCAGGAGACAGATGATGCCTGTGTGTCAATGAGGTATCCACCAACTTTCTTTGCAGTTTTTACTGCACCAGGTTCTTTGATCCTGAGGCATTGAACCATAGTATTTTTTATACTGTCAAAGGGGTGATATCACACACAAAAGGTTAAAAATACCTGACCTAACAATGTTAAAGTAGGCATGTCTTACCTCCTCCTGTCAGGTTTCTTTTGCCTCAAGTCATGTTTTCCTAGTAACTAAGTGAGTGTCAATTGCCAATTGATAGGCAGATTCTGACTTGGACTTATTAGTCTAGAATGCCCTATCACCATACTCAGGTTCTAGTAGCTATTTGGGGTTTCACTGAGGAAGGACATGGGCCAGGGACTTTGCTAAGCATTGAAATATAAGGAAAGACGGAAAACAGTTTCTGTTCTCAAGGAGCTCATAGTCTAGTATAGGTGACAATATGCAAACAACTAGGTAAAAACAAGAACAAGATACATATGAGATAAATTGGAGATAATCTCAGTTAGAAAGCTCTAAAAATGAGGATGACTGGCAAAGGCTTATTGCAGAAAGTGAGCCTTTAGCAGAGACTTGAAGGAAGCCAACGAAGCCAGGAGAGAGAGATGAGGAGGGACAACATATGAGGGATAGCCAGCAAAATTCAGATTTAGTATATGGACTGTCATATGCAAGAAACAAGGAGGCCAGGATTCCTGGATCAAAGATTACATGAGGGGGATGGGAGAGTAAGGTTTTAAAAAGATTATAAGGGTAGGAATAGGCCAGGTTTTGAAGGTCTTTGAAAGACAAAAAGAAGAATTTATATTCTTTCTTTCTTTGTGTCTTGAGACTTAACCGCCACTCTAATAGCTCATTATGGTGAAGTTCTTTATTTTGTTTGCCAGTTCTTCCAGCCTGCTTCCTGATTTTGGACTTGATGTTAGGAATAGGCTCTGCCACACTTCCAAAGGAATGGTCTGGGCTCATTCTATTGCTGCTGTCTTGGATGTTGCCCTGGTATTCTGTCTTTCCCTGAGCACTAGAGTATTTTGTGCCTGGTGTGTTCCTGTTCTCACCTATTCTTCAGTGTCTTCAGACCTCCTATCTATGTCCCTCTGTAGAGCTAGACTGGACAAATGACTCATTGTGACTTTTTCAGGATTTCCTATTCAGCATCCAATCTGGTGCACTTTCTAGATCTGCTTGGAAGACTTGTGGACAGGAGCTCACCATACTGTTTCCAAACATTTACCATCTTGACTTTGCCTCTGCAGGGTTCCTAATCCCTGTAAAATGATAACTTTGATACCATAACTATTTTGTTGATAATCATGGTGATATCTCTACATTTCTATTATTGCCAGATAAAGGGATAAATTCCTACAGTTTTTGGACAAAATTAATACTTAGGATTTTCTGATAAATATTCAGTTCTTGGGGTATTCCTCTGGGTACCGATATTTTAACTTGGTCCCTGCTAGAAGGTTTTGATGCATAGGTGAAAATAAGTAGCAGTGGTATTATACTACAAATACCTATTCCTATTCATCCCAGTAGGGGTTGAATGTATGCTTTGCAACTCTGAGGTTGAAAGAACGTTCTCACTTCAAAGGATTTCTAGCAATGATATCATATACACCTGGTAGAGACCCTTCAATTCTTACTAACAAATGCTTCTTCAGCATCTACTGAATGAAGAGCATTGTGCTAGGTGCTGGGAGAGCTATAAAGTTGAGTCAAGATAGGGTGTTTTTCTTCATAAGTGTTACAGTAGGAGGATATGGCACAAAGACAACCACATTACAATATTATATATGGTAAATATATAATAGATCACTTTTACATAACCCTCTACGGTTTTTGTTAACTTCTCACACACAAAAAAATTGTGATATGGACAGTGCAAGTAATATTCCTATTGCATAAATGAGGAAAATGGGCTGAAAGACATTGTAAGTTTCCCAAGGTCATATAACTAATATAGCAGGACTCAAGCCTAAACCTTCCTATTATTGGGCCATTGCTTTTTCCCTTGCAAGTTTTGTGTGATACATATGGAGAATGGTCACTATCAGATAAGAATATCAGACAAGGAGAATACTTCATGGAGAAAGTGACATTTCTTGAGTTGGGCTTTAACATGAGGAGAATTTAATAGGTAGAAAATAGTATTCTCGGCAAAAAGAACATCACATAAAAAGATAGATGTTCATGAGCCAATCTCATTGGAACAACCACTACATGTTGTCAGAACATCAGGGTTTTGAGTGAAATGGACAGCCAGTCATTCAGTGACTTAAATCCTGCTGCTTCCATGCCATATGTCCTGGCATCTGGTAGATAAAACATCCACGTGGTTGATTGCGTTTGTCACCTTTTCATTCACATATTTTTGGCATCATGTAGACAGAGGCATAATCCATACATAACCTCTGTGTTAAGGGTAGAACAAAAAATGAGCTAGCATGGAAGAGAATAAGACTTGTACAAGTTGGGAGGAATTGGTTTCCTCTTTATTTTGGGGAAAGGGCTTTTTTTGCTTTCCCAGAAGATTTTAAGTACTATAGGTCTGCATGCCAGCTTTCTTTGAATTCTCAGTCTTTCCTATTTACACTTTTCCTGTCTTTTCTCCTGGATTCAGATTCCTAGATTTCAGGCTCCTAGCATAAACCTCTGTAGATTTTTTAATGAGGTAAGATATAAAAACTAAAACCATAAAATCCTTATCCCTACTCCAACTAGAACAAAAGAGAAAAAATGTAAATTTCCAAATTCTTTATCCTTTTATAACTACCCAGGTTTGGGGACTCCACCAACCTCTGACTTGGCAGTAGGAAGGACTAGGACTCATTCATCTTTCTGACACTATGTTTTATTGCTCTTCTCTTTCTCTTTTCCTTCTTGTTCAGGCAATCAAATAAATATTGCTGTGAAAGGGCATGATACTCCCTATATGTTTAGTGAGAATCATTATGATTCAGAATTGCAGACTGTCTAGGCTAAAATTCCTTTCTTTGGCCATCATTCTCTGCTCCCTCATACTCATTCAATTCAGAGTCATCCTACTATTCCCTACCTTCCACCGTGTTTTATAGAAACATTATTTATAGGTTCATGGATTGTAGAACGGTAGACTGAGACCTGCAAGAGACTTTAGATGCCATCAAGTCCAACCTCCTCATTTTATACATGAATAAACTAAGGCACAGAAAGGTTAAGTGGCCTCTTCTTAGTCAAATAGCCAGTGTGTGAAGCAAGATTTTAATCTAGGCTTTCCTGACTCCAAGTCTAGAACTCTATCATATTAAACTTGTTCTCTTATCCTGTTTCTGTCTCCTTGTAATCCTGGATTCCTGGTTCTCTTTCCTTCTCATGCTTCATCAAAGACATTGTATTCTGGGCTACCCTTCCTAGGACTGTATATACCTTCATTTTTCTCTTCCCCTCCCAACCCCCCCCCCACACATACATACACACTGAGACAGGAATCGGCATTCCTCTTACTCCTCCTTTCCATTTTCAGTCTCCCCTTATAACATTTACTTAGTTCACTTAATCTATATATGTCATCTTATCCAGATTCTGATGGCTATTATCTACTGTGCCCCATGCTATTTCCCTCCTTTCTTAAGTACCTGGCTCACAGATTTTCTTTCTTCTCCATCTTTACCCCCTTATACTTGAGCACTTCAATTTATATATTAATATCTCCTCAAATATCTTTGATTCTCAGTACATCAACTTCCTCTCAAATTATGACCTTCACTTTACCTCAGCCAGACAGAAGTGGTCATGCCCTTGACCTTATCATTATGTTCTAACTCTACTAACCATAGGTCTGCTGTTGTTCTGTCTGACCATAAATTCAAATCCTTTCTTCTCTTTCTGTATGTCACCCTTCTTAAATCTATTCTCCTCATCACTGAAACCTTGGACTTCTCTTCTAAATTCAATTCCTTGTCTTCCTAGTTTCTGAGGCCATCATCCTAACTCAGGTTTCAATTTACTTCCTTCAGAACCTTGACTTGATACTTAACCAGTTCAGCTTTATACTGACTTCTATTTTTGAGTCTCTTGTCAGATTGTCTTTTTGCTTCTCTTCCCTTTCCAAACCCCATTACTAGATTACTTCTACCATCAGCCTTCTGTGCTTTGACATTTATGTTGCTGAATGCAAATGGAAGGCAGACTACTATGTCTAGGTTCTCCACAAATTCATGTTATATAATCTGAATTGAACCCTCACAGCTACACATCAATCTGATTCTTTTGCTGTTTCCTGGTTGACTAACTTGCTCCTCTCAAAATTTGTTGTGAGCTTTTGTACCTCCTTTTCCATTTGGCCAACTCTACTTTTTTAAGGAGTTCTTTTCTTCAATGAATTTTTATATATCTTTTTTTTTTCCATTTAGTCAGGTCTACTTTCAAGGAATTCTTATCTTCATTGGATTTTGTTCATCTTTTACCATTTAGTCTATTCTGTTTTTTAAGGTGTTATTTTCTTCAGTATTTTTTGTTCCTTCTTTACTGAGCTGTTGACTCTGTCTTCATGATTTCCTTGCGATCACTTTAATTTCTCTTCCCAGTTTTCCTCTACCCCTCTTGATTTCAAAAATCCTTTTTGAGCTCTTCCATGGCCTGGAGTCAATTCAAATTTTTCTTGGAAGCTTTGGATGTAGGAGTTTTGACTTTGTTGTCTTAGTCTGAGTTTGTGTTTTGATTTTCCTTTTTACCATAGTAACTTTTTATAGTCGGGATCTTTTTTTGCTGCCTGCTCATTTTCCCAGCCTATTTCTTAACTTTTAACTCTATACTAAAGTGGGGCTCTGCTTCTGCAGTGAAGGGTGCACTGTTCCAAGCTTCGGGTTTTGTGTGTGTGTGTGTGTGTGTGTGTGTGTGTGTGTGTGTGTGTATACACAGCTGTTTTCGAAGGTAATGCTGGGAACCTATAAGCTTTTGGCTCTTCCAAGGTGGTATGATCTAGGGAGAGGTGTGTTTACTACTCTCCTGTAGTGTGCACTGGTCTGTGAGTGACCACCAGCACTCTTTTGCACTCTGGACTTGTGACCAGGGTCCCCACTCCCTTGTGGACAAAAGCTCTAGTGCACCAGCATCCCCCTCACCCTGGGCCTCAGATCCAGTACTGTAACCCAGATCCAAGTATGGATGCAACAGAGTTCTCCTCCTGCTGCCAGCTAAGAGACTCCTGTAAATTTCCTTCTGACCAATTGTCCAATCCCCTTACCATCTGTGAGCTGAGAGGTCTGGAGCCTGTCACTACTACCACTGATTCAGTTGCCCTAGAGGCCAGCTCCTGGTTTGCTGGGACCCAGTCTTAACTGGCATGTCCTGCTCTGAACTGTGTGCCACTCTCACCCTGGTGCAAGAGACCTTTCCTGTGGACATTCTGGATTCTGCCACTCTAGAATTCCTTAAAGTCATCATTTGAAGGGGTTTGGGGGAGAGCTGAGGTGAGTCCCTGTCATTAGTCCGCCATCTTGGCTCTACCAATTCATTTGCTTCAGTCTTAAAGAAAGAGGGGACTGTTCCCCCTGTGTATGCCCCACTATCAGTGCTGTTCATCAAATCTCTAGCAGCTTGTCTTTTGATCAACTTTTCTCTCTAATAGTCAGTGTCTTCTTATTTATTGTTTTATCCCCTACCATACACAGATATACCTAGATCTTCCATATCCTTGGTCATTGTATCAACTTTTGTTTCTACACCCCTAAGCTACCTATTGGGGATCTCTAATTAGGTGTCTTGTAGGCAACCAAAGCTTACTAAGTCAAGGCATGGAAGATCAGAGTCAAGAAAGAGAATCAGGATGAAAGAGGATCTCAGAGTTTTATCTTTTTTGTTTTGTTTTTAGTTTACAACACTCAGTTCTACATAATTTTGAGTTCCAGATTTTCTTCCCTCCACCCTCCTCCCTCCCCAAGACAGCATGGAATCTGATATATATTCTACATATAACTTTGCATTGAACTTATTTACACACTAGTTAAGTTGTGAAGAAGAATTATGACCAGTGGAATGAATCATGAGAAAGAAGAAACAGGAACCAAAAAAAACCCCCAAAAACAAAAACAAAAGAGAGAGAAAAGGGGAAAAAGGTGAACATAAAGTGTGCCTCAATCTGCATTCATACTTCACGGTCTCAGAGTTTTAGCATATGGAAAACTAAACACAGTGTGATATGGTAAACAAAAATCTCATGCTGTTCTTAACATATAGAACAAAGGAAATGATAATTTTATATATTTCTCTGTTCAGACCATAATTAGAGAATCATGTTGAATTTTGGGTACCATGTTTTAGAAAGGAAGTGTCTGAGGAAGATGACCAAGATGGTGAGGGGAGTAGAGACCATTCCATAGGAGTGTATGTTGAAAGAATAAGGGAGGTTTAACAAGGAGAAGAAAAGTCTTTGAGGGGAATGGGAAGTGGGGAAGATTCAGCTGTCCACAGATATTTGAAAAGTTCTCATGTAAAGCATGGTTCATATTTGTTCTGTTTGACACTAGAGATCAGATCTAGGACAATGAGTTGAAGTCACAGTAAGGGAGATTTTGGTCAGGTACAAAGAACATTTCCTAAAAATTAGAGCTGTTGAAAAGTGAAATGGGGTGCCTCATGAGGTAGTGAATCCCCTATCACTAGAGGTATTTAAGTTTAATTTGGATGACCTCTTGTATGTATGAGATTTGGGGATAGATATGATTAGTTAGATAGAAGTTGGGCTAGATGACCTCCGAATGTTCTCTTAGGCTGAGATCCCATCACCCTCTTATTTAATGAGTTGCTTCATAGGGGAAGCTGGATGTATTTTTGGGTCCTTTAGGCCTGAATATTTATAGTGTAGCTTGATTATTTTATTTAAAATGGCACATTTTTTTAAATTTGTCACAATGGCAGAAGATCCAAGACTTCATGAATTAGAATCATAATGCCCCAAACTAAACATATGTAAATAAATTGATTAGGAGAGAAAAGGAAAGTAACCAAAATGTCACAAAAGAGAATTCTCTCGGATGAGAAAAATGAAAGGACAAAAACTTGTGCAGGTAGGGAAAAAATGAAGGGAAAAATAAATTTTCATGTGATTAACTAATTATTCATTAAAGGATCCTCCCAAAGAAAATTAATCAGCTTTAATTACTATATGAGAAATGAAACTGAATCTACCATGAATCAAACTGATTTTTTTAAAAGTTCAAAGAAATTCACTTGTATCTGGCCCTGATAAAGAGTGTCTCAAAAATATTATGAATACCTCATATCAGTGAAAACGAAACAAGATAAACTGATAATTAAAGTAAACAACATGGAAAAACAGTGGAATACTTGAATGAAAGCATAGCATGAATAGGAAACAAAATCTTTACCCTGAAAAGCATGGAAATAGCAGTGGCAGAACATGAATTAAGATAAGATCAAATGAAAATACATCTGGAAAAATAGTTAAAAATCTCTCAAGCAAAGATAATCTAACTAGAAGTCAGAGTTTAGAGAGATCATTTACAAATTATCGGAGTACCTAAAAATGCAAAGAAAGGCTTTCACCACTTTTATGAAATTATTCGTGAAAGTTTCTCAGAAGTAGTCAGATCAATAAAATTCACTGAAAGTCTTAAGCAACAAACATCATATTCAACTTATACCCAGACATGGCTATAAAAGCCATCAAATTCTTCAACTTTGAGTAATAGAGGATTTTACTAGTGGCTATGAAAGAAAAAATACATAACAAAAAACTCACCCCAGTTGTCAATCACTCACAATCAACAAACATTTATTAAACACTTACTATATGTCAAAGAAAGTAAAAATTCTGATTTGAATAGTTCAAGATTATCACAGAAAATATGAGAATCTGGTTAATAGAAAGCCAAAGGGGAATCTGATTTCATTCACCTTAGACTTTTACTTAGCTGAATTAGGAACAATTTTTTAGGATTAGTATAATTAGTAATAATTAGTATAATTAGTATAAAAATAATAACATTAATATACTATTTAAATATATATTAATTTATTTTTTATTCTCTATGATATTTCAAAATGTTTCCATAGGGGAAAAATCCTCTAAATTGAATAGGACTTTTGATATGAAAATCAGCATAGTAGCAAAACTCAAGCAAAACTCCAAGACTATAGTAGTCTCTGGCTTACATGCTACAAGAAGCTAGCAAAAAAAAAAAAAAACCACTGGTTTGTAGAGATGTATAAGTTGTGTTGAGGGGCGGGAGGTCAGACTCAGGAAAGGGTATTAAGATGGCAGAAGTTCTGGTATAGATAATGTATTAGAACAATCATGGGAAATATTAAGGCAACAAAAATGTTGAATTAACTGAAACTCAATGCGAGAACAAAAAAATAAAAAAAATATTTATGTTGACAAAACCCACAAATATGCTTGGGGACTGGGTGCAGGGGATTGATGATGTAACATTTGAAAATATGTGTAATCCCTGTTCCAAAGTCCATTGGGGTGGGATCCTCTCCTTATTGGTGGAGATGAAGGCCCTATGCTACCCTTGAGGATTCTCCAAAGCAAGTCTCCCTTTCATGATTCAGGTGCTCTTGGCCTCCCCATTTTGAGAGAGAAGATAGAAGAGGCTAATGTCACTTCAGGTTGCTGAAGGAAAAGACTCTGGGAAGACAAGAGAAGAGTGGGTAATCTTCATCATGTCCCTATTTCTAGATTAGTACTCCAGATTCTTTAGGGAGTATTCTCCTTGAGTGAGATCTAGAACACTTTCTCTTGGTTGAGTTATCTCACTCCTTAGGAGAGCTCCTTCACTTTCTATTCTGTAAGTATATACTCTCCTATGCATACCTTCTCTGATTTTTTTTTTGCTCTGATTTGGAGAAATGGCCCTTTTTATTCTCAGTGTTCACTGTGGAACTGGTATTAGGAGAGTAAGTAGTCATTCCTTGAACATACAGCCTGAGGTTCCTCCCCCCCCCCACCCCATGGCAAAGTGATCAACATATGAAACCCAATCATATGTCCTAGACAAACAATATTTAGCAGAGCAGAAAAACATACTAATAGACCTACACCTCCTTTCTTTGAGGAGAAGAGAATGGCCTTTGTACTTAATCTCCAGTTTTCCCTCTTGGCAGGAGTGAAAGGGAGAAGGGCAGAGGGAGAAAAGACTAGAAATTTCTTTTCAGCTTCCTTTTGAGCCAGACTGCACAGCTATCTTTACACATCAAGTCCTTACTATACTATAACAATCCACTATCCCTACACATGGTGTCCCCGCTACACTTAACTATAAAACAGAGAGGATGAAATTAATGGATAAACATTAAACAAATAATACTAGGATGAGTGTCTATGGGTATTTATAAATCTGAGAGTTAAATGGAATATAATCTTGTGAATATGGGTCTGGGCAAGTGTCTATAAATTTACGTACCTGAGGGGGGAGTTTGAACTGCCTAGCAGAAAGTAAGATAGATCTTACCTTTTACTGACAAGATAGATTATTGCTATAAAGGTTAAAGGGGAAAAAACAAATTTAATAATAATTTTAAACATTATTAGATTAAATTTCTCAATAAAAAGAAAACAATATTGATTAGATAAAATATGATGCCAATAGGGCAACATTTATACATAGATATTTTCAGGTTTAAAGTTAGAAATTACCAAAAAAGGTCACTATTTATCATCTGACAAAAATGAACCGCAATAATTAGATTGTATAAAAGAGAGATCAAGTTCAAAGTAAAAAAAAATGTGAAATCATATCATGACTAAAGGACTCCGTGTCTATTATGTGACAGATATTGTATTAAATTCTGGGAATTCAGAGACAAAACCATAATAGACATTGCCCTCCAGGAGCTTGTATCTGGTTAGTGAAAACAACATCTATACATAAGTAAATACGTGAGTAAATTATATACATATACACACACACACACACACACACACACACACACACACATATATACACATACATACACATACACATTTCCTATATGTATATATATATACTTACATATATTTGTAGGATCTCTACCAGCTTGAAGGTAGAGATAAAAGACAACCTCTTGAAGGATCTGCAATTTGAGCTGGTAAGCTAGGTATAGGGACTAGCCTGTGCAAAAGTGGCAACCCAGATATGAGGGGCAGAAAGTAGGATGTAATGTGGAGAACATGAGGGAGAATGATGTATGATAATTTAGGTTGGGACTAGATTGTGAAGGGCTTTGAATGTTAAAGAGAGGAGTTTGTATCTTTTCTTAGAGGCAATTGGGAGACACTGGAGCTTTTCAAGACTTGTGCTTTAAAAGTATTAATTTGGCAGTTGTATATGGTATGGCTTGGAGAGAGAGAGAGAGAGAGAGAGAGAGAGAGAGAGAGAGAGAGAGAGAGAGAGAGAGAGAGAGTTTTGAGACAGGGAGACCAATTAAGAGGCTGCTGAAATAGACTGGGTGAGGGAATCACTGACAGCAAAAGTATAAAATAAATGTATATAGAAATAATGACATAGCAGCTAACTTTTAAAAGGAACTATTAAATGAAGTACATATAAATTTAAATAGGAGAAAACATTAACAGTGGGGAAATTTTAACATGCCACTTTTGGAATAAAAATCAAATGATAAGATGAATAAGAATGTTGCATAATGAACAGAATCCTGGGAAAATTAGATGTGATTGGAATAGGAATCTATGGGACTCAGTACCCTGCAAAGTTTCACTAGAAAGTGTCAGTGGTTGTCACATTCAAATGTAATCACAAGAGACATTTCAAAGCCATGTATATTTAATTAACAGGCTTTTAAAAAAAGTTCTTCAGTGCAGAATACTCTGTTAGATTCTAGGAAAATAAAAAAGTTGAGGGAAGACCCAGTCCTTATCATTATCCCTATTGATATCCATTAATATAGATTATTGACTTATTGTGATTAAGTTCTTTCTTGATGCTAGACCTGTACTTTAACCTCAATATAGTTTCTTCAGGCATTTGGGGTCATGGGTAATAATAGTTTATATTTCTATAGCACTTTATGGTTACACAGCATCTTCACCTTTGATTCTTACTACAGTACAACTCTGTAAAATGGGGAGGGAATATATTGTTATTTTACAGGACCACAGATTGAGGGCTAGAGGGGGCCTTACAGGTAATTTAGTCCAAAACCCTCATTTAACGTATGTGGAAACCAAAGCCCATTTAACAAAAGGCTAAGTGATTTCCCCATGGTCACAGAGGTATTAAGTAAAAAAAGTAGGATCTGAATCCAGGTACTATCACTCTAAGGGCTGCTAGGTGGCACAGTGGATAGAGCCCTGGGCTTGAAATCAGGAAGATTCATCTTCCTGAGTTCACATCCAGCCTTAGATACTTGGTAGCTGTGTGACCCTGGAAAGTCTTTAACCCTGTTTGCCTCAGTTTCTTCATCTGTAAAACAAACCTTTTATAGTTAAGGAAAGCAGATCTCAGGAAGGTCATGTGAATTTCCCATTGTTACATAGCTGCTGAACAGTGGAAATAAAGATAAACATCAAATCTCATGACTGCCTAAACATAGTCTAGATTCACTATCCTCCATTGCTTCTCTCTAAAGCCAATGAATTTTACAGGGATGAGTTACCTTGAATTTTCTATGCTTATCTAAGATTCAGACATGTTGTCCTAAAACCTGCAGTGAAAATGAGATGTATGTTTTGCAGACCAACTGTTACCTAATGTTAAGTAGCTGAGACATACAATTACCCGATAAATGAAATTTACTTCTATTTACACACATATTCACAAAGTGAATTGTTAACCTAAGACCTTACTATGAACAGATAAATGACACAAAAATTTTCTTCTCAGTAGTTTCACTTGAGTTCATTTCTCCATTCAAATGAGTGTCACTGAGTCATCTGATGTTGCTTACTTGTTAATAGAAGAAAAGAGACATTTTTCCATCCAAATTTGATAAAAAGGAATTTTAAATCTCACTTTGATGTTAAATCTTGCTATTTTCTTTTGCACAAAACTTTCAAGCAATCCACTTACGCTTTTCATCAGAGACTTATTTTTAACAAGAATTATTCAGCATTGGAGGTCACCAGAGATGCTAAATACTAATAGTTTAAAGGTCAAGTTATTTGTTAACATACAAAATTTTGTCAGCTTTTTATCTTTTAAAAATTCTTGTTATAATTAAACAGAAAATTTTGAAAATATCCATTAGTGAACATTTTCTTTTTTGAAGGAGAAGAAAAAAAAAACCTAAAGGTTTGTGCCAATTGGACATCACCCACAGGATCCTAGATGAGATCATTGCAAATTAGGAGAACATTCATACTCATCATATTTTTAAAAATGCATTCATGAAAAAAAAATTGGTACAGTAAAGTAGAAAGAAAGACGGAATTTTGGTCCTGGCCACTCATCAGTTTTCCCCTCTCTGGGTTTCAGTTTCTATAAAATGAGACGGTTAAAATTTCGATTTGTTGATTGAAGATGTAATCCCATGCAGCATAAAAACAAAGATGAGAAAAAATGTTCCATCAATACATACTACTTACATAAACCTTCTAGGTACAAGCAATTCCAGTTTTATAATGACAATGATAGAATTTATATAACACTTTTAAGGTATGTAAACTCATTCGATCAAAAATTTCTAGACTATTGGTCAATTGGCTTCTCCTACATGGAGCCTGGCTTATCTCAGAATTGTACCAATTAGGGGTCTGTCAAGGCTGATATAATTCCATGAAAATCAGTGAAGGGCCAAAGATTCTGTAACTATTCTGGTCAGCTCTTCAGATGGGGCTCACTTTGCCTTGACCTGGTCCCTTCCCTGGAAACTTTCCCCCACATTCCCAATATGATACTTGCTTCTAGGATGTGAATTTTCTCCCAGTTGCATATAAATGTGGAACTGAGTTCAAGGATATGAACTTGATGGACCTTTCTTCTCTTTTCACTCAGGAAGTAATCTATGTACATGGTCCAAGGCAGCTGGTGGTACAATGGATAGAATGCTGAACCTGAAGTCAGGAAGATTTGAATTCCTATTTGTCCTCAAATCCTATCTCTGTGACCCTGGGAAAGTTGCTAAACCTGTTTGCCTAGGTTTCCTCAAGTGGAAAATGGAATTAAAAATAGCACTTCCCTCTCAGAGTTGTTGTGATGATTAAACAATATCATTTTGTAAAGCGCATAACACAATTTCTGATACAGAGCAGGTGCTATATAAATGGTAGCTATTAGTATTTTTCAACTATAAAATAGGGATAATAGCACTTACCTCCCAGGGTTGTTGTGAAGATCAAATGAGGTAATATTTGTAAAAACTGCTTATACTTGTACCTGGCAAATAGTAGGTACTTAATAAATGTCTGTTTCCTTTTCTTCCTCCCATTCTTTTCTCAAGCAATCATTCATTCCATGGCTTATTCCAGGGCTCTCCAAAATGCCTCCCACAGGCTGCATGTGGCCTGGAGTGCGAAATTTACATAAATGCTTTAGTAAATGAAGCCGAGCTACCACAGAGCTCTCATTAAAATGGCAAATCAAAACATATTGTGGGGGCAGCTAGGCAGCACAGTGAGTAGAGCACCACCCCTGGAGTCAGGAGAACTTGAGTGTAAATCCATCCTAAGACACTTGATACATGTACTAGCGGTGTGATTTTGGGCAAGTCACTTAACCCCAATTGCCAAGCCAAAAAAACCCCAAAAAACCAAAAAAAAACCCATATCATCATTGTTTCAATAAAAACTTAAGGTTGGACAGCCCTGGCTTACTCAGCAACCACTCCACAATACATCAGGGGCTATATTTTTACACCCTACAACTAAAGAGCACCTGATGTGCTTAAGAGCACATCTTAATGCTCTTTTCTAATGTAAAAAAGTAATTAGTGACAAGGGGCAGCTGTGACAGCCACTTTCCCAGACAGCTGTTTGGCTTCTCATGAGATTGTTAACTTTAACATCTATACTAATAACAGTTACTCTGAGGAGAAGCAATTGAGAAAAATAATTAAGGGCTATTATGGTCAGCCCCAGGCAAAATTGTAAAGCAGGTGAAATTTGTCCACATCTGACAAATTGTGGACACCTCTATTTGAATCAAATCATGGTAATTTCCTCTCAGGAAGAATTGCAATTTAAAATAAGAATGCCAGGAAAAGGAATCCAAAGGAGTGAATCGCTAATGGTAGAATTTCAGACACTGTAACACATAGCCAGTGTGGGGAGAGGAAGATAATTAAGGCCAAATTGATTTTCCTTAGCCCCCTGCTGGAGATAGACTACATAGGCAACCTCCTATTTCACCTATTTTCACCTATTACTCCTATTTCTGCCCTTCCTATGGACTACCCCAGTGAAGTTACCTCCTTCCTTCCATGCACATTTTCTTCCCCGCTCCCCCCTTCCATTTAGTCCAGAGCTATGGTATCTTTAATGTAGAGGACCCTCTGTTAGAAAACTCCTTTTACCAATGCAGATAGGCAAGTGCTCTGCAAATTATACCTTAATGTTACCTGAGTCATTAAGGAATTTAAGTGACTTGTCCAGGGTCATACAGGTAGTATATGTCTGAGGTATGTCTTGCACCTGGGTCTTCCTGACTCCACAGCCAACTTTCTTTTTCCTATCACACTGCCTTGATAAATGGATAGCTAGGTGATGCATCAGATATAGAATATTTACTATACCTGAAATAGGGAAGACTTACCTCCCAGGGTTTTTTGAGGATCAAATGAAAGATTTGCAAAGCACCCAGCACACAGTAGGTGCTTAATAAATGCTTGTTCCCTTCTCCCCCATTAGCTTTGTTTCCAATTCTTTGTTATTATAAAAGAGCTACTATAAATATGTTGGTATATGTGGAATGTTTTTCCCCTGTTTTTGACCTCTTGGTCTCTTGTCAAAAGATATAAACATTTTACCGACTTTCTTGGCATAATTTCAAATTGATTTCCAGAACAGGCTTGAACTCACATATTCCTGATTCCATGATCTTCCTTTTGTCCACTCTACCGCTATCAATGGATGTATATGCCTAGGTAAAATAAAATATTAGGATTGCTCGACCAATAGTGGATTGAATATCCCCTGTGGGTGGGATGCTGCTTTTTTTGTGTGGTTTTACAAAGAGCGTGTGGCAGTTATTAAAAATTACATTTGACTTGGTCTCTCTGTTTGATTGTGGTTCAGGAAGATTTGCTATATGGGAAGTTCTTTTTTCAATTCGGTGGACTTAATAGGACATTGGCATGCTAGGAAACAATCTTATTTGGGAAGTAGAGTCAGATTTCCAAAATTAGAAAAAATTGATGAATGAGATTTTGGATTTTTTCCAGCTTGAGCTCTTCTACTTTCTCTTTTGTTGCCTGATTTGGGGCCTTTTAGTTGAAATTAAAACCTTGTGTGGAAGTAAGGGCAAAGAGAAGAGCAGATAGGAGAGTGCTATATCATTTAGAGGCTCTCATTAAATCCTGATTAATTGCCAACCTGCTGGTCAGCCTGCCTGTCTTAAATGTCTGTCAGGTTTAGGGGCAGGCTCAACATTAGTATCCTGACCAGATTCAATTTGGGGGCAAAATGAGGCACTCAAGTCATTTAACAGTTAACAAAAGAAGTTTTTATGTTGTCCTTATGCAGCAAGGATATGTAACAAAGATACACTCACACTTAACATTCTCTTGATATGGCCTTCCTCTCCTCTCCATATGGAAACATGTTTGGTCAGCAGGACTGGTGTGATCGCCCAAAATCCACCAAGTGTGAGAGGCTCCACTCCATATGGGTGCCTGAAGATGTCCAAAAATCTGTGTCAAAGGAGGTAGGGTCCAATCAAGTCCCAGGGACAACTTCATTGCCTTTTAGAGAAAACTAATTCCTAATGTGTAAAGCGGTAAGCCTTGTCCTTCCACAATCAATTTCACTAAAAGGTTGAAACTAAGGCTGTCCCCAAAGGGTTGTCTGCTAGTAAAAACCGCAGTGTATGTCTTCCTTCATTAATTTTTATTCTGGGTAGAGAGGCCAGATTGAACATTGACAGCTTTCCTTACTATCCTTAAATTGACCAGCTTCTATTAAGTGACTATGTACCAGGAACTGTACTGAGGATACAAAAAATAAAAGTGAGATAGTGCCAGCCCTCAAGGAGCTTACATTCTACTGTTCTACATGTTCACTGATCAGTAAATAAAGGATATATAAAAAATCAATAAAAGTCATTTGGAGGTTGGGAGGAAGACTAACAATTGGGGGAATTGGGAACAGTTTGTTTTTTCTTTCTTTCTTTTTTTTGGCCTGTCACATTGCTTTAATTTTATCTTTTATTTTATTAATTAATCAACTTGTTTTTAGTTTTCAACATTCAATTCCACAAGATTTTGTGTTTCAAATTTTCTCCCCATTTCTTGCCCCCCCACCCCAAGACAGTGTTCATTCTGATTACTCCTTCTCCCAATCTGACCTCCCTTCTATCATCCTTCAACCCTACCTTCTCTCATCCCCTTCCCTTCTGTTTTTCTGTAGGGCAAGATAGATTTCTATACACCATTGCCTATATATCTTATTTCCCAGTTGCTTGTAAAAACAATCTTTAATGTTTGTTTTTAAAACTTTTGAGTTCCACATTCTCTCCCTTCCTCCTTACCCACACTCATTGAGAAAGCATGCAATTCAATGTACATTATACATGTGTAGTACACAAAACAATTCCATAAGTCATTTTGTGAAAGGCTAACTATATTTCCCTGCATCCTATCCTGTCCCCCACATATTCTGTCCTCACCTTTGACCCTGTCCCTCCTCTAAAGTGTTTGCTTCTGATTACCTCATCGTCACATTTGCCTTTCCCTTCTATTATTTCCCCCCTCTTATTTCCTTCCCCCCTACTTTCCTTTAGGGTAAGATAGATTTCAATATCCAATTGAGTAAGTATGTTATTCTTTCTTTAAGCCAAATACTATGAGAGTAAAGTTCACTCATTTCCTCTCACCTCCTCCCTCTTACCCTCTATTGTAAAAGCTATTTCTTGCCTCTTTTATATAAGACAATTTACCCCATTCTATCTCTCCATTTATCCTTCTCCCAGCATATTCCTCTCTAATCACTTAATTTTATTTTTTAACTATTATCTCTTCATATTCAACTTACCCTGTGCCGTGTGTGTGTGTGTGTGTGTGTGTGTGTGTGTGTATTTGTATATATATTCCCGCCAACTACTCAGACACTGAGAAAGGTCTCGTGAGCTACAAGTATTATCTTTGCATATAAGAATATAAACCCTTCTACTTTAATTAAGTAGATTTTTAATTAATTTTAATTAAGATGATTTTTCTTTCTTGTTTACCTTTTGATGCTTGTCTTGATTCTTGTATTTGAAAGCCAAATTTCCTATTCAGCTTTGATCATTTCATCAAGAATGCTTGAAAGTCCTCTATTTCATTGAGTGTCCATTTTCCCCCAAAGGATCATACTCAGTTTTGCTGGGTAGGTGATTCTTGGTTTTAATCCTAGCTCCTTTGACCTCCACAGGTCAAAGCCCCTGCTTGTACTCTGCTGTCTTGACTCTGTTCCCTCTCCCCCATCAAAGAGTTTATTTCTTTTTTTAATATTTAATTTATTTACTGTCAGTTTTCAACATTCATTTCCATAAGTTTTAAATTTCTTCCCCTTCCCTCCCCCTCCCTCCCGAAGATGGTATGCAATCCATTATGTGCTCTACACATACATTCCTATTAAACACATTTTCATGTTAGCCATGTTGCATAGAAGAATTATAACGAGGGGCAGAGCCAAGATGGTGGCTAGAAAGCAGGGACTTGCTTAATCTCCCCTCCAGGTCTTTCCAAACACCTACAAAAAATGGCTCTGAACAAATTCTAAAGCTGTAGAACACACAAAATAGCAAAGGGAAGCAGGGCTCCAGCCCAGGACAGCCTGGATGGTCGCTGGGAAGGCTCTGTCGCATGGTACCTGAAGGAAATATACATATACATATACATATACATATATATATATACATGTATGTATATATATATATATATATATATAGACAGAAGGCACAGGGTAAGTTGAATATGAAGGGATGATATCTAAAAAAAATAAAATCAAACTAAGGAATGAGAGAGGAATATATTGAGAGAGGGAGAAAGGGGGACATAGAATAGGGTAAATTATATAAAAGTGGCAAGAAAAAGCAGTTCATTGGAAAGGAAGAGGGGGCAGGTGAGGGGGAATGAGTGAATTTTGCTCTCATCGGATTTGACCTGAGGAGGGAATGACATACACACGCAATTCGGTATCTTATCCCACAGGAAAGAAGGAGGAAGGAGATAAAAAGAGTGGATGATAGAAGGGAGGGAAGATAGGGGGAGGAGGTAATTAAAAGAAAACACTTTTGAAAAGGGACAGGGTCAAGGGAGAAAATTGAATAAAGGGGGATAGGATAGGAGGGAGCAAAATATAATTAGTCTTTCACACCATGAGTATTGTGGAAGGGTTTTACATAATGATACATGGGTGGCCTATGTTGAATTGCTTGCCTTCTTAGGGAGGGTGGGTGG
>CM053622.1:574212904-574294192 GCA_028646595.1 Phalanger gymnotis
GGAGTGGGGCGGGGGAGGAAATGGGGAGAAAATTGGTAATTCAAATGCCTGTGAAAATCGATGCTGAAAACCAAACATGTCAAAAATAAATTTAAAAAAAAAGAATGAATGGGTCAAACAACAAATCATAGAAACAATCAGTAACTTCATCCAAGAGAATAATAATGAGACAACATACCAAAACTGATAGGATGCAATGACAGTTATTCTTAGAGGAAACTTTCTATCTCTAAATGCTAACATAAATAAAATTGCCGAAGAGGAGACTGATCCATTGAGCATGCAACTAAAAAAGCTGGAAAAAGAACAAATTAAAAATCCCTAATTAAATGCCAAATTCAAAATTCTGAAATAAATGTTTATTGATTGATTGTAGTTAGCAGAGTGCTTTTGTACGTAGTAAGTACTCAATGAATGTTTCATTCATTCATTCATTCACTCAAGCATTTCACGATTTTCTCCCTCTCTTCTTTCTTTTTTGCATTAAAAAAAATCCTTTTAGTCCATTGACCTCAATGTTAAGCATCTTAGTTCAAAGAAGTACCACTCTGGTCCCAGGTTCCAAAGTTTCCTATGGAAGGAGAGGCCCGTAAAAGGTAAGGGGAATGTAGTGGAGTCTTATCGAGCTGATTCTGGGACTGATTCCCTAGGAAGAGGTCTTGGGGCTGTGCTACCTACCTGTTTCCCTTGTAAAAGAAGATATGCTCACCTGAATGACCATCAGTGACGTCATTCTGTTTCTGCTCTTGGGGCGTAGCCTACATCCACCAGAGGGTGTTCATCCCTCTGCTCTGTCATGCTACCACTTTTTCTTAAGCCACGTTTTCTAAATAAAGCATGGTTTAGTGGAAAGAGATCTAGGTGGGTGTAAGGGCAAACAAAGTGGGATTTTTTGCTGTTTTTTTTTTTCCTTTTGGAGTTCTTAGCACTAAGACAACCAAGTGCCTTTGATTGTGCCTTGTAGGAAGGCCCACACCCTTTTGCTAATTAGGTCATGATAGGCGTGAAGTCCTCAGGCCCTGAAAAAGGGTATATATACCCAGAGGATAACTACTGAACTCAGAATCAAGAATTGAGAATGGAGGATCAAGAACTCTCAGAACTGCAGGAGGAGAGGTTTTGCTTTGGGGGCTCATTCACTGGAAGAGTGTCTATGATTTGACCAGATGAGACTCTGGGTAGATGTTAAGGAGCCCCTAGCTTTGAAAAACCCAGGTGTTGGTGCTTCTCTCTCTGGTAACTATGCATGTATAGCTTTGGTCAGACAGCTAGAAGCTTTTCTGTTGATTTGTGTTATTTGCTCTGTTTATATTTTGTCTGTTTGTAATTTCTGTTGGTGTTTTCCCTGAAGTTCAGGGTATTGACTTTTTCCCCTGAGCTTAGTGAATGTTATATGTATGTTTAATTAAAGTGAGATTTTAAACCCCTTAAAGTTGCTTTCCTTAGAAAAGCGGATCAAAGAACCTGTGCTAGCAGCCATCCTGTGTGCTGGTGTTATTGGCCTTATACAGCCACGTAGTGGCAAGTAGCATTGCTGTTACAATGTGGCACTTGAGGACCTTGGGTTTAGTCTTTGCTCAGATACTATGTGATCTTGGGCAAATCACTTAACCTCTCTGGGCCTCAGTTACCCCATCTGTAATATGAGATGATCGGATTAAATGACCTCAAAGGTGCCCTCCACTTTCAAATCCATGATCCTATAATTCTTTTCTAACCTTACTCCTTTTCTCTCTGCAAACTGCAAGGGGACAGTGCCAAAATGCCTATGGCTATACCTGAATGTTCTATTAAGCTTCTTTTTGCCTCTCTTTATAGAAAATTATCCTAGATCCATTAACCATTTCTTATCGTTGTATTTTTATTCCTTTCATAATTTTTTAGAGACAGAATGATGTAGTAGAAAAAAATGTAGATATACAGGAAAAAAGACCCAGCATAATTATTACTGGTTCTGTGACTCTGGCTAAAGCACATTACCTCTCTGGGCTTCTCTTTCCTCCTCTCAAAGATGAGGGGATTGGATTTATAGCTCTTTCTAGCTGTAAATCTATGATCCTATGGTCTCTAAATGCCTCCAAATTCCCTAGGTTGATAAAAACATTTGAAGATAATATGGATGACAAGGCAAAAGCCAGATCATAAGAATGGTACAGGAAAGGTATCTATATTGAAATGAAATTGCTAAGATAGATTTCATTCACCCAGTAAGCACTTACTAAATGCCTACAATGTGTAACATTGTAGTTTTTATTTATTTGCTAAATATGGATCATAGCCCTAGAGCTCAAAGTGATACTTCCACTCTAAGTTGGCCCCCTCCCTCATTTTACAGATGAGGAAACTGAGGCTCAGAGAAGTAAAATGACTTGGCAGGATTGAACCCAGAGCCTTCTGATTCCAGAGACAGTTCTCTTTCAACTGTACTATGCTGATTCTGCCATTTACAATCTCTCTACGTCTGAACCTATTTGGTATAATGAGGATTTCTGAATAACAATAAGTTTTTACTTCAGTTTAGATTTTCTGTAATATTTTGATACATAATGACTAAAATAAGGAATCTCCCTTGACTCTGTAGACCATTGCTTTTCAAGCATAAGACGTAGATAAGAAATAATATCATTACTGGTCTATGGGCCATCATGTGGAGCATGAAACTTTCATTTATGGAGGCCTTTCAGCAATGACATAAACATTCATAAATGGAGAATAGCTGCTGTATATATTTCACAGGAGTGGCTGCTAATAATGAACTTTGTGAGAAAGTTATTTTAACCTTCAGCTTCATAGAACTTGGCACCACATCAGGACTGCAGTGAACTGAGTGCCAGGACTCCAGCTATGGCAAACCGGCCATCTCTGCTCATCTGGATATGGTATGAAGCCTTCTGCCACTTACCTCATAGTTCAGGGCTGCCCAGACAAAGCTGAGCTGTGCCATATGGCTCTGTAGCTGAAAGAAATACCTAACCACTTCCCCAGGATGCCTTAGGTCTATATTTATATCAATGCTATCACTTTATGGGGAGATGAAAGCTGTGGGCTTTTAAAAACAAAGGTCCCAGGAGACAGAGGTGTGAAAAAGAAAAGAAGGCTATGAAGCAATCAAGCATATGTAGACTCTCAAGGAAAACTGTGAGTGGTCTGGGATCATGGTTACTTATTTATTGTGGGAGCTTTATGTTTTCTTTTGAAAATAGGTTTAGGTCAGCTTGGATAGAAATATTCTCAGTTAATTACAAATTTGAATACTTTAGCAAAAGATCTGTTACCTTAATTCCACAAAGCTGAGAAAACTGTACCTCTCATTTAATGAGTTAAAACAAACTAAATAGAGGATTATAATTCATAATTTATAATTTCTTATGTTTAAACTTTGTTCACCATGACTCCTAAGATCCCAGAGGATCCATGAGAACAAACCTAGAACACACCACCACCATATCTTTGTCTTTGAAATACACTGAGAAAACTCAGGGACAGTTCTGGCTGGGGCCAGTCTAGCAGTAATTTAGCCATGATATTCTGACTTGAGAAGGCTGTGACATTTTGATCTACCTAGGACAGTTGTAGAACATTACTCCAGGCCCCTCAAAAATGGCTCACAGTGGGGCAGAACACGGGGGAGACACAGAACTGATCCATCTATCTTGAGGATCCTATTTTCTCTAGCCTGACATAGAGCATGTCTTCTGTATTAACTATGCAAAGTCCCTATCCTGTAGGACTGATCTCTAGCCTGTGCCAAGTCCCTGGATCCACCAAACAAATTTATAGGTAGCCTCTCACGATAGGGATATGTCTATGTGCTAGGGAAAAGAGTTTAGACTGGAAAGTCCAGGACCCTTCTGGTACCAAAAATGACATTTAGTCAAATACAATTTCAGAAAAGAGAAACTATTAACACTACTGTTAAAACTCACAAAACCAATCATACTGAAGTAGGGTCAGTGACATTATAATGTACAATAATAGCTAGCATTTATATGGCACTTTAAGGTTTACAAAGCACTTTACATATTCCATCTCATTTTTTCCCTCACAACAACCTGGGAAAGTAGATTCCATTCCCCCTTCCATTTTATAGATGAGAAACCGAGGCAAACAGAAATTAAGTGACTTGGCCAGGATCACACAGCTAACACAGCTGGATTCAACTTCATATTTTCCTTACTCCAGGTACAATGCTCTATCTACTGTGACACCTAGATAAGAAATGCTATATAAATCAGAAGCCTTGGCAATTCCAAACTAGTGAATGACAAAAAAAAAAAACTTTTAAAAAATTGTCAAAAAGGATTCATAGGGGGAAAAAAGACATTAACTTTTAACCTCTTCAACTCCCTCAGCCTCCTCTCCCCTCTGACTGGAGGGCTGGAAAGTGTAACATTAAACCCCTACTTAAACTCCTCTTTCCTTGATAGAGGGCAGGACCTGGACTTTGCACTCCCTTCAGTCTCCATCTACAGCCCTGCTTAATCTCATCTCGGCAGAACAAGATGTCCCTCTGCCAGATACCCCATTACATTATCCCTCCACCCTTTCCAGCTTCCTTTTGTGTGTTGTCTTCCCCTATTAGACTGTAAGCTTCTTAAGGAAAAGGACTATCCTTCTTTTTCTTATTGTATCCTCATTGTTTAGTACAATGGCTGGCATATAGTTGGTACTTAATAAATGTTTATTGAATTGAATTGAATGAATTGAATTTGTAAATTCCTAGGGGGTAAGAGCTAGACTAGTTCCCTTAAATCTCAAGCTCTCTCTTTCTCTCTGTATGTATGTATATACATATATATATATATATAATATACATATATATACTTACACTTATGTATGTGTGTATACATATATACACACATATCTACATACATGTGTGTATGTAAATATATGTGCGTGCTATATATGTTATATATATATATCACATTTCTTTACAGATATAGGTATAGAAATGTATATATCTATTTCATTGGAAGGGATTGTGTCTACAATTATCTGCTTAGACAATGTATACTCTTCTATAAGCAAATGTCTTTTTTTAAGAAAGAGTACTCATTCTAGAAAACCCAGAGAAATTGAATTGAATCCCATCTCTTACACTACCTGTGTGTCCTTGGGCAAGATTTAATCTCAATGGAACTTAGTTTCCTCATTTATAAAATGAAGAAGTTGAACTGTCCTCTTGGTTCTCCTCTACCTCTAGACAAAAATCCTACAATACCATGATCTAGGTCAATGCTAATTTTATTGTGCTCCTAATATCTCAAGCCTTCTTGGGCCTTCTATAGGTTTCCAACTCCTCTAGACCCACTCCAAAAAAGTTACATAAAGAATTGTCTACATCATATACCAATAAGCATTATGATAAGACTTATTTTTTTTCTGAAATGACCCTTTTCACTTACCTCTTGCTTCTGGTTCCTCATAAACCTAATGTAAATTTTCCCTCCCCAATACTGCATCCCTGGCTTTAGCCAGGGCAGGACAGCATTCTCAAATGCAATTTCTAGCTCATGCCTGGCAGGGAAACAGCAATGATAAAATAATAATAATAACAATTGTCCTCCAAACCACCGTAACTTCAAAAATAAGTCAAGCATGAAAAAGTACAGTTTAATGAGAATTTTCTGGCAAAATGACATTTGCACTATTTAATTTCCCTTAAAAATATTAAAATGTTTCTTCATTTTTTCTCTCTTTAATCTTAAATTGGACATTAGTGAAGCTTTGTTACACCAAAGTTCCAAAAAGAAACTTAGATAAAACCCATTTTAGAAAAAATGAAAATTGCCAGTAGGAAATCAGCTCTTTAATTTTTTTGGTAGGTAAATGCTGATATAGCATTTCGAAGTCAGCTTAATCGCAAAGAAGCCATCAAAGAAATGAAACAATGATGAGGTTTGAAGTTTGGGCACATTAAAATATGCAGTCATACTGTGTGCTATTAAGCAAAGCTAAAGTTAATTTAAGAAAATAATACTTTCATGATAGCTAAACATTTGTCAAGAGAATAAAGGGTCAGAAGCATTTCTCTGACATACTTATAGTAAGTAAATACAACCAAACCTTTCTATTTTCTGGATAGAATCATGTATTTTCAAAGCTTTAAGATGTTTTGTTGCAGGGAAAAATGAGTAATACAAGGCATTGTGGTTTCTATGGTTAATTTAGGACCTAAATTGAAATCTGATATATGACCTTGGAGTATTGGGACTCCACTTCTATCTACATCTGTCTTAAAGTGAAAAAGACTAAGTTTAATCAAACCTGCAGTTCATAGGGAAAAGATATTTCTCTAAGTTCAATAATATCCCCTTTTAAAAAGAAAAACAAGAAGAAATAAAACCACAATCTCAATTATGTTCTGTTTTTAATTAGAGGATTTGTTCTTTGACACTAAAAAAATCGTGAAGTTGTACTGGTTTGAAATGTTCTATAAAATAGTATCTCTCCAAAAAGTACCATACTCACATAAAACAAATATTATGTCAGTTATTAGGACTTATTTATCAATTATGCACAGTGGTTGTAGCAGATTTCAACAATTACTTGAGCTTTACCATTTGGTTCCATCTATATTTCATTAGCACCCTACTAAAGCATACATTATACATGCACTATACACCACTGTCTTACTTAGTACTCAGGGGAGAAATGTTTCCTCAGATAAGCCTAGAACAAGTTCCCAGAGAAGCTCGGAGTATTATCCAATTTCCTAATGAGGTCATTGGATATGGCATGTTACAACACCACTACCTTCCCTTTGATCTTCCAAGTTGGATCATATCTAATTCAAAGCAGTACTGGAAAAAATCTTGTCATTGCTCATAAAGTCCATTAACCATTACATTATGTTATTTTTCTTTCAAGGAAGCCTCTTTAAGAAGTCGCATGCTATTTAATTTTTTCCCCCAGTGGCATAATTTATTCACTACCTCAGTTATTGTCAGCATAATTAGTGTGGCCAAGCATCTACCAGTATCCTGAAGGATTTTCAGAAAAGGGCTACACACAACACCTGCCTGGTGAAACACAAAATCAGAATGAGAGAAGGAGAGGAAGGTTTGGTAAGAGAAGAATGTAGGTAAGAAGAAAAGGAAGATGGAGCACTGGCCCTTCTCTGGATTGCTGTAGCAGTAAATAGCACATCTGGAACAAAGGTACCCTTCCCATTAGATATAATAACAATTTTGTAGCACTTCAGCAATTTAAAAATGCTTTATTAACAATTCCAGGACAATGTAAAGCAAACATTCTGATTTTGGAATTAAGAAACTAAGGGTCCAGGAAATGACCTGCTCAGAGTCACACAATTTATACCAGAAGTGTCAAAACCAAGATGCAAGTCTCAGGCTTCCAGACTACCTAACGTACTTTCCTAATAGGTGCATTGCATAATGGATAGAGTGCTGGACTTTGAGTTAGGAGGACCTGGGCTTGAATCTCATCTCTGACATTTACTAGTTATGTAACTGGGCACAAGTCACTTAACTTTACTGGATCTCAGTTTGCTCATCAGTAAAATTAGGAGGTTGAATTCCATGATCTCCAACACTTCTTCCAACTTCAAATCTATGATTCTAGTATTTGACTATATTTCATTACCTTTCTCTCCTAAAAAAAGTATTTAAAGGCTTAATTGGCGTGTTTCGTTTTTACATTAAAAATCAAATGGACTCATGAGTGAATTCAATAAACAATTCAAAGAAAAATTCATTCCATATAGAGTTCATTACATATTACATTACATATAGAGTTTACAAAAATAGCAAAAGAAGAGAACCTACCAAAATCCTTTATATCTCATATGCAATATTGATATGTAAACCAGAGAGAATTAAAGTAGAAAAGGTCTACTGTAGACCAATATTTCCAATGACCATAGATGCAAAAAATATAAATAAAATGTTAGCAGAGGCTAAAACAACATATCACAAAGATTATGCACTGTGACCAGGTTGGTTTTATGCTAAGAATGCCAGGTTGTTATAAAATTAGAAAAACAACTAACTAAATTAATAGTAGAATTAACAAAATCACATGATTATACCTCATTGTCTTTCACCAAGAACCCAAAGATATGTCATTATATCTTGGCCAAGGTATCAACCACAACTGCCATTTATGCTTTCAGATCCAGCCCCTAAAGAGTCCAAATCTTAAGGGTCATAGCCAAAAGATAGTGATTAAGCTGACTTCAAAATGCTATATCAGCATTTACCTACCAAAAAAGTTAAAGAGCTGATTTCCTACTGGCAATTTTCATTTTTTCTAAAATAGGTTTTATCTAAATTTCTTTTCAGAACTTTGGTGTAACAAAGCTTCACTAATGTCCAATTTAAGATTAAAGAGAGAAAAAATGAAGAAACATTTTAATATTTTTAAGGGAAATTAAATAGTGCAAATGTCATTTTGCCAGAAAATTCTCATTAGATTGTACTTTTTCATGCTTGACTTATTTTTGAAGTTACGGAGCTTCTAGCATTTTATCGGTCAGAATATGTTGGTAACCAAAGATAATTTGATCCAGAGCATTCTTGATGTAGATGGCTATTGTTTAGGAATTTCTGCTTGAAATGTACAAATGAACAGGAATTTTAGTGAAAATATATATGAGGATTAATATGAAATGCATGATTAGTTAAGCGCAGTAAACCTGAGAGACATTATAATACAGCGGAAATAGCACTGGCTCAAGAGTCAGAGGGACATGGGTTTAAATCCTACCTCAACTGCCTTCTACTTATGAGACCCTGGGCAAGCTCTCAAAACCTTGAGACTGGATCTCAGTTTCCTAATCTGAAGAATAAAATGGTTGAACTAGACCTCTGAAATCTATACTAGTTCTAGATCTTAGGAATAGAGATATCCATCAAATTCTGCCTTGTTTAAAAAAATGGAAATGTCCAATACACAGAAAACAATAGTTTTCTGCATTAGATATACTACAGGGAAATGATTTTTAGTTTTATTTGCATATTTTACAAATTACATACATTGATCTCCACGTCTTCTCTTCCCTCTGTTGTTACCATCAGAGGTCAAGGTGTATTGTATTCACTTAGCGGTTTACTTAACCTATGTAATTCTAACTAATAGTTTAGTAAATGAGGTTACTTTGCACTTATAGATTATTCCCCTTAACATTAAATCTGCATCATTATAGTTGCTGTTGTTGTTCTTGAGTCGTTTCAGTTGTCTGACTCTTTGTGACCCCTTCTGGAGTTTTCTTGGCAAAGATACTGAAGTGGTTTACCATTTATTTTTTCCAGCTCATTTTACAGAAGAGGAAACCGCGGCAAAATGGGTTAAGTGACTTGTTCAGGGTCACACAGCGAATAAGTGTCTGAAGACAGATTTGAACTCCTGAGGATGAGTCTTCCTGATTCCAAGTCCAGTGCTGTATCTACTGTGCCACCTAGCTGCCCTCATCATCCTATTAATTATTATTAGTTAGCCACATTTTACTTTCTTCCCAGATTCATGTCCCTATCAAGTTTGGTTTGTTGAAAAGGAAATTTTTCTTTTGTGCTTTTCACCTTGATTAATGATGAAAAACTCAGGACAAAGAGAATTAAATGGATTTTATTATAAATATGTCAATGTGGCAACACCTTGACTGGCCGGTCACTGGAGATCAGCAATGGCTTCCAGGTAGACACAGCTTTTATAGGTAACTTTAAGATAATCCACATAGGTCAGCAAAAGAGTTGGGCCTTTGCATCTCAGTTCCTTCTCAAGAGGGCGAGAACATGACAATTTGAAGGTAGGGGTATTTGACAAAGAACAGGTGATAGAGAAAGCTGCAAACTTGGTGTCTCCTTCCTTATCAGAGCCTCCCCAAAACTGATTGATAGGCAGGTCTGAGAACAATGGGATGCTGACTCAATACAACTTTCAGCAGGTTCTTTCCCAACTTTTCCCAAGTAACAATCATCTATCCAGGATAGCTCATTATTTTTGTTGTTTATTCTCATTATATAGTCATTCACCAATGGAGAATTTATCCCTATCTCTGGGCAAAAAATTAGCTTCACACAGGCCCTGTAGCAATTCATACTTTGACTCATGTTCATGTCCTGGAGTCTTTTATCTTTTGGTAATAGCTGTAACTTTTCCTTATTATTCTCTTTTTCCCTCTTCTATATTCTAGTCTAACCCAAATAACCAGTGATCAATTCTCAAAATGGAACCACATCTCCTACCAAACAGAGGTTAGGAAGGGAATAGAATGGAGCTTACTTTAATCCATGAGGGATATCATATGACTTTGTATCCTTTTACCTCCGTCCTTTCTTCTCAGGCCCCAATCACTCCATCGTTTAGTCAGTTTAACTCCTTGGTCATCTGAACATGTACTAGATATTATATGATACAAGGACAACCAACAAATGACTTTAAGCTACCTTTGTCTAAGAAATTTAAAGTTCTAAGGTTTTGGTATTCCTATAGAAGATTATCCATCTTTCATAAATATCTCAGATGATATGTGAAAACAAAAACATAAGAACCTGCAGAGAACATCCACTGAGGACTCAGAGGAACAAGAGAACCACTTAGGAAAACCGCGTGTACTTCACTTGGAAAAGGCGGCACTAATTACCCTCACAAATTCCCCAGGGAAAAACAAAACAAAACAAAACTAGGTGTCTAATCCTTGTAATCTAAGAGTGGGTGACCTACACGTATAATTATTGCTGCTTTCTCTCTTCTATGTTGCTTCATTCACAAGTTTCTGAAGAAAATTCAGTAGCTCTAAAAGGTAAAGGACCATATTCTTTCCCTGAGTCCCAGAGTTTGGGTCCAAACGGGATGAGATCTGGCAGCAACAAGAAGCTGGGATGGGGGAGGTGTCTGAGAAAAGGGCAGAACAGAGAAAGGGAAGAATGTTTTAGCAAGACTAGATTGTTGTTGTGTTTGTCTTTCATTCTCAAAGAGGACCATGACAGCAGGGAAATGACGGCATGACTTGCAGTTGACTTTGGTTTGAGTGAGAGAGGGCTGTGCAAGGTCACCAGCCTCACTTTCTCCTCTGGAGCCATCTGGATCCAGTGGCCTGATGTTCACCCTGACAACTGGAGATGGCCCAGGAAGTAATGGGAGACCCTGGCCTTTTCAGGCTCACGTCTTTTCAGATTCTCACTTTGAATGAAGTAATGCCTATTCAGTGAATAGGTCTCTTTAAGAAGTTATTCAAAGGGATGGCCCCTTTAATCAAAACTCAAATCAAAGTCAACTGCAAGTCATGTCATCAAGTCGCTGATGTCGTGGTCCTCTTCAAGAATGAAGGACAAACACAACCTGTGAGTAGCCTCTTCCTCTTCCTCTTCTTCCTCTTGGTGCTCTATTTGGATGGCTGTAGGCTACCTCCTTAACTTTGTGTTTACTGGCTGATTTCTTTCTCAAAAAGCAAGCCTTAAACCCAATTCGATCTGAAGCTCATAGACTGGAAAATAGGTCCCTGCCCTCCTAGTACAGAGTGAATGTAAATAAAACATAGTAACTGTTTCTCTTTTGGCCAGGATCCCTGAGGGTCTTCTCTTCCCAGTTTGAGCAAGACTAGACAGATATTGAAGGCAGACAGGTACCAGTCAGCAACCACAAAAGAGTAGCACTCTGAAAAAGGCTCTTGAAAATAGCAGTTTTTATGCTTCCTCCTATTTCTCCCAACTGGCTGTGAAGACAAGAGGCTGAGGACTTTTCTCATCTTTCCTCTCCAACCGCACTCTATCCTAGAAGAGAATTTTATTTCCTGAGAACTTTCCGCTCCACTTCTATGGGGATCTTTCCCTGCATAGGGTTGGTTTTTGTTATTGTTGATGCTGTTAATCTTGATTCATTTACATGAAGAATTTGTTTTCCATTGTTTTATAAAGTGTGATTATAAATGCCCGCAGACTACGCTAAGAGGGTCACGACTTGGAAAATATGTTATATTTCACAAAAGATATAAGCTAGCTCCTCATTCCCAGTTTATTGGTCAAAGAAATCATTTGGGGTATATTTTATTAGACATCTTATCCTCTATGTTGCACAGATGAACTCCCAAGGGCAATTATAATGAATGAAACCAAGGTCTATCCCT
Organism: Phalanger gymnotis; assembly: GCA_028646595.1. Lineage (NCBI taxonomy): Eukaryota > Metazoa > Chordata > Mammalia > Diprotodontia > Phalangeridae > Phalanger > Phalanger gymnotis. Next base: position 574,224,990 of record CM053622.1, read on the forward strand.
AGAGACCATGAGGCTTTCTTGCACTTCTGCTGGTTGTAGTCACAAGGCATAGCTGCCTGACAAGTCTCTAAGGCTAGCCTTGCCATCTCCTCTCAATCTCCTGAGCAAGAAAGGGTAGAGGAGAGAGGGTAGTAGACCCACCTATGCTCAGGAGATAGTCAGGGCAATTTAAATGTTTCAACTTCAGCATTAAGGTGACATCATGAAGAGGGCACAGACTGCCAGCTATTACATCAATATCTGGAGGCTATATTGTCATGTTGTTTTGTAGTCTTCTGTATGGAGCAGAAAGTTAAAGCTTCTATAAAATGACAACTGGAATTGGTGATGTCAAATGACGTCCTGTATGACTTCACTGGACTAAGTAGGATGTCCATCAAGTGAAATGAGTGAAAATTCTGAATGGCGAGTTCATTTTTTAAAGAATAGTAGTTCATGTACAAGCAGTATGCTACAGCTGATTAACTCAATTGCAATAAGGTATATATAGGAAGGTTCATTTTAATGGTAGTTATAATAGGTTTTTAATTAGCACATGGGTCAGTTGTACTAGAATTTCTGCATAAAACCAATCTTAAGAGGAAGGGGATGTAAGGCCAATATAGTGTGATTTATAAAAGTTTCAGACATGTCCCAAAATATCAACTTTACCACCAGTCTTTATACCTGGATAGCTGAGTTCCTTTGGGTCTTAAAGGTTTTTCAAGCTTCAAGAATTCCGGATTAAAATGCAAATGCCACTGGGAGGGATTATGTTTTATCAGCTAACATTTTAGTTGGGATTAGTTGAAAGTTTGCTGATAACAAGAATTTTGGGAAAATGGAATGCTGGATAGAAGCCTAGGCTACAGGCTTGAGCATCACCTGGAGGAAGGAAATGGGGCTGATAAGAGTAGTGAGAGGGTGAAAGAGACAGATAAATTTCCAGACCTTCCAATTTTTATCTATAGTTGCCCCTTAGTTGCTGAAATCACTTAGAATAGATTTTTTATTCTCTTCCAGATACTGAGTAGTCACACCCTCTGCCCCAACCATGTTTACTTCATTCCTTAGCTTCATAAATCCTTTCTTCATAGACAGTACAAAAATAAAGGTCAGCACAGATAGGGGTTCAGCAATCATAAATTTTGAAATGATCTTGTGTGAATAAATCAGGTTTTATTTATCACTCACTAGGAACAACTGAAATACTTTGACCACCTTCAGCTGCATGCCTAAAACATATAAAATGGAATCGAATTTTATTTTAAATTGTAATTTAGAATTAAAGTAGGATGCCATCACAAAAATGCTTGCTGTTAAACTAATTTAGATTTGACAAGACAAGTATTGTATCCTGACTTACTCACAGTACAATACTTCAATAGCTCCATGAACTTAACCATGTGGATATTCCCTCCCAAAGTATAGATATCAACCCATCCACACTTTCCCTTCTCTCTGATGTCTACGTCTTTCCATGAATCCACATTAAGAGATCCAGGTATAATTGCAAAGTTACCCATCTGTTGGCACTTGCCAGATCACCTTCTTTTCTAATTTTACTTCCCACAAATGATATCCTTTCTGTCGCTTCTTGCACATCACTGTACTCACTCCTCCTCACTGGCCATTTCTTCCTCCTCTACCTTGCCACCTATACCAGAGACCAGTTCTTGGAGAAACTTCCACCCTAGGGCCTCACTTGATTGTTGAATGCTTTTCCCAGAACACTTTCAGCCCTGAAATTCTACTTCAGGACTCTCCCAATTTCCTGACCATCTTCTCACCAACCAATTTGCTTCTGTCTTCGCCATCCTCTACTCCAATTTAGGAACCATAATCAACTCTACTATTGTTCCTGAAAGGACTATGTTAGTGTATTCTCCATTGCCCCAAATAACAATGCTATAATTTTGTTTGGTTAAGTGACTTGCCCAAAGTCACACAGCTAGTAAATGTGTCAAGTGTCTGAGGCCAGATTTGAACACAGGTCCTCCTGACTCCAGGGTCAGTGCTCTACTCACTGCGCTACCTAGCTCTCCCCAATCCTATAATTTTCTAGACCAAAATCCCTTTTGCTAACAACCTCCCTCCACTATAATTGTCTCCCTCAGCAAAATGCTAGCTCCCTGAGTTCAGGGACTATCTTTCCTTTTGTATTTGTATCCTTAGCACAGTGCTTGGGACAGAGTAACCATTTAATAAATGTTTGTTTATTTTTAATTCATTCATTCCACTGCTGTTTATTTATAGTTAACATACATCTCTTCGTTGCTTTTGTTCCTTACAGCTGTCATTTTTAAGAGATTGTGTTGTTATAAGATTAAAAACATTTTTCATGTTTTTGAATACATGTGTAAAAATACACATGTAAAAGAATACATGTGTAAAAAAATGTGAGATTTTGTTTCAGGGAGCAGCTTGGGATTGTAGAAAGCACTATATAATTTTCCCAAATGCAACCCCCCCAAAAATATATTCTTTCCTGTATTCAAATTTTGGCCCTGCTCATTTTCATTCCTAGTATTATCTTTTCCTTGAAACTCATGCACTGAAGAAACAATGCCTACATACTCTAGTGGGAATAAGTATATTAACTTATCATGAGCTATTCCATTTGTTTTAAGCCTTCATTTTGTGACTAAGTAGTGCTTATGTAAGATATTTTTTTTTCTGTAATAAACACTTGAGAAGTATAGTTTGGCAGTGGTATCTGTGCATTCCAAATTTGGTAAACAAGTTGTTGGTAACAAGTTTTTTATCACACAATTATACATATGTCCTTAGTTTGGCAAACAACCACTAATGATGTATGTGTCCCCCAAATCTGGTAAATAACTAATAAACATATTAGCTTCTATTCATAGTTCCCTGTCATCATAAGCTTAGGTAATCAATCATAATTAGAACTTAGATGTAACTTGTGAATGTCTTTACCCAGAATCTTAAAAAATCCATTAGAAATTCTATCAGCCTGCTCCTGGGTCATAAGTAAGACACACTCCCATGTCTCCTACGAATATGAGTATCTCATATTAATTTGGGAGCAGGTTGATTGATGTAAACTCACTAGGGAACCATCTCAGAGGGAGAAAAATAGTCTCTAGAAGTGTAGACAGGAAACCTCACCTTGCATGAGGGGCACTTACTGGGTCCTTTAAAATTAGGTGAGTGGCTTATTCCTAGAGGTGTTGATGTTTCTATTTTTGAATAGTCAATAAAATTTGGTTGATTTCATTGATGAATTTAAGTCCTGCTAGTGTACCATCAGCCCTAATTACCATGCTTGAAGGAAATTAGTTTTAATACTACCAATAATAACAACAATGAGCATTTATATAGTACCTGTTGTGTGCAGGCAGTGTGCCAACTACTTTACAAATATTATCTCATTTGATCCTTGTGATAACTCTAGGAGGGGCTATTATTATCCCAATTTTGCAGAGGAGGAAACTGAAGCAAACAGAGAATGAGTGACTTGCCCAATTCACATAGCTAGTAGGTGTCTCAGTCTGCATTTGAACTCAGGTCCGCCTGATTCCAGAACAAGTGTTCTATTCATGATGTTACCTAGCTGCCCAGATAGTTTTATATGTGTATCATGCGTTATGTAAACTCAGAAGAAGAAGAAAATCCTGATTTGGTGAACCAGCACAACGAAAGGGAAGGATCACTTGACTGGGAGTCAAAAGTCTTGTTTTGCCAGTAACTCACTATAAGACTTTGGGCAAGTAATGTCACCTGACTTGATCCTGGTTTCCTTATCTGCAAAATATAAGAATTAGTCTAGAGCAAGGGTTCTTAATTTTTTTGTGTCATAGATAATTTTTTTGTGTCATAGATAAATTTTTTTGTGTCAACTGCCATTGGCAGTTTGGTGAAGCCTATGGACCTCTTTTTAGAATATTTTTTAAGTGTATAGAATAAAATACATAGGATTGTAAAGAAAACCAATTTTTCTCCCATCCATGGGAGAACTGATGGACTCCTTGAAATCAAACCATGCATCCCTGGTGTCTACAGACTCTAAGCTAAGAATTCCTAGTCTAGAGTGTGGCTAAACTTCCTTCTAGCTCTAGATGGCAACTGGGTGGCTCAGTGGAGGAAATGATGGATGGGCTTGGAATCAGGAAGACTTGAGTTTAAATCCAACCTGAGACACTAGCTGTATGACCCTGAACAAATCCCTAAGCGTGTTTGCCTCAGTTTCCTCATTTGTAATATGGGAATAATAATATCACCTACCTCCTAGGGTTGTTGTGGAGAGTAAATGAGATAATAATTGTAAAACACTTTTAGCAGTGCCTGCCACATAGTAAACACCATATAAATGTTAGCTATTAGCTATTATGCGCTGGTAGAATGCTCTAGCCTTTAACCAAGAAGAGTCAGGTAAGTACTCCTTCCTCTAGTCTCCAAACATTTTTGATTGCTACGTCCTATGAATTAAAAAAGTACTTACCTCCTCACATATGTATATGCACTTATTTATTACAAAGCTTATCTGAAATAGAAATTTTTAAAGGAATTAGATAAAGATGAAAAAATATCTGATCCTAGAGTCAATAGGCTACTGGGATTTATTAAGGGAATGACGTGCCAGAACTATGCTTTAAGAACATACTTTGAGAGCTCTATAGAAGATGGATTAGAAAGGAAGATGCTTGTGACAGGGAGGTCAATTAGGAAGCTATTGCAATAGCTGAGATGAGAATCAATGAGAGCCTAAAAGAGGATCCCTGATATGTGATGTTTTGGAGGCAAAAAATGACAAGATTTGGCAATTAATTGAATATGGGTTAATCAGAGTGATGCACAGAGAATAAGATTGAGACTGTGAACCTCGGTGATTGGAAGGATAGTGGTTTCCACAACAATAATTGAGAGGTTTGGAATAGGGCTTGAGGCAATACTAATTAAATAATAATAACATGAGATTTGCAATATGGCACAAGGCCCATTTATGGCTGATTTATCCTGGGCAACTCAAAATACTAAAGAGAAATGAAAAAGAGGGAGGGGCTTACTCATGAGGCACTGTCCTAGAGGGAACATTGAGCTTGAAGATTTCCTTTTATGGTCAAGGGATGAGGAGGGTCAGAGTGTTGAGAAAGGGAATATCTTGTTATTTCTTATGTGGTTATCCAAGTCAGAGTCCTTTAGGGGCTGGTGCCTTGCACAGAAGAAAAATTTAGAACTTTATAGCCAAGGGAGACTTTGGCAGGAAAAAGGCAGAATGGGAGATTATTGGAAAATAATTAGGGAAGGATGTGCAGTAGTTACACTGGATATTAGCCCCTTGATTGGCCCTCATTTAGAGAATATGATGATATCCAAATTTCTATGCTCTGATGGTTGATCAGGCACCCATGGGATCATGGTCCCCTAGATATATCCCACAGGACATGGCTCCCTAGGAGTGAAGGGGCCCATATGCACTTTGACAACCACTTTCCTAATCAAGGGACTTAAATGTGACCTATTTTGCATTTTTAATATAAGGTAATGGGCTAAATAAAACCTTTCATATAGCCAATGGCTTGTTAGACTGAGTACTTGCAAAAGAGCTTACTTTTGGGAGGAAGTCAATTAAGCCAAGTAGACCCAACATTCCCAGGGTTTCTCTTGATGGGATGGGAGAATGAGATGAAAATTTTGCAAGGGAACCTTGATTCCTGATTAATTTTATAATTCCAAAATGGTTAGCCGTTTAGGCACATGTTTGTCCTGTTTCTCTGCTACCATTCGTATAATGTAGTATCACTATTAATGCTACCTGGTACTTAATTATATATCCCAAGTGAATAGGACAAATAAAAGCAAAATGTATAATTTTTAAATATTTAAATACCCAAAGGAGTCAGTCACTATACCACTTCGAATCCCTTCTTATTGCTACCATTAACCTGCATGACCCATTCTTGACTCTCCATCTCAGCCACCCCTCCAGGTCTCTACTACTTTTACCAACACTTAACCATGACATGACTGCCCTTCTTTCCTTTAGTGGTATCACAAGGCCATATGTGAGGTTGGGCTAAAAGGTAAGAAATGCCTGTGCAGTTATATTTAAATCTACTGCTCTCTTACCCATTTCACAGCCAGAGTCAGGCTCAATTTAACACTTCTAAGTTCATTCCTATCCATTCCCTCAGATCAGTATTTGCCTTCTCATGGAATATAAAAGGTCCCTTACTGAGATACATTTTGTATCTTAATCAACCTCATTTCTCTCTTTTTTGACCTTTGGAGCCTTAATCCAATTTCCCTGCCTTCTTAGATTCCTATCTCTGTCCTGATCTCTGGAACAATTTTACTCTCTTACTTGTAAATTACTTACCTGGATTGCCAATATCCTAAGTGTATTGACCCCTGGTGATTGTATATTCCTTTACCATTTGTCCTCTTTGATTTTCTGCTTTCAAATAAGTTATTTATTCCAATGATATTCCCTAGACTACTTTCTGAACCCTGTGTCTATTGCTATCAGTGGACCTGATGTTATAGATAAGGTGAAGAGAGCTCACTAGCTTATTCATTGCCTCGTATATATAACTCTACACTACTCACCTGAAACATGGTCTCCTCATGGGCAGGGGCCACATCTTGTATGTCTCATCTCATCATCGTAACACTTTGCACATAGTCAGCGCTAAGCAATGCTTGTTAATTGCTCTTCATATGGGAACGATCACAGGAGAGAGAGAGAAGTTGGGTACAGTGATATTTTGGAATAACTGAGCAGCTATAGAATTTAGATAATTAGTTTTCTACCAAATTGCATGTTCTTTTCAGAAAAAAAGAACATTCAAATTAAAAAAAAATGTTAGTGCTTAATAGCTACTACTATTATTTAATGAATAATAACAAAAACACGTTGCCTTCAATGTCTTTCCCACCTTTTTCCAAACCAACAACACCAACTGCTAATCATTAGCCGCAGGAAGATTAGCCTAAGAAACTCAGGAAAGAAAGTTTGTTCTTTTTTCCCCTCTGTCTCCCGGGTCCTGTTTTTAGCACAGTCTTTACTGCCACCATCCCAGAAAGCAACTCTTATAGAGATAATACTTGGCAAATAAATGCTTTTAAATATACAGCAGCCTTGACCTCCTCAGCAAACTGAACTAGAGAAGACTCAGAAAAGAAAGCTCTCTCCACAATAGTCCTTGATCCTGTCCAATGATTCAATATCAGCAATGGAGATTAATTTATCAGTGCAAATGACAGTAAAGAAGATGTGTCATGGGAACAGGACCATTTGCTTTGCCGAGGCACCCTAAAGACCACGGATCCTTTCCATCTGACATAGCTCAAGCCTCCTGTATGTGTAATCTCTTCTATTAGTATCACGTGAGCTCCTTAAGAGACCTGACCATCTCTGAGTTTCTATTTATATCCCTAGGGCTTAGCACAGTGCTAGGTGCAAAGTAATAACTTGAGAAATGCTTCCCCTCCCCCAATTCATCCTTTCTTTCATTCATTTATCCATTCCTTCATACATATTGGTAGGCTGGTTAGTTAAGTGAAGAGATTGTTACCACCTGAGAAGGCTGTACCTGGAGTTTCCATGGCCTTCTCAGTAAGCTCATAAACCTGTTTCTTTCAGACAGTGTGCAAGGAATGAAAGTATGAAATGCACAGAAAACAACTTCAAACAATGTTTGCATCAGAAACACCTCCTCACTAAGCAGAGGCAGTTTGGGGAGAGATTACAGAGCTACTCTCCCCTTTGAGTCTGTACCTATTTCCTTGCCAATCCTCTCTTCTCAATTGTATTTTTCATTCCACATCCCAGGGAAACTATAGTCCTGATCAAGAGCCAGTGTTGATGAGCAGGAGTTATGAGATTTTATTTCCGAAGACAAAGTAAAAGGAAATGTTGCAATGATTTCTAGTTGGCAGTTTGTGAATATGATATGAAAGAAACCCTTTGCGGACCATTTTCCCCTGAAAATACAAGATGGCAGATGCTGAAAAGGAGCAATAAGATAATATGAAGAACAGAGTAACTTTTTAGCTATTTCTGTGATTGACATGTTCTCTGCCTACAACTCTATGCCCACAGATAGTGTTGTACTAGTTGGGGGTGCCAGATAAAGACAGGGTCCTAGAAGGTCAGGTATAAGATGCTCGATTATGCCAAACCAATATATAAAATATAATAAAATCATATTATCCTGTATACATACCCACAAATTCCTACTATTCCAAATGATGGTTGTTTCAGTTGCTCTTTTAAACCCAGGCTTAGCTTTAGTCATCATTCAGTCAATAAGCATTTATAAAGTGGCTATTTTATTTAAAGCACTGTGAATACAAAGAAAGGCAAAAGACAGTCTCTGGTATCAAGGAGGACACAATCTAATGTGAGGAAACAATATGAAAACCACTATGAACAAACTATATAAAGGATAAATTGGAAAAAAAAATCAATGGAGGGGATCAGGAATGGCTTCTTATAGAAGATGGGATTTTAAGCTGAGACTTGAAAAAAGCCAAGGAAATCAGGAAGTAGAGATGAGGCAGGATCCTCACGGGACAAATGTTTGAAGTCTGGAGATAGAGAGTCTTGCTTGAGAAACTGCAAAGATACAAAAGTCAATGGACCACAGAGCAGGGAATAAGATGCAATAAGAATGGTAGGGTAGGTAGTGAATGGTTTCGAAGGCCAAACAGAGGGGTGCCTATTTGACCCTGAAGGCAATAGGAAGAAACTGGAGTTTATTGAATAGAGGTATGAAATATCAGACCAGCACTTTAGGAGGATAATTGAAGGGAAGATGTCCCAGAATACGAAGAGACTTGAGTCAGGAAGATAAACCAGCAGGCTATCACAATAGTCCAAATATGAGGATTCTCTTTCTTCTCTGGCCATGTCTTCACCAGGTAACAGACCTTTCCCTCCCCCTTTCTCGTCATATATCACTTTCTTCTATATTTTCATCCCTTTCTAGCTCAATCCTAGCCCTCCCCAAAATGAGTCCAACCATGCCCACCATTATTCTAGCCCCTTTTACATTACATTGAAACTACTATTCTGAACTGAAGGGTGAAGTGGATAGAGTGCTGGGCCTGGAAGATTCATCTTCCTGAGTTCAAATCTGGCTTCAGACACTTACTAGCTATGTGACCCTGGGCAAGTCATTTAACCTTGCTGGCCTCAGCTTCCTCATCTGTAAAATGAGCTGGAGAAGGATGTAGCAAACCACTGCATTATTTTTGAAAACTCCAAAGGGGGTCATGAAGAGTTGGACATGACCGAAATGATTGAACAACAAAAATTTTGACTGATTGTTCTACCCCTTCTGCATACCAAAAATTTTCTGGAACAACTTCTACATCTTTATACTACCTGAAACCTAACATTCCTCTGAAGATCCCTCCAGGTCTTCAGCTTATCTCTTGCAACTTTCTCTCATTCAGATCACTCATCTCCCACTTCCTATAATCTACAGGACAAGGAGAAGTCAGAATATTCCTCTCTCCCAACTGACAAGTACAGATGGTTGTTTTTCCATCTGATCTGATTTTAACACTATCCCTTAGTGGCTTAGATCATCAATAAAAGTTTTTCTTTAAACCCCACTAACTTTAGCAACTTCAACAGACATGTTGATGACCCTCTTCATATCTAACCCAGTTCCTAAGCTTCAATTCCAAAGACTTTCATTTCAACCCTACTTCAGTTACCCACCAACATGACCTCATATTAGACCTCTCAATTACATGGAACTGTACCCTTTTCAAGATCATGAAATCTTTATTTCTGCTTTCTGACCACAAACTTCTGTGCTTCTACCTCTCCCATTCTCCTTCTCCCACAAAATCTGTTTTTAATTCTTATTGTGAACTTTGATACCTGAAACGTTCAGTCTACCACTCCATTCTGGTTTTAAAGGAAACATGATGTAGAAAGTACAGCAACAGCTTGTGTTTATATGATACTTTCAAGAGTGCAGAATGTTTATTTTATATTTAATAACATTGGAAAATGAATAGAAGCTGGATAAAGAGATAAAGAAACATTAGGGGGATTTCACCTTGATACAAGTGAACCACCCTAAACCCGGCCAACTTCCTAAAAATTATACCTGCCCTTAAATGAGATAGACTTCCTTGGGGAGATGGAGAATTCCCCATCACTGAGATGTTTAAGCAGTGGCTGGATAATCACATATGGATAGTGCTTACTGGATTCCTAGGCTAGATCATTAGACAGGATGGACTTTGAGGTCCCTTCTACTTGACATTTATGATTAAGCTAGAATCACTGCCAAATCCTGTTAGATATTTATCAGGAGGTGCCAACAAGATAAGCTGGTATGTAAACTTTGTCTCAAGAGAGTTACCAGAAGCAGAGCCAATAGGAGTTCAAGGATGATAAATAAAAGGCTTGTAAGTAAATCACGAGATTCTAGGGGACTCCTAGGGCCATGGAAAGGCAGAGTGGTAGAGCCAGTGAAGTAGTGGACTTGGAGTCAGGAAGACTTAGGTACAACACATCTCTGACCTTCAAGTTTCTTTCTCAGTAAAATTAAGGACTGGACTTCATGACCTCCCAAGTCCCTCCAAGCTCTAAAACAATGATCCTGTAATCCACACTAATGATCAATGGTAGGTCGAGAAATTAGATATGAAGATTGAAACCCAACCTCCTTAGAAGCAATAAATTATAATACTTTATTTTTAGATGAGAATAATCTTAAATATGGCCACAATTTTAGCTGCAATGTGATTTAAATAAGATAGAAATTACTTCCTGAAGTTTATGCCCTTGTCATCTTGCTAGTCACTATGAAACCCAGATCCCAGAGGCCTTCATCCTTTCATACCAAGAATTCCCACCCTGGGGACTGCTATCCATATTTGCCTTAATTCCTTACTATGTCTAAGGCTGGCTTCTATCATGATTCACTTAACTCTCACCATATCTTCTGCACCCACCATACCTTCTTCTCTGGCCCTGAATTTCCAGTTCTGGAAATGTAATCCAATCTACTCTATTGATACTGCTGTAAGCTATGACTCTATGGTTCCACTCAATATCCTTGCAATATTCCAAAACAAAATATCTGTCCTTGATCACCACTTTTCTGTATATAGGCAGCTAGGTGGTATAGTGCATAGAGCTGACTCGGAGACAGGCAGGCCTGAGTTTGATTTTTTTTTCTCAGATTTTAAGCAGTTTACTTAATCTCCCTCCCCGATTCCAGTTTCTGCATCTCTAAAATGAAAATAATAGTATCTTGTAGGGCTGTTTTGAGGATCAAATGAATAAAGAGATATACAATGTTTTGCAAACTTTAAAGTAAAATGTTAACCCAAAATGACTATATACACGTTAGTTATTATTATTAAGTGCTGTCTCCCCCTTTTAAAACATAAGCTTTCTGAAGAGAGGGATTGTCTGTATTTTTATACTTGTATTCCCCATATATAGAACAGTGTTTGTTCCATATTATTGTTCATTCAGTCATGTCCAACTCTTTGTCCATGGGGCTTTGTGACAAAGATACTGGAGTGGCTTGCCATTTCCTTTCCAGTGGATTAAGACAAAGACTAAGTGACTTGTCCAAGGTCACATAGCTAGTAAGCTTCTGAGGCCACATTTGAACTCAGGTCTTCTTGACTCAAGGCCAACACTCTGCTACTGAGCCATCTAGCTGTCTCATTTGTTACATAGTTAATGTTTAACAAATGCTTTTTATCATTTCATGCAGAAAAAAGTTAATCTATTAGGCACAGTAGGCAAGTATCTAGTCTGTCAAGGTAATTAAAAAAAAGAATGATTAAGCAACAAAAGCATAATTGACTTCCACTGGTAGTTTCTTTAAATACATTTTAATGTTATACCCTATAAGATCCCTTGGTGAGGTACAAATACAACGGCTATTGAATTGTGATCTCTGGCAGAAGTATGGGGAAGTGAATCATGTTCACTTTTCTATGCAAGGACCTTGCTCCTCTCCCTAATCTGTTGAAAGATTTCCTGTACAACAGACCTTGGATGTGATTATTGACCTGCAATCTGCTCACTTACTTCACAGTCTTTAATTTATCATCCTTGAACTGACATTGGCTCTGTTTCTGGCACCCCTTGAGACAAAGTTTACATACCAGTTTATCTTGTTGGCACTTCCTGATAAATATCTAGCAGGCTTTGGCAGAGATTCTAGCTTAATCACAGATGTAAGAGAAGAGGCCTCAAAGTCCATCTAGTCTAACTCTGGCCTAAATTAGGAATCTCATGTACGTTGTCCACAAGTGGTCAACCATATGAGGGGCATTGTCAAACACCTTGCTAAAAATCCAGATATTTGGTTTACAACATATTATTTGACTTTGTAACAATCAGTTGCTTCTTTTTTAAATCTATTTGGTCTCTTAATAACTACCTCTACCTTTTATAGATGCTCACAAACTCTCCTTTTAATAACCCATTCTATAGAACTTCACTGGCTTATGGTTTGAAATAGCTCCTTTTTTTCTTTTTTGAGACATTTGATTGTTTTTAGTCCATTGGCATTTTTCCCGGTGACCATAGTCCCTCTGAGAATATGCATAGGCTAAGCTGTGGCTGGCCATGAGAATAAGTTTTCTGGGGGTTTGGGGAGAGACAAGGAAGGGGAGAGGTAAAATTGGGTTATTGGGCTATCCAGGTATCACTGAAGTTAATGGAATGGTGGGATAAGGATCCAGAAGAGAGGGAAGTCCACATTAACAGCCTGAGTCACTACAAACAGAAAATGAGTTTGAAAGTAGAATACACTTTAGAGAGATCTTAAGGCAGAGCAAGTCTCCATGGACTAAATTCAAGAAGCCTCTAAGAAAAGTGGTTCGGTGTCTCAAAGAGCAGTCTTCTCAGCCTGGAAGAGAAGAGATGCAGCTTGTATTAGGACCAAATAGGTGTGGGGCTATGCTAGCTACTAAAATTAGGAACTAATCTGAAAAGGTGCTATTCTACCCCAATCCAGTCCCATCGTGGGAAATTGATCTTGTCTTTCCTGCAGGCTAGTAAGACTAAGATTTGAGACACTGAACTACATTTCTGAGGGGGGTAGGATGGGGGATGAAACTAATCTTTGGAAATTTGTTATCCCTACAGATCTATCTCAAAAGGGCCCTGTGCCAGCTAGGATTCACAATGGGTATACTGTTGGACTTGGAGTTAGGAAGACACAGGTTCATAACTTCTTGGCCACTTCCTAGCTGTGTGACCCCAAGGCAGGTCACTTAACCTCACTCATTCTCAGTTTCCCCTTTAGTCAAATGGGCATGATACTGGCATATTCCTCACAGGGTATTGTGAGGATCAAACAAGACAATATGTAAAGTACAGTATAAATCATTAAAGCATTTCATATTAGCTTGCTGGTTCCACCTTATAGATGTCTAACATTCTAGAGATGGGGAAGGAGGAAAGTAGAGGTTTATGTCCTTCACGATTCAACAGAGTTTGTAGCACTGGGCTTGTTTTTATGTTTGCCCAATGTGATACCAGCCCCTTGGTCTATCTGTCCCTAAATCAGCTGTACTTAGACAAGGTCCAATTTCATTCCTCTCAGAGAAAATTGCGGTTGGCATTTGCCACTCATTTCAAGTGTGCCAAAGATTATCAAGTGATCAACAGAGAGAAAATTTGAAATCTAGTCCTCTAAAATCCAATAATTTAGATTTTAGAACATTGGTGCATTCACCAAATTTTACACACACACACACACACACACACAAACCAAATCTGTGATCCCATCAGTATAAGGCGTTACTAGTGAAGAATTACACATACCAATACAAATCGGCACCTTCTTGTCAATTTATTTATAGTCTTAGAGATTAAATTACCTATCACAGCTCACTCAGTCAGCATATCAGAAGGGAATTTACAACATCTTTCCAACAAAGTCAACTTTCTATACAGTAGACAACTGGTGCCTCCATTGCTTTCCCTATACATCACAAACCAAGTGTCGTAGTCACCACCAAGATTTCATTTTACTTCTTTTTACTTCAATAAGCATTTCTTCCTCACTAAACAGAATGAGGTGAAGAATAATACTCATTACTTCCTCTTTCTGAGAAATGAACATCTCACGAAGCAAGTCAAAAACTGATCAGCTGCCTGAATTTTAACAAAGAAGTTTGCAGATGTTCACGAGTTTTCCAGGAGAATTAGATGGTAAAATGGCCAGAGCATGGAGTCAGGAAGACATGAATTCAAATCTAGTCTGAGACGCTTACTAGTTGTGTGACCCTGGACAAGTCCTTTAAACTGTCTCACATTCTTCAACTGTAAAGTGAGGATAATAATAATATTTCCCAGTGTTGTTAAGAGAATCATATAAATAATAGTTGCAAAGTGCTTAGCACAGTGCCTAGCACAAAAGTAGGCACTTGATAAGTCCTTCCTTCCTTCCTTCTTTCTTTCTTCATAATATCCTGCCTTCATATCAGTTTTATAATTTCTATCAGGAATTCATTATCTAATGCCTTCAACTGGCCTGGTGGCCTGGATACATTATATACCCATTATTATATTGGTGCTTTCTCGATCTGATAAAGATCACATTATAATTGCATATAAACCCAGGTCCCTCCTTTGATCTTTATTCAAATGTTCTCTATCCATCCCTTTCCCTTAGATCAGCACACAAGTGGATTTCTTCCTGACATGCAACATCCTGCTTCCTTTTCTACTTAATTTGTTCCCCAGGAACAAGATCTTACTTTCCATTCCCTTGGTCCAGTCATTAATTACAGATATTCTAAGTCTCAGTGAAACTTAGGAAACCATGCTTATATCATCTTGAGTTAAGATCTACTGTTTATTATATTTATTACTATACATTATATTTATCACCATACATTGGTATTTTCATGTGGAGTTAGATTATAAGAACCTCTAATGACAAAGATATGTCAACAGCATTTTAAAAATTTTTATCTTTGAAATTTATATTAAGATATTAACAGTACTTAAATACATTTGAATTAGTAAGCTACTAAAAGTGTATGTATGCCACTCACCACTCAGTGAAAAATAAATATATTATGACTTTATAAAATACAGCATATTATAGGAGCAGTTATGGTTAACACTATGATTAGAGCACTAGGCCTGGAGTCAAGAAGACTTGAGTTCAAATCTGGCTCAGATGTTTAATTGCAGTGTGATCCCAGGCAAGTGACTTAACCTCTGTTCTTCTCAATTTCCTCATCTGTAAAATGGGGATAATAATAGGTTGTTGAGAAAATCAAATGAGATAACAATTGTAAAGCAATTAAAACAGTATCTAGCACATAGTAATTGGTGCTATATAAATATTAACTGTTATTACTATTATTATATCAAAATGAAGTAATTTTAAAATATTTTTTCTATACCTTTCTTTTGTGGTACTGTTGTAGTTAATCCGTAAAACTTGCATTCTCTTATTATTTGAGGAAAACTGCACCATTTTGTCAAGATTTTTAAATTTGTTATTGCTTCCTGGTTCTTTGCCCTAATTTTCATCTTTTTTTTAAAAAAAAAAAAACCTTTTGTTTTGGCTCTGTTTATATTTATTATCACATTGATGTAATTCCATCCAATTTACTAAGGTATCATTTTAGTATTTTCTGAATCATTTATTACAATCTTGCTAGTCATTTTTATGTTCTGAAAAATAAAAAAAACTGAGCTATATTAATAGCTTATTTTAATTTTAAAGTTTTAAAATGTTAAAGCTAATCATAAATACTAATGAGAAATAGTACTATATATGCACACATACACATAAGTAAGGTAGAATAGTAGGTCCATTTTCCTCTTTAAAGTATAATTTATTAAAACATTTTCAATATTATCCCATAATTTTTTAAACATTTCACTGAGATTGAGGAAAGGCTCCCAAAGTCTCATGCTTAGGAGTCTCAAAGTGTCTTATTTTGCTACTGTCAACATATGCACTATGTACTATGTACCTTGCTTCTGTTAGGAGATTACCACTAAAATTTCATGCCTGTCTATTTGTAAATTATTATATTACAATTAACGTCTTGTACCCAAAATCAATAGCAAGTATTTTCTTTTAATATCATACCGATATAGAGTTAAAAAATACTTAGTCCTCTATTGTAAACTTTCATCCCATTTCTCACGATGTCTCTTCCACTTAAAACCACATTTATTCAACCACATTAGAAACCTGTCTTAAAGTCTCATAAGGAACTAGGTGTCTAGAAACTGCCATAACAAATGAGAAATGAGTAGGAATAGATTTTAATTTTCCCTGCTAAAAAGAATATAATCCTTTAAGGGACTGAAACTGTTGTTACTTTTTATCATTACTAAAGAATTTATAATGAGGCTTACTATGACAATCTCAAAATCTAACTGTTCCAACATAGACATCTATGGCTGCTCACAAACTCTTTGTAATATATCTTCATCACAGACAGTATTGAAAGATGATAACAAAAGTAGGGATGTTTTCAATGGCTTTTTCAATGGGGATATTTTCAGTTGGTCTGTTCTGGGTTAAGAGAAAAGGAACAGGACAGTAAACCCCCAGTCTGACTATTTGATTAACAGACCTTAATGACAGTGAGGAGGCAAAGGCCCTAACCCTTTATAACACACTTTAGAGTTTATGATGTTTTGGAGCAACTTACTTGGAGTCGAATAGCTAAAACTCAAAAACAAGGCTCCTGACTCCAAATACCAGACACTTTCCCTTTAATCATCCCACGTGATGGTCTTGAAAGAAATCAAAAGAGCACATTGAGTACTGTGTTGGTAAGCAAAAATGGGCTCCTTAGCGCTTAGTTCAACAAGTGCCCTTGAAGAGTTTGGCTTTTGTTTTTGTTGAGTAATTCAGTGTATTTCATTGAGGCTTACTAAGTGCTAAGCCCCAGGCCCAAACCCCTATTAGGTGTAAAACCTATGTGGGTGTGGATTGGCAACTAAGGTGGGGCCCAAGGTGGGGCTAACTCCAGGGAGGGCCTAGTTTACATGTCTGGGACAGCAGAGGCTCTTAGACCATGTGGGTTTAAGTCTGCGTCTTTGTGATGATTTTAGGTCATGTGGGTGAGTCACATGTGTGACTCGCCCCTGATGCTGACAAAGATTTAAAAGCCAGGGATTGGCCTCTTCTTCCTTGGAGCTCTTTGCCACAGCAGTGCTGGCTCATGACACTGGGCCAGCCCTTGTTCTGAGCTCCTGGGCTGAACCTAGATGTTGGTAACTATGAATTGTATTGGGTCTGTCTGTTGATCTTTGTAATTTGTTAGTATTTTGCTCTGAAGTTCAAGGTGCTGGCTTTTCCCCCTGAACTAAGTGAATGATATTTGTGTGCTGAATTAAAGTAAGCTTGCCAACCCCTTAACCTTGCTTTCCTTATTAAGGCAGATCAAAAGAACTGTGTTTTTGTGGTGTGCTAGCAGCTTTCTGGGTGCTGCCTGTGGGTGGATCTTACACCCCCACAGAAGCTGCTAGCCAGATTGTGGAAACAGGTATATCCCCAAATGTATTTACAAGTTTTTGGCTTTGGGTCCATCCAGTTTCATGGTACAGATGTAAGGATAAAATGCAGGACCCACCTTTACCCAAATGCTAAGATTCTTGTTGCATCTTGGTGTGTTTGTCCTGATTTTTGTTTGCTCTAGAACTAGAATGTCATCTCCCTCCTCCACTAACCACCTCCTCTCCTCTTAACATGGTCCTGCACATTGGTTTCCTTCTATTGTTAGTCTTTATTAAGATGGTTTCCCACTTACTCAGTAATTCCTCTCTATTCTCTACTGGTGGTTTAGAACAATGAATCCCAGACCTTTTGGGGCATTATTTGCACTCATCAATTTTACAAAATTCTCTTTTCCAATTTCCCATTCAGTCATTTTCCCTATACATTCTACATATATCACTGTTCCCATAACTATAGCAGTAATAATAGCTAGCATGTAAACAATGCTTAAAAGATTGTAAATCACTTTACCTATGTTAACTCATTAGATACTATATATATAACACATATATGGACCCTCCCATTTCCACCTTCTACTGTCTGATAGAATTAACCAAGAATAAAATTAAGAAATGTAAGACATCTCAACACCTCATAAAATTATTTTGATATAGTAGAATGAACATTAGACTGTATGATAGACTCTAAATCAGGACTCTAAATGGACTGGACTCTAAATCAGGCCCCACCATTGACTTAACATGTGACCAAGGTCACATCACTGTCACTCCCTGCATCACAAGTCCTTTATCTGTAAAATGAGGGAGTTGGACAATCACTAGATTGGAGATTTTTAACCTGAGGTTTCTATTTTTTTATATGTTGATGACTAGTTCAAGATAATTGGTTTTCCTTGTAATCCTATGTAGTTTGTTTTATGCATTTGAAACATTATTATGAAGAGTTTCCAGGTTTTATCATATTGCCAAAGGGGTCTATGACACACAAAAAAGGACAAGATGATCCTAACACTTCTCCAGCTCTAACATTCTATGATTCTAACTCAATGTAATAATTGAGATGAGAAAGGTTTTTGTTTGTTTTCTCCACTGTCTCACTTTTCAGGCTCTTCTATGTACTTACTTACTGAAACCCTCACTGAAACTGCTCTCATCAAAGAAATCAACAATATTAATTGTCAAATCCAATGATCTTTTCTCATTCTCTACCTTCTTGACCTCTCTGCAGCACATTCTATTCCTCTCTCTCTCTCTCTCTCTCTCTCTCTCTCTCTCTCTCTCTCTTTGTCTCCCTTTCCCTCTTTCTTTTCTCTTCTTTACTCTTCATCTACCACGTGGGTTAATTATATTTAGATTCAAATCCTGCTTCTGATAATTACTACATGTGTGATCATATTAGATACTGTTAACCACTTTCTTCTCCTGGATACTCTTTTCTGAGTTTTCATGACACTTTTCTCCCTTGCTTCTCCTTACACGTCTCATTGCTTCTCAGAATTTTTTACTAGCTCATCAAATATGTTACACCCACAAACCATGAATGTACACCAAGTTTCAGTGCTAGGCTTTGTTCTCACTTTACATGCCTTTACATGGTTATACCTTCAACGCCTGTGGGTTCAGCTATCACCCATCTATAGACAACTTTAATATCCAGCCCCAGTCTTTCTCCTGACCTTTGCTCTCAAATCAACAATTGCCTATTAAACATTTCAAAATGGACACCCATATGCATCTCAAACTCACTGTGGCCAAAAAGGAGCTTTCCCTCCAAAGGCACTCCTCCTCAGAGTTTACCTGAAGCCACCATCATTGTTTCCATTATCCAGTTCAAAACACTGACATCATTCCTAAGGTCCTCTCATTCACCCCATGTATCCAATCAGTTGCCAGATTGTATCCCTTCGGTCTCTGTAATATCTCTAGCATACTTTCACTTCTCTCCATTTGGCCACTAACCTAACTCAGGCACTTAATATCTCTCATCTAGACCAGCAATTCTTAAACTGTGGGTCTCAACCCCATATGGGGGTCTCGAAAAATTTGGCAACAGTTAAAGGTTTCTGAATGTGCAACAATCAAAAATCAATTAAAAATCAAGTGCATAATGAATCTGAGGTGTTTCTGGCAGCTCTTGTCTATGTTGCATCCTACAGCTTCCCTGCAGCCTTGGTTCTGAACACAACCCTCAGGCCCCACAACACCAACTAACAGCTGCCCAAATTGGAAAAGGGGTTGAAAGTGGAAAAAGTTTAAGAAGCCCTGATCTAGACCACTGTAAGGGCTTCTTAATTGGTCTCCCAAGTAGAAACTACACAACTGCCAAAGTGATTTTTCTGAAAGTATGGTTTTGACCATATTATACCCTTCTCACGCCTCCCAAATTCCAAAACCAAATAGAGATTGTTTTATTTGACATTTAATTCTCTTTAAAACTGAGCTCTGTCCTACCTCTTCAGTCTTTATGTACATTACTCTCCTAAATAAACTCCATAGTCTAGGCCTTAATGGCCCATTTATACATAATCCTCTATTTTTCCTCTCTATGCCTTTGTATTAGCTTCCCCACTCCCTCATGCCTGGAATACTCTTCTTTCTCATCCTGACTTCTTGGAGTCTTCAAATTCCTTAAAGATTTAACTTGAGCTTCCAAGAGACCTTTTCTGATCTCCTTAGTGATTTGTTCCTTACCATCCAAGATTACCTTGTATTTGCTTTGTATCAATCTTGTATATACCTGCATACGTACAAATATAAATATACACATATTGTATCCCCAATGGAATGTATATTCCTTGAGAACAGAGATTTTTCTCACTTTTTGTCTTTTTATCCCCATGATCTAGCTCTGTGTCTAGCATATGCTGGCCACTTAATAAGTGGCTAACAATTTTTCTTAGCCATAGACTATAATTTATAAATGGACAGTAATGGGTAGAAGTGGAAGGGATTCTCAAAACATGACTTCCCAAGCAGATGAAGTCATAAGTCCTTTGACCCGACTCCTATCCAAAAGTTATACAATGTAATTTCATGGCACTGTCCCTAACTTTTCTTAGTTAACTAGTCTCACCTATTATGATACTTTGATGGATCTGAGATCTCTCTATATGATCCATCTCCATACAGACTGAAACCCAATCAATGCTTTCTGACTGTGAAAAATTATTGACCAGGGGAATTTAAATTCCTCTTATATAAATTGTACTAATATGGAAAGAAAGAAATTAAAACACATTTAATAACAATAATAATAAACATTTATATATTGCTTTAAGGTTTGCAAAGAGCTATATAAATAGTGTCTTGTTTTATCCTCACAGCAACCCTGTAGGTGCTATTCTCATCTCCATTTTAATAGATGAGGAAACTGAAGCAGACAGTAAGTAAATGACTTGCTCAGGGTCACATAGATAGAAAGTATCTGAGGCTGAATTTTAACCTGAGTCTCCCTGACTCGAAGTCCAACATCATCCACTGTACCCTCTAGCTTCCTTCATTTATTAATCATTTGGTTTACCAGTTTTTATGTTCTTTAATCTAGAACAACAAGCTTTTGAACAACCTTTGGTCCTCTAATATGCATATACATATATATACATGTACATATGCATATATATACATATACATGTATATGTGTGCATGTATGCATGTATTTATGTATATATATATTTAATAACTGAACTGGGAGATTATCTTTTATACAGGTGGCACATAATGCCATGTGTCCTTCCCAAGGATTTCTAATTAAATTTCTAGGTGAATATCCTAACACAACAAGACACTTAAAACGTAACTACTTAAAACCATCATCACTTCAGTACTTCTAATAATTCAATTAGTTTGGACTTGCCCCTCCCCTCCCACAAATGAAGATAAGAACCCTGACATGGCTTAGTAGATGGTGCAATTTGCTCTGATGTGGACACCCCCCTTTTTTTCTTTCTAACAATCAATGAGTCAGTCCTTTATTGATATCTGACTTTATGCCAAGCTCTATGATAGGTGTCAGAAATATATAGACAAAAGCAAGACAGAGTCAGTTCTCAAAGAGCTTATATTTCTACACAAAATTATGTGCCCTATTCAGGTTTTTCTAAACCTATTAGAGATCATTTCCTACTTTACTTCAGGATTGTTTTGGCAATGGACAGTAAGGTGCTTAATAAACCGAATCCCACGGAATGAACAAACAATTTCCCAAACACCTGCACTTGTGTACAAATTTATCACATGACATGGTGGGGATAGGATGGAGATAAAGCCAGACTAGGAAAGACACAAAGCAAGCACAAATTAGGAAATGGTCTTTAACAAGGAATATTAAGCACAAAGATTCTAGAAATATTCTAGTTCTATTACAAACAAATCTATCCAAAGTAAATTTTACAGATTTAAAGTCTATTCCAAACCATTACAGCACCCCTAAAGGTGGGGGGCACCTAGGTGGTGCAGTAGATAGAGTTCTGGGCCTGAAATCAGAAAGACTCATCTTCCTGAGTTCAAATCTGGCCTTAGACGTTTACTAGCTGTGTGACCCTGGGCAAGTCATTTAACCCTATTTGCCTTGGTTTTCTTATCTGTAAAATGAACTGGAGAAGGAACTGCCAAATGACTCCAGTATTTTTGCCAAGGAATCCCCAAATGGGGTCATGGAGAGTCAGACATGACTGAAAAACTGAACAACAAAAAGGTACAAGATATACATACCTCTTTAAAAGACTTTGAAAATAGAATTGCCCATAGATATCTGTCCTAAGTCCAGTATTTCATGTAACTAGCAAGGAAGAATAGAAGAGGCCTGCTAGTGTCTACTAGGAGAACAACCAAGAAAAATGTGCTACAGCGGTCCCTGGGCTCTGCCCTCTCAGAGGAGGGAGTAAAAAAGAAAGGTTCTGAAAAGCCCCAACTCCTTCTTCAGATCAAGTTCAGTCTCTGATTCCTAGACTGCTCAAAGATTTAGAGACGATAAATGCCTTCCTCCTTCCAAGATCCATACCAGATCTAGAATGTAAGGGAGATCATTTTTCTTTTTTCTTTTTGGCTTCTAAGACTATTTAAATTTATTTAATATTTTTAGTTTTCAGCATTGATTTTCACAAGAGTTTGAATTACAAGTTTTCTCCCCATTTCTACCCTCCCCCCACTCCAAGATGGCATATATGCTGATTGCCCTGTTCCCCAGTCACCTCTCCCCTCTGTCAACCACCCCCCCCCCGTCTTTTCCATTACTTTCTTATAGGGCAAGCTAGATTTCTATGCCACATTGCCTGTATATCTTATTTCCCAGTTGCATGCAAAAACTTTTTTTAAAACCTCTGCTTTTAAAACTTTTAGTTCCAAATTCTCTCCCCTCTTCCCTTCCTACTCACCCTTCCTAAGAAGGCAAGCGATTCAACATACGCCACATGCGTATCATTATGTAAAACCCTTCCACAATACTCATGTTGTGAAAGACTAACTATATTTTGCTCCTTCCTATCCTATCTCCCTTTGTTCAATTTTCTCCCTTGAACCTGTCCTTTTTCGAAAGTGTTTGATTTTGATTACCTCCTCCCCCATCTGCCCTCCCTTCTATCATCCCCCCTTTTTTATCTCCTTCCTCCTTCTTTCCGGTGGGCTAAGGTACCCAACTGAGTATGTATGTTATTCCCTCCTCAGGTCAAATCTGATGAAAGCAAGATTCACTCATTCCCCCTCACTTGCCCCCTCTTCCCTTCCATCAGAACAGCTTTTTCTTGCCACTTTAATGCGAGATAATTTACCCCATTCTATCTCTCCCTTTCTCCCTCTCTCAATATGTTCCTCTCTCATCCCTTAATTTGATTTCATTTTTTTAGATATCATCCCTTCATATTCAACTCACCCTGCGCCCTCTGTCTATATATATACATATATACATACATACACATATATATGCATATGTATATATATATGTATATATGTATGTATGTATATTCCCTTCAGCTACCCTAATACTGAGGGCTCATGAATTATACATATCACCTTTCCATGTAGGAATGTAAACAAAACAGTTCAACTTACTAAGTCCCTTATATTTCTCTTTCATGTTTACCTTTTCATACGTCTCTTGATTCTTGAAAGTCAAATTTTCTATTCATCTCCGGTCTTTTCACTGAGAAAGCTTGAAAGTCCTCTATTTTATTGAAAGTCCATATTTTGCCTTGAAGCATGATACTCAGTTTTGCTGGGCAGGTCATTCTTGGTTTTAATCCTAGCTCCATTGACCAGGGAGGTCATTTTTCAAGAGACAAGTTGCCATCAGTCATAAAGGTCTGACTTGAATTTAACTGTTATCCCTGACTTAAGAGCATTGAAAGGCCAACTATTATTAGCACTTTAAGTGGGTAAGGTAATGTCTTCTGAAATCAAGTTAATGAGCAAACCCCTTGTTCTTCATTGAATTTAGCATTAACAAGAACTCTCTAGATAATAGTAATCTATATATTAATAGCTTTATATTGTGTTATACATTATATATTTAAACACATACTAGGGTCATAGATTTAAAGCTAGAAGGAATCCAGAGGCCTTCTAGTCCAAACCTCCTATTTTACAGATGAGAAAAAATAGACGCGCAATGTGACACAGGGACAAGAATTCAGGTCCTCTGATTTCAGATGTAGTGCTTTATCAGCTCTACTATTACAATTTCCCTATGATGTAGGCAAGGCAGATATAATTACCCCCAATTTACAGAGAAGAAAACTGAGGCCCAGAGAAGTTAAGCAGTTTGCCTAATATTACACAATTAGTTAAAGATAGGACTTGAACTAGAAAACAAATTTTCTAACTGAATTCAATGTTTCTCTTTCTACGCTGTATTACCTACTAAGTAATTAGGCTCGACATTCTCTAGAGTTTGTCCTTTATCTGTAACTATTTTTTACATAGTACATAAACAAATAAAAACCTTCCCTGGAGTGCTAACAGATACATGTTTCATTGGAAATCCTGGCCCTGCACAATTTCCCTGCCTTGTTTCTGTTGCCTTCTTAAAGAAATGACTCAAGCAAAGAGCCCATCTATTTGGTACAGTAAGTACTTTCATGCCATTTAGTTTCCATTAAAACAAAGTGGCATCCATTTTTCCTAAGGCAAAATACTGGAAGTCAGAATTGTGAGCAGTAGTGTTTTGCAATTGAGCAGCAGTGATACATCTTTGAGATGAAAGTTTCTGATTAGAAAGAGGCACGCTGAGTGCCCTGCTAGATCACACTGGCATGAAGCATACCCTTTGGGAGTTGGGCAGAACTGTTTTCTAGAGTGCTAACTCAAACACAAATCAGGCACTGTGGAGAATCAAGAGCATCAGAGAGTGCCCCTCATTGAAGGCAAGGCATTTCATAAGCTCTGATACAACCAGATCTTCCTAACGCAAACTTATTTTTTGCAGATAGAAGAGTCATTTATCCAGGGCAATTAGTTTCCAATCAGAAGGTATGATCCACCTTGCCCTTTCTCCAACATATGGTTTCTCAGATTTAAGAGGGGAAAGGGTTCGCTGATACATTGTGTGCTACAAAGTAGGAAAAAAGCTATTTTCTAGGGTCAATTCAAGTAAAAGAAATCTTCAGCACTTACTCTAGGCCAGGCACTGTGGTAATTGCTGGTGATAAATATACAAACAAAAATAAAAATGGTCCCTTGCCCTCAAGGTGTTTATATTTCAATTTCGGGGAGACACAAAAAAGTTAAAATTGGTATTGGGGGTGGAGTGGGGAGGAAGGCAGCCACATAAGGATATCATTGGTGAAGTGTGGAGAGTCAGAAGTACAGCTAGGAGAAGAATGAAGAGTGGCTGGCTTGGGCCTGTCCTTAAAATAAAAGTTCCAGGAGGAACTTAGCAATAGGAGAAGGAAGTACAGGGTAAATGGATTTCCCAGGATTAGAAGGCTGCAGGGACAGGGATGAAAACACCACAAAGGAAGAGGGGATTTCCAGGATGAAAAAGCAGCTAAGCTATGTTATTGAAGTCCAGAGATTCAGAAGCAAAACTAGGAAAGTAATGAAGACTATGCACTGCTTCTTCACATCCCATGATGAAAAATGCTGCCTACTCTCCTTTGGTGTGTCTCTGCCCAAAGGCTTTGAAGGAAGGTGCAAGAGTTCCTCTAGTGATACTAGAAGGTGAGGGCAAGCTTGATTAAAATGAATGGCTAGAAGCTGCCAGATGTGCCAATTCAGAAACACAACTCTAAACTCTGTTGAATCATGCCCTGAAATATGTGACTTGTTTTTGGAGTACCAGACCAAGCTTTATTTGTTGCCCATGATACTGCTTAGGATTCCAACCTGGTCTAGCATGGATTCCCACTTACCCTTTTCTTGCCTTCCTATTAGTGGCTATAGATTTAGTATTGCCCCTTTCCTGCCTTCTTCGAATTCATCAGTACAAAGCAGACTCTTTGAGATACCAAATTAACCAAGTGGACAAATCAGTCCTAAATAAAATCTACTGTCACAGAAGTCATTTAAAACTGTAGTATTATAACATTTGGATAAAAAGCTGCTTTCTTAATATAGTTTCTTTTAGGCAGACTCTACACAAAATTAATTGATTTCATAAATGTATGACTTTAGGAGAAACAATGGTATAAGAAACCTTGTGAAGTGCCCTAGTGAGATGCCAAGAAAAGGGAATTAGAGTTCTCCTAGTGGGAAATGGAGAGTAGGAGCTTCATGGATGGGAAACCAAAGGCCCTTTAACTGTGCCTTAGCAATATTCTTGTGAAATAGCATTGATGTAGGCAATATCATGCAGGATATGCCTATAATTGATAAGATGTTTGGGCACCCCACAAACACAATGATTCCTTCATTTTTGTTGAATGGCTGTTGTTCATGGCTATTGTGATGCACTTGGATTTTGCTACAATATTAGAAGTTGCTTTTCATTTCCCTGGTATCTTACAAATAAGTTTCAGTATCATTATAATTAATAATAATTGCAGATAAAATCTTGGGCCTTTTAAATCATAAAAATTGATTCTCACCATGCACCTCTTCGTGAAAATGTCATATCTCTTCAAAGAGATTGCTATTAGAACAAACTATAATACAAAGAACTTACATAGCATTTTTGTTTTGGGAGGTAATTTAAGTTTGTTACCCTTCTGTTGGAGAGAAACTGCAGCCTTATCAGGGTTAATTGTCTTCCCCAAGGCCAAATAGTTCAATGTGATACAGAGAAAATGAGAATTTGGAGTTGCAGATATCTCCTCAAAGGAAGAGATCAAATTAGACAATTTGTCCTCTATTGGGGTATCTTCAGCAGAATATCAAAAAACAAAGATGCTATGTATATGAATTCTAAGGGTTAAGGTAAAATTTCTACCCTGTAGAGCTTCCTGCTCTGCCTACTCAGCACAAGACTGGCCCTGCTAATATAGCCTCCTGCTGTATCAGTGGGAGCCGAGCATTTTGTTGATGGTAATTAAACATTGCACCAGTTGAGGCTAATGGATGCCAAATGAGATAGACACACTGTGAAGAGAGCTGTGATAGACAGAGCTGCTCCCTGCTGAAGGCCTGTTGATAGAAGGAAGCATATGGTCAGGGTACTACACCAAGTTCTGCTACCTGGTCCCAGCTGCATCATTTTGAGCCAGTAAAAAAGGTAGAAACAATTTTCAGGACAAGATACCACTTACCTTCGCACATATTTACATAGAAACCTACCTACTTGCCAACAGATTCATTTTGCAAGATGGGCCCTGAAAGAGACCTCTGCAAATACACCCAATTTCATTTCTGAGACTTTCCAGGAGGATTCTCTGAAACCTTGCAATGGAATCTCAGTGACCCAAATTTGGGACACAAAATGAAGTTAGTAAGCTATTTGATAACCCCCTTACAACCTCTTTTTCTTTCCTTGAAAGCTTAAAAACTTAACCACTTCCTAGAGGGTACTTCTACATTAAAGGCTAATTTATAAAATCCTACATTAAAGCAATTATGACTTTTTGATCATATTCCCAGACACTAATAACTTCACATTAAATATTTTCTTATGCCTTTTTGCAGATATCTTATAATGTGATTTCACTTTCAAAGACAATGTGGGTTCCAGAACTTGGAATGGCATCAAACCAACACTGAAACTATGTGATCAAGAGAAATTAAAAAGCTAAATATGCCAGGAGCTAATAAAAAATAAAACTGATATGCTATTCTCACATTTACACTTATTTTTATAATGATTTTGTGGGGAGGAAAATACAAACAAAATGCTGCAAAATGTATTAGAAAAACCCTCAATTCAATTTATAACAATTATTATTTTTATGATGCTACTCTAAGGTCTCCTAAACTTCAATTAGTCACTTGGCCACACAAGCAAAATAAATGACTTTGAACATGTCATCAAAACAGTGACTAACTTATGATCATCTCCACTTTAATTGTGGATCTTTATTATCCCCCAGTCAAATTAGTACAGTGCCTCATAGCAATAAAAAGAGAAATGTAGCCTCTTTAGGAGTAAGAGACAGAAAGAAATGTGTTCCAAGAACTTCAATTCTTGTTCTTACATTTCCCCAACTTTTTTTCTTTTTATGATATAATCAATCCTCTCAGCGTTGGGGAGAAATGTGAGATCCCTAGAAGTCCAGGACTGCAGTAGAGGGGAGAGAGATTATAGTCCTATCCTCAGAGTCTTAAGGTCCTGGATTCAGTATTTTGTTATTTGTGAAACACTATTTCATATTTCCAACAAATAAGTTCCCTTGAATCATGGCTTGGAGGAACCCATTACAACAGGTCCAATATAAAAGCATCAAATTCAGTGTCACTTGTTATAACAAGCTTCTCAGGTTATCTTCTCATGCTATGCTGTCAAAAGTTTCTCTGCTTTGCACAATTTGCTCATATGCTGCCTGGATAATTTATCATGAAATACTCTTCCACATTAACTTGGAAGTACAATGTCAACTCTTACTCTTCCTCAGAGCTCAGAATGTGGCTGAGCCCCAATAAAAAAGAAGTTAAGATCAGTGAACCCAAGGTGTGCTCTACCAGTACAAAAGTAGAAATCATTAAAGAAAACTGTTTTTCTTTCCATGTCATGACACAAGCAATTAATTACTAAATAGTAGACCTTGGATCCATCACTCCATTAAGGCAACCTCCCCTACTGCTGCCATTGGAAATATAAATTTGCTTAAAACAACTGTTAGAATATGTTCGCAATCAAAGCAACCACAGATTTGCCAAAGTATATCCAATAAACCTAGTCTTCCTTAAGAAAACACATATCGATACCTTAATGTACAAGTCCTATAACAGCATTCCTGTGTGTGTTTCAGCAGTTCTCAACCTTTTTTTGGTGTTAGGATCCCCTTTATACTCTCAATTCATCAATTGTAAAATGGAGATAATAAGCAACATTTTTTTGCAACAAGTTTTTTTCAACATTATATTTATTATGCAATGTTTGAAACCTAAAGAAATATACTTTTTCCTCTTCATATTTGTGTGCACCTTAAAAATTATCGAGGACCTTTGTTTATATGGATTATATCTGTCAGTTTTACTATATTAAAAATTAAAATATTATTGCCTTTTTCTTTTATATCAGAGTCACTTCTAGATGCAACATACCTTCAACCCATGATTGAATCCTCCCTGCAATGATGAAAATAGATATGCAGAAACAGAGTGTACAGAGACTTCATCTATCAGTATATGCACTAGTCTTTCCAACTATCTCCACCACCACCACCCCCCCTCCACCAATGGCATAGAGGAACCCAGGTATATTTTAAAAGAAAATACTAAGGGAAAGATTTGGGCCTCCTAGTGTTATGAGAGAAGGTTTCAGATTACCTAGATTATCTCTGGAGGAAAACCAAACAAAGATCTGTAACTTTTCCATCTGGCTTAATTTCCTATTGATGTAGAAAAAATGAATCAAGTCTAAAAAATAAAAAATATGTTCTTTCTCTAGAGGGAGATTCCAATGCCAAGGTGATAATGATGCTGAAATAAGACAGGTATTTACATCTCTGGAAAGCTTCTAAAAGTTTTTGTTGCAGACCTCAGGGTGAAAGATCATAATTTATAGTGCTACTAGTTTGGCAGTGAGATTTGCAATCATCTCAAGAAAAGCTGTAAAATGCTCTGGGGCAAGAGTGAGTTTTATTAGTATTTTGTATTCTGCATGTCTTCAGAGGTAAGCTGGAATCCAACCTTTGGTAAACTCTGTGTTCTTTTTTATAAATATAAAAATATACCTAACCAAGCACTTCAGAAAAACATCAGAGGATTGGACTGAGCAAGAAATGGGGCAGATTGAAAGAATGAAATACTAAGGCTATTAGCATAATGCAGGCTGTGCTATGCCATCACTACTTTCCCTTCTCTACTGTTATCAGCAGATGCAGTTTTTGGACCACTACAGATTTCAGAACTTCTTTTCTCCGAGGGTGAAGAAAGACCTTGCTTGATTTCCTCCTACATATTTTTTGTACCCTTTCAAACTATTTTTAGGCAATTTAATTCATTCCCATTCATTTCTGCTGCATTCACTCAATAACAGTTAAACTGTCCAGAGGAAAAAAAAACTTAGCAAGTGAGTGTTTACCATGGTCCACACTTCTGGAGAAAAATTCTCTAGAGAGTTCAGAACTTTGAACACCAAACAAGCTGCTCATAGATAGTAAATGAACATTCGCAGAACTCAAAAGTGGGTCATTCCCTGTAATGTTGACACAAGAGATTTGTATTTGTATTATACAGAACATATCAACTTTGGGGATAAAAGAACAAGTATGCCAAGTCTCCAGTGCTAGAAGCAAAATAACATAGGAAGAGAAATAGTCTATTGAACCCCCCAAATACCACAGATTTCCAAAGCCACCTCATTTGAGTACACCCCCCCCCACAACAGATGGTAGCTGGCTTTCCTCATAGACTTATCCATTACCTAAATATAGATAGCCTTTTCTTAGTAGAAATGCCAAAGGCCATAAATGTTTCATAATTGAGCACATAACTCGGAGTCGGCGATCTTTTCCATACATCCTTTTTTATGATTGCAAATTAGAAAATACTGAAGTAATTACTCCCTTAATAGTTCAATGCTTGCAACTACACATACTTTATGAACATCACCAGCAACTTTTACTCCCCAGAGCCATTTCATGGAGAACATGATGGAACTTAACTTGTACAATTAACCAAATCATCCAAGATTCCTTCATTAAGCCATTAATATAATACACTGCTGAGTGGTGGGTTGTCCAATTTTTATGACACTTTTCATTTGGATTCAATGGCTGCAGTTAGAATGAAAAATCAGCATCTGCAAGATCAGCAAGATGATACAAAACACTGACTGTACACTAGAAGCCTTTTACACTGCTTCCACAGTTGGCCTGGGGACTGCCAATGCAAGAGCTCCAATAAAGGGAGAGATGCTAAGTTCCATAAGGAAGCATCCACTTGCATTTTCCCAATAGAGCAGAGGGAAAATGCAATCCTTTTTTTCATCCTTTGATTTTTAAATACTTAAGCAGGAAACAATTGCTTACTTACAGTGTTCCCAACATCATTAAAAGGGACATAGCTTGCTTGTAAGTCAACCCTACCTTCTGTAAGTGCACATATTTCCCATAATATGTTATATATCACTAACTCAAATGTGCTGTACATAAGGAGAGCTTGGACATTGTTCAGCAATATCCTTATGTAATTGAATAGGTGAAAAACTGACATTTAATGAGAAAGTTAAAATGCTAATATGCCAGGCATTATTCAATGTTCAATGTTTTATTGCTCAACTTGAATTTAGGGCAGCATACCTGATGCTA
The DNA here is from genome assembly GCA_028646595.1 of Phalanger gymnotis. Lineage (NCBI taxonomy): Eukaryota > Metazoa > Chordata > Mammalia > Diprotodontia > Phalangeridae > Phalanger > Phalanger gymnotis. The sequence goes on from CM053622.1 coordinate 574,256,265, forward strand.
AATGAGACACTATTATTTTAAGAGATATTGTAAATGATCTGAATTTGGATTTGGTATGATTGCATTTTTATGCATTCTGAATTAATTCTATATGCTTATAAGTGATATAAATACAACTTTTTGATTTGTTTTAACTGTGCCCCCTCATATTTCTGATGTCAATGCCAATGAGCATAAAATGTCTTATTTAGGATATATCATGGAAAAATTCAATCAGTGTCTGCCAGAAAAGTATTTTTGAAAGATTCTTGCTTTTGGAAATGCGATCAATTTAGACTAGTGTCTATTTTTATTCAGAAGACTGGAATTTGAGCTTTAGAAAGAAATAATAGTAATATAATCCACCCCCCCCCAAAAAAAAACTTGACAGAAGGATCTTAATTCAGTGTTTGCCTTTATGAGGGTAAGAGTGACAGAAAAACATAGGAATAATCCAATAGGTTGTCAATTTTCTTTTATTCAATTTCAGAAATATCTAATACTTTTCCACAAAATGTACAGTGCTTATATAAAAGAGTAATGAACATGGGAAACAGAATTAATTAATGAGTAAGTTGTCAAGTGCTGATTTCCTAAGTGACTTCAGTAAGAAGTGCTAAGGAATGGAATAACAACCAACTTAACCATGGTCACTCACCATGAACTTTAGGGCCATTTCATTATTGTCTTAAACACACGCCATTATTGTTTTAAAAAACACATGACTCAAATATGCTGCAAGATGATCTTACTAGCTTTGAGTAACATTTATTACCATAATCTGAACTATATTATAAACCACCTGGTCAAACTTCATGGTGTTTTCCTTGGCCTCATTTTTTTTTACCTTGTGAAAGAACAAGAAATCCCGTATTCATATGCTAATGGAATATAGCAGTCAGAGGAATAATAATTTCAATTTTTCTCTATTTCTAGTAGTTTGCATATTCTTTTTTAATTCCCTCCACAGAACTTGCAGAGACCAGAAACTCCCCTAGCAGCTAACAAAACTTTCTCCCGAAATTACACTACTGATAATTCTCAGTTATAAAGAACCAACGTCCTCAGGATAACAGACCTGTTAAGTGCTAACTACTCTCTTTCTTTAAAATCCTCATGCAAATTAGACACAAATACCTTACTCAGACTCAGCTTATATTACAAACTAAATCTAAACATGTTTCTCTACTGGCAGTCCAGCTAGCATGCCAATGACTATGTGCTAAGTATTTGAATTAAGATAAATGTACTCAAGCAGAAAGAAAATCAAATACATTTTGTTCCTACCTTGAGTGTCTTCGAGGACTGACACTTGACATGATGGGACACACTAGCAGTTTGGTTCATGTTTCAGGACCATGGACAGAGCACAATTCCAGGAGGAGCTCCAAGACAGGGTAGTGAGGCTTTTCTTTGCTCGGTTGCTGCTGCTGCTGCTGCTGCTACTGCTGCTGATTCTGCTGCTGGTAGAGTGGCAGGTTGAGATACTGTTAGGTTTAAAAGGTCTGTATCTCGCTTAACTCTTAGATAGAACATCCACTTGGTTCATCATTCTCAAACCTCTTGGTAAAGTGGAATAGAAAGCTAGAGACTGCTTTGCACTCCCCTGCACCTTTCTAGTACTGAAATGTGACACCTACACAGCAGAGCCAATGATCTCAGTTCCCATTCTCTTTTCAAAGAGAATGAATACCAGCAAACACACAGGAATCAATTGCAGCCCCACTATTTAAAGGGCCACTCTCAACTCCTTTGAGACCATATATGTTTTACTTTCTTCTCAGGTGAAAATTGATTAATATTAAAAGTCTTCAGGGTCATTAGCTGAAATTCATTTAATTTTGCTATGAGTTAAATTTTACTTCCCCCAGCATCTTTCTTTCAAAGTGAATGGCTGTACAAGACTGCAAGTCTCCTTCTACCAGGCCAGATTATGTGACAGAATCATGAAGACAATTTGGCGTTGGCACATTTTCAGGAAAACTGAGAATTCATAGAATAGAAGATACAAGAAAATACCTGTTCTTCCAAATCTATGCTGGAGTCTAAAACTGAGATAGAAAATTTTGGACACAAAGGCAGATTCCTGGAAGCTGCATTAATTCAAAAAAGTATCATTTCAAGTACATTTTAGGAAATGCCTACTATAGGTGAGTGATTATGACTTTAGAAGACTTATGATAATGCACTCCTTCTGCTTGATGTGGATGTGAGGTATAGAATGAAGTATCCATTTTAAAATTTGACCAATATATTGATTTGTTTTTGTTTGATTATACTTACTTGTTACAAGGGAACATCCTATATGGGAAGAATGTCAGTTGGAAATGACAATGATGAAAGAAGAGCACCAATAAAGTATTTTTAAAGTCTTTCAAAAATATTTTTTTTAAATAGTCTTTGATAGATAAATCATTCAACCCGTCTTATTTGATAATCACTCACATCTTAACTAGATAGTTTTATATGCAAAATTGGTTGTTTGTTCTCTGATTCAATGGAAAAAAATAATCCCTAGGGCTAATCACTTCCATTCACATAACCAATTTCTGTCCTTAAGATGGAGGCTTCACTTATCCAAATAGGATTTTGATGAATACAAAACGTATGATTTCAGTAGGAACATTTTTACTAACACCCATGTAATTCTTAAGAACAACCATTTCTGGTCGTTATTGAAGGCTTCTAGGAAGAGAAATGCCAAGATGAACAGGATAAACTATAGGATGTTATTACAAGGCTGAGTAACTAGACAAAAGTAATTGTAGATGAACTTTAGCATAGGCAAGAACCAAGTATTGTGTTTGGAGTTAAGGGGATCATCCATACTATGCTTACAGGATGATGGTTCCCAATTTTCTTAAATGTAATTCAAAAAAAGAAAATAATTTACTTCACCCAGGACTGAGCCAAAAATACTAGATCAATGATGCCCTAGTTATTAGAAAGGCAACTATATACTACTATGTATCATCAAGAAGGGTTATGCTTACCAGCTTGAATAATGGTGAGTTGTAGCAGCAAAGAAGGGCAGCTAGGTGGCACAGTGAGTAGAGTGCCTGGAGTTTCTTGATTGATTCATCTTCCTGAGTTCAAATCTAATCCCAGACACTAGCTGTGTGACCCTGAGCAGGTCACTTAAACCTGTTTACCTCAGTTTCCAAAATGAACTGGAGAAGAAAACAGTAAACCATACTACAATCTGCCAAAAAAAAACCAAACAAAAAATGGGGTCATGAAGGATTGGACACAAGTAAAAATGACCGAAAAACACCAACAAAGGAGCAAAGAAAATGATAATCATGATTTAGGGCAGTGCAAGGTCAGATGATCTGACATCAGCAGTTTTAATGGAATTATTGAAATTTCCAACAAATGAGCCAAACAAGATCACAGTATCAAAGCTGCAGTAATCAATCACATTTAATAGCTGAAGATGAGTACAGTTAGAATAGGAAAATGAACACAAATTAGAAATTGTTGCAGAACCAAGGATCATTCCATGTGAGCTGTTGCTTCAACAAAAGTCTCAGATTTTCTGATGCTTTTTCCCACTATGGACAGACAAAGCAACAGAATATCAGCATTGTAAGGGACCTCAGAGGAAATCTAGTCTAGAACAGAAATCTGTTCTATAGTGCCCTAACATGTGGATCTTCCAGATAGAGTCATTCATTGCTCCTATTTCTTCCCTCTGGAGCCTCATAAAACAAAATCAACTTTTTGAATTCAAATCTAAGAATTTACATTTCTGCCTTTTTTCTACACTAGAGCCTTATGAAGGTTTAAATTTATCCATTATCACCATCCACATCTCTTTTCAAGGCTAAATATTCCAAATACCTTTAGCTATTGTCATATGACATGATTTCCAATTTCTTCACCAGCCTGAATTGCACTCTTAGAATTGGCTTCAGTTTCTTCATGTTGTTTCTATGTTCTTAATCTCCAAGACCCAGAACTGGACATAATAATACAGATATATTTTGGCCAGAGTAAAAATCAAAAGGGTTTTCACCTCCCTCATTCCATAAAGTATTCATTGGTAATTTTATTTTGCCTAGATTTGCTCCTTAGAACAAAGTTTCTTTAGAATGTTTAGATTGTAAGCAATTCAAGGGAAAATATCTCACTTTGTACACATTTTCATGAGACCCCACCCCCATTACCTGGAACAGGATCTTGTACTTAATATTTGAAGAGCTATTTGATGCACCATGCACCATGTACTCCAGCCAACCTGGACTATTAGCTTTTTGTTCCCTGATCTTGGCATTCTATTTCCCTTATTTGCCTTTGCATAGGCTGTCTTCAATGCCTGGGATGAATTCCATTCACAGTTCTGCCTCTTAATACTTTAACTTCTTTCAAGAATAAATGTAGAAGATACCTCAAAAGGAAAGTATTTTCTGACTGCCTAAACTCTTCTCATCCCCTCAATCAATAGTCCTCTACTCATAGGGTTTAGTGAAGGGATGTTTCATTATTAAGTACTTGTTTAAGCAGTATAGAATAAAAGTGTTGTAATTGTGTTTCATATATTTTTCATTCTTTCTTTTTGTTTTTTACTAATTCTGGTATCTACTTTTAACAGTCAATGGTATAACTCTATAGAGACAGAAGTTTCTGCAATAACTCCCACATCAAAAACAAATCTTTTTCCTTATTGTAGAGATATAAACCATTTCCCTTCTTGTGATGGTATTTGAAGCTTGCCAGTATTTTTTCTTGAATAAAGTGTTCATAGCATAAAAACATGCGGTTTTTATGCTTTGTACGAATCTTTGGCATCCTATTCTTTTCTTCCTGAACGATATTTTACTATATGTTTTTTTTACTATCTCCATATTTCCCTGACCTTTGCACTGAATTCAACAAGTATCATATTATATGTTGATTTAATTTGGAAAACCATATCAAGTTCTTCACAAAACTTTTCTATATATTTATCCTCTATAATCAATGTTGATATGTAAGCTATAATTATTTTCATGGTAGTCTTTTTACAAACAACAACAACAACTCTTTATCAGGGTTACAACATTATGATAAAATATCCCATGAAATAATGTTTCTTGTTGAATTTGGGCATATAATATAGCCAATTCTTTGAACTCCCTTCTTTATCCCTCCAAGGAGTATTGGTTTCCCAACTTTGCATTTAGCTGCAACTTCCTTCTTTCTTCTAGTTTCATTTACTGCAAGAATCTCAAGACTGATATGTTTTAGGTCCTCAAACAATCTAGTTGTTAGACAAGCATCTCACATTTTGACTATTAACTGTTAAATCAGAGTGAAAAGTATGAGTAGACTGACCACATAGTGATAATGGCATCTATGAAACAAGTTTGTTTTCTAAGTTACCCTCAATCATTTGTGCTCATCTGTTCCTGCCACAATAGTAGAAGAATAGTAGGAAGAGGGACAAAGAGTGCCAACAATCAATTTCTAGACCACACATACATTTTAACTTGACACACAAAAATATACTTCCCTGTAGTGAGTTTCTTGGCTAAGGTATCCAGAGATACAAAAAAATAGGCAAAATACCACGTACTAGACAATAAGCAACCTGAGGTCAGGGTCTGCATCACATAAATCCAGAGCTTTTCATAGTGTTGTCCATACAGGAGATGTGTAATACAAATCTATTAAATAAATGATTGAATCAACATCTGACAAGTGGTTAATGCAGCCTCGATGACAAATAGCCAGTGAGAACATTACCTACCAAGACAGACCATTCCATTTTGGGATAGCCTTAGTTGTTAGGAAGATTTCCTGACATGAAACCTAATTTTTCCTTTTTACTTCTACCCTTTGCACCTAGTTCTGTCTTCTAGAGCCCAAAAAAGAACAATTCTAATATATATTTCACATGGTTGATTTTCAAGTCCTTGACAATAAATCCCATGTCTCTTGAGTCTTCAAATCAAACATCACTGATTCCTTCAACAATTCATCATCTGGCATGGATTTGAGCTTCACCATTCTGCTAACCCTCCTCTCAGTGTTTTCCAGTTTACCAATGCCATTTGTAGAATGTGGTGCCTAGAATTTAAAATAACCCTCCAATTTTGGACCAGGGCAAACTGCAGTGGGACTATTAGCTCTCCATTACCAGAGATTATATCTTCATTAATAGAACCTAAAATTATCTTATCTTATCTTATCATGCTTACATAGTGCATAGTTGACTAATATCAAAATTGAAAAAAAATTCTCATAAAGACAGACAAGAAAGAAATATTTCAGACAAACTGGTGTCAAACCATGGCTACCTCATATTCAAGACATATGTAAATTAGAGAGATGTGAAATCAACTTTTTGAATCCAAGTTTACAACTGTACATTTGTGCCTATTAAATTTAATCTCATTCACAATTTTCTCACTTTGTCTCCTGAATTTAGAACCTTTTCAAAGTTCCAAGAGATCCACTTTTTCTTAGGTTGTAGATACAATAGTTTGGTCTATTAAACAATGTAATAAGAATGTGCATTGGTTCCATATTGTGATATTATTTGGCACTCAATATTAGTTGTTGGGATGCATTTTTTTCTTATTCTTTGCCATAAGAACTGGGGCCATTGGATGGGACAACAAAAATACAAATAAATACCCATTTTCATTTTTTTCCGTATGTATTTCCAAACACCTGTTATAGTATACAATACTATGTGATAGATATTTTAGGCATTTAGAAAATGAAGTCTTATTGAAGGCTGCACAGGAAGATTGTTATCTACTAATTTCTGGGTTTCTTGCTTTCCATCAACATTCTGATTTATACAACATGGTCCTTAAAAAAATTCCTACAGGCACCCTATCAACATGTGTTTGTTATGGCTCAGATTGACAACATCTGCTCAACCAGCTGGTTTGACAGGATTTAATAGTTACAAGTAGCAAAAGGCTGAGTCATCCAAGGGGATTCTAATGATACAGGTCTAAATTATCTTCAATAAAAGTGCACCAATTTGAATTCATATTTTGGGGGAGAGTTTTGGGATTTATCTTCAAAAAGAAAACGAAGAATTGATCAAATTCTCCCACTGTTTAAATTATTAGATTTTGTGGCAAAGACTCTCCACAAGACTGATTCAGTCACAAGTAAATCAGTATTCACAATAAGAAAGGAGAAAAAAAAAACATGGACTGGACAATGGACAAAAGTCTTAGAATGGCTGGAAATTGTGGTGGTAAGTGGTAAGAGAGGAAGATATCGCAAACATCCAATTTTGTGCTTAGGAAGAATCATAGTTGAGGGATTCACTCACCAAAAATGACTTCCCAACTTTCTTCTTCTGTGCAGAAAATATTTCGTCTCTGTAATGTACTAATGAGTTTCTCTCACTTCCCAGGAGTTCTTACAGGTATTAGCTGTTACCTCAAGGGTGATTTCTAAACACTGCAATTTGTTGAGGGAGCACAAGAGGGCAGAAAGGAAATCAGAGACATGGAGAGATCTTGAGCCATCCTGTACCTGACTTTGGGTGCATTCTCACAAATATAGGAGCTAGTTCTTTATGACCTTGCTGCAGTCTAAGAAAATTTCCCCTTGCATAAGTGACCATGAGCACATTTAAAGAACAAAAGGTCAGATAGACTACAGTGGTATATCCAAGAAACTATGCATTATGACCAAGTGGGATTTATCCCAGGAATGTAAAGATATCTCAAAATCAGGAAAACAATAAACATATTTAATCATCTTAAAAATCAAAATAATGAAAACTACAAAATCATCTGAATAGATTCTGAAAAAAGACTTTGAGAAAGTACAACACTTTTTTAGGTTAAAAACTCTTCAAAAGCAGAGGCATAAAGGGACCATTTTTAATAACAGAGAAAACAACTATCTAAAACCAAAAGTAAGTATTATATGTAATGGGGAAGCATTAGAACCTTTTCCAATGAATATGGGAGCAATGCAAAGATATGCACTTTCCCCACTAGTTCTGGAAATACTTATCACTCAGATTAGAGAAAGAAATTAAAGGCCTAAAGATAAGTAAAAAGGAGATAAAACTATCCCCATTTGCTGATGATATGATGATTTAAAAAATCCTAGACAATAGGAAAAGATACTAATGGAAACAATTAATAGCTTTAGCAAAGTTGCAAGCTAAAAAATAAATCCTCAAAAATCAACAGCATTTTATATAATAATAACAAAACCCAAGAAACAAAACCGGAAAAGGAAATCCCATCTCAAATAACTATAAAGGGCACAAAATATTTGGGGATCAGTCCACCAAAGCACACAAAAGATTTGTATTAATGCAGTTACATAGTGCTTCTCAGAGAAATAAAGGTAACTTAAATAACTGGAGGAATATTCAGTGCTCATGGCTAGGCCAAGCCAATATAACAAAAATGACACTACTACCAAAATTAATTTAGGGTGGCAGAGTATAAGTATTTATATAACAGTTTAACATGTGCCAGGCCCTGTTCTAAGCACCTTTTTTAAAAAAAATATTATCTCATTTGATCTTCACAACAACCCTATAAAATAGATACTTTTATTATTTTCATTTTACAATTGAATGAACTGACGCAGACAGAAGTTAAATGCCATGTGAAGGATCACATGGCTAGTAAGTAGCTGAGGCTGGATTTGAAGTCTTCCTGATTTCAGGCCCAGAACTCTATTCACCATGCCACCAGCTTCATCTACACATTTAATGCTTTACCAATCAAATTACCAAAGGAATACATTCTAGAACTTGATAAAATAATTTAAAAATTCATTTGGAAAAATAAAATGTCTAGAATTTAGCAGAAAACATTGAAAAGTCATAGGGACAAAAAGTGAGTAGCATTTTCAGACCTCAAATTACATAATGAAGCAGCAGTCAACATAACCATCTGTTACTGATTTAAGAAAAGAGAGAGAGATCAATGGAATAGACTAGAGAAGGGAAAATTAGAAACAAGAGAATTCAATAATCCAGTATTAGATGGAGTGGAAAGTACAAATTACCTAGGAAAAAACTTCTTATTTGATCAAATACTGCTGGGAAACTTGGAAAGTAGAATGCAGAAATTAGGCTTACAATGACATCTTATATATTCTAAATGTATATAATTTTAACGTTAAAGAGTATACTATTAAAATTAGAAGAGAAACAGGTGATATACATCTCACAGCTATAGGTAGGAGACATATTCTTAAGCAAACAAGATATAAACATAAATACAAAAGATAAAAAAGGTATCATTGATTATACAGAACTAAAAAGGTTCTGCAAAAACAAAATTAAGGACCTAGGATGAGAAAGGAAGCAGTCAAATGGGGAAAAATATCTTTGTATAAGATTATTTGCTAAGGATTTCATTAACCCAAGACATAAAATTTTAAAATATATATATATGCACATATCCATACATGTGTGCATATATGCAAATATGTGTATATGTATGGGTATGTATGTATATATACATATGTGTCTATTATTTATGTATATGTGTACATATAGTACCCATTCTCCAACAGGTAAGTGGCCAATGGAAAAGAAATTTCACAAAAGAACTGCAAAGTATTCACAATCGCATGATAGAATACTTGAAATCAATATTAATAAGAGAAATGCAAATCAAAACAATCCTTACTCCCTACAATTTGGCAAAGATGACAAAGGCAATAATCTATGTTAGAGGAGATGTGGAATCATAGGCATGAAAACACGTTGTTTGTGGAATTTGGAATTATGCAAATAAAGTGACTAAACTGTTCATACCTTTTGAAACAAAGACTTCTCTCTTCAGTTTATACTCTATGGAAACCACTGATAAAAATAAAGTTTGTATATAAAACAAAATACATACAGAAGGATTTGTTTATTATAACAAACAATTGGAAACAAAGTAGGTGCTCTTCAGTTGAGGAAAGGTTAAATGAATTGCAGTACATGAATATAATGGAATATTACTGTGCTGTAAGAAATGATGTATGTGATGAATGCAGAGACACATGGAAAAATTTTTTATGAACTGATGCAGAGTGAAGTAAGCAGAGCCAAAAAGTCAATATAAACAATACCTACAAGTATGTACATGGAAAAACTATACACCAAAATAATCAAAAGTAAATGTAACAAAATTATAAAGATAAAGTATTACTAGAATAAAAAGCTATGAGATGATAACCCAAACCTATTCTTTCATGGAAATGGGAGTTCTACCACCGTTATACATTACACAGGTCTTCAGACTTTTTCAATGTATTTATCCTTTATTCTGACTTTTTTCCCTCTTAAAATACTATTTGTTATATGGGATGGCTCTCTAGAAGAGGGAAGGATACATTGGATAACTATAATGATGTAAGAAACAAGACATCAATAAAATCTTACTAAAAAAAAGAGGTCCAAGTGTGTCGATTGCTTTAATTTTTAATTTCATTCTCAAGTATGATTTAATTTTTTAGTTTCATCTTTATTTTTACTTTCTTTTTACAACCTTATTTAGTGTTATATTTCCCCCAATTACATGTAAAAACAATTCTTAACATTTCTTTTCAAAACTTTGAGTTCCAAATTCTCTCCCTTCCTCCCTTCACACTTAATTGAGAAGGCAAGCAATTTAATATAGGTAATACATATGCAATCATGCAAAACACATTTTCATATTAGTCATGTTATGAAAGAAAACATAAACCAGGAAAACAAACCTCAAGAAAAATAAAGTAAAACAAAGTTATGCTTCAATCTGTATTCAGACACTATCAGTTCTTTCTCTGGGGATGGATAGCATTTTTTGTCATAAGTCCTTCAGAATTGTCTTAGATCGTTGTATTGCTGAAAATAGCTAAGTCATTCATAGATGATCATCTTACAATATTGCTATTACTTTGTACACAGTACATTTCACTTTCCATCAGCTCATGTAAATCTTTCTAGGTTTTTCTGAGAGCGTCCTGCTTATCATTTCTAATAGCATAATAGTATTCCATCACAATCACATAGCACAATTTGTGTAGCCATTCTCCAATTAATGGGTATTCTCCCAATTTCTAACTCTATGCCATCAGAAAAGAGCTGCTATAAATATTTCTGTAAATGTAGGTCATTTTCCCTGTTATTTTTTATCTCTTTTAGATACCAACCTTATAGTGGCACTGCTAGGCCAAAGAGTACCCATGGTTTTATAGCTCTTTGGGCGTAGTTCTAGATTGCTCTAAAGAATGGTTGAATCAGTTCACAAATCCACCAACAGTGCATTAATGTCTCTTTTTCCCACATTCCCTCAAACATTTGTCGTTCTCCTTTTCTGTCCTATTAGCCAATCTCATAGGTATAAGGTAGAACCTCAGAATTGTTTCAATTTACATTGCTCTAATCAATAGCAATTTAGATCACATTATCATGTGGCTATAGATAGTTTTGATTACTTCATCTGTAAACTGTTGATATTTCTTGATCACTTATCAATTGGGGAATGGCTCCTATTTTTATAAATTTATAAATTTTTATAAATTTATAAGTTCTCTATATATTTAAGAATCAGGTATTTTCAGAGAAACTTGCTTCAATTTTTTCACAGCTACTATTGTTAACTGCATTTCCTTCCATCTTATTTTCCCCATTTATTCTACTCTCTCTCTCTCTCTCTCTCTCTCTCTCTCTCTCTCTCTCTCTCTCTTTCCTTTCACTCTGTCCCTCCTCAAAAGCATTTTACCTTCCCCATTCTGCCCTCCCTTTTATCATCCCCCCTTCTCATATCCCTTTCTCCTCCTACTTTCCTGGTTTTTTTGTATGTCTTTTAGGGAACCCCATTCTTTGTTTGGCCTATTCTGTTTTTAAGGTGTTATTTTCTTCACTATTTTTTGTCTCCTTTACTAAGCTGTTGAATCTTTTTTCATGATTTTCTTGCCTCACTCTCATTTTTCTTCCAAGTTTTTCTTCTACCTGTGTTCTTGACTTTCAAAATCCTTTTTGAGCACTTGCATGGCCTGAAACCAATTCATATTTTTCTTGGAGGCTTCACATGTTGCAGCATTGTCTTTGTTTTCTTCTGAGTATGTGCTTTGATCTTTCTTGTCATCATAGCAACTTTCTATTGTCAGAATTTTTCTGTTATTTGCTCATTTTTCCAATCTATTCCTTGATTTTTAACTTAAAGTGGAGCTCTGCTTCCAGGATGGAAGATGCACCGTCCCAAGTATCAGAGGTTTTGTACAGCTATTTTCAGAAATGATTCTAGGGAACCATAAGCTTTCAGTTCTTCCAAGGTGGCATGATCTAAGGAGAGATGTGTTTACTACTTTCCTGGTCTATTGTCTGGTCTGTGAGTGACCATAAGCCATCTTTCTTGCTCCAGAACCATGACAAGGTTCCCTGCTCCACTGTGACTACAAGCTCTGGTGTGTTAGTGCTCCTCCTAGCCGTGGGACTGCCACCTAGTACTGCAACCCAGATCCGAGTATAGGTAAAGCAAGAGAGTCCTGCTTCAGTACTAGCAAAGAGACCCCTATAATCTCCTTCTGGTCAATTGTTCAACCCCCTTACTGTCTATGGGCTGAGAGCTCCAGAAGAAGCTGCTGCCACTGCTGATTCAGTGCCTCCCAAGGCTTGCTCCTGGTTTACTGGGACTATGTTTATACCTGCGCTCAAGTGTGCTCTACTCTCACCCAAGTGCAACAGACCTTTCCTTCCAACTTTCTAACCTGTATTTTGCTGTAAAATAATTTTACTCCATCCTTTTTGGGTTCTGCTACACCAGGAATTGTTTTATGGCATTATTTACAGGTGTTTGAAGGGATTTTGATTTGCTCAGGCAAATTGCTGCCTTTTTTCCACCACCTTGACTCTGCCACTATGATTTAATTTTAAAACATGCTACACACTATAAAGAACACTTCATTCAGGGACATATTTTCAATAGTTTATAGGGGATTCCTTCTATAAAATGGGTCAGAAAGTAATTGCTCAGTAATTCTCTAACACAAGAACTGAGCAACAGTTGTTCTTTGGAAATTTTCCACCTCACAGGACCTTGATCTCTGGAAGACTCAAATATCAAGATTTTGCCCAGAATATAGATAAAGGTTTTATCCTTAGAATCCTGTGCTGAACAATCAATGGAAGCCAGGTGTTTCTCATTTTTATTGATTCAGCTTTTGCTTGTGAATACTTTTTTTTCCTGAAGAACCAATTATTATTAAACATTTACCACTATACCACTGCTTGCTGCAGTTGGACAGCAAACGGTAAAAAGAATATTAGATTTGGAGTCCAAAGATTTGAAACTCATCAATGCTACTTGCTATCTGCATATACTTAGATAATTTTGAAGGCATCAGTTTCTTTATTTATAATATGTGTGGATTGGACTAGAGGAGGATAAAAATCATTTCTAGATCCTGATTGTATGATTCCAAAATCTCAGATAGAACCTTTATCCTGGAATTGGTGGACTCTTTCTACTTAGGATATTCAAAAGCTTCTTTCAATGTGTCAAAGAACAAATAGTTAAAAAAAATTATCCCCTCTAGGCATAATTAAGATAGCCAACTATGCCCTCAATTTCTCCAAGAAATATCAGCTCCAATGAACAAATGCTTTTAGGGTCCCAGCATATAGTACTCAATAGTATGAACTTTTAATAAGCACTTGATGTGAAGTAAACCCAAAAATGCTGTTGGGCAATCTTCAAGTCTCAGCTCTGTTTACAACTCTTCACCAAGAAACCTCACATTATCTTAAGGATTCCATCAAACATCTCTAGAAAGCAAAGAAGATCTTTACTTCAAAGAGACACAGGCCTGGAAGCCCCAAGGCCACCTAAGTTCCCTGAAGTTGCACCACCAAAAGAATATTTCTCTGACAGAAAAGTGAGTTGTGTCTTTCTATAGTTGCTGGAGGAGCAGGTTTGCTAGTGTCTAGATCTCTCTTCTTAGGACAGGTTCTTTCTTCAAAGACAAGTTGAAAAAAGCTATTATCTACCAATAAAAGCCTATGGACATCTGGGAGAATTGATCATAACTTAGGGAGAGCCTTTTTCAGTTGCAGATTTTAGGGAACTAGGAAAATCTCCATATCCTTTAGGGAGCCAGGATGAGCTTCAAGTACTCCTATTCTTTGTTCAATAGCATTACTTTAATATATCTAATCACTCTCTTATTCCGGATGCAAAAAAAAGTGCTCTGAGCAAAACGTAGGATTCAAGTAAGCACCTTAATGAAGACTCCTTACAACAATCCCCATTTAAAGTCATTTCATTTACCATAGCCTAACAATATAGTCAAAACCTTTTCAAATCTCATTTGGAGAATTATTTTACATTTCTTATGCCCTCACATGCCCTTACCTTGTGTACCTTGTGTGATTGACATTTTAGTTAAACCCAAAGTATTAATCAGAAGATATTTATTTGTTGAATGAAGTAGAAAAAACTTAGCTATCTAGTATGCCAATCCACATTGTCACATTATGCTTTCAGGATTTGAGAAAGTGAAATAAACATTTTAAACTACTTATTTCTTTTTAATGTTTTCATAATCTTATGAAATCTGTAGTGACTCACTCTAATTGGAATATTCAATCAGAGCAGTTACTTCAAAAAGATGTAGAGCAGAAAAGTGATTTAGCCAAATGCTAGTAAATTATAAATACTGTTTAATAAGGACAATATTAATATAAATTCTACTAATGGGAATATATTGGGCTCAGGATGGTTAAGTCATGTAAAAATAACTGCAAAACATAATTAGAAATTGACATGAGAGAGAAGAATTTTAAAATGAATTCAAATATGAGCAATTCAAGGTTTAGAGGGTATCTCCATGGATCACAAGCAAAGAATATCAACTATAGGGATAGGGAATAGAAATATAAGTTCATTGACATAGGGAACTCCTGATAAGGAAGCTCCCTCCACCACTTCTTTGCGGCTTTAGTCTTAGCGTTGTGCCTGGCACCATATGTACTTAATAAATTTTCATTCTCATTCTCATTCTCTCTCTCACTCTCTGTCTCTCTCTGTGTGTCTCTCTCCGTTGCTCTCTCTCACCCTCTCTCTCCCCCTCTCCTCCTCTCTCCCTCCAGGGAGTTCTATTTATCTTAAAGAGCTGCCTAGAGCACTGACAGGTTAATTTTGTCCAACGTCAGACAACAAGCAATTTGTCAGAGGCAGGATTTGAATTCAGTTCCTCCTGGCTCCAAGGCCACTATACTATGCTGTCTCATACATGTAATTTCTTCTTTTTCTTACTTTTCATACCTTTGATTTTTTAATTTATGGAATAAAACAGACATTTACAGAATATAGTATAATAAAAAGATTATTGCACATGAAATTGCAAATCTATAATGTACAGCTTGCTACTCCTTTTAAATACATAATAAAGTTATCACATAAATTTCTTTTTTTTTCCTTTTTTTTCTTCTCTCTCCCTAAAGCTTTGAAAAGTACCATAATGTAATGTGGGTCTAGCACACATAGAGAATGCCTCAGATGATGTTGTAGAAGAGACTAGCGAACCTACCTCAGAGAGATTTGGGATGACATGAAAGGTAAGTACCTGGAGATCCCATGGAACACATGTAAATATTTGGTAACTGGTTCTGGTTGGCTAATTAAGTGGTGAATGAGAAGGTCCTTGATTATCTGTGGAGACATTCAAAAGAATTTAGCTGCCTTCCACTAGGTCTCTCTTACCTTAACCCTTTTGAATATCTACTTCCTGGTGACATGACTCCTTCACTCACAAAATCTAGTGATAGTTGATGCTAAAGAGGAAGAGCCTTGTGGTCCCTTCCCTCTGAGGTCATATGACTCCTGGAAATAGGCCTTGTTTCTTAGCCATATGTTTATTCTTTTCCATTCCAAGAGAGTAGAGTCTCCAACCTTAAGAATTTTGAAATACCAGAAGAGTGAGCCCCAGGAATGCAAGAGCAGGAGTTGGGGCCAGGTCTTACAGCAAACACTGTATCAATACCCTGAGTATCAAAGTAAGAAGCTTAGGAGTAATCTTCTGGACCCAGACCAGTGGAAACTAAGACCAGCTCTATTCTCCAATTATGCTACATCTGAACATAAACTTGGTACAACTACAAAGTAGGAACTAAACTAATTTTTGAGCCTACTCCCTCAGAGACCAAGGCATTGTAAGGGAAAGTATGCCCCTGAGTCATTGGAGAGAATATCTGTGCTTCCTCTTCCTGCGGCTTTCAAATAAATGCCTCTTCATAAAAATGGATATTAAATCATTTAATGGAACTGGGATGCTAGTCCTAAGCCTTTAGCAGAAGTAGGGACATTACCAGTGAGGGCTTGACCTACAGTAGAAAAGGGAGATCCTTCACAAACCCTTCAAGACATCTTAGCACCCAGAAGGGGAGATGTAACCTGCCTAGGTCTGAAAGAATGCAACAAATCAAACATGATACATTTACAAAGCAAAACAAAACACTGGATTCAGAAATTAGGCCCAAGAAAGTAGAAACCAGGAGTTTGTTTTCAAGTGTACTTAATAGTGATCAGACCTATTTCAGAAAATCATGTAATTTTGGGCTACTCAACTTGCAAAAAAATTGTGGAGAATTTGTAAGAGTATACTAAAAACGTCATAGGTGAAGAAAGTTTAGAGGCATTGGACTATTTCTACAGGGAAAGAAAAGGCTGAGGGATAAATCTATCTTCAAAATAAATTGTTTGCATATATTAAGTTCTCAATACATATATTCCGAGGAAAAGAAGATTATAGGTTACTAAATTTAGAGCTAGAATAAACCTTCAAAAGAAAGAAGAGTTGCAGTGACTACTAACTAAAACCAACCAACGGGCGTACCAACCAACTATCCTCAATTTTTACCTTATGAAGGATTTAAAAATTTACATATAAGAAAGTATTTTTTTTCCTTAAAAGTTAGATTGCCAGAAATAATTGCATGATTCCTGTTCCTTGAAAGCTTCAAGAATAGGCTAGATGCAATACAAGATCCTAAACTGTATTGTAAAGCATTAATTATCAAAACAACCTGGAACTAGCTAAGAATTGAGTGGTGAATCAACGGAACAGAATAGGTACATAGTATATTATAGTAAATGATTACAGTAATCTCATATATGATAAACCCCAAAACCCAAGCTTTTGGGACAAAAACTCATTATTTGACAAAAGCTGCTGAGAAAACTGGAAAACAGCCTAACAGAAACTAGTTATACACCCACACCTCATGCCATATATGAAGATAAGGTCAAAATGGGTACGTGATTAACACATTAAGAGTGACACTATAAGCAAATTAGGAGAGCATGGAATAGTTTATCCATCATACCTATGAATAAAGAAAGGATTTAGGAACAAACGCCATACAGAGAGCATTATAAAATGTAAAACAGATCATTCTGATTATATGAAATTAAAGTTTTTGCACAAACAAAACCAGGAAAGTAGAAAACTGGGGAAAAATTTGCCCCAAATATCTTGGATAAAGGCTTCATTCCTCAAATATAGAGAACTGAGTCAAATTTATAAGAATATAAGTCATTCCCCAAATGATAACTGCTCAAAGGATATGAACAGGCAGTTTTCAGACAAAGAAATCAAAAGCTATCTATAGTCATATAAAAATGCTATAGGCTCAAATCCTTAAAATCTGACCCATTTGTATTGCTGTCACAAATACTGCAGATTCTTAAAATCCCACCCACTTTTATTGGTGACACAACAAACTTTGTCTCTGAGTGAAGGAAGGCTTAAGTGGTTGAATTCTTTTGAGGCAGACTCATGGCCTTTTGCCTTGTCATTTCAGGGTTCTTAGCACCCTAGATCCCAACATGTGATTCCCTGATGTGAAGTTGCCTGATCCCCTCAAGCCCTTCTCTAGCCAAGACTGGAAGGCATGTTAGCCTTCCCTTTCTCAGTCTATCTCTTTCTCATTCTGCAGTTGGGGTTACTCTCCAAGCACCTAGGAAGACTTGAAGGTGCTTTTTGGGCCTGATGATCTCAGGTTCCATTCAGGTCAGATAGTTACTAGGCTGTCTCAGACCCTACCTGATGCTCTCAGGTTCTCAGTCCAGTGGTTCAGTTTGAGGCCATGGACCTGAGCATACCTTCTGCCACAAAGGGGATGAACACTCTAGCCCTATCCAGAAGGATTACCCAATTCTCTCAATTCTCTTGGATGCCAGGGAATTGGGAAAACTGCAGGTGCTTTTTGGTTTCCTGAGGCTTCCTCCCTCCTTCTATATCCTGGGACCCTCCTTCACGGAGGGATTCCCCATCCTTACACCAGTGCCTGCAGGATCCCCCTTCTCTTACCACTTCATGGCCACAGTCAACTTAGCCAGACTTCACTGAGATTTGCCCCTAAGTTAGAATTGAAAAGCTTAGTCTCCATGACCATGAAAAGGAAAGCTTTGTGCTTGGCCTCAATTAGAGGACCAATAACCATTGTAAAAGTTCAAAAAAACAAATCTTAAGATTCTTCTTCCTGTAGTCCCAGCTCTGACCTGGCTAAGGCTACAGTGAAAAGTTAGAACAGCTAAAAACATATTAGAAGATTTTGGAGGTTTTGTGATCTGATCATTAAGGAATTTTTGAAACATCTCCTTATAGCCCTGGTCATTCTTTTCCCCCACTCTCTTCCCTTGAATCAAGAGGGTATCTCAGTGCCAGAACTGCAAACAGCCCCAGGTTTTTCTGGCAACTCCTCTCATATCAGATAGGACTAGGAGAAGAATTCCACCCTTACCCTCCCCACCTGCAAATTTACACTCCCCAACCTGGCAAAAGGAAGGAGTTGGAGGGGCAGCAGCTACAGTGTAGGTCCCACTGTTAATGGGATTTGGGGTACCATAATTACCAAGGTCCACAGAGTATAGAAGAAGTTTGTATTTTTCATGCTGGAGTCCCTATTTTCCATGAAGGGATGAAATATTGGAGCTGTTGCAGGAGAAAAACGTCTGATTTTAATACATTTTTGGCCCAAGAAGGATGTACAACAGGAAACCATTTGTGGACAAAAAAAGATGCAGGGAAAAAAGTTGTTCCATGTAGGCATGACTGGCATCAGACAGGAAGTCAAGTCACCATCTCAGTGTATGCTAACTGTTCACTTCCAGAGCTTAGTCATGTAAAGGCAAATAGCAAGCTGTTAAATATCCATATTGTATTTGAAGGAGAAAAGGAATTTCATCAAAATGTCAAATTATGGGGAGTAATTGATGTGAAGAGGAGTTATGTAAATATGACAGCCACAAAGATTGAGATCACAATGAGAAAAGCTGAACCTATGCAATGGGCAAGGCTTGAACTACCTTCACCCAAAATACAAGATGAAAAAAGAAGATATAGCAGATTGAGAGCAAGGTGGGGGGGTGGGGGGTGGGATGTTAGTTATTGCCTGTTCTAAGATTCCTAATATTGTGTGGTGAAGTGGTGACTTGTTATTGTAATCATATACACATAGATACATGTATGTATGCACATACATGTTATTAATATGACATTCCATACCTAGTCAAAAATAGATTCCTAGAAACCAAAATCTTTTCCTTTGGAAGTATCATGTGCAGCTATGGGGAGAGATGGAAAGGGCATGGCTTAAGGCAGCATGAGGTAAGAAGGCAGCCTCAGAACTTGGGTAAGCCTGCACTTTTAAGCTTTTAAAGTTGTAGTTTTAACATGTTAATTATGAGGTGCCTGTTCTCTGTGAAAAGTAATTTGGAAATGCATTCAACAAAATTGAAGTCACCTAATTGGTAATGGGTTTGTTTTCAAGTTTCAGATTGATAAACTTTTTATCAGTCATGTCAAGCAACTTTTCATAATTTGGTTACAGTTAAAGCCATTTGTCTATTGCATATGAAAATTGTAAGATTGTTGGTTATTGTTTTAATACTAAAACCTAAAGCTGGTAACTGATTGCTGTGTGTATAGAAAGGAGAAGATGAGGTGAAAGCCTCATCCATATTAGTTCTGCTCATTCAGAGCAGTCCTTCGGGCTAGTCAAAAGGCACAGCCCACAGCAGCTAAGAGTTGTTGGGTTGAATAGGAAGCCCCTTCTCTGGGATCCCTGTCAATCCCCCTTTATTCTGTAAACTTGCTAAAAAGCTTGTTTGGGCTATGGAATTCCTAAACAATGAACTTGGCTTGTTGATAGTTTGCAAGTACATAGAAATGATCTCTAATGATTGGCTTTCACACCAAGATAAATTTAAATTTGAGATGTAAATCCTGGTAAATTTTTCCCTAAGTTGTGGTTAGTGAAATTTTTTTGTTTGAAGTAAAAGCTCATGGGACCATAACTAATTTTATTTTGAGTGGTCTAATGAACCATAATAATCCATAAATAATCAATAGTCAATAATCTACCATCTGAGAGAAATGCCACAAGGTACTCAGAGAATGTGATTCAGGTGGAGGTCTTCATTGGGAAAAGCTGAAAGGACACTTTTAGCCTCAGTCTAAGATGGGATTCTCCTAGCTCAGTTTCCCCACTGTGTTCCTTTGAAAAGGAATATTACCCACCTGACTATTCCTGAGACTGGCCATGAGGTAGAATACATAGTGCATGGTTGGAAAACAGTGAATTATCTGAATTCTAAGGGTGTTTTATCCTGTAATACTTGTTATAAATCTTGTCCCTGCTTTATCCTTTCATAGCGAATTTCTATAATCAGAGCATTCCATATCCCAAATGACTGAAATTAAGTCAAAAAACATCTTTGTTTCGGGGAAGAGAATTTCAGTGCAATCAATTTTCTTAGAAGGAGATAAGCTATTTGGCCTCATCATTACTTAGGTATCTTCCCAAGTCTTTTGTTATATTTGGAATAGAAGTCAGTCTCTGGAAAGTAGTGGAAAACTTCTACCAGAAAAAGAGTTGTTACTTCTCAATGGTATCTTATGCTCCTAAAAAATTGCAATCAAAGTGGAAGCTTGGGGAAGTAACAAGATCAGATTATTCTCTAGGTCAAATGTAAACTATTCTAATGGAGCTTTTGCAGACTTGCTTGTCAGATTTGTGTCTTCCAGACTACAGGCCATTCACCTACAGTTGAAACAGTGGGTCCCAGGTCCCACGTCACATGTCCCATATCCCATGCCCCCCCCCATCATGCCCTGCATGCAGCCTATGCTCTGTTTCAGTCAAACTCCTCTCTGGGACCCACTTGAGGCAGGAACAGTTCTATCTATGCCTCTTGCCAGCAGGAAGCAGTTTCAGAAGCTGAGACCTCTGAGAAGCTCTTTGCCCCAAAAGAATTTGGGTTGCATTTGTTTGAGGGGAGAATGACGGGGATGGGATTTGTGATGGACCCCTAAAAGGAAAGACCATGTCTTTGGGACTTGGACCCCAAAGCCCTTGAATCAAGTCTCTAGCATTCACCAGAGGTATTGCCCATCCAAGTCAATAATCCTCGCAACTGCTCTTTCATTGTGCCCCTCATTGTCTGCACCTGGCCGACCCCAGGATATTCACCACTCCTTAATCCCATCCAGATCTTACCATGGTCTTTTTTTGTATAAAAGTATCCATCTTTCTTCATTAAATAGCTCAGATTCTTAACATCTGGCCCTGCTTGTACTGGCATCACAAGTAGCACGGATTCTTAAAATCCTGCCTGCTCATATTGGCAATGCAATAAACCTTGTCTTTCACTGGAAAAAATGCTCTAAATCACTATTGACTAGAAAAATGCTAATCAAAACAACTCTGAGATACTATTTCTCACCTATAAGATTGGCTAATATGACAGAAAATGAAAATGATAAATATTGGCAGGAATGTGGGACAAGTGGAACAGCAATGCACTTTTGGTAGAGTTGTGAACTTATCCATCCATTCTGGAGAGCGATTTGGAACTATGCCCAAAGGGCTATAAAACTGCGTATAACTTTTGACCTAGAAATACCACTGCTAGGTCTGTATCCCAAAGAGATTTTTTTAAAGGGGGGGGGAACTATATGTACAAAAATATTTATATGAACTCTTTTTGTGGTGGCTAAGAACGAAGAATTGAAGGGATGCCCATCAATTGGGGAAAGGCTGAACAAGTTGTGATAGATGATTGTGATGGAAAATTATTGTGCTATAAGAAATGACAAGCAAGATGATTTCAGAAAAAATTGGGAAGACTTACATGAACTGATATAAGGCGAAGTGAACAAAACCAGGAGAACATGGTATCAAGTAAGAGCAATATTGTACGATGAACAACTGTGAATGCCTTAACTATTCTCAGCAATGCAATGATCCAAGACAATCTTAAGGGATTTATCATGAAAAATGCTATCCATTTTCAGAGAAAAAAACTGATATTGTCTGAATACAGACTGAAGCATACTATTTTTCACTTTTTTCTTTCATTCGTTTGAGTTTTCTTGTACAAAATGACTACTGTGGAAATGTTTTACATGATTGCACATGTATAATCTATAGGATTGCTTACCAACCCAGGGAAAGGGGGAGGGGAGGAAAGGATAGAATTTGGAACTCAAAACTTTAGTTAAATTATTTTAACATGTCATTAGGGAAAAAAATAAAATACTGTTGAAAAAAGAATAGGCTAGACACAGAATCAGGAAAGCAGCATACATTATAACTGCAATAAATGGGGAGAAAACATTAAAAGGCATTGCCATAAGCCATCTAATCTCAGACTAGAAAAAAAATAGTTTTCTCCACTATCGGGATCTTATTAGCCAGGTCCCATTTCATCTAGATCAGTGCTTCTTAAATCCCATGTAGGGTCATGACCTACAGTTTAAAAAGCACTGAAGGGGTTTTGAGTGGAAAAACTTTAAGAAACACTGAAGATGAGGAAATTGAGTTTGAAAGAGGTTAAACTATTTGCCCAAGATCACATGGCTATTTAAGAAGCCAAGGTAGCTTTTGAATACAGGCTTTCCTGATTCAAAGTCACTACAGTGGACTTGGGGTTAGTAGATGTGGGTTTGAATTCTGCCTCAGATACTTGTACTAACTGTTTAATCACTATTAACCTATAAGATGTTTAGTTTCCTAATCTTTAAAACAGTGAAAATACTTGTACTATTTTCTTTGTAGGGTTGAATGAGCAAGATGTTTGCAAACCTTGAGGCACTATCTCATGAAACATTTAAATACATTGTGATATATATATCTCATATCTGTGTGTGTATACACATGTGTATATACAAGTAGTTGTAAGGATTTGAATTCCCACATTATATATTACTAGAATGAAGGGACGTTAAAAAAATGTGACACCTAGAATAGCTATATATATATATACACATACATACATATATATACGCATAGCTATTCTAGGTGTCACTTAAAATTTATACATATACACATCCACATCAGAGTAGATGAAAGATAACCTTAGAAAATAAGGGTCTAGTAGTTTGGGGGCCAGAAAAAGCCTCTTTTAGAAGATGGCATTTGATCTAAGTTTTAAAAGACAGAGGTGAAGAGGGAGAGAATTCCAGATGTGGGACATACACATTGGAAAAATATTCTGTAAGCCAATCGGAGGTGATAAGGAATTACAATTGTGGTGTAACTAGGCCATCCATCACTACAGTAAAAAATCATCAAGATTAGTGGAATGAGCTTCTACACCAACAGAAATACTTTGACTTGTGACTCTACTACTGCTATCCAGTCATTTCACTAAATAGTTTTTATGAAGACACTCTTTTTTTGGTAGTGATTCCCTCTGCAAACTATCTATTAAAATCAGCCTTTAGTTCTCTACCCATAGTTGTATGGTGCTAAGGCAGATAGCCTTGCTTTCCATATAAGGAAAAATTTTGAAACCTCCTTCTCCTTCCAATCCCCTCTGGGTACAATAAAGTTAACATACTAAGCACCCAAAGTACTTTAGAAACATCCACTCCTCTGAACCAATACTTTCAGGAACAGGTAGAAATAAAAAACCAGTGCTAACATTTCCTGTAAGCACAACAACTTCTTCTTTGCAATATATGAAAAATGTTTTCAATAAATCCCCTATATGGTCAGAGTAGTTTATCATTCTGAAGTGAGAAAAAAGCAAAAAGAAAACCACATTTTCAAAGTCAACTGAACATAGAGATCCCCAGGCCCCTAAGGAGAGGGGTAGCTTACCTAGTTTATTTATCAGTGGCCCTCTATGAGGCAGAACACTCTTCTGGAGATATAGACCCCAGCTATTAGGAAGTTTTGCTCTAACTCCCAAGTTACTCACTTCTGTAGTTCTTACTCTGTTCTTTCCCCAGCCTGTTAGTCATTCCAGCATTTATAGTACCTGAGGAGCACACACTTAAGCCAGGTGGTTGATGGGCCTCATAAACATCATTTTTATTTAGGTAACTTTGGTGGTAATCAAAGTATGTCCAGAATAGTAGAGGGAAGGGCATTTGCTACAAATTCCAAATCTCCAACCTAGCAGTGGAGCAGCACGACCAGCTTTTTTTCCTACTTACTTTTTTTTTGCCCTGGTATCACAAGTGTTTACCAAAGTGGGGTATGGATTGCTTCCCATCAGCACATACTTGGGAGACAGACGTTCTTCACTCAGAATTGCTAATCTCAGTTAATGTTTTATACAACACATGGGAGAAAGCAATAGTTATGCTAGAGCAATACTTATACTTCAGCTATGCCTATAAAGGAATATAGTCATGTAACTAGTTTCCTGGGATGAAAAATTTGGAGGCATCTTTATAAATAAAGCAAGTGAATGATTTGCTGTGACTTGAGGAATTCCAGCAAAAGCTATTTTACATTCAAATTTTTTTTTACCATCTAGACCTATAATGATAATTAGCCAATCTACAAGTATCTATTAAGTACCACTATGTGTTAGGCACTGTGCTAGATACTGGGGGTGTATGTACAATGAATGGATAATTCCTACTCAAAAGGAGCTTATGTCCCAGTGGGAAAAATAACATGTATATATATAGTGTGTGTATGTATATATATATATACATACATATAGAATATATATACATATATATTCTATATATATACATACATATAGAATAATTAAAAAGTAGATAAATATAAATATTAGGTATTCCAAAAGTCTTAATGCAGTTTTCAAGATTTAAAGACTTAAATTTTAAGTTTTAATTCCAAGCAATTTAAACTTACAGCTTTAAACTGCACCAAGATATTTGAGATACCCTAGGTATACAAAGTAGTTAAATACAAGGTAGCTTAGATCATGGGACACAAGAAGTTGTAAGGATTTGAAATCCCACATTATACATTAGAATGAAGGGATGTTAAAACAAATTTTAAGCAACACCTAGAAGAGTTATCCATATGCCTCACAAGCCTCTAAGAGAATGGGATATTAGACAGGTATATGGAAGAAATAAATTTGGAATCCAAAGATCTGGGATCAAATTCCATTTCTGCTACTTACTAACTACTAACTTAATAAACATAACTATCCATTTATAACTTAGAAATTTAGAGAACCTGTACATGCTCACTATGTTTTAGCAGGTATGTATTATAGCTATATTAAGGTTTTTTAATAACCTAGACATATACCCCAATTGTAATAGCAATATCTGCCTGCATAGCCATACCATCCTATGCATTTTTAATGTAAAAATATTTTATTTTTTCCAATTACATGTAAAAATAATTTTCAGTATTCATTTTATAAGATTTTAAGTTACAAATTTTTTTTCTCCCTCCCTCCCTTCCCCATGACAACAATCAATCTGATATAGGTTATACATGTGTCATGTTTTGAAAGAAAAAATAGAACAAAAAGGGGAAAAATATGAAAAAATACAAAGAAAGTGAAAATATTATGCTTCCATCTGTACTCCATCAATCCTTCCTCTAGACATTTTCCTATTCATTTTTAGAAGCTGTTATGATCTGCACCTAGCCCTAGCTCAGGGGATTGCTGTTCTTTAATCTCTGGTTCAGAATTCTTCTCATTTAAATAATCAATCATACAAGCAGTTATTTAGCACCTATTATATACTAGGCCCTACTAGAGATATAATTTTAAAAGTAAAAGTATCCCTGTTCTCAAGGAGATTACATTCTTATGGGAGAGAAACAACATGTTTGTGTAACATTGGTGGGAGGAAAGGAAGGTACTAACACCTGGGGAACCAGGAAAGATCTCATACAGAAATGTACGACAAAACAAGATAAATGCATGTAAAACAACATGAGTTGTCTTAAAGGAAACTAGAGATTCCAAGAGGTAAAGGTGAGCAGAAAAAGAATTCCAGGAACAGGTGATAATCAATGCAGAAGAACACAAATAGTTAATAAAGTGATTGTGTGAGGAGTATCAAGGACAGTTATTCAGGATTGTGGAATATGTAGGAGAGAGTATGGTGCAATAAGGAAGGAAAGGTAAGGTGAGACCAAGTCTAAAAGAGCACTGAAAGCCAAAAAGAGGATTTTACCTTTCATCCCAGAGGTAATAGGTAGACACTGAAGTCTATAGAGTGGGAGGGTGATGGCATCAGATCTGTACCTTAGGAAAAATAAAGAGAATTACTGAAAATTACGGAGACCCATAAAAACTACCTCTTTCCATTCACCTACCTCTAATCACCCAGTAGGGCTTCCCCCAAGATGGGAGAAAATGTGTTTCTATGTCATTAGTTGGAGCTTAGAATTCATTTTGCTAAGAAATAATGTTATACAGAATGATTAAGTCTAATTTCAACATATGATTATGACTCTAC
Source organism: Phalanger gymnotis (assembly GCA_028646595.1). Taxonomy (NCBI): domain Eukaryota; kingdom Metazoa; phylum Chordata; class Mammalia; order Diprotodontia; family Phalangeridae; genus Phalanger; species Phalanger gymnotis. Next base: position 574,282,902 of record CM053622.1, read on the forward strand.
TTAAGAAACATTATAGATTAAATACACTTCTTGTACTCTAACCTGCCAATGATGTATAATACTTTTTATGTGAGGAACTACATTCTTAGTTTTGAAGAACAAACTTGCCAACAAAATTTGATAAATTGAGAATGATCTATATTTGCTATGTGAGGAACAGCATGGAGTAGGGGAAAGAGGACCGGGACTCAGGAAACCTGGGTTGTAGTTCAAGCTATGCCACTGTCTCTGGGACTATGAATAACCCACTTCATATTTGAATTTCAGTTTCTTTGGATATAAGATGAACGTGTGAAGGGATTAGAGGACAAACAAATTAAATTAAGCCATGGGTCTCTTCTGGCCTTAACATTGTAGGATTCAAAATTTTGGGAAATGTGTTTTGACCCATAGCTATGTTTTAGTCTATTCAGCAATATTGAACAGGTTTTAAATACTCCTACTGCCTTAAAATATCCAAATTGGCAAAATAGCAGAAAATCCTTATGTTGATAAACAATACTACACTACTCATTGGACTTTTCCCATCCACCATTGTTGTCTCTTTAGAGGCTGAGACTCTCATCTTTTTGCTTCCATGCTTCACAATACAACTCTACTATAGCTCCACAGCTATACGGTGTGTCATGCACATGACACACATTATATTTTTTCGAGAATGAATTGAAATCTACTAAAGAAAAAGATCAGAGGCAGAACAGCTTCATCCAACAAAGTATAAGAATGTGAGAAACCTTGCAAGGAAATTCATAGTTCCTCAAGTGTGTTCACTTTCAGATTTCATAATTTAGGTTGTAATTCAGAAACAGATGACAGAAGATTTTTGGAATTTTACTGATTCCAAGGAATAAAATTGCTTGCTGAGAAAAGTTCTTCAGTGCCCCTCTTCAAAATCCTGTCTTTCCTCTATGAGGCTCTTGACCTTCTCTGTGTTGTGATGCCTTTATCAATTAGGCAAAGCCTAAGAGGCACTTTTCATAGTGCTTTTATATGCACAAAATAAAATATAGGTTTATAATTGAAACCAATTTATCGAAATAAATTTATCAACATTTTTTTAAAGTTCATGTACCCCAGATTAAGGTCCCCTGCTTCCTACTACAAGTCTTTGTTGCCAAGAATAATGAAGTCTTAAAATACCTAACCCTTAAAGATAGCCTCACCCAAGAAACAAAGGAAAGACTCACTCCAGGATGTAGTCTAGAGAAAAATATGGGACATGAAATCAGAACTAAGTTTGAGTCCTTGGAGAGCTACTACCTAGTTATTTGGCCATGAATTAATCATTTAATCTCTCTGAACCTCAGTTTCTTCATCTATGAAATGAGGATGTTAATAATAATTATGACTATAACAACAACAATAGTAGCTGACATTTACATAGTGGCTTAACGTTTGTGTTTTATACAAGTTTATCATTTGAATGGCACAACCCCATGAGGAAGGTGGTAATATAATCCTCTTGCCCAACTTGCCCAAAGTCACCCAGTTAGTAAGTGTCTGAAGAAGGATCAGCACTCAAATTTTCCTGACTTCCAAGTCCAGAAATCTATCCACTATGTCATTCGAGGCTTGCCCTCTCTATCTTAAAGGGTTGTAGTGTGGATCGTATGATATCAGTTAAATGAAAGTGCTTTTATGCATTGGAAAGATCATATAATTGTGAGGTATTTTCACCCTTTCCAAAGCATGACTGTTTGAAGCATCTATTGTGCACATCATACCATATTAATTACTGCGTATGAATTCAAAGGAAGTAGAAAATATGGAAGACGGCAGAGATAAAGGCAGGAATTCAATGAGATCTCCCCAATTCCCCTCCACACAACTTTAAAATAATGCATCAGAATGAATTATGGAGCAGCAGAACCAACAAAAGGATATGGTGAACAATTTCACAACTCAAGACAACTTAGATGTTCAGCAGGAAAGCTCCATCTCAGTAGGGTGAGAGTATAGCTCAGTCCAGCACAGGCCAAGCCCTGGCAAGCCAGCACCAGGTCTTAGGCATGACTGAATCTGTAGTGGTAACTTCATTAACTCTCAGACTGCAAAAGGCAAGAGGGTTGGCCAACTGGTTAGAAGAAGATTAGAGGGGAACTTTTGCTGGCACTGGATACAGGATTCTATCACATTGCCCATACAGTTCCAGGTCACAGTCCCAGGGCAAGAAGGCACAGGGACCATGCTTACAGTTCCAGGGCAGAAAAGAGTACTTGTGAGTACTCACTCACAGAAAAGAGCACAGTCCTGGAGAACAGTGACCACACCATTCCTTAGATCATACCACCTCAGAATAACTGAAAATGTACCAACCCCTAGAACTAGCTCTGAAAACAGCAGTATGAAAAACCTGAAACTAGGGACAGCATTCTCTTCCACTCCAGGAGCAAAGCCCAACTTTAACAAAAAGTTAAAGTCCAATAAATAAACTGGGGAAAAGAGCAAACAATAACAACAACAAAAGAACCTGATCATAGAACATTACTCTGGTGACAGGGAATATCAAAACATAAACTCAGAAGATGAAAAAACACTGTCAAAACATGCATATACAAAGCCTCAAAGACAAATATGAATTGGTTTCAGGCTCAAAAAGAATCAGCCAAATGAAAAAAGAGGCACAAAAATTCACTGAAGAAAAAAACTCCTTAAAAAGTAGAATTGATCAAATGGAAAAGGAGATACAAAAACTCACTGAAGAAAATAATTCCTTAAAAATTAGAATTGGGCAAGTGAAAGCCAAAATCCTTTTTGAGCTCTTCCAGAAACTCTATGGTGACAAAGAATTGGAAGCTGAGGGAATACTATTAATTGGGGAATGATTGAACAAGTTATAGTAAACAATTGTGATGAAATATCATTGTGCTATAAGAAATGATGAGCAGGATGGTTTGAGAAAAACTTATGTGAACTGATGTAAAGTGAAGTGAGCAGAACTAGGAGTACGTTGTCCACAACAACGGCAATATTGTATGATGATCAACTGTGAATAAATTAGCTTTTATCAGCATTAAAATGATCCAAGATAATTCTGAAGGACTTATGATGAAAAATGCTATCCACTTCCAGAGAAAGAACTGATAGTGATGGAATTAAGATTGAAAAAAACTTTTAAAAAATTTATTTTTCTTAATTTTTTTTCTGACTGCAAATATATAACATATTTATAGATGAAGATATGTCTCTATATAAGCATATAACAGATAGATATAGATATAGATAGATAGATAGATAGATAGATAGATAGATAGATAGATAGATAGATAGATATAGATATAAGCACAGACATAGATATAGCTTGACTTCTCAGACTGGAGATGGAATGAATTTGGAATTCAAAATTAAAAAAAAACTAAGTTTAAAATGATTTTGTCATGTAATTGGAATAAATGTTAAAATAAGAAAAAGAGAAACTATGGTCTCTACTCTGAAAGAGATTAAAAATATATTGCAGTAGATAGTATATATCCACAGGAAAAATTAATACGGAGAAAGAATTCTGACTCCATAAATATAAATTAAGTCAATCAAAAGTACTGAAGGATCACAGAATAAAACCAGATTCAAGTGAGGTTAAGTCAAGGAAGATTCCTAGCAGGAGGTGACTATTTTGCTAATGAATGGCAACACTGGATCCTTTATATGAATCCCTAAGCAAGAAAATCACAAGCAAAGTGTGAGATAAAAATATATTATTGTTTTCTGTGAAGCCCCAGAAAAAAGGTCAACTATGAGATAGGAGAGGATTTGCTTTAAAGACAACATAGGATTTAACTAGAGAAGCAAAAGGACAAATAGGGACTGTTGCTAACTAAAGGAAAGATTTCCAGCCAGTATATCAGCAGAAGGATTTGAACTCAGGCCTTCCTTCCTTCAAGACCAGCTATCTGTCCCCTATAGCACAACCAATAAGCAATAACAATGGATAGATAATAGTAGCTCATATTTATAAAGTACTTTTCTGGCTATAACACATTTTGCAGTATTATGTCATTTGATTTTCCTAACAGCCCCAAAGGGGCTGAATAGACTGACTAGACTCAGACTAGACTAGTATTATTCTTTTCTTCTTTACAGATGAAATGGCTGATATTTCAAAGATTGAAGATACACAATGTAGGTCAGACAAGTTGGAAGTGATGCTCCTGTTGGACCCCAATCCTTGTGACCATTTTGCTGTACCATGAAAGAGTAGAGGGAAATGCTGAGCCTTGTAGAAGTATGAAATTATTGTTATTCATTAGCCAAATCCACATAAACTGTCAGATATTTCTAAATTCTAAAAATAGCTTGATTCTCCACCCACCTAAGGAACATGTCAAATGTGACTTAGTTTGAAAACCAAAACAGCAGATGTTCTGTACTGCAGATTAGACAATCTAAAGAAAATACACAGTCTCTGTACTGACAGAGTAACAAGCCAGGCGGAAACTCAAGGAAGAGGCTTTTTTTTCTAGATGCCCAAAGAGTAAATGTTTATTCCTTTCCATAGATATTCTCACTTTTAAAATGTCAAGGCTTTCAAAAGACTGTGTTAACAAGTTCATCGGTTCACTTTACGTTGACATAGTAACTCCAGAGCAAGCATTAGTCATGTTGGTCTTCTAAATCCCTGGCTTTCAGAGGAATGAATATGGAGAAATCTCACAGAGAGTCAACAATGTCAAGAGAAACTTTTGAATGGGAAATCAAAATGAAATCATGAGGGTTAAGGGAAGCACCAGAGCAACAGTTCTGAATATCTCTTTTGTATTAGGTTCCAATGTTGACCCTACATATAGGCAAAATATGATACCACCAGTGTGGTGTAATTTGAAAGATGACAAGAACACTTCTTCCTTCCCTGCCCCCAAATATTTTCCTATTGGCCTTTCCTATGGGCCTCAAATCCCTTCATTACACATTTTATTGGGCTAAGTCATTGCAGGCCCCTGTTAAAATGCAATTTGATTTTGTGGAAAGGATTGCATAATGAATTCTATTCCAAATTAGTTAATCATATAAGCCATATCATATAAAAATAGGAATATTGGGTCAAGAAGTAGAGATAAGAAAAGAAAAGCCTGGAATAAGTAGTTTTGTTTGGGATCCTAGGATTGAATATCTAAATTAGAGATCCTAGACACCTAGGAAACAAGGTGAGGGTTCTGGTGATGGTGGTGGGGAGGTGGGGGGATGAGGGAGGCAAAATTGGGAAAAGTACAGAAAACAGAAGAAACCAAAAGGACACCTTTTTCTCAAGTAGCAGGCACATTATAACTATTATTTCTCCTTTCAACAAATTATAAATTGACTCATCCTCCTTACTACTTGATCCCCCATCATCTCTAGATGTATGACTAAACAGTATAGAACATTGCACTTGTCCAAGTGGGAACCTGCCCAAGGAAAAGGAGAGCACTACTGTGCCTGATGATTTAAGCACTCTTCCTCTAACCATTCATTGACAAGGCATGCCTGCTCCTATCCTTCATCAGAGTACATATAGAAAGAATCAAGGTAACGAAATTAATGGCCCCCACAATGCAATGGTTCATGACCTGTCTTAGACATAAGGAAAAGGGAAAAAATATTTTCCTCCTTCCTACTCAATATCATGGCAATCTCTCCTTATATTATTTTGAGAAAGAAAGAGGAAAAATTAGGTCATGATAATCTCAGAATACCAGAAACTATAAATGTAGTTTTTTTAAAAACATACCAGCTGGGAGTCAGGGAGCATTGATTGGCTCTAGACAAGGATTTTTCCAATGATTAAGGAAACTCTAACAAGCCACAAATTAGAATAATTCAAAGTATTTTAGATCAGGAAGGAGCCTCAGAATTCTCTTCAATTAAATTCATAAAGCATTTATTAACCACCTATTTTCACCATGTATTATTAGGGCCTGGGCACATGTCCCAGACATGCTCTTAAGTCAAAAAGAAAGTGCTCATTTGAATTGGTAGAGGGAATTTTCTCCTCAGGAAGCTCCCTAAGGCAATGGAATCACAAGTCCATTCCCACACTAGACACTAAAGAGACCGAGATAGAAAAAAAAAAATAATCCTAGTCCTTGAAGAGTGTATATTCTGCTGGGGGAAACAATATGTACACATTCAATGAAGATAAGATATACAGTATAATTTGGGGAAGATGAGATAAATAAATAGGAAAACTTAATACAAAAGCAGTCATTTCAGGGAGTAAAATAGAAAGGTAGGGAGAAGAGTAGTACAGGAACACTGACAGTGTGGTACTAATATAGATGGATACAAAGGTGCAAGTTGTGGTGACCAGTTAAGGGAGATTTGGCCTAACTAAACTACAGCTTAGAAGTACAGAGATCAGGCCAACCTAGCAGGATAGGAGGAAGCAGTAAAGTCCAGCTTTCTCCAACAACTATTTAATCAAAGATCTAGTAAGAGCACTAGACATAGCAGTGGTCTAGAATTCAAGTAGAAACAATATCATTTTTTTCTAGCTCAGGGAACACGAGCAGGAACAAGTCAGGACTTATGGCAGTCTGACCCTAGAACTAGATAATAAATCCACCAGGGACTAAACAAGGGCACATAGCTAAGACTATAGCAAGAGATTATAGCTAGGGACAGGGCTGATCTGAGGCTGTGTTCAAGGTTTACAGGTCATTGATCCATCTCAGACCAAGCCTAAGGCTGGATACTAAGAAGGAGCAAGAACGGAAGCAAGAAGCAGCTGTGTGGTTTTGAGTTCAGAGTGGAGAGATGGATTCAGCTCATCCCGGCCTGAGGAAGCCTTCAACTAAGTGACCAGGGCAGGCAGGACACATCAAAGTACAGCCTATAGTTCTGTTGTTATGAATATGCAGAGCTTTCCAATTAGCTGATGTGGGCTAGAGCCAACAGCAGTCTTTTGGCACTTGAACTATGGCTAAGTCTACAGTTGTATCACTCAGGCCCAAATTGGAGTCAAGACATTATAGAGCTAAAAATCCAGAAGGGTAGTGATTAGATTTCAAACTAGATTGCTTAGGGTATACTGAACAGTTAAAAAAAATGAAATACAAAAATAGCGAGTCTTAGAACTATACAAGATCATGTCCTTCCCAATAGCGTAAGTAATGTGGATTTGATTATTAATCTTTAAGAAAGAGGGATTGTCTAAAGAACAGATTTCAAGTCCCTGGTCTTGATGATTAAGACAGATGTTAGTAAAATCTAGGATCAGGTGAGTTAAAGACACTAAGTGAACTAATTAAAATTCCCATTTTCCCCAGATGGGCAAGCTGAATTTTAAAATGGTGAGATAATCTACACAAGATCATACAGCTTGTTAGAATGATGATTTGAACTCAGATTTCTGGACTCCCAGTCTGGTCTTCTGTTACTATGTTTATTCCTTCCTGAACTTTAATTTTGCTAAATGTAAAACTTGGAATTTACCTGCTTTTGTTTCTGTGACTATATCAGATTACAAAAGAAAGCAATCACAATGAAAGTAAAGACACAGCAGGGTAGAGCCAAGATGGTAGAATAAAAGCAGGGACTAGCTTGAGCTCTCCCCCAAATCTCTCCAAATACCTGTGGAAAATGACTCTAAACAAATTCTAGAACAACAGAACCCACAAAATGACAGAGAAACAAATTTCCAGCCCAAGGCAACCTAAAAGGTAAACAGGAAAGATCTATTGTGCCAGTCTGAGAGAAAAGTGTAGTACAGTGAGGGCCACACCAGCACAGAAAAGGCTGGAGCAGGCCTCAGGGGACTGAATCACTGGCAGCTATGGCAGTTTCCAGACTTCTTAACCCACAAATGGCAAGACAAGGTAGAAGGTCATTAGCAAAGGTCCCAGGAAGCCAGATGAGAGAGGAGGGTGGTCCAGCCCCAGCCCCAGGGTAGTGGCAGCAACAGGGGCAGTGCTAGCAATGGCTGCTTATGGAGCTTTTTGCCCATAGGCAATGGTAGGGGGGAATCAAGCAGCTGACCACAGGGAGATTGTAGGGATCTATTGCTTTGCCCTGCTTGGATCTGGGTCACAGTCCTGGGTGGTGGTCCTGGAGTGAGGAGGAGTGCAGGCATGAGGGAGCTTGTGGTGGCAGTGAAGAGGGAATCCTTCTCAAAATTCCAAGGCAAAAGAGTGCTTGTGGTCACTCATAGACCAGAGCACAGACCAGGAGAGGAGTAAACACCTCTCCTTTGATCATACCACCTTGAAAGAACTAAAAATTTACAGGTCCAAAGAAGTATCTATGAAAAGAGCTGCACAAAACACCTGAAGCTTGAGACAGTACACCCTCCACACTGTAGCAGAGTGCTACCTTAACAAAGAGCTAAAAAGTCAAAAAATTGTCTGGAAATGAGCAAACAGTGGGGAAATGATCAGACTATTGAATCTTGCTTTGGTGACAAGGAAGATCAAAACATACAACCAGAAGAAGAAAATAAAGTCAAAGCTCCTGCATCCAAAGCCTCCAAGAAAAATATTAATTGGTCTTAAGCCACACAAGAGCTCAAAAAGGATTTGGAAAATCGAGTAAGAGAAGTGAAGGAAAAATTGGGAAGAGAAATGAGAACGATGCAAGAAAATCATGAAAAACAAATCAACAATTTGCTAAAGGAGACCCAAAAAATGCTGAAGAAAATAACACCTTAAAACTAAACTAACCCAAAGGTCAAAAGAAGTCCAAAAAGCCAATGAGGAGAATAATAACAAAAAACAGAATTAGCCAAATGGAAAAAGAGGTTCAAAAGCTCACTGAAGAAAATAATTCCTTTAAATTAGAATGTAGCAAATGGAAGCTAATGACTTAATGAAAAATCAAGATATTATAAAACGAAACCAAAAGAATGAAAAAAAATAGAAAACAATTTGAAATATCTCACTTGAAAAACAATTGACCTGGAAAATAGACCCAGGAGAGAGAATTTGAAAATTATTGTACTACCAGAAAGTTATGATCAAAAAAAAATCCTAGACATCATCTTTCAAGAAATTATTAAGGAAAACTGCTCTGATATTCTAGAACCAGAAGGTGGAATAGAAATTGAAAGAATCCATCTATCATCTCTTGAAAGAGTTCCCCAAAGGAAAACTCCTAGGAATACTGTAGCAAAATTCCAGAGTTCCCAGGTCAAGGAGAAACTATAGAAAGCAGCCAGAAAGAAAAAAATTTGAGTATTGTGGAAACACAATCAGTATAACACAAGTTTAAGCAGCTGCTATATTAAGGGATTGGAGGGCTTAGAATATGATATTTTGGAGGTCAAAGGAACTAGGATTAAAACAAAGAATCACCTACCCAGCAAAACTGAGAATAATACTTCAAGGGGGAAATGGATATTCAATAAAATAGAGGACATTCAAGCATTCTTGATGAAAAGACCACAGCTGAATGGGAAATTTTACTTTCAAATACAAGAATCAAGAGAAGCATTAAAAGGTAAACAAGAAAGAGAAATCATAAAAGACTTAACTAAAGTACAAGTACTCCTACATGCATAGATGATATTTGCAACTCATGAGACTTTTTTCAATATTAGGGTAGTTGGAGGGCACACACACACACATATATACACACAAACATATATACACACACAAAAATATATACACATATATGTGTATATATATATGTGCATATATATAAGCAGAAGGCACAGGGTGAGTTGAATATAAAAAGATGATATTTTTTAAAATAAAATTAAGATGTGAGAGAGGATTGTACTGGGAGAAGCAGAAGGGGAGAGATAAAATGGAGTAAATTATGCCACATAAAAGAAGCAAGAAAAACACTTTTACAATGGAAGGGAAGAAGGAGGAGGTGAGAGGGAATGGGAGAACCTTATTTTCATTGGATTTGGCTTAAGGAGGGAATAACATACATCCTCAATTGGGCACGGAAATCAATCTTACCCTACAGAAAAGTAGTGGGGAAGGGGATAAGAGAGAGGGAGATAATAGAAGGGTGGGCAAAAGAGAGGAGGGAATAATCAGAAGCAAACACTTTTGATGAGGGACAGGGTCAAAGGAGAGAATAGAATAAATGAGGTGTACAATAGGATGGAAGTAAATATAGTTAGCCCTTCACAACATGACTGGTATGGACATGTTTTGCTCAACTACACATGTATAACCTATATCAAATTGCTTGCCTTCTCATTGAGGGTGGGTAGGGAGAGAGGAAGGGGAGAATGTGGAACTCAAAAGTTTTAAAAACAAACATTAAAAATTGTTTTTACATGCAACTGGGAAATAAGATATACAGGCAATGGAGTGTAGAAATCTATCTTGCCCTACAGAAAACAGAAAGGAAAGTCATAAGAGAAGGGGGGGGGGGGATAGAAGGGAGGGCAGATTGGGGGAAGGGGTAATCAGAATGCATGTTGTATTAGGGTGGGGGACGGAAGAGATGGGGAGATAATTTGGAACTCAAAATCTTGTGGAAGTGAATGTTGAAAACTAAAAATAAATAAATTAAAATATAAAAAGAAAGTAAAGATGCAATTTTTCCTCATCCAAGTGCACAGATTTCTTGAAATCTGTTAGTGGACCCTTTGGAGGACCACAGACCTTAGGGTATGAAATTTTGATCTAGGGAAAATTCCACCCAAGAAGAGAACAGAAGTGAATTGAATTATAGCACCCTTAGACAGAGATTAGGTGTTCTGTCCCTGAAATCTCATGTGTATAGAGTCAAATAGTAGAAATTGAGCTTTCTGAGGGAAGGAACTTTATTTTTGCCTTTTTTGCAGCTAAGTGTCTAGCTGTACCTGGCACATAGTAAATACTTAATAACTATTTGTTGACTAACAGACTAACCAAGCACGTACTCTCCTTATTTTTCCATTAGAACCAAGCATGCAAAGTTAGCAAACTGGAAAACGATAGGGGTATCCCATAAGGCATGTAAAGATAAGATATCAAGGGAAAGCATACCTAATTTCATTCTAGGAGGTTATAATTCAATTCTGTTCAGATCTATTTAACAAATATTGACCACCTTGCCTACCTTAATACAGAGTTAATGACATTTGTCCTTACCCTGAGTTCCATCTTCTGCTAGACAGAAAAGAAGGAAACTCCAAGTGGGGAAGAGGGAAAGGGAAGGGTTGTTTTTGAAAAGAAAGCAATATTATGTAGCTGGGGTCTCTGGATCCAGAATTGTAGACTACATACTTATTCATTCAATGATTTTTAATTGGTCATTTACTCTATAGTATTGTGCTACTTTTATTAAATTTTTTTTTAAATTTATTTTTGACATGTTTGGTTTTCAGCATTCATTTTCACAGGCGTTTGAATTACAAATTTTCTCCCCATTTCCTCCCC
>CM053622.1:574294692-574313263 GCA_028646595.1 Phalanger gymnotis
GGGGGGGGAGGAAATGGGGAGAAAATTTGTAATTCAAATGTCTGTGAAAATCAATGCTGAAAACCAAACATATTAAAAAAAATAAAATAAAATACTCACTGGAGTTTGGTGATACCAAGTTTAAAAAAAAAAAGAAAGATGAGGTTAATGCATAATTCCCTTCCTACATACCTCAGAGGGTTGAGAACTCCATGGAGGCAATGTGGTACCCCAGGAAAAGTGCTTAACCTGGACTCAGTGTATATTTGAATCCTGGCTCTCCCATTTACTACCTGTATGACAAGCAAGCCACCAAGCCTCAGTTTCTTGTGAAATAAAAGGAATGGCCTCAATAATCTCTGTCTTTTCCAGCTCTAACTCTATAATGCTTTGATAAATAACACATGTGAAAGTACTTTGGAAAAGTCGAAGTGTGATACAAATGAGGTATTGTTATTACTACAACCGATATAAAACAATCATAAAAATATAATTGTAATGAACAAATTATTCTTCAAAACCTTGTATTGCTTCTTCTGACCACCATCTGAGGTCTTGCCTTGTGTGAGCTCTCCATAAAAACTAGTCCTTTAGGCAAGTATACGTTTGGCATTTGAAGAATGTGGCCAGTCTGTCAGGTCTCTCTGAAGAACTTTGGAATTGTATGACCTGAGAGTCACTGGCACAGAATCCCCCCAGGACGGCATGCCCCCATCAAAAAAGGTGCTGTGCTCTATGAACAAAGCAGAATTGAATTAGCCTCCAAATGTTCACGTAGACTATTTGTTCCTGACCTGTGACAGAGCATCCTAAGCTCGTATTGGTCTGATCAGCCACAGTCAGACACACTGTAACTTGATTCTAACATAGTGATTTCATTTTGGTCCTCTTTGAGAACAAAGGACAGCAACAACCATTCTTCAACACTTAATTCAATAAGTATTTTAGTACCTTCTATTGGCTCAGCCAAATTTTGGTTGGAGCACGTACCAATATAGGATGAATGTGACCATCCCAGTTCTCAAGGAGACTCTCTGAGGAGGCAAAGTGTAATTACATCAAAGATTAAAGCATTTGGGTAATCCCAACAAAATACAGGAACAGAGCTGCTTTAACATTTTGGCCTGACCACTCTCATACTGCAGCTCTACCTTCTTACTAAAACAGCAATAAGAATAGCAGCATTATCAGATTCACCAAGATCTTTACTGACTCCAAAAGGGTTTTTGCTTCATTTTTAGTCTTTAGCCTATAAAATCTAAGAGGGACCTTGTTGGTCAGCTGGTCTACCCCCTTCATTTAAAAAAATAAGGACAATATAGTTCAGATAAGTGAAATTATTTTCCCACAATTCTCTAGCTCTTTTGTTGTTTAGTTGTTTTTCAGCTTCTTCATAAACCCAAGTGGGGTTTTCTTGGCAAAGATACTGGAGTGGTTTACCATTTCCTTCCCAGCTCACTTTGTAGGTAAGGAAACTGAGGCAAAGAGGGTTAAGTGACTTGCCTAGGCTCACACAGCTAGTAAGTGTCTAAAGCTAGATTTGACTTTAGGCCTAGCACTCTACCCACTGTGCCACCTAGCTGCCCAATCTTCTAGCTAATTTTCATCAATACTAAGATTAAATGCCCCTTTTTCTCAACTGCAGCCTATATAGTGCCCACTATACAGATGTAATCATTACCTAATTATGCCCTGAATTACAGTGACCCCTTTCTTCATTTCTTTCTGTATTTTTAACTAACTTTTTATTATTTCATAACTAAGAAAGGTATTGGGCTTTTCAACTTGGAGCCTAATGGTCACTTAAAAATCATCAATCAGGCTGAGTAGATCGGTTAGCCTCTTAGAAAGCAAAAGGTATCTTTGTTTCACAAAAATATTTGCTACTTATATCCTTTAACCAGTCATTCCCCAGAGTACAAAAATTTTAAAGGAGTAAGCCTAACATGTAATGTGAGGTACACATTTACAATGTCCATCTCTGACATGCTATAACTTGGAGTCATTGTTTTTACCATCCATCATGAAAAGGCAGCTACGCTCATGATGGTTTTAGGTGAGATTTTGCCATGAAACTAAGATTCCTGTGGGGGAGGGGGAATCAGGTTCATTTTCCTTTATATGTACCCATAACATCCAGGGGCGCTACACTCAGGCCACCTTTGAGCAACTACTAACAACTTTCCAAAGATTACAATTCCATCTTTCAAAAATTTTCTTGATAATGCCAGATGATAAATGTGGGCTCAGAGACTGAGCAAAAACAGAAAGTCATAGGAAAATATGATATTTTTCTTAATCAGAAAACATGATTTCATGGGTTAGTATTGAACTTCAAGATAGTAATGCTCTCTAACATTACATGAATTGCAGAAGTGGCCAAATGTTCTCTAGCTATAAGAAGGGGAATGAGAGGAGCCTCTTGGTGAAGTGCCTTGCCTGATTACTGAGAGATGCCCTTTGGGAACTAGGCTCAATCTAGAAAGCAGTTCTGCCTCATGAAGCCCCTACTCCAAGCCTTGATGGATGTCTGTTATTTAAACTCACGAAATGAAAAGAGAAAGTCACCAAAATGAGTGAGACGAAATGGAGCATTGTTCAATTAAAACGATGAGGCACATTTTCAGGAGGCAAAATGTAATTACAGGGTTTGGAGTAGTTCCAGAGTCTTGGGGATGACACCTCAACTGTGGAGGAAATATTCTCTGATTGTAGCTGGAATATCAGTATTAGGCATTCTGTGTGAGATCTTTATAGACTTGACAATGTCCTGATACACTTGAGATCTGAGACTAAATTGCTAGGATTATAGATGCAGAGGAAGAAAGGACCTCAGAGCCCAGCTGGTCAAACCACCTCATTTCAGATGTCACCTTAAATCAGTTCCCTGACCTGTGCAGTTTCAATTTTTTGGTCTTAGAGTTGAGGTCCCATAGACACTACTAAAACACAGTTATTCCTTTCTGAACCCATGGTAACTTCTAAATGATAACAGCAGAGTTGAGGTCCCACAGACACTACTAAAACAAAGTCGTTCTTTTTTGAACCCATGGTAATGTCTAAATGATTACAGTAATGTAGTATAATGGAAAGGTCAACGGATATAGACTCAAAGGGACTAGGTTGGAATCATGACTCTATCACCTACTCTATAACCTGGAACAAGTTATTTACCCTCTCTGTACCTGAGTTTTTCTGTTTGTAAACTGAGAGCTTTGGATAAGATGACCAATCAGCAAGCAGGAATTAACTTTTGAACTAGGGTCAAGTCAATAATGTTATTGTTATTAAGTCATTTCAATGGTGTCCAACTCTTCATGACCCATTTGTGGTTTTCTTGGCAAAGATACTGGAGCGGTTTGCCATTTCTTTCTCCAGTTCATTTTACAAGGGCTAAGTGACTTGCCCAGGGTCACACAGCTAGTAAGCATCTGAGGCCAGATCCACTGCCCTACCTAGCTGCCCTTAAAGTCAACAACAATAAGCATTTATTAAGTGCATGATATAGGTCAGGCTCTGTGCTAAGTATAAGGGATAAAATGAAAGGAAAAAGCAGCTTTTCAGGGTCAGCCACAAGAGAAGGTATCACATGATCATATGGTGCATAACACTTATGGTCTTGTTTCTCTCCTCTCAACTGGTCTGTCTTCCTACCCAAAATTTTGGTAACTCACTCCATTCTTCTCCTTCTCTCCTCAGACCTTGACTTTTTTCTTTTCCTGCCCCAACTTAGCAGATTGTCTTTAAATAACGTCATGTTGTTATCTCAGATATTGGCTTCCTGGGACAAATACCATATTTCCCCATGTATAAGACACACCCTTTCCTGAAAATTTTGGGGTCTAAAAACTAGGTGAGTCTTATACAGTGGTTGTAGATTTTTTTTACTTGCATTTCCCGCTTTTTCACGCTTGTCTTTGCACTCATTGTTTCGCATTGTTTCGTTAGGTTATGTTTTGCCATGTTCTGCCCAGAAATGGCTCAGAAAAGATTTTCATACAGTGCTGAATTCAAGTTAAAGGTGATCCAGTTTGCAAAAGTGAATGGAAATCATGCTGCTGAATGCAAGTTTGGTTCTCCTCCAACTGAGAAAACAATCCAAGACTGGCTACAGGAAGAAGAAACCCTGCTGAAAACGTCATGGCAGAAGAAGGCCATGAGAGGCAAGACGGCGAAATGGCCTGATTTGGAGAGGGAATCAAAGATGTAGATTGAAGAGCAAAGGGAAATTGGAATTCCTATGCCCACAAAGATGGTTCAGCATGAGGCAAGAAGAATTGCTGATGAAAAAGAAGTTACTGATTTCAAAGGAGGACACAAATGGTGCTTCAGGTTCATGAAACAGAATGGACTAAGCATGCATTCATGCACCAGATTTGCCCAAAAGCTGCATGAAAGCTATAAGCAGATGAATAAAAGTTGAGTTCAATAACTTTATGAAATACATTTTTTACCTCCTAGAGCAGTCTCTTAATCTGTGGTCCATGGATGCCCAATGAATCTAAGGATGATTTTAAGAAAATCTGTGGATATGGGTGGCTAAAGACTACAACTTTATTTTCTAAGTAGAATTCAGTA
This sequence comes from Phalanger gymnotis, assembly GCA_028646595.1. Lineage (NCBI taxonomy): Eukaryota > Metazoa > Chordata > Mammalia > Diprotodontia > Phalangeridae > Phalanger > Phalanger gymnotis. The sequence continues at coordinate 574,299,250 of CM053622.1, forward strand.
TTTCCTTCAATTATTTAAAAACATTATTCCAAAAAGGGGTCCAGATATTTTCACTGATTCCTTGACCAAAAGGTTCAGAACGCCTGCTCTAGAGCTACTCAAAAGGAAGCATCAGAGTCCCTTCACACATCAGCTCAGGGAGGCCACTGTACTTACCTTTTCCTCAAACTCTAAAGTCCTCACCCACAGAGACTAAGAATTCAACATTGACAACCAAATTTGACAGGCTGGTAGAAACTTGTCTCCCTGGCACTGACATCCACCCCTTGTCAGATTAGCTGTATGACAAGCAATTAAGGAGAACTGTAGCAATCTCTCCCAACACCTGCACCTCATTATGGAGGCAAACAGCTCAGTGTCCAATCCGTCTTTTCAGAAGAATAGCTTACACAGGTGTTACCTGATTCACTGGGGCTCCCCAATGTCTATATTCAACTCCTGTTAAGGAAAAATGAAGATTTATACAAGAGCTGCCTTATTCATCATCCCAGCAAAACCAGAAGGAGATCCAGCTGTATCTGTCAGAAAAAAGGCATCCCTGCATTGCCAAGTTCTATATGAAATCATTGGACTTCTATGAAGTACAAGGCTGAGTGACTTAGCATGGCATAATGAAGGAATTCTTAACCTGCTGTCTGTGAACCCGATATTTAAAAGCTTGATAACTTTATTTTCATATAATTGGCTACCTTTGTAATCCTGTGTATTTTATTTTATGTATTTTAAAACACTGTTCCAAGAAGGGGTGATAGGCTTCAACAGCCTGGCAAAGAAGGTCCATGGCACAAAAAGTTAAGAAGCTCTGGCTTTATGGCCAGGAAGACATTAGTTCAAGTACTGATTCCAATACCTTCAGGCTATGTGATTCTGGACAAGTCATTTGACTTCTCAGTATCCTAGGAAAGTCTGCAAGAGGAAAGGTGTCAGCCTGAATTGATAAAGGGAGTTTCCCCTTCCAGAAGGTTCTCATACCAATAAAATGACAAGTTTAGTTCCTGTCTCCTTCCTATGTATGAAACACCATGCCGGGGAAACAAAGGTGAAAATGGTGATCCCTGTCCTCTAATTAGTAGCTCACATATGTAGAATGCCTTACGATTTGCAAGGTACTTTACTTATATTGGGTCATTTGATCACTGAGAACCGACAATCTAATAGGAGTGATATAGAACATACAGGTGAAGGGCTAAAAGGACAGAGATCGAGACAGCATTCACTAAGAAAATGTGAGAATGGAAAAATCACTTTCATTTGGGGAGGGATCAAGAGAGGCTTTATAGAAGAGGTGGTCCCTAAACTAGACCTTGATACGAAAAGAATTCTCATCAGAGAAAGGGAGAAGGAAAACAGAAGGAAGTGGATTCCAGGTATGAAGGAGGATTGTGTGAATGCACAAAGGCAGGAGAGGGCAAGATGAGATTAAGTAACAGTCAATTTTGTGGAATTTGAGTGTGCACAAATGGTCAGAGCTGTGGAAGCAAAGCTAGAAAAGCACTTTGGAACAAACTGTGCGAGACCTAAAATGCCAGGAAAAAAATTTGCATCAGTTGTCACTTTTGCAAGATAGCCTCATATAAGTTGTAGTCTTTGAGTTCAGATCAAAAAGCTATCATGAAACTGTAGGAAACAATTTTAAATTATTTACATTATGATGCAGCCTTCATAACACATGGCAATATTTACCAAGAGCTTTCCCAAGTGCTCATTAGTTAAGCCTTCCACATGAATTATGACATATGCTAGCAAGGCCCATATCTCCTGAATGGAAAATGATGCATAAAAACAATATCTATTCTGCACACACCTTCCTGTAGTAAAAGTGGGTGATATGCCAAGAAACTGGCAGATTTCATGGAAATTAGAAAGTTCAAGAGAAGCATGAAGAAAAACCAAGTTTGAGTATGATCTGAATTAATTTAAAAGAAAACACAAGTTATGCTGAGATGGGTAAAAATGGTAATATTTTGCCTAGTTTATGCCCCTTTTCTGTCTTTAGGTCAAAACCCTTTAAACATATAACATCTCCTTCCTCAACTCTTCTTTTAGAATCATGCCTCCTCAAATAACTATTGAACTCAATGGTGAACACTAAATTCTGAGTCTTTTTTTTCCCTATAATGATGATAACTAGTGTTTATATAATACCTTAAGGTATGCAAAGTGTTTCACAAATATTATCTCATTTGATCCTCAAAACAGCTCGAGAAAGTAGGTACTATTATAATTTCCACATTTTATAGATAAGGAAACTGAGACAAATAGAGATTAAGTGTATTGCCTAGATCACACATCTCTGAGGTCAGTTAGGTGTTTTCGACACCAAGTCTATCATTCTGTCCATGTGCCACCTAGCTGCCTTGATTTAATAATAAAAAGATCTGCAGGAAACAGGGAACTTGTGCTATGTGGTACTAACTTGGCTGGTATTATCACTCAATTTGGTGAGATCAACCACCAAAGCACCAGGGACTGGGAACCAAGTGTTGGAACCAGGCTTTAATTCTGACTCTGCCCACCATTTATTTGCTGAGTGGACTAGATCAGCCACTTATTCTTTGTAGTACTAGCTTTCTTTATAAAACCATGGGGTTGTAGTAAATGATCCCTAAGTTCTCTTCTTTCTCCAAATCTACAGTCTGTGATCTTAGAATCAAAAGACATATGGATTTGAATGTATTTTCTAAATGAATATGTCATACCAATGACAGATATTATGATTGACAAGGAAGAATCCTGTTGCTTAGAGTGGAGCCCAGAGCTACTGCCCAAAAATACAGGCAGCTGGTCAGAATCAATGCGTGACAGGAATAAATAAGACTTAGACAAGAGACTTCACTGGGCAGATAAAAACCAAAACAAGTCAGAGTTACTAGCAGGACTTTGATGAAAGATTTAGTCAACAGATAACAGTCTAGAAAAGTTATGCTCATAAGGGGGCCTTGAGTTTGAGATTTGGCAAAAGAAACGAAATACAAGAAAGGAATAGGGAAACAGCCTTGATCTGTCATCTTAAGTACAAGAGAGAGTGAATACTATGTTCATTGATCTAAGAAACAACTAAAATAAATATTATTCTACTATTCCTGGCAGCTCAGGTCTACAGTGGCCTCTGCCCTTAAGATTACTTCTGTAATACAAAAAGATATTGAACTTCATTCCTAAAGAAGGAGCTGTGATTTCAGATTAAGCAGATTCTGAGTTTCTGCTATGAGGGGGATAGCTGACTTCCATGAACTTGGCAACATTTGATACCTTGAGGGAGTCAGGCTTCTTCTCAATTTCTTTCCCTGATATAGCAATTTTCCTGGAAAAGTATCAGGAGTTCTGGAATCAAGAACCTTTACCTCATCTAGTGACCCCATCACTATCTGTTCTTCCTTACAGATTAGTTTAAGCTTCTTTATACTCTCTCTTTGCTACGTGTGATAAATTGAGAAAGAACTATGTTGAAAATTATTTCCCAAAATACGAAAATCCTTTCGTGGGAAAAATATGTTCTGATACTCAAATTACAGAGATGAAGTAGAGAAAAAGAACTATAGACCAATATCATTAATGAATATTGTTGTAAAAAAATTTTTAAATAAAATCCTTCCAAAAAGATATACAAACTTCATTATGATCAAGTTTGATTAGTACCAGAAATATAAGAATGGCTTAACCTAAGGAAAACAATTTGTATAGTTAATTACAAATGTAACACAGATAGCAAAAATCATGTGATTGTTTCAATGAATGAAGAAAAATCTTACAATAAAGTACAACATTTATTTATGTTAAAAAAAAAAAAAGAAAAGCCCTAGAAGCTTTCCCAACACTAACAAAGCTAAAAAAGGGATCCTTATTCTCATTATTATCTGACATGGTTCTAGAAATCCTAGCAATAAGATAACAAATGTAAAAGTGTAAACATTAGCAACGAAGATACAAATGATTTTGTTTGCAGATTATGTCATGACATACTTAATCCTCATTAGTTAAGAATACACAAAGAAACTAATTGAGATTTTTTTTTGCTTCAATAAGATAGCCAAGTAAAAAATAAATTTGTAAAGTCATTAGCTTCTCTGTATACTTATAACAAAAATATAGGAAGCAAGCATAAGATAAAATTCCATTCAAATAATGATAAAATTTGTAAAATATCTAAGAGATAACTAACAAAAATAGATGTAAGATCATATTATATATACACATATATATTTGTATATATATATACATACATACATAATTTATGTAGAATTCTTTGAATATATACATATTTAATATATAAAATTACAAAGAACTTTTTATAAATATAAATGATGAAAAAATAATTGGAGGATAGTTTTATATGTCCTATGATAAAATAGCAAAAATGATGCTCTCTAAATGAATTAATACAATATATCAGGAGAAAAAGGATCAAAAGATATGAACAGGTTTCAAAGAAAGAATTGCAAACCATCAACGACCAAATGAAAATATACTCCAATTCACTCATACTAAAAGAATTGCAAATGAAAGCAACACTGAGGATTCACCTCATAATACATAAATTGGCAATAAAGACAATAACAAATTGCAATAGTCAGTATTAGGCAGAATATGTGAAGATAGGTCTATTAAAAATATACTATTAATAGAACTTTTATAGATAATCAATTTGGAAATGTACAAAAAATAAATAACTAAGCAGTCATCACATTTTCACCCAGTAATCCCACATCTGGAAATATACTTCAAGGAAATCAAAGACAGAAACAAAAGTTCAATATTATACCAAAGTATTCATAGCAGCTAGGTGGCACTTGTGATAGAGCACCGGGCCTGGAGTCAGGAAAACTTATCCTCCTGAGTTCAAATTTGGCCTCACACACTTAGCAGCACTGTGATCCTGGACAAGTCACTTATGAACTGAGAAGAAAATGGCAAACCATTCCTGTATCTTTGCCAAGAAAACCCCAACTGAGGTCACAAAGAGTCAGACATGACTAAAACGACAGAACAACAACAAACATTTATAGGAGCACTCTTTGTGGTTTTAAATATATTAAACGAGGTGGCTACCTAGTAACTGGAAAATAACAAGAAAACTTGTTCAGTTGTTTAGTCACACCTGACCCTCTGTTATCCCATGGACCATAAAATGCCAATGCTATATATGGGGTTGTCTTGACATAGATACTGTAGTGGTTTGCCATTTCTTTCTCTGGAAAAAAAAATTATGGTATATCAATATAAGAGAATAATAACAGAAATTACAAACACGAGGAATTCAGAAAATAAGAGGAGATTTGAATGAAATCATATACAGAAATAATAGCAAAAAACAAGAGAAATATCCCGTAATAACTCATTTAGTCATTTAGTTACATCCAACTTTTCATGACCCCATCCAGAGGTGGGAAACCTATGGCCTTGACTTGCCATTTCTTTCCTGCTGGATTAAGGCAAACAGAGGTTAAGTGACTTGCCCAGGGTCACCCAGCTAGTAATTGTCTGAAGCCAAATTTAAACTCAGATCTTTTTAACCCCACACCAAGTACTCTAAGCACTGAGGCACCAAAATGCCTCGAACAATGATTATAACAATGTAAATTAAAATGAGAATGAAGTCTGAATAGACAAGCAAATAGAGACAGACAGAGAGAGTGACAGAGAGACAGAGAGTTAGCATTTGTTGCATGCTTACATGCCAGGAACTGTGTTAAGTACAAGGAATATAAATACAAGCATAAATAAAGAGTCCCTGTCCCCAAAGAATTCTAATAGAGGATGATAACACATCAAAGAGACATGAAAAGTAGAGAGGCAGGGTGGGGTGAAAATTTAGAAAAGTCAGTAGCAGAGCTTGGAGAAAAGCAAACATGGCTGTCCTGGACATGTGTTCAAATAAAGGTTCTGTGGAGAAGCTCACCAATCAGAGGATGGAGCCACAAGAGCAAAGGCATCACTAGGGTGAGAAGATTTCTGGGAAAGAGGTAGAAAAATAGAGAGAGTGAATGAAAAACTAGTGAAGGTCCTAGGGAATAGATGATTAAATCTAGGTCTTCTTTCAAGACAGAGAGGACAGAACTACAGTATAGTACTAGGACAAAATATAATATATATTGTCAGACACAGTAATTGTTTCAGATGTTTTTGCTTAATTGCTTTTCTTTGTCACAAAGGAAAGTTAAATCTGTAGAGCAGGGAGTTAAAATGACTGTGATATCAACATAAAAGGAATCAATATAACATTTTAGCATCTTATTATATATTAATAGTATAGGTCATGGTTCCTGGGAGAGCAAATTTCTCTCTTTTGGACCCTTTTCAACTCTTATGATTGATGTAAACATATCCCCTCCTAGAGTAACTTAAATTACACAGAGTGAGTAAGCTTAAATTTTATATATCTATATCTACACACATATACACACACGTTATATATTTCACATATAAAATTATATATACAGATACACATAGACACACACACATATATAGGTGTATATATGTTTGTGTGTGTATATGTATATGTATATACATATACACACACGTATATATATATATAGATTTACATATATATATATATATATATGTTTCCATTGCTGTAATATTAGTTGACATTCATGCCCTCATGCTCAGACAAGCACAATAATCTCCTAACTGGTCTTCCTACTCTAGGATCATATATAGAACTCCCAGATTGATTTTTCTTTTTATTAAAAAACTGCTTTGTCACTTCCTCTGTTCCTCAAAAATCTTCACTGAATGTTGATCGTCTGCCAGTATACCATCCTTAACCTTGAATTCAAGGTCTTCTACAATCTATCCCTTCTATCTCTTCCAAACTCTGCCCTACTCTTCCCCTATACAAATGCTTCCTTTTAGCCAGATTGGTCTAGCCAGACTGATATATGTATGTGTGTGTGTGTATGTATATATGTACATATACATACATATATACACATGTATGTATTAGTGTGTGTATGTACATATGTGTGTGTACATATAAATATATTTGTATATATTCCTATTCCTATTTCCATGCCTTTGTTTGTGCCCTGCCTGGAATGTTCTCCCAACTTCTTTCTTCCACCCATACTTAAAAGCTCAGTTCAGGTTCTAACTCTAGACCTTAGTATTATCTCTTTCCTCAGAATTCCTCTAATGCATATTATTGGTACTATTCACGACACAGCATACATTACCTTTCAACATTACTTATCTCTTCTCATCTATATCTTTTTCCTTGAACTGTGCTATAAACTCTATGAGGTCGAGAAACATGTCTTCTTGTTCTACCCTATGGTATTTTTCTGGGAAGCAGAAAAAACAAATAGTCCCTTGAAGATAATAATTTCTTTTACACAATAGCCTTATAATTGGTTTCCAATCTCTCCCTCTCCAATCTGTCCTCCATACAGCTGATAAACTGACATGCCTAAAGTAATACATGTCTGACCAGCTATTCCCCTATTCAAGAAACTCCAATGATTCTCTGTGGTTTCTAAGATAAAAACACAAACTTCTCTTTGGCACTTAAAGCACTTTATAAGCTGCTTCCAATCTATTTTTGTGAATTATTTTTATTGCCCCTTTAAGACATTCTACACATCAACTAAATTGACATATTTGCCATTCTCCACACATGACTATTTAGCCCCTACTGCCTCCATCCCTTTATATAGGTTCTCCTTCATGCTTGGCATGATTTCTTCCTCCTTACTTTTCTCTCTCCTGGAATCCTAAGCACCATTTAAGGCTCAGCTCCTGCACAAAGCCTTTTTTGATCCCTCCAATTTTAAATGCTTCTTCCCTTCTCTACTTTTCTTTGTATATGATGTTACCCCATGTAAAATGTAAGCTCCTCAAGGTCAGGGCAATTTTCATTTTGTACTTTCTATCCCCAGCACGTAGCCAAGTGTTTGGTGAATAGTACATGCTCAATAAATGCTTGTTAAATTAAATTGAAATGCTGGCTGCTGAGCTTTTTGAAGGAATATATTTTTTACTTTAAAGATTTGAGTGAAATTGCAATTAACCTGACATTAAAGGCTAAAAGTGCATGTCACATGACTTGGCATGAATTTTAAAATAAGTGCTTTACCAAGATCCCTCAATCTATTAAATAAACCTTTTATCCATTCCTCTGTGCAGCCTAGGATAATCAATAAAAGCCTAAAAGGAAACAGAAAGGATCATAAGTTCACAATAGGAAAGATCCAACACTTATTTCCCCTAGTCAACCTCTTTTTTTCTGGTAAAAAGCAAACTGAGATGAAAACAAATATGAAAGCAAAATGTTTAATTAGGTGAGCTTCAACTGAGCAAAAAAAAGAGAAAGAAAGAAGTTCAGAAAGTTATTGAATAGAATAAAGTCATCAAAATATATTTATCCAGTGGGAAATGTTAAATTGCTTTAAAGAAATTACCTTGAAAAACTTTTGATTCAACAATGTCAAGGGATATTTACCAGGACTGCAAATTTCCTTCAACTACACTACTAGAAAACAAACTACAGCTTTGGAGAAGAACGAAGGAATTTACCAGGAGCCTGTGTTTCCTCCTTGCACTGCTGAGTGTTCCTACAACTACAATGAAAGAAACTGTTCTCAGGAATGCTTTGTCTGGCAGACAAGGAGACCATCATTCAACCCAACCACTTTCTTTAGTCATTTTCATGACAAAAAACCATAGGATTTAGAACTGAAGGGAGCCTTAGAGATGGTCTAATCCAATCCACTCATTTTACAGATGAGGAAATCAAGGCCCAGAGAGGTCATATGACTTACCTAGCCTCACATGGATACTAAGTGGCTGAGCTTAGATTTGGGTATGGACCTTCTAATTCCAGATGAAGGGATTATATCTCAAATTATATTGTATCTCTATTATATCTCTCATTGTTACCATAGCCTTATGGGCTTCTCTTTCCCCCTCATTCCCTCAAAGCTTTTGTAGGATATGATTTATATTCTTTGCTATGGTAGTCAAGCACAGGTGTTCTGCACACACTCCCCATAGGTGTAACCACAGGAAGCACAAAACAACTGGGAAATTTCATGATATAAATATGTAATTCCACTTTATTCACCATTTGGTACACAAGCCGCCAAGGGAGAGAGCCATTGTACACCCTCAATTCCAATTCAATGCAGTAAGATTCAATGAAATGTTACGTATGTTGGTAGACATCTCCCACAAATGTACATTTATCCTATATAGCTACTCCCTTCTGTCTATCTTCCCCCAATCCCCTCCTCTTCTGGTCACCTTCTTTGTCTCAAGACTAGGTTAGAGCAATTCCCTGCAGTAAGGTCATTAGCTCAAAATGTTTGGTGGATCTGCAGCCTCCTAGCTAATTAGTTTATCTATGATGCACTTCAGGTTTCTCTTTTTGGCAGGTAGCCTTCAAATTAAGGCTTATTCTAAACTGTAAAGATTGGGACAATTGGCACAGAGTATTGTATCCCTCAGAGTTTCAGATCTTAACCTCATCCTTATTTGAATGACCTGTTTGTCCAAGCGGTCCTTATTTTATCTTAACGGGAAGTCTTCCCACCTCCACCACAACAGATACAAACATCTCAATTTTAAACATCTTATACCAATTGAAAGGAAGTTAACTGCTACTCACTCCTCCCCTCACCATCTTAAAGTTGCTCCATACAGAAACCAGACTCTCAAGGGATAAAAGCACCAGCTGGTGGATGGCAAAGGGAATTCATTAGCCCATTGTCTCTTTGGAACTTGCTCTTTTTCCTCTCCCTTATACAGTTCAAATGTGTTATCTTTTCCACTTTTTCTTCTTTCAATGTTCATAACATAGTTATTTAGTTCATTCCACATTAGGCAATATAGATTATGTGCCCACAGTTGAGCAGGGATGGTTGAGTCAGAAAGAAAAACGTCATCATTGGGGTAGGTCCCCTCTATGACAATGATATACAAGCAACAGTCAGGGTAGAACATACAGCCTAGAATCATAATGAAGTTTTGGGAAATCAGGTGCCAGACAAACCTCAAATCAAGACCTGATTTTTAGCTTCCTCATTCTATTTATTCTCTGAATAACAAATGAATTACACATTGATATCAGTCCCTTAAATCTCCAAACTCTGCTAAAACCCTAGTAACCAATCAGGGCTCATTTTTAAGGTTATACCCGTTATTCTCTGTACTTTATCTGTAACAATTAAGGGTTAGTTTTTCCTTTCCCAGAGGTTTTCCTAATCATAGGCATATCTTGGTCCATGTGACAATATCTTTCTTGGGAAACATATTCCCATCGATTTCATTTTTTATATCCCTTCTCACGTAAACCTTAAAGAAAATCTTTCCCTTTCTTACGCTAACAAATCAATCAATAAATAAACATTGGTTAAGCACCTACCATGTTCAGGTACTCTGCTACTCATACAATGAATAAATAAATGCAAAGGTAGAAATAATGGCATACATTGATGAAAAGGAATTTAATGTTTTAAACTTGAGTTTGACTATTTATTTTTTTAAATGATAACTAATGCCATCAACCTTAAAAGCTCCCAGTATCTTCTTGAGAATCTCCTGTATCTACCTGCCAAATTGCCTTTCGATTTATTTTTCTTCAAATACCAGATGTCAATGTGGTTGAAAAAAAATCAACCATCTTTTCAATGTAAACATAAAATATTTCAACTGCATTACGTTTCAAATAGGTTTTATGGAGTTGACAAGGAAAATAACTATCACTTTTTAATGTGGTTTCTATGGGGAATATTTTCCAAATTCCAAGTTACTGTTTATGAATGTGGGCATCTAAGTGGTTCACTAGATAGAATTTCAGGAAAACTCATCTTCTTAAGTTCAAATATGACCTCAGACACTTACTAGCTAAGTGACTCTGGGTTAGTAACAACTCTATTTTCTTCAGTTTTCTCATCCGTAAAATAAGCTGGAGAAGGCAATGGAGAACCACTCCAGTATCTCTGTCAAGAAAACCTCTATATATCAGTAAGGCAAGATTCATTACCTCGAGAATGATCATGAACATGCCTGAATGGTTCAGAATCGCAAAGTATGAAAAACTCTCTCCGTAGAAGGCAGAGGAAGTAAAACATTTATTTAGACTCCAGAGGATCAAATCCAAGAACCAATACCTCCAATTCGATATAGTAGCAATTATATTCAAAAACCAGTAAGCCCACTTCAATGTGGTAACAAGGAAATTATAACACAGTACTATAGCAAGTAACTGAGTCATCCTGTAACCTTCCCCCCTACTAGGGGCTTCCTGTAAACAATCACTCACAAATCCTAACTCTCCACTCAGCACTCTCTTCTGTGGCTCTGCTGACACTGGTTCTCTCAATGTCTGTTCTTCAGCACCCTCTTGATGTCTGCTGACTCAGTGTCTTCCTCTCAGTTCTGTTGCTCTCAGTTCTGTTCCTCTTCAATTCTGGGCTTTGCTTTTATACATTCCTAGCCAGCATCTGATTGGCTAGAACTCAGGTCTCTGGTTGGCTGAATTCATGATTGACTAGAACTCAGTGCACTTACCATTGGTTCTGGCCTTAGCACCTCCCCTTAGAGTCCTGAGGGCTTCATGCCCACATGGGCTTAGCACATAGATATAATCAAACTTGCCCACCTAGGCCCACCTGAGGCCTATTGAATGGGTGTGAAAGATCTTTGATCACATTAATGCTATACCCTAACGGGGTCACAAAGAGTAAGACACAACTGAAATGACTGAACAACAACAACAATAGTGTATCAGTGTCTGGAGAGAGGTTTGTTGAGGGAGGCAAGTCATTAGGCTGGTTGAGGTTGTACCTTGAGATATAACCTCATGGCAGGTAGAAATGTTGTATCCTGTGAGACTCAGAAGACCATTTTCACAATACAAAGGAGATGGTGAATGTATGACCTGAGAGAATCTAGTCAGGAGGAATAAGTGGAAAGTTCAGAGTAGCTCTAATTGGAAAAGGCTTCTAGAGAATTGAAGAAGACTCTGGGGCAAAGGTCAGAATGGAATAACCCAAAAATCCATGGAGGGCAGCTAAGACATTAGAAGATATTTTGTGCCATTGAACCACAGATGTAGAGCTGGCCCTTAGAAGTCATTAAGTCCAATCCTCTCTATTTATAGATAAGGAAACAGAAACTGAGAGGTATTGACCTTCCCAGGGCTACATAGCTAGTAAGATTTCGAGTTGAGATATGAATCCAGGTCTTCTATGCTTCAAATTCAGTTTTCTATCCATTATAGTACCATTCTGCCTAACAAATATCGGTCCAAGAAGATCAACAAGGTCACTACTCCAAGAGGTCAGACATTAAGCATGTATAACACTAGAAACTGGAGTTGAACCCTAATCCTTGTCCAAAGTGATTCGCTTCCATCTTTACTTTGTTATCTTTGGTGTGTGGGCATCTCTGTATTTCTAGGTCTTGCTTATAGCTGTCATCAGATGTTTGCTGTAAATTCTGTGAGGCACAACCAAAAATTTGAGAATTCATTTTAAAAGGAACCAATCAATCAACAAAATATTTATTAAGTATGTAGTACTATGTGTCAAGTACTACACTAGCTACTACAGAGAAAAAGACAAAAATGAAACAGTTTGTCCCCTCCAGGAGTTCACATTCTCTCAAGGAGAAGATTGATTTCCTCCAGTCATCAGAGTCTGGCTCAGCTTCTCTTGTGAGCCCAACCTTGATTTACCAGCAGGTAATGGGCAATCATATCCTTTTCTAGGGATTTTTAGTGAGCAAGTTATTTGCCCACTTAAAATCTAATCTATGTGTACCTTTCTCTTGTTCTAAGATTGCCAGTGTGTTTATGAGTGTTCCAAATTGATACTTTATTTTCTACTAAATTATTCAGTATCTTTTTTGGTGTGGTGGGTTTGGGCAAGAGGATAATTAATAACATTTAGCATATTGTGTTCTCTCTTTTATTTTCCACTTCCTCTAGGGAAGGGTGCTCCCATTACCTTCAAACATGCCAGACAAACAATGGCCTTCAATGGTATGAATAATAGTTTAATATGCCTGGCTTCATGATACTCAGCTACTTCCTGGAAAACGAAAGTCAACATCCTAAGAAACAACTGAGAACACAGCAAGATTTGTTTGAACCAAGCCCTTCAGTGGGACACAATGAAGGGAAAGCATCTTCATCAACCCTTTGGTTTTTCCTCATGTAATATTCATTAGCAGATGTTTGTCCACGGCACTCATTCCCCACCTGGCATACAACATGTGAAGATAAACACTGGATACAGCTGAAACACAACTATACTTTTCTACCAGGGTACTCATTACACTGGTCCTGTCTCTGCACCTGGAGACATGTGATGCTAGCTAGATCTCTGCTCAATTTCACAGAACTCTTAGATGTTATTTTCACCTCCCATTCAATTGGTTTCCTTCTCTTTCTCACCAATAACATAAAAAACCCATAAATTAAACACTACTATTTATTCCACCAGAGTTCTAAGTACTATAGGCCATGACATGGTTCCTTCCCCTAGGAATGTAAAATTTAGTTTGGGAACAAAGATATGAACTAAGAAACATAATCATAATATCACTAAGTATATTGGGGAAGGAGACCTGTCATCTCATCAGTGAGAAAACACTTTCTTTGTGTGTATATGGTCTTTTCTTTGAGATGAGCAGTTTCAGAAAATTGCCTGAGACACTGAGAGGTTAAGTAATTTTCCAAAGTCACTCAGCCAATATTTTTCAGAAGTAGTATGTGAATTCATGTCTTCCTGACCCACACCTGGATCTCTAATCACTGTATCATGCTTCTTCTCAGATATGTATATATATGTGTATGTATATATATATATATGTATATGCATATATATATGTGTGTGTGTGTATATATATATATATATATATGTATGCATGTATGTATTATGATCCCAGTCCCAAAGCACATTGGTATGGGATTCTCTCCTCATTGGGGGGAAAAAAGGAAATGACTCTAGGAAGACATGAGAAGAATCTCCAGATTGTCATACTAGACATTTTGAGGAACTTCCCTTTGAAT
>CM053622.1:574313363-574345428 GCA_028646595.1 Phalanger gymnotis
ATATAATCATGTATATGTTTGAATGGTTCGAAATCACAAGGTATGACAGATTCTCTAAGTAGAAAGCAACAAAACATTTATTTAGGCCCCAGAGCAACAAATTAGTGAACCAGCCTCCCCATTCCGACATCTTGACCAAAAAACCCCAGGCCCAGTAGGCCCGCCTCACAAGAGTAACCAGGAGGCCACAGAAAAACAAGATAGTATTTAGCCAAATCATATTTACTGGCCTCAAGTCCTTGCTCTCACTCCTGAGTCTACACACGGGTCAGCTCTGCTTCCACAGCTTCCGCTTCCACTGTAGTTGTCTCTTGGCTCACCTCTCCTCCCCGCCAAGCCTCTGGCATTCTCAAGCCCCGCCTCAACCACCAGAGACCATTGGTTCCCGAGTTGGCCCCTCTTAAGTCATTAATCTACACCCACACAGGTTTCACACCCGATAGGGCTTTGGGCCTGGGGCTTAGCACTTAACAGCTGAAAGTACTTTCACTCAAAGTAAACAAAAACCAAACTCCATGAGTGCTAAGGAGCCCATTTTGCCTTACCGACACACCTTACTACAAGTAGGAAAACTTCTTCACATTGGATTGTCTGGAATAAATTCTCCCAAGTATAGCTTCTCTATGTACGGTCTCTTATGTATTCCTCTCTGACTTCTGCTTTGCTACCATTTTGGATAAATGGGTTTTCTTGGCTAAATGCTTGGTGTGTTCATTATGAAACTGGTATTTGGTGGGAAGGGGGTCTCACTTTAGATATAAAGTTTGAGGCTCCCCCCCGCTCCGCCAATAATGAATAGCAATCAGAGGTTACCTTGAATCTGAAAAAATCTCATCCCCTCTACTAAAAATACTTAAGAGAGCATATAGATATAATTCGAAAGAAAGCAGAGTGGCATCTGGCCCCTACTTCCTGCTTCCTCTCTTGGCAGAAATTAAAGTCTCCCTTGGAGAAGCATAGGCGGAGAATAGGCTAGAAATGTCTATTCTTCCATCCTTCAAGCCACACAATGATGTCTCCATGCTACATGTTGGGAGGGAGAGAGCTCTCACCACACATAGGGCCTCACTACCCATGTATTTATGTATATGTCCTTGGATATGATCAATCAAGAAGCATTTACTAAATGTCTGCTATATTCCAGAATTTGAGAATACAAAGACAAAAATGAAAACACTCCTTGTCTTCAAAGCCATGGATTTATTTATGTCCTCATTGTTTAGTATGGTGCTCAGCACATAAGTGGTATTTAAGAAATACTTTTTAATTGTTTGGAGACCTCAAACCTATATTGATGCATATCTACTCACAGACAGCAGAGGATCAGATGGATAGACAATATTATGGTAACAACAAAGATGAACTTGGACAGATTTTGAGAAATAGTAGAGGATAGAAAGGGCTAGAGTGCTATGGTCCATGGGGTCACAAAGAGACTGAACCTAATGACTGAATAGTCACCACTGAACTGCTGAATGACCAAGTAACAACAAAAAACTCATAACTTTAGCTGGAAGTCAGAGTTCTGAAGTATCAAACATGGTGGTTGGTCTCCTTATCTGTACTACTGAATCATCAAATTAACTCTAAATGAGGGGAAGCTGCAGGCGCTAAGTGTTAGTTATAGATTCCTAAGAATTTGGATTGTAATTACTTGCTCTTCTCAACTAACTACATCCAGTGCTTCTTAAATTGTGGGTCATAAAAAATTCGGCAACAGCAAAAGGTTTCTTAACATGCAATGACCAAAAATTAATTAAAACTGTAATGTATAATGAATCCAAGGTGTTTCTGGCAGTGTTTGCCCTTGTTGCATTGCACAACTCTATTGTAGCTTTGGTTCTGAATATACAGCATGCACACTTTGCATTGCACATAGCCTCAGGCCACACGATGCCAATGAATGTTGCAGAAACCCAAAAAAGGGTCTCGAGTCAAAAAAAGTTTAAGAAGCCTGAAATTTCTAGACTGTTTCTAGGTTCTAGACTATATGTTCTATAAACCTGAAGTATTTTCAAATCCAGGTCAACTTCTTTCCACTGGCAGCATGCTCAGTCTGATACATTACAATATTCCTACCTAGATTCCTCTGAGGTTACCTTACTACTTCCCTTTCATTCTTTTGATTTGATTTGATTATATAATTTGAATTTATTTACTTTATACTTCATACAGTAAATATTTTGTAATGTACTTATATGCCTATATGTTATTCCCCTGTTAGAATGTAAGGTCCTTGAGGGTAATGAATATTTTATTTTTGTCTTTGTATCTACAGAAACTAACATAGTACCTGATACATACGCATTTTTACCTGAGAGTTTTTTCCCCCTTACTAAGTCTTGTTTAAGCCTTTCATATAGTATATTAGAATTCATCTTCTTACAGTCTCTGAAAAGAGCTATACTTTGGAAATCTAATCAAAGTGATGAAAATCCCTGGTAAGAGTGAGTTAACTTACAGAACAATTATTAGCCGAAACTCTAGTTAGTGTAGTAAATGGAATGCACTCTTTCATCAGAACTTTTCAAAGAGATCTTTGGGGAATGAAAATGTATTCTTCATTTTGCCCAGCTCGACAACTAGGAATCTGTAGGCTGACTCTCCAAAGAAACAATCTTCAAGGGTATTTGTTAACTCTCTTCCTAACTTTACAGAGCTAATTAGAAGTGTTCAAAGACCCCCATTTTAAACCACTTAGCAGATAAGAAATGCATGCTTAATAGGCATCCTTGAAGACAATTTAATGAATCTGGTAAGAAGGCAAAGTAAAGCAATGATTATATAATGACATTCAAGAAGACCATCTCCTGCCCCACTTGTAAATAGCCTAGCACTGAAGTGACCAGGACAATTGATGTTGGCAGATCATCAATCATACTAAGGATCAAGCAGCTTTACAAGGCAATCTTTGAGGGATAGAAAAAAATATTCCATGCTAATGCCACTCACTGTAATGTTCAAATCTTACTCAGCCCCTTTCAAGTAATTAAATAGTTTCTAAAGAGGTAGAAAGCAAGAGAAAAAGCAGTCCAAGGAGGTTTGGGTGGTATCCTTTTTGCTATAATATAGATTCTGCCCTATATCCCCTAGACTGGGGGGAGGAAGAAGGGAGAATGGATGATAAAAGATGATATTTATGGAGGGTAGGAGTGTGATCTAATCACATTGTCTAATCAAAAATACCTAAAATTAATCCATTCGAAGTCACAAATCTAAAGTAGAAGAAGCATTTTGTGAATAACTAGGGCTGAAGTTCAGGGCAGCAGTCATTGAGATGAGAAAAGATTCCAGGGCTTTTTGAGGAAGATAAATCCAGTCTTTTGGTGCTTTAACTTTAACTAATATGAGATTAGTCCTTTTTTCCCTTTTCTTCTCATCTTCTTTTACTTCCTCTCCCAATTGAGGGGAAGATAAGAAAACAGGGTCACTGTTACAAGAGAAGGGAGAAATTTTACTCAAGAGATCTGAGGTTTTTTTTGTTTTGTTTTTTGGCAGGGCAATTGGGGTTAAGTGACTTGCCAAGGTCACACAGCAAGTACATGTGTCAAG
The DNA here is from genome assembly GCA_028646595.1 of Phalanger gymnotis. Lineage (NCBI taxonomy): Eukaryota > Metazoa > Chordata > Mammalia > Diprotodontia > Phalangeridae > Phalanger > Phalanger gymnotis. Next base: position 574,316,916 of record CM053622.1, read on the forward strand.
CATCTGAGGCAGGATTTGAACTCAGGTCCTCCTGACTCCAGGGCTGGTGCTCTACTCACTGTGCCACCTAGCTGCCCCCAAGATCTCAGTTCTTGATGGACCCAATTGGAGACAAACACACGTGAAACGAGCATGGCCAACAGCTGCAAGAATAGCAACCAAGAGTTTGCTCCCTTTATGAGCAGATTGAACAATGGGCTGGGAGAAGGGTGATTGATGATGGCCACGATGATGCTGATGATGAGCTTGAGTGACTGTGCTTTCTTTCCTAGTTCAAAACATACAGTAATGAATTATGGTTCCTAAGTCATATTCCTTGAGGCTGCTTGCTTCCAGTGGCATAAGGAAAAAATCTCACAAATTTATAACAGTGAAACAAACTCCTCAGTTTCTCATTTGAAGTCCTTCACAGTCTGGGTGAAGCTGCCTTTTCCAGGTTATTTTCACATTATTTCTTCCTTTCACACATATGATATTCGAGACAAACTAGCCTACTTCTTGCTCAAGTAATTGTGATCTCCCATCTCTGTGCCTTCCTATAGGCTGTCACCCATGTCTAGAATACACTCCCTTTTCACTTTGCCTCAGAATTCTTGGTTTTCCTCAAAGATCAGGTCAGGCATTACTTACTATAGTAAGTCTTTCCTCTGCTCTCCCCTACCTCTACTCTTGGACGCTATTTTGTCTGAACCATGGGTGAGTAATGGATAATGAGGCTATGCAGATTGGAAAACTATATTGGAAAGGGCTTTAAATGCCAAAATATCCTCACCTGCCCATTCTTTATAATTCTGAAGCAATTTTGCATTTTAAAAGTAATATTATATAATTGGTGAAAATTCCCAATAAAGGACAAGGAAACGTCTCATTTGGGTTATGAGATAAGGGTATCACGTCAAACTAAAGTTAACATTATCAGAGCAATTTCAACTTGGATATAATTTTAAAGCTCCATCTAGTCCAAACAGTCTTATTTTCTAGACAAAGAAACTGAGGTTTAGCAGCATAAAGTGTTTTGTCCAAAGCCACACAAATAGTAGCAGAACGTAGAGTAAAAACTAGGGCTCCTAACTCTGAGAACAGTGCTCTTTCCATTATATTGCTCTGCTGCTCTGTTGACTTTGTAGTTTTCTGTGGAACTGTACACTTAAAAATTATGTAGCTGACAGTTGCTGCTCTTGTATGTGCAGGAACAACGCTGAAAATCGAGCCTGCCCAACAGTCATCAGGACACAAAGGTTGACCTTTCTCAGGCAGCTCTATCTACTAGTGTCTGACTGCTTTGGAGTCCTGACAACTCAGCACAAGGGGAGGAGAGGACTGAATATGATATTACATAGTGTCAACCTTGAATATTCTTTCCCATAACAGTATTTTGCTTCCATTTCGTCTCTTTGCCTCATCTGCCCCTCTTTTTAATACATTCTCCTCACAGTTGCCAAAGTAATATTCTTAAAACATAGATCTGATCATGCCCTTCAATATGCTCCAGTGGTTCCCTATTACCCGTAGGATCAAATATAAATAAATCTTTAACATTTAAATAACTTTATAACTTGGTCCCAGCCTACCTTTATAGACTAATTATATATTAATTCATGATCCAGCCAAACTTGTCTTCTTACTATTTCACACTCATAACACTCCATCTTCCATCTCCCATACCTCCCATGCCTGGAACGTATTTGCTCCTCAACTCTGCCTCTTAGAATGCTTAGTCTTCTTCAAAACTCTTCTCAAAACTCAGCTCTTCCATGACGACTTTCTTGATCTTCTGACTTGCTCATGCCTCTCACTCTCTCCACCATCTCACTCTCCCTTCCATTTTTACATGTATTATATTTGTATATGCGTACATACGTTTATTTTACATGCATTTTGTGTGAATATATTGCACATGTGGATATGTAGTGTCTCCTACAGAATGTAAGCTGCTTAAGGACAGAGATTGTTCCATTTTTGTCTTTGTATCTGCAGTGCCTAGCACAGTGCCTGGCATATAGAAGATGTTTTTGACTTATTTTACTCTTTTGTATAAGAATCTTCCATGGATACTTAGTGTCTTCCACAGAAGAATCAAAGTTCTCTTGGCTTTCAAGGAATCCTGGCCAATCTTTTTTAATTTTTTTTGGAGGGGGAAAGGCAGGGCAATTGGGATTAAGTGACTTGCCCAAGGTCACACAGCTAGTATGTCAAGTGTCTGAGGTCAGATTTGAACTCGGGTCCTCCTGACTTCAGAGCCTGTACTCGATTCACTGTACCACCTAGCTGCCTCCCCCGCCACCCCCAGCCAATCTTATCCCATTCTTTTCACATTTCCTTCCCACACCCCACAAAAAAAAATGTGTTAGTCTCACTATTGCTGGTTTTTTTGTTTGTTTGTTTCTGAATGACTCAGATATTCTAATTCAGGACAACTAAGTTGCCATGGTTATCCCTACACTACAGTTATTCTGCTTTTGTACATCACTTCTCTCACCTTTGATATGTTTCCTTCACCTTCATCTCCCCTCACAACATTGTTCACCTTCAAAACACAGTTCCAAGTGTCCCCCTTCGTTGATTCAACCAATGTTCATTTCTTCATTGCTTTTCTTATTTGTAGGACTCTCTGCTAAACATTGTGGGAAATAAGTATGTAAATATATGGTTCTTGCCCTCATGAGCTCACTGAAGATGGGACAAACACAAAAATTACTATTATACGTGGCAGGATATATAAGATGTGCCCCATGAGTTACATAGGAGTCACATAGATGAATTACACAGACCAGGGCTTCTTAAAATTATTCTACTCATGAGTCCTTCAGAGCCTCTTAAACTGTGGTACAAAATCATGACCCACAGTTTAAGAAGTACTGATTATAGACTGTAAATGTGACAGTAGTTCAGTGGAAGAAGAGAGATTACTTCTGACTGGAATGAGAAGGGAGGGGTTACTCTGGAGAGGAGATAGTATTTGAACTGAGCCATGAAGGATGGGTAGAATTTCAATAAGTATGGATGGGAAGGGCAGATATAAAAAATGTCATGAGCTTAACAGGCACAAAGGTGACATCTGGCATAGAAGCATAGGATGTTTTTTGGAAAAAGGATGTAGCCTTTAAAAACAACAAAACAGAGTTTGTGAGGTGGAAGACAACAACGTAATGGAAAGTTCACTTGTACCAGGAGTCAGCATACCTGAGTTCAAATCCAAGCTGCAATATATGACCTTGAATGTCTCCTGAACTTTCAGTGGTTTCCTAAACTTTAAAACGAAGGGGTGACAAAGAGATAGAAAAGGACCTATACGTACAAATATATTTGTAGTAGTTCTTTTTGAGGTGGCAAAGAATTGGAAATTGAGGGGATGTCCATGAATTGAGGAATGACTGAACAAGTTGTGGTATATTATTGCGATGGAATACTATTGTGCTATAATAAATGATAAGCAGGACAGTTTGAGGAAAAATCTAGAAAGACTGGAATGAACTGATGCAAAGTTAAGTAAGCAGAACCAGGAGAACATCGTACACAATAAGGAATATTGTACAGTGATCGACTATGAATGAATTAGCTATTCTCAGCAATACAATGATCCAAAACAATTTTGAAGGACTTATGATGAAAAATGCTCTCCAACTCCAGAGGAAAAACTGATGGTGTCTAAATGCAGATTGAAGCAGACTTTTTCTTAACTTTATTTTTCTTGATTTTTTGGGTCCATGTTTTCTTTCATAACATGGCTAATATGTTTTGCATGACTATACATGTATAATCTATATAAAATTACTTGCTTTCTAAAGGAGGGGGCAGAGGAGGTTGGGAGAGATTTGGAACTCAAAAATTTTAAAAACAAATGTTAAAACTGTCTTATATGTAATTGAAATATATATGTTATATATGTATATATATGTGTGTGTGTGTGTGTATGGGTATTTATATTATAAACGTATTAAGCACACACCTACGAAAATGAAGGGATCAGCTCAGAACAAAACTTCTTAAGCTCTTCTTTGTACCGCACTGCTTTGGCACTCTAATGAAGCCTATGGACCCCTTTTGTGAATGTTTTTAAACACATAAAACAAAAGGCATAAGGATTGCAATGAAAACTAAAGATACTGTAATGCAGTTATCAAAAAAATTTTTAAAAGTTCATGGACCCTAGTTTAAAAACACCCTTGGACCACCTTTAGGTTTTCTTCAGCTTCGACATTCTATAAGATAAGGCTAAAATGGTAGATTGTAGCCTCATTATGGTAGGCCTCAAATGATATACCAAAGAGTTATCCTGAAGGCAGTAGAAAAGAAGGGAATTGACATGACATGAATGACTAAAAGAGTACTTTTCCTTCTTCTTAGAGTTTTTATGTGATGCTTTTACTACCTTCATTTACTAATTTGCTCAGAAAATATATTTACCAATAGTTTTTTGGGAACTATTCCACTAATGACCACTAACAGCATCTACAGTTTATCAAGTAGGGATGGAAAGGTGTGGTTCAAGAGAACAGTTCAGACAATCAGGAGGTAAAATAAATAGGATGTTCTAGGCCACAGAACTTGATATGTCTTGCCCTCTGATCCTATTCTGAAAACATGCCTATTGTTGCTTGAGACTCTGAGACTGAACCTTTAGTTGAAGTCTTTCTCAGATGTAGCTGGTAAGTCATGGATGGACTCTTTCTTGGCCAAACGGGCAAGTCTATCTTATGGTCCTAACAACATGGATGAATTTCTAGTGGGCTTAATCCAAGGCTTTGTAGGGGCAAATTTCATACCTTTTCCCAATTGGCAAACTAGTTACCACCAATTCCCTGGGATCAAGCCTGTCATAGAGACCTGCTTTTTCCTTGCCTCCAAAGTGCTTAAATTGTAAAAAGATTGAAGTACAGTAGCTAGTACAGTGCTCAGGACATAGTGGGCACCCAGTTGGGGGAAACTAAGTGCTCTACCTCTAAAAATACCCTTTTGTAGCTGAATCCATTAAATCTTATTGAGATTCAATAAAACATGGTTTTCAGATCTTAAAATGAGTCTTTAATAAGTTACATTTATACTGCCTCAAAGTTTGCTAGCAGTAATTTGATTCCTATAAATATATACTGTATTAAGTCATCTTCACTTAATAATTTACATGATTACTTTATAATTCCTTGTAATTCATTATAAGAGTCTATTTACAAAAATGCAATCATAGCATGATTACAGTAGAGCTTGCATTTGGGTTTTAATTAAGTAAGTGTCTGGCCATTTAAAACCACATTTTCTAGCAACTTTGGGAGAATAAAAATACAGTTTATTGGAACTAATGTGGAAGAAAATTTAACTATGCTGTTGGGCAGGGTCTGCCTTTACTAAAACTTTGAAGCTGGCAAAGGGAGGCAAGAGTATAGCAGAGAGATTGCTGTCTCAGGAGTCAGAGGACCTGGCTTTAAATTATGCCTCTGATACTACTAATATGACCTTGGAGAAGTTATTTAAACTCTTTAGGTCTGCTTCCTCATTTTCAACTTGAAGGGTTGGACTAGACCTCTGAAGTCTTTCCAGCACTAGAACTGTGACATTGAATTTGTTTTTAATGCCTTTCTAAATGACACTTCATATCACTCCATGGCACCACTACACCACTCCCTCACCCTCGGGGCTCCTAGCATTCCTAGTCAAGCATCAAGGGTGAATAAATAGAAAAAGTACTAAACCACCTGAAGGTGGTAGAGTCTGGGGTTTAAATCCTGCTTCTGACACTTTGTGTTGTTAAGCAAAATTGTCTCATTAGCATGGCTTTTGTTTCTTTTGAGTGGAAGTACTTTCAGCTGTTAAGTGCTAAGCCCCAGGCCCAGGGGCCTGTCAGGTGTGAAACCTGTGTGGGTGTGGATTGGTGACTTAGGAGGGGCCAGCTCGGGAACCAATGGTCTCTGGTCATTGAGGCGGGGCTTGAGAACGCCGGAAGCTCGGCTGCGAGGAGGGTTGAGCCGGGAGACAACTTCGGTGGCGGTGTGGCGGTGGCAGAAGGTGTGGAAGCCAGAAGCTGCGGAGGCAGGAAGCTGTGGAAGCAGGGCTTACCCGAGTGCAAGCAGGAACGTGAGGCCAGTGAACATGATTTGGCTAGATACTATCTTGTTTTTCTGTGGCCTCCTGGTTGCGCTTGTGAAATGGACTTTCTGGGCCTGGAGTCTTTTTGTCAAGATGTTGGAACGGGGAGGCTGGTTCAAGTTTTTGCTGCGGTGGGGCCTAAATAAATTTCTTGTTGTTTTCTCCTTAGAGAATCTCTCATACCTTGCGATTTCGGACCATTCAAACATATACATGATTATATTTGAGATCATAAATTCGGCCTTCCTACTACACACTTCTACCTTGGGCAAATCATTTACCCTCTCTGTAAGAAATGGGAGGAGGAATTTTGTTTCCACAGAACTGAAAGTGTGCTTCCCTCCCCTCCCCCACCCCAGCTTTAACAGAAACTAGACCTCAAGGTAGGTCAGGTGAGAGGTTAGAGGCTTGTACTCATGCTCGTGCTTTTTGAGAAGGCAGTCAGGGGAATTAGAAAGGCCAAACAGCTTGAACCAGTTCAAGCTTATCTAGGGTCTGGTCTTGGTCAAGAGTCCAGGCCTACTGATTTGCACAATTTGTATATGTTAAAGAGGGAAAGTAGGGAAAGTAAAAGAATATAATTTAATCCTAAACTAAGACAAGGAAAATCCAATTAACTTCACTTTTGCTTCTGTATCCTTATTATCCTACCTATATAAACTGTATAACCTAGGAAAACTATGTAAAAAATAAAGATTGTAAACTAAACATAACTCTAGCAGGAGTGGAGAGAATGGTTACCCCTGCTCCTGCAGCTGTATCAGTGTGTGAGTGTTCCAGTGAGCACTACACCTGCTCTCTCTAGGAGCATACTAAAATGCCTTCCTCTGCCCACTCTGGTCCTTAGTTCTTTGGGTGAGAATGGACAAATCATGTGGCTCTTCCTAAGGTCAAGTGAAAGGAAGCAATAGGCAGCGGAAGCTCATCCTGGGCTTACTCCTGGATCTTGCCTTGGGGTGTCCTGTGATCCCCACTGCGGTGTTAAGGGGATATCACTTGGGACTTCCGGCCCTGTCTCGGGAGCCTTGTGATCTTACCACCATCCTAAGGGGCCATCGCTTGGGTCATCCTTAGGGTCTGACCCCTAGGAGGAGGCCCTGTGATCCCCACAGATTAAGGGGGGCCACCTCTTGGTCTTCCTCCAGAAGTCCTGTGGTCTGCACAGCCTTCCCTAGGGATTATTACAGGATACTTCCTCAGGACTTTGGCCTTGCCTAGGAAGTCCAGTGATCCCCAAAGCCGCATGTTCTCACAATTTGGGGAAGTCCAGTGATCCCCAAAACCATGTTTCTCACACTCTCTAAGTCTCAGTTTCCTTATCTGTAAAACTAGAATAATATCTATAGTCCCTATGTCATGGGGTTGTTGTGAGAATCAAATGAGGTAACATGTGTAAAGCACTTTACAAATCTTCAATCGCTGTATACATTTTAGCTATCGTTACTCATTAGAGTAGTGATGTTCCAAAGAGATTAGTTATTGTTTTTATTGAGTCATTTGTCTTGTCTGATTCTTTGTGACCCCATTTGGGGTTTTCTTGACAAAGATACTGCAGTGGTTTGCCATTTCCTTCTTTATCTCATTTTATAGATGAGGAAACCGAGGCAAAAAGGGTTAAGTGATTTGCCCAGGGTCACACAGCTAGTAAGTGTCTGAGGCAGATTTGAACTTAGGGAGATGAGTATTTCTGACTTCAGGCCTGGCACCCTATCCACAGTACCACCCAGATACTGGGGAAAATTAGAAGCGTCAAATAAGCATGCTTAGATGCACTTTCAGTGAAAACAATAGTAATAACAACTAGCATTTATATGGTGCTCTAAGCTTTGCAAAGCTCTTTACACATGTTATTTCATTTGGTCCTCACTACAATTCTAGAAGGTAGGTGCTATTACTATATCCATTTTACAGATAAGGAAACTGAAGCTAGGAGGGGTTATAATTTTACAAGATACTGTCTGAGGCAAGATTTGAACTCATATCTTCCTTATTGCAAGCCCAACACCCTGTTCATTGTACCATCTAACTGCCTTAGAGATCCTAGAACCAGATCAGCAGCAGCAGCAGCAAGAATTTAAGAGCTGGAAGGGAACTTAGTGCTTTTCCACTCTGATCCATTCACTTTCTAGATGTAAAAACCAAGGTCCATAAATGTTAGATGACTTATCTAAGCCAACTCTAGACAGTAACTAAATGAATCCCTACCTAAGGATCTCTACTCTTGTGGAAACATAAATCCTACAAGAGGGAAGCCTAGGGAAACTCAAATGAGAGGAGGTGCTTTAAAAATGCTATTTGGCTGAGTGACCTTATATGAAGGAAGAAACTGATAGTCATGGGTACAGGGACTACCCAGATCTGGTGGTTTTGTCCAAGTATGACATCTATGAGTTTCCTCTGAATAATGCTGCAGAAAAGTAGGGCAAGATCAATCAAGACAACAGAGAGACATCATCAAAGGACTCTCAATCAGAGTTTTCATTGATTTTACATGACTCTCTTACATGAAGAATTAAAGGCAATTGACCCTTGATGTTCTCCCTGAGCACTCCATCTGTGCTTGTGCATGCCTTCTCCCAGTTGGCATCTTCTTATGATGCTGAGTTTGGAGCAAGTTCATTACCTCCATATGATTTTGTTTACTTCTACTAACTGCACCTTCTTGATCCTTCCCCTGTCCCCACCCTGACAAAACATGTTCTTTGAAAAGAGTCTGAAATCAATTATCTATTCATATTTACATGTGAATTTGATTTTCCCCACCTAAAAATAATAAACTTTGTCTCTCATTGGGAAATTAAAGGTTATGACCTCTACTATAGAATTTTGAACATATCAAGGTAAACAATGGGTAAAGAAGAGATTTTTAAAAATCAAAGAAGTCTCTGTACACCTAAAAAAATCAAACCACATAGACAAACATTTTGCTGATGGGCAAACCTACAATTCAATTAACAAGGAGGCCTTTATTAAGTGCCTATCATATGCTCAGTTTATGTGCAGGTCCTGAGGATACAAAAACAAAAGTCAAAGTCTCTGCCCTAAAAGAGCTTATATAATATCAGAGGAGACAACATGTGCATACATATACATATATATATATACATGCATGTATATATATATACTTATATAACAAGAACCAGAGAAATGACATATATACATATATATGTCATAAATATACATATATATATATGTATATATGTCATTTCTCTGGTTCTTGTTATATAAGCGAAAGAATCCATAAAATGAAAGGGTCATGTTTATATCATGAATTTAAGGCTGGACAAGATCATAGAAACCTTTAGAGTTAACTTCTTCACTTTACAGGGGAGGAATTAGGCACCCAGATGCTAAAATGGCTTGTTCAAAGTCGTAAGCTATTTGAGGTGAAGGAGATTTTTTTGGCCTTTCTAATATCTGTGGCTCTTAGCACAACTCCTGGGACATAGTAAAGGCCTAATAAATGCTTGTTGACTTTACTCCATACACAAACTAAGTACAGACTAGGATTTTTACCTAAATCCTGTCAGCTCCAACTTCTACACTCTACACCAAGTTTCCACGAATTTGTTATGAAATCATTTTAATAACTCCTTGCTTTAGAGACAGAATGACCAGGCAACACAAAAATACTGAGCATTAGGGTGAGGAAGAGGCAGAGGGAACTAAAAAGGGAAGAAAAGGAAGCCAAAAGAGGGGTGAAGAGACTCTGTGACATATTTTGCCCACTTCCCAGTTTACTCAAAGGTCAACCTGCCTGAGGCAGCTGCTTTGCCATCACTGACTGGCTTTCTTCTCCCACCCAACTTGTCATTGATTTCTGAGGCCACAGACAGTTTGAAAGAAAGTGCATTGTTGCAGCTCGACTGCCCCTCTTCCTTCAGATTAGGTTCCCATTTGTTCAAGCAGGAGGTGTAAATACCTGATAAAGTAGCTGCCTGTGGGATGCATCATTAGCACTGGGTCTTTTGAGTGACAAATGTGATAGAAGCTGCTGAACAAACCAGATATTCAATCCCACAGAGTAAGGGTCAGGAGAATAATCTCTTGCAAGCTATTTCCTTCTCTACAGACTGCCCACTATTTACCCAGCTTTCTATGCATCCACAGGGCATATTAGGTCAAATTCAAAAACAGAACACTTGGCCCTTAACCAGTGAGTTTTCTAATTAATTTAAGATAGCATTTAAAGTGAGAATAGCCATGCCCCAAGTATTGTCTCCTCAATCTTTATGAGGCTGGAATACATAGATCTTTTAAAAAAAAAATCCTTAAGAATATTTAAGGGCGTGAATCAAAATACATGAAATTGCCTCTGGGCAGAGAGACTGCTCTACAGCAAACACCTTTGCAATTCTGTAGGTGAGGGGGCATTTTCCTCAGAAATGACTAGAATGGCTATATCTTTTAAAAAGCATTTTACAAAAACATATTTCATGCTGTGTTGCTGACAATCCAAGATTTGAAGAAAACAGTAAAAATATATCCAAAAATAAAAGATTGCTTTTGAAATCTCAACAAGTCTTGCTGGACTCTTTGAAAGAGTTTCTGTCAGCATTTGGTACTTTAAATAGTGCCATGCAATCAGAGATTACTTAGATTTCTTTTTCCCCTCTTCAGTTTTGAGGTTGCTTGGCAGCAATGCTCGCTAGCATCACTCTCCCTGTCTGTCTCCAATGACTGATTTTGTTTTTAATCTATTTTTCAGTCTTATCTCAAAATTTCATCTGTATGGGGAAAGCTAGAGTGGGGAGATTCCCTCCATCAATGCAGAAAGTAACTTGTCTGAAATGTGTAGTGTTACAGATTTGCCTCTGAAAGGTTGTGCCCAAGGTCACATCACTAGGTCTGCCCAACATTCTGACTGGCACAGGGGAAAAATCAGAGAATGTTAGGCCTGGAAGGAATTGTCTCATCAAATTGCCTTAGCAACAGTCTGATGTGGTGGAAAGGATCCTCCACTAGGAATCAGAATGCCAGGATTTTAGTAGTGCTATTACAACTCTGTGATTTCAGGCAGATGTCTTAACTTCTCTGACTGTTTCCTCATCTGTAAAATGTGATAAAGGAGAGGCAGCAGATGGAGTAGTACAATAGACAGGGCCAGCCTGAGTCAGGACACCTTCAAGTCAGGCCTCTGATTCATGTAGAGATGTAATCCTAGCTAAATCATTTCATTTCTCTGCTCTAGGCAACTTCCTTAGACTATAAATTTCAATGGTGATCTGCATTTGGTAGCATTTCCTTATAAGGCTTTCCCTACATTAACAACTACATAAATTTAGACAAGCAAATGTATATACTACCAGTCTCACAGAGTTGTAAAGAAAGGGTTTTAGAAACTGCAAGGCACTAAATAAATGTGATTATTATTTTACAATTGAGAAAATTGGGGCCTATAAAAGGTGAGAGACTTATTCAAGGCCACGCAGTGAGTCAGTCAGTGCTTGTTGCAACAATCCATCTAGCAGCTGCTGTGGAGGTGTGTAAGATCCACCAACGACCAGCACCCAGAAAGCTGCCAACACAAGTTCTTTGATCTGCTTTACCAAGGAAAGTAACTTTAAGGGGTTAATAATCTCAGTTTAATCAAACATACAAATATCATTCACAGTTCAGGGGGAAAAGATCAGCCCCCTGAAGTTCAAGGCAAATACAAACAGAAATTACAAACATCAACAGACAGACCTTGTCCAATTCAAATCACAATACATAGTTACCAGTACCAACATCTGGGTTGCAAAGCTGGGGGACAGTTTGCAGCTTGCCCAGAGTCTCAACACTCCTTCCATGAGTGTGCCCCAAAAATTAAATGCCACCTCTCCTCAATTATATCCAGTTTGGAGCCCTGAGGGCTCTGACCTCACCCAGGCTCCTCTGGGAAAGTTCTCCATCCCCAGGATCACATCATATACAAATCAATGACTCCTACTTGTCTCAGTGCTGAGAAATACTCTAAGACAAAAAGATCTCACTTTATCTGCCCCATTCAAACAAAGGCCAGAATCATTAAAGGCACTTAAGAGAAGAAAAGCAAGAAGTCCCACCTTAATTACTATTATAGTGCTATGTCTGAGACTAGAACTAAAGTCTCTTCACTCCCCAGTTCTTTGCTTTTTGCAACAATGTCTTGGCTTAGACCAGGGGTGGGGAACCTAGGGCCTCAAGGCTACACGTGGCCCTCTAGGTCCTCAAGTGGGGCCCTTTGACTGAATCCAAAGGATTTGTTTGGTAAAACTTGGACTCAGTCAAAAGGACTTTGACCTGGACCATAATTTGGAAAATATTGCTTTACCTATTGTTGAGATGCTTTCTGCTTTTTATTTGAATATACAAAGAAACTCTTCATTTTTCTTTCCTTCCCCGTCCCACCCAGGAAAGTCACTATTACCAGCATTTCTCATTCAATGGGTTCGATTACATTTGACTTAAGATTAAGTGACTTACTAGCCTAGGGTTACCTAGCTCACATGGGGCAAAGGTGGGACTCAAGCATTCCCAGTGCCCCAAAGACAAAAACTCTAAGCTGCAGAGAAGGTGTCAACCTGCCTGTGGTTGAGGAAAATAATCACCTAGAATCTCCTATGCTGATGAAATCATAGCCCTTATTTCTTTTCTGGTGACTATGTGTAGTATACACACATACATGTATATATTTACGTGTGCATGTATATATGTATGCACATACATATAAATGTGTATAGATGTATGTTTACATATATATGTATTGCATGTGCATGTGTATGTTAAATGTGTTGATTCTGCTACAGTTATTCTTTTTTTTTTTACAACTTTTTAAAACTCTTGTTCAGAAGGAAAAAAAAAATAAACTTATGTAAGCAGCAGCTTTGGAAAGTACAGGTTTGTCCAAGATTTGATTCTATAACCAATGGGTAAAAGGGGCAGAGAGCTGGAGGAGGCCCAGCTGCTTTCTTAGCTCCCTAATCAGCAACAGTGCCCCCTGGCAGTCAGCCTTGGGAGTAGCCTCCCAGACCTAAATTAGTGTCACCGAGGTCCATCCCCCAGCTCCTGCCAAGCATCCACGGGACAGGCACAGCACCTCACACCAGGTGATCACCAAGCACTTGCCCCTCTTTTTGGTGGAGAGGCTACTTAAGCTAGTTGGATTAGTTGGGTGGAACGAGAGCTGCCCTGGTACTTCTGAAGTCTACCTAGTCAGGGCCCCACAATGACTCCCCAAGAAGCCCCCCCCTTGTCGTTCCCCTTACCAGGAGAACCAAGTGACCAGACCCTCCTAAGGGGCACCAGTTGGGATGGGGCTATTGCCTAGGGAAGGGGAGGATACTACCAGACCCTAGTAGGAATCCAGAGGGAGCAGGGAATAAGGGGGCAGGGCTCATGGTGGCCCCACCCAACTCCCTTGGGATGCAAAGTCACTGCCCCAAGAATTAGCTCAAGGCTGGGGGAGGCCAGGTGTCCTCTCAGGCCTCTGAAGCCTCTTCCCTGGGTTCTTAGCCACTTGGGGATCCTGTGGCATTGCTTCCCTTCCCCAACACACACACACACACACACACACACACACACAAATGTAGTCAGACACAAGAATAAGCCAACACTACACAGAACTTCACACAGAAACTCTTGGGAGCCCCTCCCCCCAACCATTTTTCAGCCCTGCACTCTCAGGGCCTCCAGGAGGATGGGGAAATGACTCTGCTGTTCTGGGAGTTCTTGAGTCCTAGAAGCTCAGAGAGTCACCCTTCCCCTCCATGACAACACCAGGGACCCCAGCCAGACTCCTCCTCACTCTGACTGCAAGAGCCAGAGGGGGTGTGGTGGGAATAGACCACGCCCAGGCAAAATCTCCTCCAAGGCCTCTCCAGAGTAGGAAAGGAAAGGGGAGCAAGGGGCTCTGGCAGCCAAATCCTGGGTCCTGGTTAGGGGTCCCAGGGGAAAGCCAGGAGGATCAGAGCAGCAAAATGCCTTAGAGACCCTGATTGGTGGGGAAGGAAGAAGCTAAGACATGCCCCCCCCCATGTGCCTAGGAGGGCAAATGGACCAGCGGCAAGGGAATGGACAGACACACCAACAGGGTGGGGGTGGGGGTGCTGCTATGGGCCAGAGTCCGACCTTCCCTTCCCCCACCCCAGTCCATGCTGCTCCTTCTCAGGGCTCTGGTATCTTAATAAATAGCTCTCAGCCTGGTCCTCTCCACAGAGCTAAGACTGAGGAGGGGTTCCCATGCCCTGGGACCCCACCAGGTAGGGCCCCCCCAGCCTGAGGCCAGCTCAGAGAGGGGGAGGAGAAGAAGCCCCACAGGGTCTCTGGGGCCCTCTCCCCAGCCCAAGTTGGGGCAGGGGACTAAGGAATGTAATGATCTCTTCTGCATAAATAAAAGATTGATCCCAGTCTCTGTAGGAGGGGGAGGGCTTGCACCATGGCCTCCTCCCACCCCTGCCATGCCAGCTGCCACACCAAGGACGCTTGGGGTAATATTGCCCTCACGATTGAGGTCTCTCCTTCCAGGGTTTTTTTCCTGTAGCTCTAGGGTGGGGGCTCCCAGAGGGTGATGGATGGGGGCTGGAGCCAGGCTGGGAACTGGACAGGGTTCAGTCATGGCGGTGACCTGGGAGTAGCCCCAGCAAGGTCTCACCGATGCCCACAAAGTAGACCACTTGGGCAATGCCAAAGAGTGGGTCAATGACCAGGGCCCGGCAGTAGGCTCCTTTGAGGAAGACTGACGGGCCTTCATGCCTCAAAATCTTCCTGGCGCAGTCCAAAAAGCCCAAATAGGTGTCCTCATTCACGCCATGCTGCAGTGACTGGAGGTGGGTCTTAACCACATCACAGGGATTGACAGCCACAGCAGCTGTGCTCCCGGCGCCACAGCAGCTGTGCTCCCGGCACCACAGCCCACCAGGAAAGACACATAGAACGGCAACTTGGCTCCTGGCTCTGAGTGGCCCAGCTGATTGAAGTTGGCGAAGAGAGGAAAGCAGAAAATGGAGAAGGGGACATCCCTGAGCAGTGTGGCACCCAGCCCCTTATAGAGCCCTGCAATGCCCCTCGCTTCTCAATAGCTCCTGAGTCAGCTGGATGGCTGTAGGGCGGGCAGGGGTAGCAGACCCCACCACAGATTGGGCCCCACCCTAGGCCAAGAGGTGGGCCTGAGTCTCCAGAGTCTTCTTCTGAGCTTCAAGGCGCCCTATGTCCTGGAGCTGTATTTCGAGCATCTCCATGGGGGTGGTGACAATCACTTGGCACATGCCAGCCCCACAACCAGCCAGCATCTCCTTCAATAGGGTCAGCTTCTGCCCATCCTTGGAAAGGTGATGGCAGAAGAAGTCATCGGCTGCAAGCTTGATGGCCTTCGCAGGTGTGACCAGGGTCAGATTTACAGCAGCACCTTTGTACATGCCAAAGTAGCCCTCAAAGCGGATAGTTTTGATGAGACAGTG
Organism: Phalanger gymnotis; assembly: GCA_028646595.1. Lineage (NCBI taxonomy): Eukaryota > Metazoa > Chordata > Mammalia > Diprotodontia > Phalangeridae > Phalanger > Phalanger gymnotis. The sequence continues at coordinate 574,332,416 of CM053622.1, forward strand.
TGACATGCTGGTATAGATGCACAGTCCATTCTGCTGGTTCTGGAGCCTTGTCTTAGCCAGGTCAATGGGAAATACACAAGTGACCCCAATGAGCCCCGCAATCCCTCCATTGATCAGTTTGGCTGGTAAACTGATCTGCTTATCAGCCATTTAATATAACCTGGTGCAGAGATGGAAAGAGGCAGATGGCACAAACTCGCTGGTGGCTGCTGCCACCTTAACTTCTGTCTGGGCCGGAGCTGTCTCAGTTCAGGGTGTCTGTGGCTCCTGCCCGTGGCACCCCAGCTGCCCTGCTGCGCCGAGCCTAGCTGCTATGCCGTGTAGTCATAGTTATTTTTTTAAAGGTTATTTTTGGCAAAGAAAAATTTCAACGAAGATGCAATATAGCATGAATGATGTAAATTAAAGAGATCTTTACGTAACGACAAATTTTCTGCAATTAACCTTACTGTTCCAATCCCTTACAGCTGCTTTCAAATTTAGAGACTTTCATAGAAGAAGCAGACTTCCCAGTAACAATATATGCAGCAGGCTTTTATTATGGGAGTGTTTTAACTCAAGCAAAGCAACATAAAATATTGTTGTTGTTCATCCTTCATTCTTGAAGAGGACCAATGATACCAGGAGGGTGATGTTTTGACTTGCAAGTGAATTGGATTTAAATGAGGTAGAGTTGTGTGAAGCTGTCAGCTTCACTCTCTCCTCCAGAATCAATAGGGTCCAGTGGCAAGACAGATCAAAATGACTGGTGATGAGCCCATGGCATAAAACCTAAGACACACAGGAGCAAGTTAAAGGGAGGAGAATGGAGGAAAGAGAGGTTTAAGGCCATAATACTGAGAGAGACCTAATTTAGAAAGGCCAAGATCACCCACTGTATCCTGGGCCATCACCAGTCGTCTTGATTTTTGCCTTGCACTGGACTTCAATGTCTCTGGAGGAGACAGTGAGGCTGACAACTTTGTGAAGTTCTACTTCACTTAAATCCAATTAATATGCAAGTCAAGACCACCCTCATGATGTCATTTGTCCCCTTCAAGAATGAAGGATGAGCAATAACTTCAGGATATTGATTACCAGAGAGACATGCATATAACCAAGTCTCAGTTGCCAGATTAACCACCTATTCTTTGAATATAATGAACATTATGCCATATCAGGAGGAAGTAAAGGAATCAATGATCCTTCAAGAGAATGCCCTCTGTATTTGACAAATTCCAAGTTACTCTAAGCTCTCACTACAGTATGGGGACATCTGACTTCTGATCACCACATATCAAGGCTTCTCAACAATATGGGTAAGGACCTGGCAAATTTTCCTGTCTTTGCTGTTTTAGGGAAGTTTTAGTGAAGCCCAGTAGAAAACAGCATTGGTGCGGAAGTATCCATTATCATTAAGGGTTCCATAAACGGGAATATTTAAAATACCAGGAAGGAGAAAAGACTATATCTAATAATACGTATATGGTACTTTAAAATCTCGTAACAACCATGTTAGTCAAATAACATTTATTAGAAATTTGTTATACATTTACCATATGCCAGGTAGTAAGTGCTGGGAATGACAAAAATACAAGAAACAAGAAAGACAATCCCTGCCCTCAAGGAGCTTACATTCCAGTAGAGGAAGATAATACACAAAAGGCTGAAAAATATAGGGAGGTAGGTAGTGGAAGGTACCCTTACAAGAAACATGAAGAGTCAGGAGCAGGGTCAGAGAGAAATGAAGGATTGAATATGCCTTATCCAGACCCTTCTTTAAAATGGATAGTTAGAAGGAATTTACCAATCAGAAGAAAGAGTCACAGGATGGAATGATTTTCCAGGATATGAAAGCTGCTAAATAATAGTGAGAAAGAAGTTTGGAGAATCAGGATTGGAATCAGGAACCCAAAGTAAGATGAAGGAGTAAACATATCTGGTCCGGACACTTTCCTTAAAATGGAGGCTTGGGGAGGAATTGAATTAGCTTTCATCATTATCTTCATTTTACAGAGAAGGAAACCGAGGCTGATGAAGGTTATCATGGCTGACAATAGGTGTCTGAGACAGGATGAAAACTCCTGGGGTCTCCATGACTCCAGGTACAGTGTTCTAATCACTATAGCACACTGCTCTAAGGTAGAGGTGGCTTTTAATACATGAAGATTGTCAATCTCAACCAAGACTCCCAAACCAGAGAGTTTTTGGGCTACCACAATTTCTATTGTGCCACGCAGCATCTACTTTTAGCAGTATTTAATCTCAAAGAAATAATCTTATCAAAATAATATTTGCCTTTAGCAACATTAAGGAAGCTTATATCTTAATAGAGGTTCATGTCTAAAGGTGAATATCCCTATAATGTATCAGAAAAGGGTCCATTGAGCTCATGACCTCAGAGAGGAAAAAGAAGAAGCAAGTCAAATCCTGGAAAAAAATTACTAAAGACAGTTTGGAGATCCAGATGATAAGATTCAGTATTGGTTGGAATGTTAAGGTGAATATTTGGAAACAACAAGTAATAACTCAAATTCCATTCCAAACAGGTCTTTGGGTGCCTTTATGCTTATCCAGCGTGAACACAGTTTCTAGGTAATTTCCTCAGGATTATACTCAAGCAGGCAGCAAATGTGGAGTGAGGCTATTCTGCTCAAGTGTTCCATTGCCAAGTATTGTCTTCCTTCAAACAAAGGATTTTTACATAAAAACTTGAAGATACCCTCTCCACGCTAAGGTAAGAGAGACACTGAAGCAATCAGATGTGAAAAAATTCAATTTCTAAAAGTCACTTTAACTGGAAATATCCAGATAATTACAGAAATAGCCAAATCATGGTTGAATTACCCGGAAAATTGACTCTATTTTCCATTTAACTCAGTGTGTGTAGACATAGGCGAAGTTTAGTTGGATGGAAGCTGCAGTTATATCAATATTCTAATACTCATTTGTTCCCAAGCAACAGGTCCTTATAGGTTTTGGCATGTTTCAAAACATTTACACAGCCATGCAAATTGAGCATGCAGTTAAAGCAGCATGCTACATTGGAAAGATCATTTGTAGGGGAATAGGAGACCTAGGTCTTTGCACTGACTCTGCCACTAATTATCCATGCAACTTTAGGAAAGGCATTCTTCTCTGCTCCTAAGTTTCCAGGTCCATACAATGAAGGGAATTTTTGTCCTTTTTATCCCCAGCTTTCAGCACAGTGCCTGGCATGGAGTAGAGGCTAAATAAATGTTTATTAACTTAATAAGTGCTTATCGACTAAGGTGGTTTCACTTCTAAATTTCATCCTATTCTATTTGATTCTACATACAATTATGGGCAGCCCCAGACTTCAAAACAGATTCTGCCATTCATCCAAAGTAGAAACTATCACTCACTGGATTTGAAATCAAGGAAACTGGATTTAAATCCAGGTTCTGCCACTATGTGACTCCAGGAAAGTCCCTAAGCTTCAATTTCCTTATCTATAAGAGTATGATATTTGGTTTCTTTGATACCTTCCAATCTCTGAATCTCTAATCCTGCTAGGGACTGGACAAAGAGACACCAAGGTCCCTTCCAAACTGAAGTTTATGATCCTATGTTTGTATCATTTGTTTGAAATAATGCATTTTCCCATAAAACCATTTTTCCACATGAAATCAGTATTTCCAGGCTAACCTTCTGAAATCTTTTAAAGCTATAATATAGTTTAAACAATGAAAAAGCTTTTTAAAACTAGTATTGCTAATGTACAGTACTGCAAGTACGTTGAAGTCTGAATAGGATTTCAATGGCTTATTAAAATATATTTTCTTCTTTTTACTTTACCCTAAACTCTAGCTCCTAAGAATGAAGGAACTGAGAAAGATAAAATTTGTGAAAGAAAGCTATAGTGTATGTTTGGGACAGGCTTGGGGAAAGAGAAGGGAGAGACAGAGACAGATAGAGTCAGACAGACAGAGACAGAGACACAGAGAGAGAGACATAGGCAGAGGGAGGGAGGGAGGGAGAGAGAGAGAGAGAGAGAGAGAGAGAGAGAGAGAGAGAGAGAGAGAGAGAGAGAGAGAGAGAGAGAGGACAATTATCTTTCACTGTATCTGACTGACTTGGGACCCCAAACACTAATGCCCACCCTTCTTATAACCAAGATTTCCCACCCTGTGACATATTCTTGGTACCTGGACTCTAACACCCAACCTCTGTACCAGAAGAGAATGAAATGGTCCTAATGGTATGTTTCATTCTCCCACTCAGAGTTTGGACAAAAACAAAAAGTAAGAATCCATACTTCTTATTCTCAAGGACAATAAAAGACCTTGTCCCTGATCTCTGTTAGGCAGGCTATTGATACATTCAGGACTTTTATTAATTCTCTATAAGTTAGAGAGTGACCATGTTAAAATCAGTCGATTATCCAGAAACCAATGTAGATTGACCCCCTTGCTCTCTATCCACTAGACAGTGTGAGACTCAAAAACTGCCTAGAAAATATTCAATCTATTAGTACCCTTGACATCATTAACATTTTGTGACTCATCTGTGGTAAGAATTTTAACCAACATTTCCACGAATGTCTTTTGTTTACTGGATTCTGGAAACAAATTGAAAAGAATTCCATGTATAAGCGTGAATAAATCATGACCCAGGTGTGCTGAAACATCTGACCTGTGCTTCATTACATCTATGATAATAGGGACAGTTCCAAACCTCAGGGAGCTAATGATCCAATTGTGAGGAGAGTATGAAAGACATCTTATAAATACTACTATCTTGTAAGGCAATGAGTAAACAACCAAACTTAAACAACATCTTACCTTCAGAAGCTTAGATTCAACCCCCTTATTTTACAGAAGTGGGAACTGAGGCCCAGAACAATTAAGGAACTTTCACATGATCACAGTCAGTAAATAGCTAAGCTGAGATCTATGTGCTAGATTATTGCAGGATTCTTCTAATAACTAAATCCCTAGTTTCTAACCCACCAGATGGACTGGTAGTATGCCAAATCGTGAACCACAGTAGATTTTTTTCTTACCAAAGACATGTCTAGGCAGGGATGGCACACTCATCCGGTTTGCAGATGGCACAAAGTTGGGAGGGTTGCTAGAATTATAGGTAGTAGAGCTAGGAAACAAAAAGATCTTCTCAGGTTTTAATAAAGGTTTGGGTTGATTCTAATAACATGAAATGTAATAGAAATAAATGCAAAGAATTACACCTAGGTTAAAACTTCCAACTTTAAGAAGATAATATATAGGGAAAAGGAGAGACATGACAAGACAGCCTGAAAAAGATATGTTTTTAGTGAGCCATAAAGTCAATAAGAATCAAAAGTGTTATATAGCAGCCAAATTAAAAAAAAAAACAACAAAAGCCAATGCCTCTTAGACTGTATCAATGAAGGCATTCTGTCCAGGACAAGACAAATAATCTTCTCACTGTATTCTGCCATGGCAGAATCTCACTGTAGTCTCTATGGCATATTGTGCTAATACTAGGCACCACATTTCAGGAAGGGCATTGATAAACTAGAGAACATACAGAGGGAGATAATCAAGATCGTAAAGAGCCTAGGGATCTAGTCATATGAAGATTAAAGAAACTGGGAATGTTTAACCCGGAGAGGTTTAAGACTTAATATTTGTCTTAAATATGTGAAGGACTGTCAAAAGGGCAATGGAATTAGACTTATTCTGCTTGGCACCAGAGAGCAAAACTAGGAACAATAAGTGGTAGCTCCAGAAAGGAAAATGGTGGCTTGATATAAGGAAAAAGTCCCTAACAATTTATATTCCCAAAAATCAAAATAGCCTGCTTTGGCAGGTAGTAGAGTTCCTCTCATATGAGGTCTTCAAACAAAGGTTATATCAGCGTTGTCAAACTCAATGGAAATGGGACCCTGCTTGTCACATACTGACTTAGAAAACCACAAATTCTCATTATCTACATTGTATGGCATCCTATGGAATTTCATTTTAATCTAGCTCCATATTCAGTTTTTCAAGCTCATGAGTAGGTTGGGTTTGACACTTCTGGACTAGATGACTACATATAAGATATTTTGTGGTCAGAATTCTTGCTCAGAAATGGGTTATACTGAATATCCTCTGGGATTCCTCTAACTCTGAGATTCTGTGATCTGTTTTTCATGACATTGTGTTCTATGAGCAGAAATGCCACTGAAAATTACCAACATGACTACTTAAGTGCTAATACAGCAAAATCTTGGCCATTCTATAAAATGGGCTTTTCTATAAAAATGCAAAATGGTAATTTGCATGAAGGAAATACTGGAAGACAATTACAAGTACTAAAAGATTTAACAACCTTAATGTCACTATTATTCTAGTGTATCTTAATCTCATTAAAAATAAAAGTCTATTGCTACAATATACAAAAGAGGAATACTTGCTTATTTTTTTTTAATTTGTTTATATAAAGCTAATGTTTCTTGGGTCTCATTTGCTTTTGCCGCCTTAAAGACTGTCATAAAAGTAGGTCTCCATGCCTGGAGATGCCTCATGGGTATCATATCATATAAGATTCAATTATAGATATGACTTTATTGCATTACATGTACAACTTTGTTGCACAACGACAGATAAGTTTGTTCAAGAATTTGCACCATATCAATGCCAAGAGAGTCTGGGAAGAGGGAGACACATCAGACATGCTAGAATGCAGCATTTGAAGTCCAAATAGAAGAGGGATTCCCTACCTATGGATGTTCTTGTTTATAGATAGCATTGTACTGTTTTCAGGAAAGCCTAGAATTTTCCTTAAAGAATATTCAATAACAGAAATACTCCAAAGAAATCAACCTAGTCATTCACATATGAATTTTAAATGCTTATTGCCCAGATAATGGTGAATAGTGAGATGTGTAATCAGTTGAGAGGGTCCATGAGTATAAATATTATAAAGAAGAAAGATAAGCAAAGATGGTAAGTTAGTAAAAAGTGCTACAGCACAGCCTTTCCCATAACTGCTTCAACACAAATCTAACAAGAATGATTGAAAATTTTTTAATAGTATTTTATTTTTTCGATTACTTGTAAAGACATTTCTAACATTCATTTTTATAAAATTTTCTTTACAAATTTTCTCTCGCCCTTCCTCTTCCCCTCCCTCCATAAAATGACAAGCAATTTGATATAGGTTGTATATGTGCAATCACGTAAAACATATTTCCCTATTAGTAGTGTTGTGAAAGAAGAAATAGAACAAAAGGAAAACAAACACAAAAAAATAAAGAAAGTGAAATAATATGGTTAGATCTGCTTTCAAATTCCATTAGTTCTTTCTCTAGATGTAGAAAAGCATTTGCCATCAGGATTCTTTTGTAATTGTCTTGGATCATTGTATTCCTGAGAAGAGCTAAGTCAATCATAGTTCATCATCACAAAATGTTGCTGCTACTGTATGCAATGTTCTCCTGGTTCTGCTCACTTCGTTTTGTATCTGTTCGTATAAGTCTTTCCAGGTTTTTTTTTCCTGTCTGAAATCTGCCTGCTCATCTTTTCTTATAGCACGATAGTATTACATTACATTACTGTAGCACAATTTGGTCAGTTATTCTCCAACTGATGGGCATCCCTTCAATTTCCAATTCTTTGCCCCACAAAAAGAGCTACTATAAATATTTTTGCACATATAAATCCTTTTCCCTTTCTTTTAAATCTTTTTGGGATACAGACTTGGTAGTGGTATTTCTGGGTCAAAGGGTATTCACAGTTTGATAACTTTTGGGACATATTCCCAAATTTCTCTCCAGAATGGCTGAATCAATTCATAATTCTACCAACAGTGCATTAGCATTTCCAACATCTTCTCTAACATTTGTCATTTTAATTTTTGGACATATTAGCCAATCTGATAGATGTGAGGTGGTAACTCAGAGCTGTTTTCATTTGTATTTCTCTAATCAATAGTGATTTAGAGCATTTTTATATAACTATAGATACTTTTGATTTCTTTATCTGAAAATTGTTCATGTCTTTGACCATATATCATTTGGGGAATGGCTTGTATTCTTATAAATTTGACTCACTTCTCTATTGCCATTTTTATTATATTGGTTTGGCATACCCGTGAGCAACTGACATTTTTCCAATTGCTTAGATCTGACTTTATTTGTATGAGAAGTGTTTTATAATGTCCAAGTATTTTATATTGTCTAAAGGTATTTTAAATGGTTTTCTCTATTTCTTGCTGCTAGGTTTTGTTTTTGATACATAGGAATATTGATGATTTATGTGGGTTTATTTTATATCCTGCAACTTTTTAAAGTTGTTAATTGTTTCAAGTAGGTTTTAGTTGATTCTCTAGACTAAGTATACTTACATATCATATGCAAGGAGTGATAGTTTTATTTCCTTATTGCCTATCTAATTCCTTCAATTACTTTTTTCTTCTCTTATTGCTAAAGCTAACATTTCTAGTACAATATTGAATAATAGTGATGATGATAGGAGTCCTTGTTTTGCCACTGATCTTATTGGGAAGTCTTCTGTCTTATCTCCATTACAGATAGTTTACTGATGGTGTCAAATAATTACTTGTATTTTTAAGGAAAATTCCATTTACTCCTTTGCTCTCTAGTGTTTTTAATAAGAATGGGTGCTGTATTTTGTCAAAAGCTTTTCTGCATCTATTGAGATAGTCATATGATTTTGTTGGTTTTGTTATGTGTATGGTCAATTATGCTGATAGTTTTCCTAATATTTCCTAATTCCTAATATGAACCAGACCTGGATTCCTGGCATAAATCCCTTGTCATAGTGCATGATCCTGGTAATACATTGTTGTAATCTTCTTGCTGGTGTTTTATTTTAAATTTTTGTATTAATATTCATTAGGAAAATTGGTCTATAGTTTTCTTTCTGTTTTTGGTTCTTCCCGGTTTAGAAACGAAGGGTCAATGCTGAATGAGGCTGATTAGGTGGTATACTGACCTAAGTTCCTTTGTTTGGCATGCAAAAGCAAAAGAAAAAAAAAACCATTGCCCTAGTTGAGTGTCATCCCTTCCTGAGCCATTCAAGTCCAAACATGATGTTCATACTGCAAAATTTTGTTTGTCCTGCAAGACAAATTTTGCAAAAAATTTTTCCTCATCCAATGGAGCATATGTAAACCAAGTTACTCGTAAACCAAGGTTTTGCTGTATCTCTGAAAACAGCTGCACGAAACCCCTGAAAATTGTGGCAATATACCTTCCACACCAGAAGCAGAGACCTGCCTTAACAAAGAGCTAAAAGAGTCAAGCAATTGACTGGGAAAATGAGCAAACAACAGAAAAAAAAATGTGACTATAGAATCTTACATTGGCAACAAGGAAGATCAACATATACAACCAGAAAGAAGACAACAAAGTCAAAACTCCTACATCCAAAGCCTCCAAGAAAAATACAAATTGGTCTCAGGCCATGGAAGAGCTCAAAAAAGATTTTGAAAATCAAGTAAGAGAAGTGGAGGAAAAATTGGGAAAAGAAATGAGAGTGATATAAGAAAATCATCAAAAGTAAGTCAACAACTTGCTAAAGAAGACCCAAAAAAATGCTGAAGAAAATAACACCTTAAAAAATAGACTAACCCAAATGGCAAAAAAGCTCCAAAAAGCCAATGAGGAAAAGAGTAATTTAAAAAGCAGAATTAGCCAAATTAAAAAGGAGGTCTGAAAGCTCACTGAAGAAAATAATTCCTTAAAAATTAGAATGGAACAAATGGAAGCTAATGACTTTATGAGAAATCAAGAAATTATAAAACAAAACCATAAATATGAAAAAAATTGAAGACAATGTGAAATATCTCATTGGAAAAACAAGTGACCTGGAGAATAGATTCAGGAGAGATAATTTAAAAATTATTGGACTACCTGAAAGCCATGATCAAAAAAAGAGCCTAGACATCATTTTTTTAAAAAATTATCAAGGAAAACTGATCTGATATTCCAGAACCAAAGCGGAAAATAGATATTGAAAGAATCTACCAATCACCTCCTGAAAGACATCCCAAAAGAAAACCTCCTAGGAATAGTGTAGCCAAATTCCAGGGTTCTCAGGTCAAGGAGAAAATATTGTAAGCAGCCAGAAAAAAGCAATTCAATATTGTGGAAACACAATCAGGATAACACAAGATTTAGAAGCTTCTACATTAAGGGATTGGAAGGCTTGGAACATGATATTCCTGAGGTCAAAGGAGCTAGGATTAAAACCAAGAATCACCTACCCAGCAAAACTGCATATAATCCTTCAGGGGAAAAAATGTATATCCAATGAAATAGAGGCATTCTTGATGAAAAGATCAGAGTTGAACAGGAAATTTGACTTTCAAATACAAGACTCAAGAGAAGCCTGAAAAGGTAAACAGGAAAGAGAAATAATAAGTGACTTATTAAAGTTGAACTGTTTATAGACAGAGGGTACAGAGTGAGTTGGATACGAAGGGGTGATATCTAAAAAATAAAATTAAGGAGTGAGAGAGAGGAATATAAGGGGGGGAAGGAGAAAGGGAAAAGTAGAATGGGGTAAATTATCTCACACAAAGACATGCTTAGCCCACATAAAAGAGGCAAGAAAAAGGTTTTACAGTCGTGGAGAAGAGTGGGGAGGTGAGAGGGAATGAGTGAACATTACTCTCATTGGATTTGGTTTAAGGAAAGAATAATGTATACACTCAATTGGGTATGGAAATATGGTTCTGCTCCCCTCACTCAGCATCAGATCACGTAAGTCCTGGTTATTATGAAGTCTGTCTGCTTCTCTTTTCTTATACCACAATAGTATTTCATCACAATCATATACCATAACTTGTTTAGCCATTCCCCAATTGACGGGCATCCCCTTGATTTCCAATTCTTTGCCACCACAAAAAGAGCTGCTATAAATATTTTTTATACATATGTATGATCTCTTTGGGGATACAGCCCTTCGGGATATAGGCTTAGAAGTGGTATTGCTGGGTCAAAGGGTATGCACATTTTTATAGCCCTTTGGGCATAATTCCAAATTGATCTCCAGAATGTCTAGATCAGTTCACAACTCCACCAACAATGTAACTGTATTTCTATTTTCCCACATCTTCTCCAACATTTATCATTTTCCTGTTTTGCCATGTTAGCCAATCTGGCAGGAGAGATGTGGTACCTAAAAGTTGTTTTGATTTATATTTCTCTATCTTTATATTAAATCAATAGTGATTTAGAACATTTTTTCATATTACTATAGATATCTTTAATTTCTTCCTCTGAAAACTGCCTGTTCATATCCTTTGACAATTTATTAATTGGGGAATTACTTGTATTCTCATAAATTTGACTCAGTTCCCTGTATATTTTAGAGCCTTTATCAGAGACACTGGTTGTAAAAATTCTTTCTCAATTTTCTGCTTCCTTCCTAATCTTGGTGAGCATTGGACTCCTTTCCAATTTGAGATTTTGTGTTTCTATTAAAGTGGATTAAAAAACATTTGATGACAAGACTAGGGAATTTTAGTGGCATGCAAGCTCAACCTAAGTCAACAATGTGGCATGCTATCCACAAAATGTTAATTCTATCTTAAATTGCTTTAAGAGAGGCACGGTGTCCAGAATGAGCCAAATGAAAGTCTGAGGTACTCTGCTTTGTTCAAATCAGCATTATCTTCCACTTTGGGTGTCATAATTTTCAAACTCGATCATATCCAAAGGAGGGTCATCAGGATGCTGTGGGGATCATGGCAAGAGAACTTGTGTTGATTCACCTAGAAAGGAGAAGACTTGGGTAATTAGCAATCACATGGAATAAGAATTAGGGTTTTTTTTTTTTCTAATCACCTTTCCATGCCTTAGATCAAAGAATGGAATTTTCAGAGGCATATTTAGAACCAATGTCAGGGAAATGTTTTTGATTAGGGCTGACCAAAAGAGAAATAAATTGTTTCAGTAGATACAATGCTTTCAGTGTAAGAACAACAAACACAAAAATCCCAGACACTAAACCCCTGATAACGGGATCTTTAAATTTTAGTACTGAAAAGGATTTTCAAGGACATATATCTCAAATCTCACTTAGGGCAGAAACCCCCTTTAGTGCATATCCAGCACATGGTCATCAGGCCTCTCCTCTAAAACCTCTGCTGATAGGGAGTTCACTCCACAGTCAGACAGCACATTCCACTCGGGACACTTTTAATTGAAAGAAGCTTCCATTTTACATTGGCCTGAAATCTTCCTGTTGAAATTTTCCATACTTTGTGCTAATTCTACCCTCAATAACGTCACTAGATCTGTTTACTCATTTTCCTACATGGTTGCATGCCCAGTATCCTCAGTGATTTTTTAAATAACATGACTTCCAGACACCTGGTTACTCTCCCATTTCTGTGCTTCAGCTTTGACAATGTTCGACCTATAATGTGATTGTTAGAACTGGACACAAAAGTCCATAAACTCTCATGGTTGAAAGGGACCTCAGAGGTCATCTAATTCAACCTCGACCTGAACAGAAAAGTCCTCTGCAGCATCCCTGACTATGTAGCTTAAGTGTGCATTAACTTTTTTCAATATGTATATATTACTTATTCATACTGAGCTCATTGTACCTTCAAACCATTTTCACATTAACTGTATCTAAGTCATATTTATGTCATACTGTACTTTTACAGTTGATTAAAACAAATCTAGATGCAAAAATTTACTCTTATGTTTACTAAATTTTATTTCATTGCTTTCATCTTGTTGGGATATTTTATTCCAATCCTGTCATTCTTTTGGTATCATCCATGAATTTCATTAACATACTTCCTATTCTTTAATGAAGCCTATTCTAAAAATGTTTATTTTTTCAGGCCACTTTGTTGCTTCCACCTCTCTCACAAGTGAATGTAAGCTCCTTAAGGGCATGGACTGTCTTTACATTTATATTTATATCCCCAGAATATAGCAAACAAATGCTTTTTTTCCCTACTCATTCCAAAACTTCTTTTTTTTAATTTATTTTTGACATGTTTGGTTTTCAGCATTGATTTTCACAGGCGTTTGAATTACAAATTTTCTCCCCATTTCC
>CM053622.1:574345928-574390703 GCA_028646595.1 Phalanger gymnotis
ATAATATCTGGACCCCAGGAACTGATAGGAACGGAATGTTGACTATGCATTAATTGCCTCTTCGTTTCTGTACCCTAATTACTTCTTTGTTTCTGTACCCTATAAATTCTGCCTTAAACCTGGAGTCGGGGTCTCTCATCCTTAAGATGGAGTCCCTGGCGCGCCAGTAGTAATAATAAAAGAGCTCTACATGATTGGCAATTCCTGTTGTCTCTGGTCTCTTTCCATTCTCATGTTAACGAACCTAACAAAACAACTCAACAACAATATTCATCTTTAAAAGGGGAAAAACAAAATTCTGTTTCTATTCTGCACTTCTTTAAATTACAAATCTGTGGCTTAGTAGCACCTTATATATAGTCTGACCCTCTCCTTTAGGGCTTAATAAAGCTATTGCAAAGAACAATGGAATAAATACTTCAAAACTATTCTCATGAATGTTAATGAAGTTTCTTTCCAGCAATTCACACAGCCAGACTAACACTACTGCTTTACTTCTTGTAAACCTATGCTGGTAGTGGGTTTGCTATTAGGATTGTGACAGCAGATGTAGAAAATCTGCTAGGAAATAAAGCATTTGTTAGGTTCCTAACAACTGGGATAAACTGAGATAGACTAGGTTTGACTATATTTAACCAGGGTATTAAACAGGGTTAACAATGAATGTTTTTATGACTGGCTGGGGGTGCAAGGAAAGTGGAGCAGCTCTGCCTTTCAGCTTCTAGAATTCGGCTGCACCTAGATAGTTCCTGATAACAACTGGCACATTGTGTTGCAAGGACAATCCTTGATAAAAAAAAAAAAAGGCAAAGCTAAGAGCAGGATAAAGAAATCCTAAGGGAAAATTGCATAGGAAAGGAAATAGTATTTCCCCTCCAGAGCAACTAAACCAGAAAGGAGATGGGAATGTTCAGAATTGGGAGCTTAATTGCAGGATCCTTGAGGGCAGAAACTGCATTTAATATTTTGTAATCCCCACAAGTTTTATCAAGCTGTTATGAACATAGTTGTTGAATACATAAATAAGCTAAATACTAGGGCCAATCATTCTTATAAAAGAAAAGAAAAAGAAAAAATTTATTTCACCTCGCTTTCTCCAAGCTTCATCTTATGCATACTGGCAATTAACAAAATGCCTAAAAAGGATTTTGAGGGGGAGGAGGTGCAGGCACTTCTCTTCCAAAAAACCTTTTGGACTCTTAAGAAAGATAAGAGGGAGTGGTCCTTAAGAGCACATGGGTTTGCCACTCCCTCACTCATTCTTTCTAGCAAGCTAAAACATTTTCTGTTTCCCCTCCCTTTGTCTGCCTCAGCAAGAGAGGGGAATCCCTTTCACTTGCTGAGGAGGATTGACCAAGGTGAGTTGAAGATCTCAGCCATGGGTAAATTACTTTGGGCCTGGCATCCCTTGAGAACAAAGGAGCCAGCCTTTTAGACATGCTAATTTTCCTATTCCTAGCCATTAGTATATGGCTTCAAATCATGATTTTATATAATCTCCGTGAAAACAAAATTCAGTAATACCTTATGTGGGCAAAGCTTAATGATTATACAAATTGAAATCTTTCTCACAGTAAATACCCACATTCAATAAAACCTTTCATCACTAACTAATCAGCCCTATTTTCCCAATCAGGTTACAAGTTTCTTTTAAATTCAGCTCCCCACAGTCTTTCAATGTGGAGGATGGGGGAAGGGTGTGGCCAGGAGTACATGGCAGCTAAGAGCAGCAACCCCCACACCTAAATTCCTTTATACAAGTTTCTCTTTCCTAAATTTTACTTTAACTTTTAGCCTCTGCATTCCAATTTCAATCTTTCTTCCCTAGTCTTGACCCAAACTACCTCAAACATTTCAAGTAAATAATAAATTACATACTCACCCAGCTTTTCCTTTTCCCAGTTGCTTTCTTTTTCACCTTAAAACTTAAATGTTAAAATGATCAACAGTTTTAATCACATCCTAAGCAGACCACTGCACCTCTAAAGTGGTCATCCAATTTTTCGTACAGATCCGTTTACTTCTCCTCTACAGTTTAAACACTTGCCTTATGTTAGATAGGCTAACTCAACACAAAATACACAGATTTTTTTTTCCCTTTCGAATCTAACCAACCCTTAATTCAGAGCCCCTAGCCCTCCCGGCTGGCAGCTTCAGCTCTGATTCCTTAGCTAACAATTTTCATACCAAAGGAGCCCATTTCGGTCTCCTAGAGTTAAACATTTTTACCTGAACATAGAACAAAAAAACACAGACAAAACATTAGTTAGACAGACATTTCACACGAACAATTTCAAATTCGAATTCAGACCCACTTCCAACATTACCAGGAGAAACTCATTTTCCCCACCTGAGTCAAATTAAGAGTTCTTTCTATGGCCATTCCTTTCTACTTTGGTACAGCACATCAGGGCCGTCCAAGCACTGAGATTTGCAACCAATTTACACGAGATAGGTTGTCCTTGTCTCCAGGTTAGAAACCCCACAAATTCCAATCCTCTGGCACTCTAAGGCCAGGTGGCTTGGTTTTTTTTTTTTTTCCCTAAGACCTCGCGATCTTAGCTCAGTCCCCCAGTGTCTTCTCAGAGTCCTTAAATCTGTCAGTTGACACTCTTGGATCACAAAGACAGAGGACACTGAGGACTTACCCTGGGTCACACAGCCTATGACTGTTCGTGGCTGAAAATTTCTCTGCCAGCCAATTTCCATTCAGCGCATAGTGCACTCAAATTTCCCCCTTTTTACTTTGCTTCTCTGAGTTCCTCTCCTCCGAGTTTGTGACTTTCCAGTGAGACCAGGCCTGCCCTCAGGCACTCAGCTAGTCGGAGAAGTTTCTGGTGCTGGTGCCCACTGGCTAAGCTCTGAGTCCGGTGCCTGCTCACATGAAGAGTGCAAATCTCGCTGGGGCTTCCAAACTGTATTAGACAGAATTTTTAAATAATAGGAGAGACATCCTTAGGAGGAACAAAGTAAATTTATTTCACAAACCTTGCAAGATTTGGGCACACCTCCATAATGGAGGAGGCCAGGGCCAATCATTATTTAGAATTTGTTGTGATGAGATCTGATTTCTATTAAAATCTACTAACTTCTCCAAAATGTTTTCCCAGCCTGAAGATTTCATCTCCCTAAAACATAAATAAAATAACAAAGATGGCCTGTATTCAGTTCAGCATGCCTCACTTGGATTCTTAACATTCTCCTCTGTTTCTTCACCAATAATATATAATAATATATAAATTTTAGACTTTACAGGGAAATTGGACTTGGGATTGACAGACAAAGTGGGAGGTATTGAAATTGGAGAAATTTCAATAAAGGACTGGTTCAAGTAATAAGAAAGGCTTATTTTTAACCATATGCTTAAGCCAGCATCTCAAATAAATAATAAAGGAAATATGTAGAATAAACACAGCTGCTCTTATTTTTGACAGCTTTCAAATGAATGAAGGTGACAATGAAGCAGGTGAAACCATTTAAGGAGGACCCAGTAATCTAATGCAGCAAGAGGGCATTTGCATTTGATTTTACAAACTGAATGAACAAATGGCTTATTCTATTATCTAGAACAGAGATGGATTGATTTTTCTATTTATTATTATGTTTTTAAGTATTTTTTGCAATCCTGACCAATGAAACCCAATATTACTTTGGTGCTATTAGGAGAAAATTCAAAACAAATATTGCATGTCTGGCTGGAAGCAGAGTCTGAGGCCTGGAGGGTGGTAGCTATCAAATCATGTTCCTGAATTCACTAGCCATAAATTGTGCAAATAAGGCTTGGTGTGGCATCATACTTAAGCTATTTTAATTACCATAATGAACATAGATTCCCAACTTGTCACAAGCTGCCCCTAAGGGAATGTTCATTTCCCAAGAAAGTTCCCAAAGATAGTTGTCCAAATTGAGTGTCTAAATTATCTATTAAGTTGTATTCTAAGAAAGTATTTGTAGTTGTCTTTGTTTTGTATTAATTGAACTCTAAAATGACATGTATAATTAAGGTGAAGTTATGCCTGAGGGCAGTACAACATTCCTCTGGTGGGGATGTATATACTTTCTATCTTATAGTTATGATGCAAGTGGTTCAAATCCCAGCTCAGACACATAGTTTCTGTGTCATCTAGGTAAAGTGACTTAATCTGTCTAAGCTTTGTTTTTTCCCTCATCTACAATATAAGGATAATAACATTTGCAATATTTCCTCTCTTACAAATCACCAGAGAAGTGAGTTATCAATCATCTCCATCAATATAGGATCACCAATTTAGGTAGAGAAGGAATATTAGATGCCATACAGTTCAATCCCCTCATTTTGCTGATGAGGAAGCTGAGACAGAGCAGTTAAGTAGTCACAAAGTCATTAAGTGTCCTGGGTGGGTTTTGAATCCAGGTGTTCTTGACTTCAAGTCCAACACACTCTCGGTTATGCCAGGATGACTCTCATTTCTAACTTCACTGCAGGGTATAGCAAGGGTTTTTGCCGTTCAACTGTTTTCAGTTGTGTCCAACTCTTTATGACCTTGTTTGGAGTTTTCTTGGCAAAGATACTGGAGTGGTTTGCCATTTCCTTTTCCAGGGAAACATTTTGCAGACAGGGAAACAGGTTCACAGGGTAAAGTTACTTGCCTAGGTCTGCACAGCTAGTAAGTGTCTGAGGCTGGATTTGAATTCAAGAAGGCTGGTGATTTATTCACTGTGCCACCAGGCTGCCCTTAGCATGTGTTTAAATCCTCAGAAATTGTCTAATATCTTATCTCGTCATTATCCCTAGCACAATCTCTTCATTATCCTCAGCGCATGTTGAGTTCCTCTCTGGTGATGCCTTTCAAGAAAATGGAGGGCCATGGCCACCACAAACATATACTCTGCATTTCCCCAAATATGACACTCATCCTTAATGATAACTATGAGTTCTCGGTCAAATGAGATATCTTCTGGGTTCTGACTCCTTTGCATTATTTCAGTACATATTTCATTTGTATCCCAGTTCTTGTTTCTGTCTTCTTCTTCACATACTCTAAGTTCCAGTAAGATGGTCTCCTTGCTGATCCTCATGTACAACATTCTACCTCTTCACTCTTTGTCTTTTTCCCTCAGCCTTGGAATGCTCTCCTCTCTCACCTCTATTTTTTGGAACCCCTAGCTCTCACACAAGGCTCAGCTTGAGGGCCTTCCCTAATTCCCTAGGTTGGCAACCTTTTTTTAGTTACCAGAGCATACCCATCATGTTGGAGAAAAAAAGGAAAAAAAGGTTTATTATTATTATTAGCTCAGAGCTGAGATGGAAATGTTCTGAAAGAGAAGAATTGCCTTCAACCACTATTATTGAACACCGTATGGCTTTGGAAATTAGTTTTTGCTGCAGACTTTACGTTTCTTAATGAATTCAACCTAAAATTACAAGGTAAAAGAGCACTTATACATGAAACATCCTGTGGTAAAGTCAATTCAATAGCTAATGTGTGAATCACAATGTCAACCTTCTTTATACACTTTTTGTGCTGTCAAAAATTAAAATGAGCAATGAGAGCTCCATTCCCACAAGATATTAGAGGGATGTATAAGTTTGAACTACAGTTCTAGGATTATTCAGACATTGACATAAATGCGAAAGAAATACCTGCATTTCAAACTCCATTAAATTGAGGAGCTTCCATCTAATCTTCAAATGCAAGTGATTAATCTACAAAGTAACATGTTAAAAGGCAAATATTAAGATAAAAATCTAAAAGAATTTTATAAACATTTTCTAAGTAAAGTACGTGCTTAATTAAAATCGTATGCTTGTTGATTGCTATCGGTATTTGGCAGGATCTACCTCTGTCAAAACACTTTTAAAGATAAAATATGTAAAATATCGTTACATATCAACATCAAAAGATGAATATTTGTTATTGAGTATTATGATAGAGAAAACTAGCTTTGAACCCCAATTAAGGAAAATGTCATTCCCCCCCAAAAAAATCCATCTTTCTCATTAATAGACCTGTATTACCAAAAATGCACTTAATTTTTACTATTACATTTTGAATTTGATCAACAAAAGTTGCGATTTGTTTTCTCTCAGTAAAGAAATACCTATGTAATATCAACAATTTTGCCTGTAGGGCTGCAAAACCTTAACTATTTGTTATCTGTCCCTTTACAGAAAAAAAGGGGAGAAGGGAGAAGGAGAGGATTTCCATTTCAGCTTCTCTTCAGGGCTCAGGAAGGAGAAAGACTCTGGAAAAAAACTGACATGTAAAGCAGCTGGCAATCTCTACCAAGTCTCTATAACTGATTTGCCACACTAGCAGCCAGTTATCTTGATCCCAAACGAAGAGCTCATTCAGTCTATAGCATCTGGTATATATTCTCCTATGTATACTTTCTCTGAATTCTATTTTTTTTTTTTTGCTATTGACTTAGATAAATGGATTTATATGCTACTTACTATGTATGTTCGTTATGGAGCTGGTTTCTGGTGGGAAGTCAAGCCTTAGATACATAGCTTAGGTCCTCCTTTCCTATTAAAGGATAGTGATCAGGAGTATAGATTGAGCCTAAAAATTACTTCCCCTATACTAATGGAGCTGATAGATACATTGTTAGCCCGGCACTCACTCTCTCTCTCTCTCTCTCTCTCTCTCTCTCTTTCTCTCTCTCTCTTTCTGTCTGTCTCCCTCTCTCTCTCACTCACTCTCTTTCTTTCTATGTGTGTGTGTATGTATGTCTGTCTCTGTCTCTGTCTGTCTCTCTCTCTCTCTCTCTCTCTCAAGAAAAGTGGCCAGACTTTGGCCCCAATTTCTTGCCTCCTGGCAGGAATCAGTGTCTCTCTTGGAGAAGATGGAGGGAAGAGATTCTAAAGATACTTATTTTGCTTCCCTGTGAGCCACATCTAGACAAACCCATATGGACATGTACAACCTACACAAACAAAACAATACAATAACCCCATCATACCATTTTGTACCTGTATTTGTGTGGTATTATGGAAAGAGTACTAACTTTGGAGCTGGAGGACCTGGCTTCAAAAACTTACTAAGTCATTTACCAATGTGACCTTTGTCGAATCATATAACTTCTCTGGGCATCAGCTTCCTTATCTGTAAAATGAGGGTTAACCTAGATGGCCTCTAAGACATTCCATCTCTAAATCTATAGTCCAGCTGAGCATACATATAATCCCTGCTACTAAGGAAGGTCGAAGTAGGTATATTCCCTGAGTTCAAAAGTTCTGATATACGGTAGGGCTAAAGGTAATTGGGTACCCATACTAAAAATATCACTAATATAGTCTCTGGGAGTAAGGGGGTGGGAGAGGCCACTTGCCTGCCTAAAGAAGGTAGAAGTCCAGACCAGAAACAAAGAATGTCAACACTTCTGTGCTGATCAGCAGTGGCCCTGTGAATGGATGCTTCTACCCTAGGTGGGAATAAGAGTGGGAATGAAAGTGAGAAGAGGGAGAAGGTGTGTTGGTAAGCAAAATGTGCTCCTTAGCACTTAGTGCCCTTGAAGAGTTTGGCTTTGTTTGTTTTGAGTGTATTTCATTGAGACTTACTAGGTGCTAAGCCCCAGGCCCAAACTACTATTACATGTGAACCATATGTTGGTGTGGATTGGTGACTGGGGTGGGGCCCAAGGTGGGGCTGGCTAACCCCCATTAGGTGTTAACCTAATCTATGTGGATGTGAACCTCCTAGGGTCCTAAGGGGAGGAGCCAACTCAAGAACCAATCACCAGAGCCTAAGCTCTGGTCATTCAGACCATGCTTGATGACTTCAATAACTCTATAAGAGGAGAGAAGACAGCTTAGAGATTGAGATTTTTTTGGAGCCAGAGACAGCTACAACCAAAGCTGAAGATAAAGCCGAAGCAAAGTAGACCAAGGAGTGCTGAGCAAAGGCTTGAGGCCAGTGGGTAATCTTCTTACCGGAAGGGGGAAGCATGAATATGATTTGGTTTAATGCCATCATGTTTTTCTGTGGCCTCCTGGTTACTCTTGTGAGGCAGACTTATTGGGCTTGGAAGCTTTCGACCAAGATATCAAAATGGGGTCGCCGGTTCGTGGGTCTGCTACTTTGGAGCTTGAATAAATGCTTTATTTCTTCTTCCTTCTACTTAGGGAATTCCTTATATCCTGTGGTTCTGAACCATTTAGACATATATATGATTCTTTTTGAAATCATAAATTCTGCCTTCATACTACAGAAGGAGAGGGAGAAGGAAAGGGAAAGGGAGACGGAGAGGCAAAGGCAGAGGGAGAGAAAGGGACAGAGAGACAGACAGAGGAAAAGAAGGAAAAATAGGAGGGAGAGAGGGAGGGGGAGAGAAGGAGAGATAGAGAGACAGACAGAGAGAGAGAGACCGAGACAGAAAGACAGAGAGACAGAGACAGAGACAGAATGATGAGTGACTTCTGCTGTGTCTTCCCAGGAGAACACTTGCTCTTTGAGGGTAGAATCTTTGGGTCCTCAGTGTATATAATACACTACCTGAAACATAGTAGGCACTCAAATACTTTTTTACTGATTTCAGTTATAAATCCTATACTCCTATGACTGGTTATGACACCTACAATGCAGCATATTGGAAAGAAGAATGGGCTAAGAGGCAGGAAACCTGCATTCTAGTACCAGCTTTTCCACTAATGAGCTATCTCTTCCTCTTTTATGTTCTTACTTTCCTGGTCTTTAAAATAAAGAGTTTGTATTAGATAAACTAAGATCCTTTCAAGTTCTGGCACCTGTTTATTTGGGAATGACATCTAGAGATGCCAAAAAAGAATCCTTTTCCTGATCTCATGTTCTTCTGGTTTAATGTGTTGTTTCCCAGAAGTTCAATTTCTGTTTTGGGAGAACTGATGAAATTTCTAGAGAAATTTAAATCACCCCTGAGCCACGTTTTTATACTTTTGAGTTCAAAGCTCCAACTGAACTGGACCAATCATAATGATAATCATCAGAGAAAACTGCAGTGCATAAGCTGAAAATAAGAACTGCCAAAATAAGAACTGCAAAATTGATTTTTCAATTTTTTTTTCATTTTCTTTGACCTGATCAAACAGTAGAGGCTTGACATTTCTTGAAAAGAATTTGGCAAGCATGAGCTAAAGCCTTTACATATAGTATAAATTCATAAATTCTTATGCTGATTCACTCAAAAAATAAATATTTGTTTAGGGAAAGAGAAGATGATGAGGAAACTTGAAACTAAGGGTGTACTGCTAAATGTTTAACTACTAAGAGAATTTAACAATAGGGGGATTGTACTTATATTGCACTCTGAAATTTAATCTGCATTGTTAACATTTTCTCTATCACTTTTTTAAATCTAGAGGATCAACAAAACAATTAATCAAACTTCGATTTCTAGCATTTGTCAATTTCCAGGTGTAAATGCTCACACTGAAAATTTAACAATCAGCTCTCAGGATTTGATTTAAGCTGGCTCTAGCACATCGGTGCTTGAAACCGTCATATGAGGGAAAACTGGATGTTTAAATAGGAGAAGGTTCAGGGGGACATGATTCGAATAAATGAAGAATTGTCGTGTTGAAGACATATTTATTCTGTGCTGTCCAAGAGACTAGAAGTAGGTAGTTAAAAAAGAAATATTTCAGCTAAATTTGGGAAAGAATATTTCAAAATTAGAGCTGCCCAACAATGGAAGGGGAAGCTAAAGAGGTAATGAGCTTAAGAAGTCACTGGAGAAGTTTAAGTGACGAGTCAATAAATTTTTGTCATGTATGTTGTTGAGGGAACTAATGAACTGAGAGTGAGTTTGGACAAGGTTACGTCTAGGATCACCTTCAACTTTAATATGATTCTATGATGTACTGAATGAGTGAATAAATAAATGAATACCTGATTATGTATATTTTAATCACCTAGTGAAAGAAATTGTGCTTATCACATTTTATACATTTATGCCCAAGCCCCAACTTCCCTTTCTAATTTTCAAGCTTGACTTTTAAAAAAAAATCTACTTCAAAAACTACTTCTTTAACTTAGTCATCTCTACAGATTTAAAATGATGAGAGAGCAGGAAATATGTATTTGGAGAAAGTTTACTTTCATCCATTTGTCACACACTTCAAATAGGCATGGAGCTTAAAAATGTCTTTACTCCTTCCAGTCTGTAACTCTGCCCAATAGAGAATAAAAAATTTAAATGAGAGAAAATCAATTATTGCTATGCATTCTTTATTCACAGATACTTTTTTTCAATTAAACTATGCTTCAGCTTGCTAGGTTTTCAAAAGTATATTGCATCATACTAATTGATTTTGGTTTATTGAAATGAAATCTGAAAGTTTACGCAACTATTTTAACTCTATCTATGAGGACATGACCCTTATTCTAACAGCATCCCAATAAAATGACTGAGTTTTATGGTGAAGGGCTCTAGAACTACTTTCTCAACCCCCACTCTGATTAGGAGGTTGAGTCCCTTAAGCAGGGTTCCTATATTTCCCCTCAGTGGATTAGAGGTAAACTTGAGGAGGTTGGGAGATAATCTAATAAAGTTTATGATTCCTCACCAGATTTCTACCCCACGGTGATTATCAGCTTATATCAATTAGTCAACCAGACAATTAACTTAGAAGCATTAATGGAAGTGATATATTTGATACAAAACATTTCCCCCAAAATTGTGTGCTACGCTCTGCCACAAACACATCCACAGAGTCCAGGAGAAAGCAAGTTAAACTTAGTGGTAAAGGTATAACTTACAATTCTGAAAGTCCATTTTGTGGATAGCTAAAGATATCCCCTTAGATGTGATGTAGTTTGTTTTTTTAGATTCCTTGTAGAGCCTTGAATTTGTTTTTCTTCATTGCATCCACTATATCTTTGCTTCTTAATCACATTTACTGCCTTTGGCTATTGCTGTCCCTGGAACACTACTGGGACCCTGATGAAAAAGTCTAAATAATGCAGTATTATGAGTTTCACTGAGATCTTTTCAAGTCAAGGGAGCGGGTGTTCTCTCTCACCACCACCCTCAGTAATTTTTTTTTCCTTAAGTATTTGGCTGGAGGCTTCTACCACTGTGTCCTGGAAAATTCAAATTCTCAATTTCAAACTAATGCACTTGTTTTCTACATACTCCAAAGGGACTGATCAAGTCCCCGCAGCCAATCCAAACTGACTTGCTATTACATCTAGCTGAAATTAGGGAGATTACCAGGCCTTGCTCTCATCCACTCAACAGTAGAGACATATTCTTGCTAGAACTGGGCATGACATCTTGTCACTTAATGGTGTGGGTAGTTAGTTGACTGATGAGCTCAAATGAGCCATGTTCTTACACACAGCACAGTAAAATACTGTTTAAAACCATCCTCAAGTGAATACTATTAAATTATAATGTCCAAGTTTGATTCAAGAGAAGAGATGAGAAAATGTACTTCCCTTCTTTCTTTGCAGAAGTGGGGGATATGAAACTTTTCATATAGTGTCAGACTCCACTGATATGATGGATAGTTTTGCCGAAGTAATCCTTGGGATCTCTGGGATCTAGGAGGGGTCTTTCAATGTCTACTTTGTACCCTTTCCAACTAGGGAGGGAGGGACCACAGAGGAAGGGTGCACTGAGGAGGTATGAGTTTCAGAGCTAATGTCATCTTGCAGAATGGTGAGTTTCCAAAGATCATGAAGTCCAGGAGAGTAACCTGGTGGGAAATGATGAAGTGATGGCCCTGGGTGCCCACCTTAAATGGTGGAGCATCTGAGAGGAGTTCTCCAAAAGCCACCTCCTCTCATCCCTTTTCCTCTTTTCTCATCTTCTCTTCCCTTCTCTTGCTATCTTTCTCAAAACTTTGTTATAAAGAACAATATTATGGATAAGAAAAGAGAAAGGATATACCCAGAAAAAAAGTTTATAAATATATGTCGTACATAATTTATTTTAAAAAATCTATTCATTTCAGTTTAAATGTGTTTTGAAATAATCAGGGACCAGGAGAGGAAAAAGTCTTTGAAGCTCTTGATTCTATGACAAGAAAAGACCTATAGCAAATTTTAAATCCTCAGCCTTCAGAGGATAGCAAAGTAAAGTCAATGAATGGAAATATCTATAGTTTTTACTCATTCAAGGAACAGTTATTATGAACATACTATGTTAAGGGATCTTACACTGAAATTTGGGTTCATTTCTCAGTTGGGAAAAGACAGGGAGAAAGGAAATAGTACAAAAGCTTGTTCACCAGGAAAATGTTTTGTTGAATGGAAGTGAGAGTTGAAAAGAATGGTTGATAAAGACTCCAGAAGTAACCTATTCTACTAAAACTAGCTTCCAAAGATCTGTTCCAAGCTGATCTATAGCATCTGGAATACATTGTACCCATTACCATCTCTGGACCCTTGTCCATGCTGTTTCCTCAACCTGGAAAAGCCTTTTAATCTTTCTTCTCCATCTCTCTGTCTTGGCTTCCTTGAAAGCCCTAATCAATTCAACCACTCTAACCCCAAAAAATCTCTCTTTCTTATTAACTCATAATACATATTATCTATTCTCCTCATTTGGTACTTTTCACACATAATTGTATTATTAGCTCTTCAACCATGTTTTAAAACTATCTAGCCATCTGTCCATCTTTCCTCTAGAACCCTTCCCTTTCTTTAACTATCCTACTACCATCAAGGATACCACCAACCTTCCAGTCATCCAGGCTCTCAATTTAGATGTCATCCCCAATTCGTCACTCTTTCACTCCCAGTATTCAACCTGATGTAAAGATCTATCAATTTTACTTTAGTAACAACTTTTATACACCTCCTCTCTCCTCTGACACAGTCGCTACCCTGGTACAGGCCCTTATCACCTCATACCTGGCCTCTTGTGATAGCCTGCTGGTTGATGTGTGTGCCTCAAGTATCTCTTCACTCTAATCCATCCTCTACTCAGGTGTCAAAGTCATCTTCCTAAAGCACAGGTCTGAACGTGTCACTCTCCTATTTAATACACTCTGGTGGTGCCCTCTAAGCTCCAGAAAAAATATAAAATCCTCTGTTTGGCATTCAAAGCTCTGCATAATCTGCCCCCTGCACCTTTCCAATCTTGTTTCACCTTACATCATGCTCCTCACCCACCCACCCATCTACTCTGCCATTCATTAACACCTACCTTCTTCCAGTTCCTTAAACAAAATATTCCATCTCCTGGATCCGAACATTTCTCACTGGCTAACCCTCATACCTGGAATTCTTTCCCTCCCCACCTCCACCTCTTGTTTTGATGGTGTCCTTTAAGTCCCAGCTAAAATCCCAACTTCTGCAATAAGCCTTTTCCAGTCCCTCTTAATGCCTCTATTCCAGTCCTTCTTAATTTCCTTTACTACCTCTAGTATATTATCTATATCCTCTAGTACCTATCTCTAATTTATCATATATGTATATATACACATACATAACTTACTTGTACATATATCATATATAGACAGAGACAGAGAGATCTTGTTTGTACATAGTTATTTGCAGATTGTCTCCCTCATTACACTATCGGCTCCTTGAGAGGAGGGACTATGATGAGCCCTTCTTTATATCCCCAACACTTAACAAGGTAGGCGTTTAATATGCTTATTGACTGACTGACTAGTGTCTTTCCTTTCTAACTAGGCAAGATTATAAACTACGGACTGCCAGCCAAGATGGTGAAGGAAAGGCAGGGACTCATCTGAGCTCTCCCCCAAACCCGCAAAAAGACAGAATGAGACAGTTTTCCAGCTCAAGACAATTTCGAAGAATAACAGTAAAGGTCAGTTACACCGGAGTGAGAGGGAAACACAGTCCAGCTCAGGTCATGCCAGCAATAGGCTTTGGGAGCCATTGAATCAATAGTGGTAGCTCCTGCTTTCAGAGTTCTCAACCCACAAATGGCAAAGGGGTCAAATAATTGGTCATAAGGAAATTACAGGGGTTGTTTTGCTAGCACTGAGGAAAGACTCTGTTGCTTTTCCTCTACTGAATCAGGATTGTAGTCCTGGGTGGCAGTCCCAGAGCAAGGAGAAGCACTAGCACATCAAAGCTTGTGGGTACAGTGGAGTGGGGACCCTCCTGAAGGTTTCTAGGCCAAAAGAGAGGGCCTATGGTCATTCACAGACCAGAACACAGGCCAGGACAGTAGCAAATAATTCTCCTTATATCATGCCACCTTGGAAGAACTGAAAATTTACTGGTCTCTAGAAATATCTGTGAAAACAGCTGCACTAAACCCCTAAAGCTTGGACAGTATGCCCTGCACTCTGGAAGCAAAGCCCTACTTTAAGAAATATTTAAAAATCAAGCAAAAGGCTGGGAAAATTAGGAAACAATAGAAACAATACAATTAGGAAACAATAGAAAAAAAATTATGACCATAGAAAGTTACTATCATGAGAAGGAAAATCAAAATATACCCTCAGAAGATAACAAAATCAAAGCTTCAAGAGAAAATATGAATTAGTCTCAGGCCATAGAAGAGCTCAAAAAGGATTTTGAAAATCAAGTAAGGGAGATAGCAGAAAAATTGGGAAGAGAAATGGGAGTTATGAAAGAAAATTACAAAAAATGAGTCAATAGCTTAATAAAGGAGAAACAAAAAAAAAAATACTGAGGAAAAAATACCTTAAAAAGAAGACTAAGCCAAATGGTAAAGGAGGTACAAAAAGCCAATGAGGAAAAGAATGCCTTAAAAAGCAGCAGAATCGGTCAAATGGAAAAAGAAGCACAAAATTTACTGAAGAAAAAACTCCTTAAAAAGTAGAATTGGCCAAATGGAAAAGAAGGTACAAAACCTCACTGAAGAAAATAATTCCTTAAAAATTAGAATGGAGCAAATGGAAGCTAATGACTTTATGAGAAATAAAGAAACAATAAAACAAAACCAAAAGAAAGAAAAAAAATAGAAGGTAATGTGAAATATCTCATTGGGAAAACAACTGATCTGGAAAATTAGATCCAGGAAAAATAATTTTAAAATTATCAACTACCAGAAAGCCTGATAAAAAAGAAGTCTACATGTCATCTTTCAAGAAGTCGTCAAGGAAAACTGCTCTGATATTCTGGAACCAGAGGGTAAAATAGAAACTGAAAGAATCCACTTATCACCTCCTACAAGACTTCCCAAAATGAACATTCCCAGGAATATTATAGCCAAATTCCAGAGCTCCTAGGTCAAGCAGAAAACATTGCAAGCAGCCAGAAAGAAATAATTCAAGTATCATGGAGCCACAGTCAGGATAACACAAGATTTAGCACCCTCTACATTAAAGGATCAGAAGGCTTGGAATATGATATTCTGGAGGTCAAAGGAACAAGGATTACAACCAAGAATCACCTACCCAGCAACACTGAGTATAATCTGTCAGAAGGGAAAATGGATATTCAATTAAATAGAGGACTTTTAAGCATTCTAGATGAAAAGACCAGATCTGTATAGAAAATTTGACTTTCAAATACAAGACTCAGGAGAAACATAAAAAGGGAAACATGAAAGGGAAATCAGAGTGTACTTAATAAGGTTAATTTGTTTCCATTCCTGCATGGGAAGATGAAACTTGTAACACATAAGAACTTTCTCATTATTAAGGCAGTTGGAAAGAGTATATATAGACAGAGGGCACAGGTGTGACTTGAATATGAAGTGATATGTAAAAAAATACAATTAAGGGGTAAGAGAAGAATGTAGTAGAAGAAAAGGAAATGGAAAGGTAGAATTCAGTAAATTATCTCCTACAAAAATAGTCAAGAAAAAAATTTACAGTGGAGGGGAAGTGGGGGAAATGAGAGAGAGTCAGTGAACCTTACTCTCATCAGAACTGGCTCAAAGAGAGAATAATATCCATGCTCCATTGGGTATAGAAATCTATCTTACCCTATAGGAAAATAGGTGGGGAAGGAGATAAGAGAAGGGGGTTGTGATAGAAGGGAGGGAAGATGGAGGGAGGAGGTAGTCAGAAGCAAAGCACTCTTGAAGAGGGACAGGGTGAAAGGAGAAAGAAAACAGAATAAACGAGGGTGGAAATAGGATGGAGGAAAATACAATTAGCAATTATAACTGTGAAAAAAATTTAGAGGCAAGTTTCTCTGATAAATAAATGCCTTATTTCTCAAACATAGATAATTGAGTCAACTTTATAAAAATAAGAGTCACTCTCCAATTGATAAATTAGATTTAAAAATGAACAATTTTCAGATAAAGTAATCAAAGCTATCTATAGCCATATGGAAAAATGCTCTTACTATTGATTGGAAAAATGCAAACTAAAACCATTCTGAAGTACCACTTCAAACCCATTAGATTGGCTAACTGGACAGTAAAGGAAAATGACAAATGATGGAGGGAATGTGGGAAAAATGAGACATCAGTGCATTGTTGGTAGAGTTGTGAACTGATTCAACCATTAAGTAGAGCAATTTTGCAACTATGCCCAAAGGTCTATAAAACCATGCATACCCTTTGATCTAGCAATACT
Source organism: Phalanger gymnotis (assembly GCA_028646595.1). NCBI lineage: Eukaryota > Metazoa > Chordata > Mammalia > Diprotodontia > Phalangeridae > Phalanger > Phalanger gymnotis. The sequence goes on from CM053622.1 coordinate 574,362,370, forward strand.
CCTACTAGGTCTATATCTCTAAAGAGATTAAAAAAAAACAGAAAAGGATGCATACAAAAATATCTATAGCTACCCTTTCCCGGTGGCAAAGAATTGGAAATTGAGGGGATACCCATCAATTGGGCAATGGCTGAACCAGATATGGTATGTAATTATGATGAAATACTCTTGTGCTATAAGAAATGATGAGCATGATGCTCTTAGAAAAACTTAGGAAGACTTACATGAGCTGATGAAAAATGAAACGTACTGTGTACAAAGTGAAGGCAATATTGTAAGATGATCAGCTGTGGCTGACAGTTATTCTCAACAACACAATAATCTAAGACACCTCTCAAGGACTTATGATGAAAAATTCTATCCATCTCCAGAGAAAGAAATGATGGTTTCTGCGTACAGATAGAAGCATATTTTTTTTTTTTTACTTTATTTTTCTTGAGGCTTTTTTTTCCTGGTCTATGTTTTTTTTTTTTTTACAACATGTCTATTATGGAAATGTTTTGCATGACTACATATGTACAATCTATATCAAACTGCTTGCTGTCTTAATGAGGTGGGTTGGGGAGAAAGGAAGGGAGAGAATTGGGAACTCAATGTTTTAAAAATGAATGTTAAAATTGTTTTTACTTGTAACTAGGGAAAAATACTAAAAAATATTAAAATAAATAAAAATAAAAAGAATAACCAGAGAGCACTTTATGTCCTCCCCAATACTACAGTAAACCAATTATATGAACATTTTTTTCAAAACTCTCAATACTTTAAGCTTTATACAGCTCTGATAAAACTAATTGGTTCTTTGAAGTCAAGACTTACAAATAAAGTAATGAACTATTATTTTTACAAGTCCTGGGAATGTAGAGACTAGTATGACACTTGTTTTATCAAAAGATAAAACAGATATCACTTACTGAAAGCCTCCAGTTGAATCATACAGTCCTAGGCCCTTAACAATGACACAAAGAACAGAATCTGAAGAATGAGATGCCTAATCAATTTGCAGAAACATGGAAACCCTCAGAGTGATGGGTAATAACCAGCAGGACTTTGTGACCGACAAATCATGTCAAACCAATTCAATTGCCTGCTCTGACAGAGTGACAGGCTTTGCAGATAGGGAGGAACAAGCAAGCATAATATATCTTGATTTCAGTGAGACTCCTGACTGTTCCACATGACATGCTCATCAACAAGGTAGGAAAATATGGCTTGCTGTCAGAGATGGATTAAATTGATTATAGTGGTAGCTAATTGGAGAGAGAGGAAAGTCAAAGACTGCAATTCATGCAAATTTTGAGGCAAGGATAATATGTTGTTGGTTTCGATATGGTCAAATCCAAGGGCAAATAAATGTAATGTTAGTGAGACAGAATCCAACTGGGCCAAATTTAAGCAGGTGAAGGAAAAGATTCATTCAAAATATTTATCAACAGACTTAAAAGGATCCAAGTATCTACCATGTCCCCTGATTGACCTATCATAGTGCTTGGAGTTGGACCACAAGAGATTCATTCCTTCATATTAATAGCTGACATTTATAGAGCACTTTACGATGTACAAATTACTTTAAATCCATTATCTCATTTGATCTTCACAACAACCCTGAGAAGTAGGAGGGTAGTGGAGTTGGAAGGTGGGGAGGGTTACTGGGTGATTAACAGACCTGGAGGGTATAAATAAACTTTGGTAGCAAAGGTACTGTTATCTAAACTGAGATCTAAACCCCAATCAGAGATTAGCACTAGAACCACAGAGGTTTAGGCAGAAGAAGGTCCTCAGAGTCTTAAAGCCAAAAGGTTCAAAGCAGAGGGGGAAGGGCAAGAAATGTATCCCAACAGAGCAAGACCAGGAAAATATCAGGAAGGGAGAGAATTGTGAGACATCTGCTGCTGACTGCTTGTCTCACACAGTATTAGCTGGAGACAGCATCCTGTTAGAAGTCTGTCTTCTTAAATATCCTTGGCAATCTCATAATTATTGATTGATACCACTTTGCCTTCCTAGCTTTTTGCAGTGGGGGACAGGGAAATAACAAGTCTCTTCTCTACTCCTGCCAGAAAAATAGACAAGTCTCTAGAGTCTCTACCCCCTTAAAAAAAGACACATCAGCGCATCTGATTGACTATAGAAATTATCTTTAGTGCCTCCAATTGCCTAAAGTTTAAAATCTTTAACTTAGCATTCAAGGCCACATATGATCTAACTCTAACTCTTACTCCCTTCTCTCCCATACAAATTCTCTATCCAGCCAAACTAAGCTCCCAAACAAAGAAGACTTATGCAGGACCACTTCTATACTTTTGCTCAGGCTATTTAACAACCAACCTAGAATGTTCTTCCAACTCCTTTCAACTTAATTATATCCCACTCATTATTCAAAGCTTAATTCAAATATCAACTCTTCTGTGAAGTCTTATCTAACCACTGCAGCCCGCTGATGCACACCTTCCTCTGAATTGCTAAGAACAAAACAAAACAAAAACCTTATTGCCCATATGATTCATTTGGCAATTAATTGGCACCAACTTATAGTAAAAATAGTATTGAACCTGGAGTCATGAAGACCTGGATCTGAATCTTGCCTCAGAGACTATTTAATCCCATCAAGTCACTTTTGCTTTCTAGACCTCACTCAGTTTTCTCATCTGTAAAATAAAAGGATTAGATTCAATAATCTCTAAGATGCCTTCTAGTTCTTCCTCTATGATACTATGATTTCTATTATAATAATTTCATTATTAGCTGCAACTAATTTTTTTTAATTTTTTTTAAAAAAATTGTTTAAATTTCTTATTGTTGTCTGACTTTGCATGTGTTTATGTTGGCATCATAACAGAAACTCCTTGAAGAATGTAATTTTAGCTCATAAACTTATATTGTATCTATGATTTCTTTGTTTATTCATGGCATAAAGCCCAATGCCTTGCACATGAAAGATACTCAGGAAATCTTTGATTAAACAAAAAGCAATAAACACGTAATACAAATTTAAGTGCTAAAATTGTGTGATGCAGCCATTATACTCTAAAAGAATTTAGAGAAAAGAATTTATCAATGCAGGCTCCACTCATCAGAGTAGTTTCTTGCTTATTTGGTCAGGCATTAAGAGACTGCCTACTCTGCATCCCCACTGACTACAAAAGAATGAGTAGATTGTGCAACCAAACATGGAAACAAATTATGTTCTCTATTTAATTTTTATACTGTGGCTGGATTTATTTTGAGCTTGGCCTGGGAAGAAAACAGAGGAAATACTCTGTTCTAAAGTAATCACAGAAAATAGGTTTGATCCTGTAGATTGGTGCAAAGATTAAGGAAAGGAAGCCTACCTAAGGACTTGCCATACCAGGACACAGCAGAATGTAAAAGGGAATACCAGGATATATGGATAAGCCCTAATATCTACAGAATTAATTCTAAATACCTTAATCTGACATTCAAGACACTATACAATTTTATTTATGGTTTATTTCCTACATGATCTCTCTTCTAGCCACAATGGCCTATTCAATGGATATCCAACACATATTTTTCTATCTTGATGCTTTTTTTCCTCTGCTCCGATTCAAATTAAACCAACTCTCAAAACCTATCATATTCTATCTCTCCTAAGTACTCATTCTCTCACTTCTGGCTCAAGTACTACTTATCAACAAATTATAGCAGGCATATGGCATGTATTTGCTGTCCTAGATTTTAAAGCATTTATCCTGCCTCAACTAAATGTCAGGAATAGTAGATGTACTACACTATTTCTGGGGATAGAAGCCAAAAATGCAGCTTTTCCTTCCCTCAAAAAACTTACATTCTATAGGACTAAGCAGCCCATTCTTTTTACCATTCCTCCTCCCCCTCCCCTACCATGTTGCCTTACACAGAATAGGTGCTCGAGAAATAGTTAAGGCAGCTCTATTATTCACAACCACAAAAGGGCCAGGAATAACCACTTTACTGCTAAACACCAGCCCAAACTCCAATTCATAAGCCCAAATATTAGCCCCTATTCCATTTTAAAAGAGAAAAGCAGAGGTCTAAGTTCTGTGTCATGAACCCCTTTGGCAGTCTGGTGAAGCTACAGACTCCTTCTTAGAATTATGTTTTTAAATGCATAAAATACTTCAGATTAGAAAGGAAATCAAGCATATTGAAATGTTATCAAATTACTAAAACAAAATAGCTCACAAATCTTTGATCTAAGTAGAACTATGATATACCCCTTCTAACTAGTGCAAATCTGTGAGTATTCTGAAATTATAGTCTTAGACATTTGCCAGGGACCCTGAAGAACTAAATGACTTACCCTGAGCTGTATAACAGATGTAGGACTTGAACTCAGGGCTCTGTGATTCTGGGGCTGACTCTCCATCCACTGGATCATGATATCTCTTAGGCTTCTTAGTCTATATATAATCAAAGATATCTAGTGTCTAGAAGGCAAAACTAGAGTGAATTTTACCCAATTCTTTGATTGGTGATACTTCTAAATCTTCAGCCTCCAAATATTTTGTTGGCCCTCTCCAATCAGTAAAAGATGTTTGAATATGTGTGTGCATATATTTCCTTATTTTTAAATAAGGATTATTTATTATATTATTATTATATATAAATAGTATTTTTAAATAAGGATTATTTATTATATTATTATTATATATAAATAGTATTATAATACTATACTGAAAATTATATGTTATGAAGCATACAAATTTAAATTTTTTAAAAATATGGGAGGAAGATGAAATAGTATTAGAACCTATACTCAATAGGGAATCACTGTAATTTATTGGATAAAAGAGAAGTTGCAGAGAATCACTTTTGTAATTATGTGGAGTGATTCAAGAGCGGGGAAAATTGAATTGAAGAGTCCAATTAGGAGGTTGTTGCAATGGCTCAGGTGAGAATTGACGATGGCCTAAACAAGGCTGGTGGCTGTATCAATAGAGAGAAAAGGTAGCAAATATGAGAAGATAGAGGCAGAATTGACAAATCCTGTCTAGGGGATACATGGAGGGGCTAAGGGAAAGTGAGGAGGAGACATGGAGCCTGTTAGAGCCTGGGTGACTGGAAAGGTGATGGGATCCTAGAAATAGGAAAACTTTGAAGAGGAGAGAGGCAGGGATGATGTAATGAGATCTATGATCTGAATCACAATCCATCCAGGCCATCCTGGATATCTCATTCTGTACCACTCAAAATGACAAGGGGGAGGGGAACATTAGAACTCTTAGCTGCCAATTCCCTGTAAACCTAGAGCCTGCTCTTTAAGAGATGTCTTCTTTAGTTAAGAGATGATAAGTGGACAGAAGGTAAGGAAGGGATTTTCCCAAAAGAACCTATATGGCTGTTGTGAGTAATAGTTAGTTTATAACTTCACTAAAGAAAAAAAAAAAGGTCCCAGAAGGAAAGAAGTCAGATGGACTGAGTTGAATAAAAGGAGGGAGGGTGATAAGGGAAGAGAGGTTGTATAGGCAATGAGTCTCATGAGAGGCAACTGCAGAGAAGAAATGTGACTCATCCTAACACCCAACTGCTCATACACACCCATTATCATCAGACCATGGCCTCTTGTGGGAGACTTCAGGTGCCCTCACTTTGAAGACCATGGTTCTAAATTATTGGGAACAGGTGAATGGAGGAAAGGAAAAAAAATTGTAAAGTTTGTATAATGTCTCAGGAACTCATAAAAGGATTTAAAAGTAATTATCTACCACGTTGGCTCTAAAATGTCAATAAGGAACAAAGATGCAACTTGAAAATAAAACAGGAAAAGAGCATTAGGAAAAAAAAGTCTTAAGTTTAAATTCTGAACCCTTCAGCCAAATTGTTAGAAAAGTCTCCTCTCTACTTTCTTTCTCCTTTACTTTTGTCAGTTGCAAAATAATCCAAATTTCAACAACAGTTCAAAATTCTGCTTCAACAAACTTCAATAAAAAAATTTCAATCTGCTTTTGTGAATTCCCTTGCTACGCATCAATAGTGACCTTGGTGAGATTTATGTTAATAAGTTTACAAATATTGAAAATATTTGTATATACAAATACAAAGAACAAAAGAACTTTCTCCCCTGAGAGAGGACGTTTGAGCTCAGAAAAGATAATGCCTTATCTCACCCAAGGAAAAATTCTTCAGTCTCTAGTGTGAGAAAAAGAACATGCTTAAGGAACTGGCTCCTCTTCGTGTTGATGACTTCTCAAAGTCTTTACCTCCCTCCAATGACCTGTCCCTGAAGAGAACCTGGAGATATGTGTATCTTCTCTCAACTCTGAAAGCAGAAAACCCAAGCTCTCTCTTCTTCCAAGTTCTTTACAACTCTAGCCCTTATGTAAACAGGGAGAGTCATCACTCTCTACAAATGAGGAGAGTCTCCTACAAATGGAGTTAAACACAGTCAACATATAAAATGAGAATGTTGTACCAGGTGATTTCAAAAGCTCCTTGAAGCTGTCATAGCATGTTATGCTTCAATGAATAATGAATACGGTCTCTACTCTTGAGTTTATAATCATCAGTGGAGGAGACAAATCATACACATACAAGAATCAGGTTAATGAAATACTACACACAAGTAGTAGCCACCATCCTGATCGTCATGTGTGCTTGGACTCTGGAACAACTATTCTTGAGCAGGATTAATTAAAAGAGATTTTGCAAGAGGTGAATTTTTTTTAAAGGCAGAAAAGTCAGCAACCTGTTACTTGATGCTCTGACCATTTACAACTACTTTTTATGAGAATAAGTACTGTTGGGCACAATTGGCAACTATATTTTTTTCTTCTGGCAAATGGACTGAAAGTCCATTTGTAGCTACAACTACATTTCATATCCAAAGAGATTATATTCCTCATTTTAAATTATTTTAATGTATTCTCATAGCTGCTTTCAAAAGCCACTATCACTTATTCAAAAATGTTCTTTAAAAAGAATAACTGAATAATAATAGAAAAATCCACATATTACTATTTATCATCTTTCTAACATGATTTTTGTGATATTTTCAGGCTTAGCATGATTTTATCTTTTCCATAGAAAATGTCTCCTGTGAAGATAAGTAGAAAGAACCCCTCAATTAATTGATTTATATGCTCTTTATCCCTTCTTTGATCTGTTTCTAATTATCTGAAAACTCTGAAGGCTGACATTCTTCCTATTCCCAATTTCCAGAAAAGGTAATCAGATCAGTAAACTAATTTTGAAAATACAATACTAGAACAGAAAAAATGATGTCTCCTCATCACAAAAGTGATATTTTCTCAGGATTAAAAAGTGAAAAGTCCTTCCCAGGAGCTTAAGCAGGTTAGAAGGAGAAATAAAGAAGTTGAGTAAATATAAGGGGGAAATTGTAGGAAGGAACTGGAGACATTTCAGTGGCAAAGAGACATCCTTCAGAGCAATCAATTCTATATGACTGCAACAACGAAAAGGTAGGATTCATTACATTAGGCTCCAATATGACCTCACCTTTTGGCATTCTGTTGCTGGTCAGTATGATAGTAGGCATTGTCATTAGCTTACCTGAAGATTCCTAATGAATATATGAATATAGAACTAGTCTCCTCCGAATTGACAAGATCTATCCAGTCCTATATTCTGTCTCTGATGGAGGTAGCCAGGAAGCTTTTGTTGGAATGCATAGCAGTAATTCATTTGTTAAACCAAAATATCTTGGGCACCTTCTATATACCTAGCCCTGTGCTAGGTGCTTTGAAAAATACAAAGAAATATGAGAAATGGGTTCTGATATCTTAAAGGTTACAATCTAATTGAAGAGATGACAGTAAACATAAAAAGTGCAATGATGTTAATAACAAAACAATATGACACATTTCAATAGGCAGTATATGATATGCCAGACATGGGATACAGACAGTAAATGCTACTGGAATTCAAAGGAGAGAGGGACCAGGGAAGGTGGGAAAGCTTGATTTGGGCCTAAATGAATGGCTAAGATTTGGAAAGAAAAAGGAGAAAGAGAAGCAGGGAACATATTGTGACCAAATCCAGCAATTTAGAAGTAAGCAAGATATGTTCAGGGCTTAGTAAGGAGAGTAGTTTGATTGGAGCAAATTCTTAGTCTAAGTAAATAATGAGAAATAAGCCTGCATAGATAGGTTAGGATGCCAGTCAAAAAGCAATAAAGACAGGCCAAAGGAAGATGAACACTATCCTGTAAGTAGCCGTAGACAAAGTCATAACTAGGAATTCTGGAATCTATGGCAAAATAAATCAAAGGCTGGGATCGTAGTCTAGGTAACCATTTTCCAGGATATCCATCATCCTGAGATTCCCTTATAGTTTTACTACTCTTTTCAAATAATCAAAATATGGAAAAGCAAATCCTCCCACACTGGAGCAGCCTGGCCCCTGTCTTTGAAGTCTCCTCCAGTAGTAAATAACAGTCAGGAGACAACTTTGATCATGCCACTTGTCTCCAGTTTTCCCAGTAGTACCGACCCTCTTCCCACGCAGAATATGGTCCCGAGAAGTGTACCTGTCACCAGAAAAGCAAAAACCTTCCTTGGGGCAGTTATTCAGTGGAATACACCCCTATTTGCCATTCAAACTCAGACTGCCCAGGAACTGCGCTACACCTGCTCCTGGTAACATGTCCATTCTGTAGAAGTCACATCTCCAACAAATCTTGAACCTATTGGACCCTTTTTCCTGCCATCAAGTCACCTTGACAATTTGAAGTCTGCCACTCCCCTCCCCCAACCTCTATCTTAGATGGAAGATTACTTCAAGGGGAAAGAGGGCAGGGAGGAATAGGGAGGTGCCCCAGCTTAGTTATAGCCGCGATAACAAGAAGTTGATTAATGATTTGGACAGAGTACCAATATAACAAGATAATTTATGTAAAGCGCTCCGTAAACCTTAAAACATTATATTATTTATTATAAGACAAATAGTGGGAAACATCTTGAGACGAGCAGGCCCTTTAAACGTTATTTTCAGAAATTAGGCAGAAAAAAAGAACTTAGTAAACTCGAAAGAGGGCTCTTCAATTCTTAACACATATACAAAAAAGGCAAAAGATATTGGAAGGGGGGGTTAATAATTAAGGAACACTAATTATGCAGCTCTTTAATTGTTCAGGTGTAAAGACAGCATGGTCTAAAGTAAGAGTAGTGAGTGATAGTTGGATTTGGGAGGAAGAGATAGATAAAAGAAACATAATGAGGGAAGAATGGCAGGATTTGGTGACTAAGTAGCTATGGGAGTTAGGGAAGAGTCAGACTGCTCCATGATTTCAAGTCTAGAAGACAGTTAGTGGCATTAACAGAAGTGGGGATGTCAGGAGGAGGAGTCAGTTACATTTCCAAGGGATGTCAATACTAATATGCATGGACACAGAATCTGGTATAGAGGCCATGTGGCTTCAAAGGTCAGCCCTCTGCTGACTTTCTTTTTGCAGGTGACAGCTGTGTTTGATGCATCTGACAGCAACCTTCACCCGTGAATTACTAAACAGGCCAACAGAGACCTGGTGCCAAATACAATCCATCATCTCTACACCATGACAGGCTCAATCCTGAGAGTCACCACCTCTGGGGAACAAACATCTTTGACCTCGGGAGATAGGAACAATGGGCTGGCAGCCTTGATGGCTTGTCTGTACAGGTCCATACTCCATCATAGCTCTACAACCTGTGAGAATCAGAGCCCTTCCCCCTTGAGGCACCAGTATATTGGAATGTCACAGATAACAGGAAAACACACTGTGCAGGTAGATTCAAGATCTTTGGAGGAAACTATACCTGGAAACCGGGGCAGGACATAGACCCCTTAGTCTCCACTCCCACTTAACTAACATGTTCTTATAGCCATAAAAAGATCTATCAAAAAAAATCCCAGAAGCCTGAGTTTTTAACTATATTCTTTCGATGAATACAGGCAAACCAAATCAAAGGAAGCATTATGTGACCCTGCAGGGAGGCAGCCTACTGAGGAGAAGAAATCAAACTAAAAGACCAGATAGAATAGAAAAGGATTAGATTCTATTGTTCATTCTGTGTGTAGGGTGTCATAAAGAGAAGAATGCTCTTCTGCTTTCCCCTCATTCTTCTCCTCTGCCTCGTTGTTTGCCTCTATCCAGGCCTTCACCTTCTTGGTGGGTAGACTTGCTCAGCAGTTCAGATGGCAAGAATGACAAGGCAGACAAGAATGATCAAGCTCCACTCAGCAGGCAAAGAAAGTTCTAATGAAGCCAGAACATTGATCATAGCTTCAGTGTATGGATGAAGTGCATGTAAACAGGCTAAAGAGGCATCATAAGCTGTGATCTGAAGGGCTCCTCAAAACACCCCTTACCAAAAATATCTTCTGTATCCTGAGATTCCTATTATATGTAATTACTTTTAGCTGAATGAATAAATGCATGAATAATAAGTCATTCATTAAGTACCAACTCTATGCCAGGTCCTATGCTAGATTCTGCAAATTATTACATCATAGTAAGAGAGACAACAAATATAGGATAGTGGTGATGGAGAAAGAGAATTCTCTTCTGAGAAATCATAGTGGTAGTCACCATGTCCTTTCCAGAAGCAATTATGGGACTTATCTGATTTCTATTCCTACTAAAATGAAGCTAAAGTCCCTACTAAAATTCCTTATTGAAAGGAGCACAGTACAATTTATCAGCCATTAGTATTTTAGAGATAGGGACTAGAGCTGTAATTTCGTTGGTACAGGGCCCTTGGAGATAAGAGGATCCCTTTCCTAAAGCAGGTCAACATCATCTCTGCAATTTAGAGAGCTGCAGAGACTATTCAGAGGTTGTGTGACTTATCTAAGGGCACACAGCCAGAATGCATCGGAGGTGGGCTTGAACCAAGGTCTTCCCAGATTTAAGGCCAGCTCTCTAGTGCCTTCATATGAATGAATTTGTAAGATTAGCCTGTGAGACTGCCAAATCCTGAGGGAATGAGCTAGGACAGTTATATTTCCCCTGGAACAAGAAAGAAACAAAATAGTGTTTATGTATTCTAGGGGAGAGATGGAAATAGAGAAAAAATAACTGGGAAGAAAAGGAAGAAGTAGGGACTAGAAACTCCTAGCCTTTATATCTGATATTGGGGGCTATAATGTTTCCATTAATGCAAATTGAGGGTCCCTCAAAAGCCTCCCTAGTCTTCATTAAAAATAGAAAATAAATGAAGAAACCCCACTATCACTCCTCCTGACTTCTCTTATCCACATGAAATAATCCCAATTATGTAGTTCATTGACCTTTCCTTGAAAGTAATTTTCCAATCCTATATTTATATTTATTTTTCTCCCCTGATATGCCTCTATTTCTCTTTTGTCTCATAAATTAGGAAGCCTGGGTTTCATTGTTTGACATTGGGTTCATTTGGAGTGAAATCTCATAGAATTTATTCTTTTTTCCTTCATTTTTTAATTGAAAGTTCCACCCACACATGAGTTAGTCTAGCTTTACCTTGAGAAGTATTGAAATCATGCTGGAGACTTGCTGATATTAGTGAGTTGCTAATATCACTTCCTAGGCTCCTGAGTAAAAAACAGCCACAACTAGTTTCCACCTTTCTCTGACGTTTACTTGACTGATAGACTGGAAAACTCAGAGCAGGAGATCTTCCCACGGTTGAATCAACTCAAGGTGTCTTTGATGTATAACCTTGTTCAGTATCCTCTCCTACTCTGCCCCCCCCATAACTAAGTAAATCTTTTGTTAGCTGTTTAATAAGCTTTTTCCCAATCATTTCATTCCAATATCCAATTTGCTCATGCCTCCTTGCATTCCATATGCAGTATAAACTATCAGAGGACTGACTTGCATCAGGCCCAACCTATTACAGGATGGAGGATGACAGAGAAAGACAATTTCGAAACTTTTTCCCCAATTCATTTCAACAAGCTATTTATTAAATGGCATTATATATAAGGAAGACAAAGACAAAAATGAAACAGTCCATGATCTCAAAGAGATGACCTTAGACTTTGGGGGAAAAAACAGATAAACATATAAGTAAATAAAAATAAATACAAAATGCTTGAGGGGGAGTTTGCTTATAGTGAGGGTTAGAAGCATTAACAATGGGGGAAGTTTGGTTTATGTGGAGAAAGATTTCAGGGGCATTTTTTTCTCCTTTCTCTATAACACAAAAGCCTTGGTTCACCAGCACAGGGTTCTTTTAAGACTTAAGAACAAGACAGGGATTCAGGTAACATTTGTTCACGTCCTACTGTGTGTGAAGTGCTAACAGGCATTCACAGTGAGGTATTGGCCATTTCTTGCCCACGTTTACTCAGTGCCAGCACAGGCCCTGATGTCCTGTTGTTTGGTCATTCTCCCTCACAGTGACTAATAATGAAACGGTTCATTCTATTTGTGCGACTGAGAGGCTGACAAGTGGACATGAGGGAATGGAGCTGCTGGAGGCAAGTATGGCCAGACTCAGAACCATGCTTGATTATGTGCCAAAGCTCTAAGTAATTTATGATGTTCCAAGGAAATGATTCTGGAAGATGGATTAGAAAGGCAGTCCCATTTTGTTGGGACTCTTATTCTTCCTCGGCTGGCTGTTATATCAGGTAATAACACAAGGTTGAAAATTATTACTCAAAAACTTATAAAACCCAAGTGACTGTCTAGTATCAGAAACCCGTTAGGAACATCAGTTCCATAACCTATTGTATTAAGACAAGAGTCTCAATTTCTGAAATTCTAAGATGTTACCAACCAATCAGCAAGCATTTATGAAATACCTACTAAGTACCAAGTACTGTTTTAAGAAAACAAAAAAATAGACCAGACTTTGGCTTCGAAAATTTTTCATTCTACTGGAGGAAATAACATATACACATATAAAGAAATGCAAAAAATTTACTTGGTGAATAGACCATAAATTCCAGAGTGGGAGAAAAACTAGTGCCTAGGTTAGAGGTAGAAGGAAGGACTGGACCAGAAAAGCCTCATGGAGGACATGACACTAGGACTAAGTTTTGAAAGGGATTCAATTTTAAAGGTGAATTTGAAGAGGGAGTATGTTCTGGTACTGGCTCTGGAGTCAGAGGATCTGCAGTCCTCTGAAATTAAATCCAACTTCTCAGGGAGAAAACCTGTGTGACTAGTGAATTTACTGAGGCCTTAGCTCCCTTGTTTATAAAATAAAGGGGCTGGATTAGATACCTGAGGTCTCTTTGAGTCATAGATCTATTATCCTGATCCCAGAAAAGTAGCCTGGAGCCAGATTATGAAGGGCTTTAAATGACAAACATAGGAACTATTATTTTCTCCTAGGGAAAATAGAGAACCATTGGTATTTTTGAGAGACATGATTAGACATGCACATTAGGAATATTACTGTGAAAGCTGGGTTAAAATTAATTGGAAGTGGAAAGACTGGAGTCAGGGTTAACACAATTAGTGAAGAGGGATGAAGGCTTGAACTAGAGTCACCACCCTAGAGGAGGGAAGATAACGGATGCAAGAGATACTATGGAAATCAAATGGAGTTGGGAACTGATTGGATATAGGTAAGGTAGAAAAAAAGAGTTGAGGATAACCCCAAAGTTGTGGGACTGGGTGACTGGAAGAATGGTGGTACCCTTGTTAGAAATGGATGACAAGAAGAAGGGTGTATTTAGGAGAAGAGGTAATACTTTCTGTTTATAACGTGTTGAGTTTGGTGTGTCTATAGAACATCCAACCCCTCATCGTGGGGGCTACAGCTCAGTGTGCAGCCATTGGTATAAGTATTGAGATTTCTCCACACTGCTCCAGGCCCCCCACTAAAAGCAAGGCTCCCACACATGCATCCTTTCTTGCAAGCCATTTCCCTCTGTATTGGCAATTATGGTGGGACTTTTTTTTTTTACTGTTTTAGAATGCTAAATTAATTAAATGTCTTTGATTGAGTCTAGCTAGGTGCAAAACCCCAGGCTCATTAGCAAACTAGTTCGCTAGTTTGAGAGAGGCAGGAAGCCCCCAGGGTTCTAAGGGAAGTTGCTACGACCAGAGCCAATAGTATGCGCCTAAGTTCTGGTCGATCAGATGACATATAAGGACAGTATAAAAAAGAGAGAACAGTTATTTGTTTGGGACTCTCACTACTGGAGTATGTATATATATATATATATATACACACACACACATATATATGTGTGTATGTGTGTATGCATATGTATATGTACATGTACATGTACATGTATATGTATATCATATATATGAAATTAAGCATTTTCATCCTGTCCAAGCAGAGGGGATAAACAAACTTTTCTTTTTGAGAGAGCAATGGGTTTCTGCTATTCTTCTAAATACTTTTTAAAATCTCAGCTAAAGTCCCACCTCCTGAAGAAACTTTCCTAGTTATTCTTAATCTTAGAACCTTCCTTTAGAAATTATCTCTAATTTATCTTCTATACAACTTGTTGTATGTAGTTTTATATGTTGTCTCTCTCAAAAGATTATAAATTCGGTGAGGATAACAAATGTTTTTGCCTTTCTTTGTACACATTTCTGGTGCTTAGCAGAGAGCCCAAAATGTTTATATGAGGTGTTTTTTAAAAACTTATTGATTTAATCTCCTAGAAAAGGTGGGAAAGCTTTCCCCTGCCTCCTCCTCCTCCCAAAGTCCCCCCAAAATGCCCATGCCTCATGTTTTGAATCAAAGAATCAAATATAACTTTATTAGAGGGAGAGGAAAAATGGCATACATAATGGATTTAGACTCCAAAGACCTGAGTTTGAATTCTGACTCTGTAACTTACTATCAGGATAACTCTAGGCAAATGACTTCTACCTTCTCCGGGCCTCAGTTTCTTCCTGCATAAGGAAAGGAAGTTGGACTGTGAGGTCCCTTTATAACTTTTAATCACTATGATCCCATTTCTGGCAGCTGTGAGAAATGTAGCTTTGCATTTTGCAAAGCTCAAGTCATACTTAAAAATCAAACATTTTGGAGACATTATTCAAACCTGGAAAAGTAGCTAAAGTATAATCCAATAGTGCGAGGAACAAAAAAGGTAGATTAATTAATGATACAATCTGACTTGGATGCTACTGAACCTAGCCCAAGAACCAGAAATCTATCAGGAGAGCAAGGGCACAGTACCTTCATGCTCAAGTGAGAGAGGATATTTTTTCTTTTTTTTTTTTCCAAATTGACTTTTTCTCTGGAAAAAAAACAGTTTCAGGGGCCCAAAAGTTATTTTTCCCAGTGTCATATCTATTATTTCCTCTAAGGCCAGTTCTATAATCTTCACCTGAGGGAAGTAACAAGGGGAGAAATAAAAACCATGTACAAGTTTAGCAAGTGAAAGGGATCTCTTTCAAAATTCAAAACTTCATTTTAAATAGAGCATTCCCCAAGTATCTCCCTTGCATTATCAAAAAGAAAACTGTCTTTAATATTTAGAAATCAAAGTATTTTCCTTTTGACTCCATGAAAAACAAGTTTTCTTCTACAAATGGGTTTTCTTAAGAATTCTCTATAGTGCTGGGCATGGTGGCACATTCTTGTAATCCAAATTACTCAGGAGACTGGTGGTTCTTTTAAGCTTGGCAGCTATGAGCTGCTCTGGTCAAATGTGATCAGGTGTCTCCACTAAGATTGGCACCAAATGGTGAACTTTTGGGAATAGAGGATCACCAGGTTGCTTAAGGAAAGGGGAATGGACTCAGAATAGAAATCAAGCATAGTAAAGCCTCTGTGCCAAGCAGTAGTGAGACCAGCTTACAAGTAAGTAGCCCTTATGCTTCTAGCATAGGCAAGATGGAGAGACCCAATTAATTTTTTTTAAATAAGAGTTCTATGCAGTCCAAGGAAAAATGAGTGTTTACAATGAAAACCCACATGGAAAGCTATTCAGCCCATCCCTAATTCATCCCTGATAACTCCTTGAAAGGAGGTAATGCATAGCAAGCACTGTTCTCCTAGCTCCTGTATAATTAATATCAAGATACAACTATGTTTCTGTCTATTTGGGCAGAGAGAGATAATATTAGTATCAAGAGATCTCACTAAGACATTTCACAACTAGAGGGAGAGATAAATTAAATGTGCACTAAAAGTTTAATAGCCAACAGTGAGTGTACTTTGGGAACCCTGATAGGAATAAGCACAATGACATAATAAATTTTTTCTTGTGGGGAATGTTTATTTGGAGCATTAAGCTTTGACAATTCTTGTAAATCCAATCAGTTTCCTAGCAATTAATAATGTTAAATTGCTTCATATCTCTGTAGATAAACATTACCACCTTTCTTATCATTATTGAAGGAATACATAACCCAACAAAGTCTAATATAGGATTTTCCCAAATTTTTTTCAAGTAATTTTGAATAGCGATAAAAACAATATGTAATCTTTGCCAATGGTATCAATTAATTAGTACGTACTTATCACATTGACCTACCATTGTGCTGCATGTTATGGAAGACGAAGAAAAATTTAGCGAATGGATTTTGCCCTAAAGAAGCTGATCAAAGATGTAAGTATAAGACAGGTAGACAATGAACTAGTCAACAATCAAGCATTTAATAAGTACCCCCCTATGTGCCAGGCACTATGTGAGACACTATAAAACAAAAGTTTAAAACCAATACAAAAACTCATGGTATCAATTGGCTATTCATACCTGTAGAAAGAATAGACAAAAAGTAAAATTAATTAGGACTCCTACTATAATGCAAGGAGGCAAATTTGACCTCATAGATATGATGGATATGTGGTGAGATTAGATCCATACTAGAATATGGTTCTTGAAGGAATAGACATAAGGACTGGGGCTATGACTTCATCGGTAGAGGGAACTAATTCTCAGATGAGGAGGTCATCATTTCTCTGTAATTTATATAGCCTTATGGAGTCACCTAGAACTTGAGAGGCTGCATAAATTGTCCAGAGGCACACAGCTAGCTATGTCAGAGTTAGAACTTGAACCTACATCTTCCTGGTTTTGAGGCAGTGCTCTATGCAATACACCACACTGCCTTTCATAGTTCTTGAAGGGTGAAACATATTCCAAAACAAAAAACCAGGATAATTAAAAGAGGGATTAGTGAGAGTAGTGCTGTATTTTTTTAAAGATATTATGTGAGAGTGGATGGAGAATGGGGTAGGAATTATTTAGGTGCAGATTAATAAAAGTAGAATCAAAACTGATATTGTCATGGGAATATATTCCCAGCCACCTGTGTAACAGAAGGAAATAGATGAGAAGTCTGGGAAATATATCACAAGCCTGGCCCAGAGACATGACATAGAAATGGTGAGGGACTTCAATTATTTGGAACTCTCACTCTCTCTGCCAAAAGAAGAGCAGCTAATAAATTCTGAATGGCTTTAATGGTAACATACTTCTTCAAAAAAGTGGAAGAACCAGCAAGTAGAAATTCTATTTCAGTCTGATGCTCACCAATAGGGAAGAATTTGTTGCTGGGGTAGAAATGATGAAAACCTTCTGGGAAAGCAACCACTCTTTCTTAGATTTCTTGATAGAGAAAGAGAGGACAGCCAAAAATAATCCAATATTCCTCCTAGTTTTGGAGAGAGCATATTTCAAGGGATTCCAAGAAAGGACAGATAAAAAGAAAACCTATGGAATAAAATTTTGTGGGGGAAGTAAGTTTAGGATAGATGTCAGGTACTCAACAATAAAATCTGAAGACATAAAGATAATTCTGATGATAATAATAGTATGTATGTAATGCTTTAAGATTTGCAAAGGTATTTACATTCATTATCTCGCTTGATCCTCCCAACTACCCTTCAAGGTACATGCTTTTACTAGCCCCATTTTACAGATGATAAAACTGAAACAAATAGCAGTTAAGTGATTTGCTAAAGTCATACAACTAGCAAATATCTGAAATATATTCAAATTTCAAGTCCTCTAAGTTGATTCCAAGTCCAAAACTGTTCACTGTGGCCTGTCATGGAAAAGGGAGAATTGTCTGAAGGTAGGAATGAGGTTGCATCAACCAACTTGGATTTTAAATGCTACATATAGGAGATGGAAAATAAACCAATTCCAGAAGAAGAATGAAAAAGGATGGAACACTACAGTTAAGAATATTGTCAGGAATGCTGCAGCTTAAAATGAACTAAGGTTAGTGAGAAAATCTAAGGACATTAAAAGATTTTGTTTAGATTTTTCTAAAGCTATATTGAAAAACAAGAGGACGATCAAAGGGAGGATTAGACTACTGATCAAAGTGGATGAAATGAGGATGACTGAAAACAGAAAGAAGACAGAGATATTAAATGCTTATTTTATATCTGTTTTCTCTGCCAAGGAGTCAAATCTTTGGATTCCTAAGGACAGAACAGAAATGGCTAAGAGGGAATTAGTACCCAGTGTAGTAGATTGAAAAGAGTTTGAATTCAAATCTAAGAAGCAAACAAGGCAATCTCAGCCTTTCAAGAATTTATATTTTAAGAGGGAAACAATAAATAAAGGCGAGCTAGAAAGTGAAAGAGACGTTTGTATGGGGCAAGGAGACTGGCACAAAGATGGAGAAGTCTAGAGCAGGGCTATCCAAAATGTGGCCCGTGGGCCACATGCAGCCCCCAGTGTGATTTATGCAGCCTGCCTACAAGCATAGAAATTTACATAAATGCTTTAGTAAGCTGAGCTACCACAGAGCTCTCACTTAAATGGCAAATCAAAAAGTATTGTCTATTGTTTCAATAAAAACCTAAAGTTGGACAGCCCTGGTCTAGAGCGTGAGTTGAGCTCGGAGTGAAATGATCACTGCTAGAGCTCCTCCTAAAGTGGGGGTCTGAGCAAGGAAGCCACCAATCAGGACAGGAGGGCCTTAGTAAAGAAGTTTCTCCAGGATGTGAAGGTGGGTGGTAAGGATATAGAGAAGTTCAAAGATTTACTCAGATTGGGAGTAAAGACCAGCTAGTTAGTTAGACTGGTACTCCTCCTGAAATGGCAGGCCAGGTGACCAATTAGGGACCTCTACATTTTCTAGATTTATCAAAGAATTTGATAGTCTCATAATTTTCTTGTGGAAAAAAAAATGAAGAGGAAAGGGGAAGTAAAATTATCAGAGGTTAGAAGACGATTTACTTAAATAATTCTAGAGATCCAACAATTAAGCAAAATAACCAATAACTTCATAAAGAAGCATAATTTAAAATAAACCCCCACTATCAATATTGCATCTGCATATCCCTGAAAAAGACACCCAACAGTAAAAGATTGAAAGAGAGGAAAACTCTAGCCAAGGTAAGTGAGCACCATGTCTGCAATATAAGTTTTAGAGTTGCCTATAGCAACAGGGACCACTAAATCATACATAATGATCTGCACATTAACTTAGAAAATGATATATTATCTATTTTATTGCATTTTTATTCATTTTGTTAAATGTTTCCTATTTTAATTTGCCTTGGGCCATACCAAAGAGTGTTGTGGGCCCATGAGGACTGCAGTGGTTGACACTTCTGGTGCAGAAGACTGGCCTAGAAGTTTGAGTGACTTGCCAGGGTCACAGCCTATATGTGTCAGAGATGATGTTGGAACTTCTATCTTCCTGGCTTAGAAACTATCTCTCTTTCTTTACTCCATGCTTCCTTTCTTCTGCTGAACATACTTCAATAAAATACAACAGGGTTAAATATAATGTCTTTTACTAGGGTTGGAGACCTAGTCTACTTTGTGGGGGAAACTATAGTCAATCATGGAGAGTTTCCTCACCAGTGGACTGAGAACCTAATGATTATACTTTTTATGGCTGAGGAGGAAGACTATCACACCCAAGAAACAAAGAAATGAAAAAAATGGCTCACAGACCTTTGTAGCTTCCACTTTTGCAGTGATTTAGCAGGAAAGGGGATGAATTGTGCTAAGTCACACAGTTTTTAGACCATCGACAAACTTCTATCTGATTAATGGGATTCTAAACCCTGAGTGAACGTACTGCTGGAGGAGCTAAATTATGTCAATCTTGTTATAGATGAAAAGAGAAGAAAGTTGCAGCTGAATGGAAGAATAGCTCACAGATACTGCATAGAGAATCAAATAAAGGGGTTGACAGAGTGGCTTTTGTTGTATAACCAGAGGCTACAGACAACATATTTCATGGGATTTGGTCATCACATATTGTACTACTAACAATAAGTATTTGCAAAAGGACCACCATGATTAGTGGTTTTACATAATGAAATCTATTAATAAGGACAAAGCATTAGAAAAATTCTATGAGGAACTTGATAAGATCCTCCAAATTAAATCAATACATACTCTTATACTTGATTTCAATGCAAAGCTGTGACACAGTGAAGATCGGAAGAATTATATTGGAAATATGATTCAGGAGAAAGAGATGGGAGAAGCTGGAGGCTTATATCATATATAAAAGCTTAAAGTCTCTGTTCATGAAAACTATCCTTTAAAAAATAGCATGGAAAATAAAACTGACTACATCTTAACAAACAAGAAAATACATAGCATTGATGAAGGAAGTAAATGTGAGTAGACCGTAGGTATACATTGACTAGTCAGAGTTAAGATCAGAATGTATAAAAAGAATAATGAGAAAAATATAGCATACAATTAAAATGATATAATCCTGAATTAAAGTGGCTTACTTAAAATGTTTAAAATGAGAAATCAACAGCAGAAATGACATCAATTCCAATTATAAATAATTATGTATGGAAGACTAACCAGTAGAAGTTAATGCCAATAGTAGACCAAAGGAGCCCAGAAAGCATCTTAGACAAGATCTGACTTAATTTACCAAAAGGAGAGAGATGGTTGCCAGAAACACCACTTAGTTAGAATAGAAAGTATCTTAGGAAGAATCATAATGCACAGTTATGATCAATAGCTTATGATAAGCAGAGAAAGAGGTGAAGTTTAAAGAAAGCTGGGTAAAAGATCTAGCTAAGCAGAGCTGTAATGAATGCACTGAAGGATGGAAAAGGAAGGAAAGACTACAAAAGAGAAAGATTTGCCAAAACAATTTTAACCTACTATGTTTTCTATCAAGGAGAGTGAAATCATCACATGTGGACCCTAACATCATGGTTCCCAGGATGTTCATAGAAGAGGTAGAAATGGAACTAAAAAGAACCAAGAAGGGGAAAGTAGCTGGATTAAACCAAATATATTGGCTGTTCCAAATGTCTTAGTGCAGTTTTGAGCTACTAAAGCTTAAATCTGCCTAAGATTTTTGGAATACCTTGTATATAAAAGAGTCATGGTGGGGGTGGTATGACTGCGAGAGCCTCGAGGGACCAACAAAGTATTCAAAGAAATAGCTAATACCAAAAGTTTAAAAAATATTTTGTAATGTTAATAACAAAGGGAGAACACCAGTAAGATAAGCAAACACTACATCTAGTTTCTCATCAATATGTTCTTTATGAGATTCATCTGTATATTAGACTACTGAGTTCCATGGAAATATTTTCCTTTGTGGTCCTTTGAATGACCAAGTAATATGAGTGTTTTTAAAGTTAAATAATAAATCGTTAATACAAGTAGTATTTTTATAGTAATGTGAGCATTCAACCTATCTTGTCTGTGAAACACCCATGATCAACATAACAGAGTATAGGCAGTAACTCAACTGATATCTCTCAACATTCCCCTCTGAACATTTTTTTAAAAACTACTCAAACCAAATTTTGGATCAGCAGAGCCAGCACAAGGCCAAAGTGAAACATTCTTCCAGCAGTGCTTCTAAGATGGTATGATCCTGGGAGAGGTATGGTCACTGTTCTCTTAGTCTGTGCTCTGGTCTTACTCAAGAAGGGCCCCAACTCTCCTGCAGCTACAAGTGCTCACTGCTGAAAACTTACAGACTACTACAGAGCCAGGAAAGACTAAGACATAAACTCAGAAGAAAACAAGAATGTGAAAACAGCCACCAAAAAAAAATCTCAAAAAAAAGTGCTTAATTGGACCCAAGCCCCACAAGAACTCCTGGAAGAGTTAAAGAAAGAGATAAGAGTGGAAGAAGAGAGATATTCAATTTCTAGTAGCCAAGATGGTGGAGTAATCAGTAAATTGTCATAACTTTCCAATATTGACCTCCAAGCAACCAAAATATAATGCTCCCAAAAATTCCTGGAATGACAGAACCACCATAAATACAGGGTGAAACAATCTTTTAGCCCATTAACATTAATATCATAATATTAATATAATAATATGATATAATATAACAAAATAAAATTACAATTCTACCTAAATTAATTTACTTATTCAATGCCATAGCAATAGAACTACCAAAAATTATTTTATAGCACTAGAAAAAATAAAGAAATCCATCTGGAAGAACAAAAGTTCAAGAATATCAAGGAAATTAATGAAAAATTACAAAGGAAGGTAGTCTAGCAATATCAGATTTCAAATTATATTACAAAGCAGTAATCACAAAAACTGGTACTGGCTAAGAAATAGAGTGGTAGATCAGTGGAATAGATTATGTATACAAGATGCAGTAGTAAATGTCTATAGTAACCTAATGTTTGATAAACCCAAAGACCCCAGCCTTTAGGTTAAGAACTCACTATCTGACAAAAATTGCTGGGAAAACTGGAAAACAATAGGGCACAAACTATGTATAGAACAACATCTCATACCACATACAAAGATTAGGTCAAAATGAGTACATGCTTTGGACATGAAAGGTGACACCATAAGCAAATTAGAAGAGCAAGGAATAGTCTATCTGCCAGATCTATAGAGAAAGGAAGAATTCATGACCAAAAAAGAGATAGAGATCAATACAAAATGTAAAATAGATAAGTTTGATTATATCAAATTAAAAGGCTTTCGTAGAAACAAAGCCAAATGCAACTATTAGAAGGAAAGCAGAAAGCTAGGAGACAATCTTTATAGCAAATATCTCTACTAAAGGTCTCATTTCTCAAATATATAGGAAAATGAACAAAATCTATAAGAACACAAGCCATTTCCCTATTGATAAATGGTCAAGGGACATGAACAGGTAGTTTTCAGACAAAGCAATCAAAGCTATCTATAGGTATATGAAGAAGTGCACTAAATCACTTTTGATTAGAGAAATGCAAATTCAAACAACACTGAGGTACCACCTCACTCCAATCAGATTGGGTAATGTGACTAAAAAAAAAAGAAAATGGTAAACGTTGGAGAGGATATTGGAAAATTGGGACACTAATGTACTATTGGTAGAGTTATGAACTGATACAACCATTTTCTGTAGCAATTTGGAACTATGATGAAAGTGCAACCAAACTGTGCATACCCTTTGATACAGCAGTACCACTACTAGTTCTGTATCACAAAGAGATCATAAAAAAGGGAAAGGGACCTACATGTGCAAAAATATTTATAGCAGTCCTTATTGTGGTAGCAGAATTTTGGGAAATTGGGGAATGACTGAAAAATCTGTGGCATAAGAATGTAATAGAATACTGTTGTGCAACAAGAAATGATGAACAGGCAGATTTCAGAAAAACCTAGAAAAACTTGTATGAACTGATACAAAGTGAAATGAGCAGAACCAGGGAAACATTGTATACAATATCAGCAACATTGTGTGATGATTGACTATGAATGATTCAGCTCTTCTCAGAAACACAGTGATCCAAGATGAATACAAAGGATTTACAAAGGAAAATGCTATCCACATCCAGATAAAGAACTGATGGACTCTGAATACAGATTGAAGCATAATTTTTTTTTTGCTTACTTCACTCTTTTTTATGTTTTTTTTTACTTTTGATCTGTTTCTTCTTTCACAACTGGGACTAATATGAAAATATGTTTTACAAGATAGTACATATATAACCTAAACCAAATTGCCTACCAATTTAGAAAGAGAGAGAGAGAAAAATTCAGAACTTGAAATCTTGTAAAAATTATGTTAAAATTGCCTTGATATGTAGTTGGGAAAACAAGACACTATTAAAAATTTTTAAAGTGTTGAAGAGGAAAAATCGGGGGAAATGAGAGTGGTATAAGAAAATTATGAAAGGAGAACTGATAGTTTGGTTAAAAAGGGGGGAAGCCAATAAAAAAACAACCAAAAGAAATTAACACTTTTTAAAAAATCACCTACTGGTAAAAGAGGCCCAAAAATTCACTGAAGAAAATAATTCCTTAAAAATTAGGATTGGGTAAGTGGAAGCTAATGACTCCATAAAGACATCAAAAAGCAGTAAAACAAAGTCAAACAAACTGAAAAAAATAAAAGATGGGAAATATCTCATTGGAAAAACAACTGACCTGAAAAATAGATTGAGGACAGATCATTTAAGAATTATTATGCAAGCTGGAAGCTATGATTTAAAAAAAGAGCTTAAACATTATATTTCAAGAAATTACAACTCAAAATTGCCATAATTTCTCAGATCCAGAGAGTAAAATAAAAATTGAAAAAATCCACTGATCATCTCCTGAAGGAGATCTCAAAATGAAAACTCTCAGGAATATTATAGTCCTGTTTCAGAGGTCCCAGGTTAAGGAGAAAATACTGCAGGGGGCCAGAAAGAAAAAATTAAAATACCATGTAACCACAATCAGGATCACACAGCTACCATGTTAAAGAAACAGGGCTTGGAATATGATAGTCCAGAAGACAAAGAAGACAGGATTACAACCAAAAATAACCTAGCCAGCAAAACTGAGTATAATCCTTCAGGGAAAAAAAATAGACATAATAAAATAGAAAACTTTTAAGCATTCCTGATCAAAAGACCAAAGCTGAATAGAAAATATGACATTAAAACAAAAAACTCAAGAGAAGCGTAAAAGGGTAAACATGAAAGAATAATCATGAGACTCAATAAAGTTAACCTCTTTACATTCCTATATCAGAGGATGATACATGTAACTCTTAAGAACTTTATCATTTTTAGTGCAGTTAAACATCTATATTGACAGAGGGCATGAGGGTAAGTCAATTATGTTGGGATGATCTAAAAAAATGAAGAAGTGAGAAAGAAAGAAACACTGGGAAAAGGGGGAAGAGAGAAGTAGAATAGGAATTTTTTTTCTCACATAAAAGAAGTATACAAGGAAGAGCTTTTACAGTGGAAAGGAAATTGTGGGTAGAGAGTGGTGAGTAATGCTTGAAGCTCACTGTCAGCAGAATTGGTTCAAAGAGGGAAGAAAAAGTCTGCATATTCAGTTAGATATAGAAATCAATCTTACCCAATAGGGAAATAAGGGATATGGGGCAAGGTGATAAAATGGAGGGTGGATTAAGGGAGGTAGTGATCAAAAGCAAAACAGATTTTGGGGGAGGAACAGCATAAAAAGAGAGAAAAGTTAAAGAGAAGAAAATAGGATGGAGAGAAATACACATAACAATCATAATTGTGAATGGGAATGAGATAAGCTTACCCACAAAATGGAAGTGGATAGCAGAGTGTATCAGAAACCAGAATCCAACAATATGTTCTTTACAAGAGACACACTTGAAACAGAAAGAAACATATGGAGTTAAGTGCTGGAGCAGAATCTATTATGCTTCAGTTGAAGTAAAAAGGCAGGGGTAGCAATCATAATCTCAGACAAAGCAAAAGCAAAAATAGACGTAATTTAAAAAGATAATCAGGGAAGCTAGATTTTGCTAAGACATAGACAATCGAGCAATATAAAATTTTTTACAGCATTTGTCTAATAAAAGTCTCATTTCTCAAATTTATAGGGAACTGAGTTAAATTTATAAAAATAAGAGTCATTCCCCAACTGATAAATGGTCAAAGGACATGAACAGAAAGTTTTAAAAGAAGAAATCAAAACAATCTATAGTCCCAAAGGGCTATCAAATCATGGATACCTTTTAACCCAGGAATACCACTACTAGGTTTGGGTGCCAGAGAGATCAAAGGAAAAGGAAAAGGTCATATACATTCAAAAATATTTGCAATATCTCTTTTTGAAGTGGCAAAGAATTGGAAATTGGGGGGATGCTCGTCAGTTGGGAAGTAGCTAAGCAAGTTTTAGCATGTGATTGTGAAAGAGGATTATTGTGCTTTAAGAAATGATGAGGGTGATGGTTTCAGAAGAAAGAAAACCATGGCAAGACCTATATGAACTGACGCAAAGTGAAGTGAGAAAAACTGGAAAATCATTATGCACAATAACAGCAATGTCATAATGATGATAAACTGTGAAAGAGTTGGATAATCTGATCAATACAATGACTCAAATATCCAAAGGACTGATGAGGAAAAAATGCTTTCCACCTCCAGAGATGTGATAAACTCTGACAGCAAATTGAAGTATAATTTTCTCACTTTATATTTTTGTGATATGAGTAATATGGAAATATGCTTTGCATGATTTCACACATATAATGGATATCATTTTGCTTGCCTTTTCAGTAGGTGAGGAAGGGGTAGGAGAGAGGAAGAGAATTTGGAACTCAATTTAAAAAGAAAAGAATGTTTAAAAAATGCTATTAACAAAACAAAGTGGAAGACAGAAAAACCTTTTTCAAGGATATGGCTTAGGATAAATCATTCCTTGAGAACCCACTCTACAAATACCAAAGTAGTCTCCACATTCTAGCAATATCGGAACCTTACCACATCCTAGCATATTCCTATCCAAACAAGACAGGAAACTATTTCAGTGTTTTAAGACTATGTTCATTAGAGGGCAAATGAGTTTTCCTTAAATGCAATTTTGATAATTTTTCATATGACGGGAAAAGGAAAAGTCTTGCCAGGAATGGGAAACAACATCTATAAGGTACAGAGAAAGGAGATGTACAAGGAATACTTAGTAGACCGCTTTGGTTGGAACATAAAGTGCCATGTTCAATCAGTCTGGAAATATTGTTTGGAAGCAAATTGTCAAGGGCTTCAATGCCAAACAAGAGTTTGTATATTATCTTGTAGGCAAGAAAGGACCATTAGAGTTTTTGAGAAGGTAGGTGATGGTCTATTGCCACTTTTCTTACTATTCTATTTCATTAAATGCCTTTGCTTAAAAAAGAAAGAAACAAACACTAAGTGATTAAACATTTCCTCTTTGATGGTGTTCTTCTATTTGTGTTATATTTTCCTATTTAGTTAACTTTTATGACAATATCAATTAGCACATAACTATGGATCAAGGTGAGTGGTTTTTTTCCCTCTTCTCTCCCCAGTTGACCTGTCTATACTTGTTACTTCTCTGGTTATCCATTGTGATCTATACTCCTCATGAAGGAACGTAAGAAGTTCTCTATGTACTCTAGGTGTGTAAGTGCATATGTGTTTTCTTCTTCACAAATAAAAGTATCATTTTTAAAAGGAAAAAATGAGGTTCACAATAGAGTGTTGGTCATACCAACCCACCCTTCTCCTGATATAAAATAATAATTAAAAATCCAGAGTAAATTGAACATTGAAGGTATAATATACATTTCTATGTCAGTCAAGAACTCATCATGATCTCAGCATCATGAACAGCATCATGATCTCTTATAGGAGAAGTAGAAAATATAAGTTCTCTTCTTAAGCAACCTAACAATCTCTATTGTATTACCATTTCTTGGAAGAATTTAAGGAGACTTTTACCATCTAGTGAAATGATGTTGATATTAAGGCTTTTGAAAAGCATAAGTGGGGGCGGATCCAAGATGGCAGCTGGAAAGCAGGGACGAGCGTGAGCTCCCCACCAAGTCCCTCCAAAAACCTATAAAATTGGCTTTGAACCAATTCTAGAACTGCAGAACCCACAGGGTAGCAGAGGGAAGCAGGGCTCTAGCCCAGGACAGCCTGGAAAACTCTTGGTAAGGTCTATCCCTCACGGAGCTGGGAGCGGAGGGGAGCGGAGCTGAGCAGAGGAGAGCCCAGCGTGGGTGGCGCCAACCAACCAGACCAGGAGCTGGGCAAGCATGCCCTAGCACCCTGAATCAGTGAGCTGCCTCAGTTACCAGACTTCTCAACCCACAAACACCAAAGAAAACAGAGTAGGAGTGGGAAACAGAGTAGAGTGGGAAAAGCTGCTGGGGACAGGAAGTTTGTGGTTTGGCCACCACCCTGGGGGCAGCAGAGGTGGGGCAGCTTTAGAACTACAGCTGCAGTTGCTTCTGGCCCCAGGCCCACCTGGTGGGAGGAATTAAGTGGTGGATCAGAGCAGGAGTGAAGAACATGCTGAAGATCTAAGTCCAGTCCAGGTTGGGGGTTCTTGGGGAAGGAGGAGTGCTGGTGAGGCAGAGCTGGCACATCCCCCCAAGTGTGGAAAATAGAACTCTTTAGTCTATAAGCCATCATACTCAGCTGAAAAACTCAAGGGTCAAGTAAGTTGGCTGGGAACACGGCCAGGCAGCAAAAACACACCCAGATTCAGTCTCAGACTTTGGAATCCTTCTTTGGTGACAAAGAAGACCAAAACATACAGCCAGAAGAAGTCAACAAAGTCAA
>CM053622.1:574391203-574408307 GCA_028646595.1 Phalanger gymnotis
GACTGGGGAACAGGGCAACCAGAATATACACCACCTTGGAGTGGGGGGGAGGGTAGAAATGGGGAGAAAATTTGTAATTCAAACTCCTGTGAAAATCAATGCTGAAAACTAAATATATTAAATAAAATTTATTAAAAAATAGCATAAGTGGCAGGTCAGAGGAGATCCTATTCAACAAGTGACAAAACTCTCTAGATCCTTTCCTCAGCGGTACAGTAACCCAAATTTGACATAGAATATAATCCCATCTCATTTTTCCTGCTCCCTGCAGCCCCAGCCCCCATATCAGGAAGCTGTGAAATCCCTCAAGCTTTTCTGTGGTATCTACCGATGCCTTTGGTGCAATTGTCCCAGCCAATAGACAATGGGTGTGGCTTCCTAGAAAATCCAAGTGTTTATTTTTAGATCCAATCAAAATTGTGGCAGAAATGTGGGTCTGCTGTGATTTCCGTCCTTCATCAAAAACATCTCTCATTTCACAAGCTTTCTTTCCTCCTGAATGGGAGTCACTGTATTCATACTAAATATAAATGTGATTGAATAATGATAGTAAAGGAAAGAGTCAGCTCAACCTTTTCATTATTCACATGCCTTCCAAATTTCACCAGCCAAATATTGCTACAATAATGGATCCTAAGTAAAACATGTTGGAGGTGGGGCAGGGCAGGGGAAGTGGAGTGTTAATGCATTTCAGCTATATTTAGATCTAGACAGTCTATATTTAAGCCCCAGATTCAACAGGACCTGGCATTCTTCCCTCTGTGGCATAATCATGGGTCGTAGAAAAGTCTATCTCAAAAATTTCCACCCATCTTTCTGAAATGACTCTTAATTTGGGACTTAGAAATAAGAGACCCTTCTGTACATTTTCAGACTTTTTCTTAAGTTGCAGAGTATTAGTCTACTTTATTATCTGAGAATGCTTTAATTTTGTGAAGATTCTACAGGAATATTCTGAAATATAATACTGTGAAAATTTCTTGACCATTTGCGAAATCATATATTTTATACACACACACACACACACACATACACTCAAATTCTGGGATCTATGATCTCATTGATACAGATGTTTCCTACAATGATACAGATTGCAACAAATCCTGTGGTCATCCTGTGCAATTCTTATCTATGTTGTCGCAAAAGTTTGCCAAAGGGGTCCATCCCACGTGCTGGTAGCCATGTTTACTTTGTTCTTACATTCGAGAATATCAGGGAAGTACAAAGGCTCTCTTCCAGTTATCCTGCCTTATGTCATGTGATTGGCTCCTCTTTTCAATCATATGTCCTTTTGGTGATGTCTCCTACTTTAACTCTCATTTATAGTTTCTTACTACAATCTGTTCCTACCCTCCACTACCCTCTTAGTGATAGTTATTATAAATTCTCTAGAGACTAATGTGACTAGGTCACAGTCATACAACAATGATAGAATGTTAGCATAAATATGATGGGCTTTTGTTTCTGGGAGAAATTTGGGGTATATAAAAATCTTTCACTATTTATTCATTGTAATACAGCATCCCTTCCTCCACCTGTTTAATTCTGGGTATATTAATTTGCCATGTTTGTTGAAGACACAAATATAACTATAAATACATATATACATGTATGCATATGTATGTAAGTGTAAATATATGTGTCAATTAATGTAAATAATGAATTACATTAAATGATTGCATTATTCAAATTTACACTGCATATTTCCAATGGTCTGGAACCAATCAATATACTTTACATAATTAGAATACCAAATTGTATGAATTTTAATACATGCAGATACTTCAAGGGAATCATTATTTGCACTACTTGACACCTAGCTCTCTCTGTGTGTAGGCTGTTCTTCAGTTGTTCAGGCATATCCAACTCTTCATTACCCCATGGACCATAGCATGGCCCTTCTATCCTCCACTATCCCTTGAAGTCTATCAAGGTTCATCTTCATTGTTTCCATGATACTATCTATCAGTCTCATTTTCTACCATTCCCTTTTCCTTTTACCTTCAGTCTTTCCCAATATCAGGGTCTTTTCCAATGAATCCCCATCTTTTCATTATGTGGCCAGAGTATTTAAGTTTCAGCTTCAGTATTTGACATTCCAGTGAATAACCTGAATTAATTTATATAAGTATTAACTTATTTCATGTCCTTGTTGTCCAAGGGACTCCTGAAAATCTTCTTGAGCACTACAATTTGAGAGAGTAGATTCTGTGACATTTGGCTTTCTTTATACTCCAATTCTCACAGTCATTGCTGCTGGGAAAAAAAAACATAGCTTTGGTTATATGGACCTTTGTTGGAAAGTTGATATCTTTGCTTTTCAGTATGCTGTCCAGATTTCTCTTAGCTTTCCTTCCAAGAAGCAAGCATATTTTGATTTCATGTCTGCAGGTGCCATCTGCAGTGATCTTTGAGCCCAAGAATATAAAGCCTGACATTGTTTCCATTTCTTCTCCCTCTATTTGCCAGGAAGTGATGAGACCAGTTGCCATGATCTTAGTTTTTATTTGTTTGTTCATTTTTATGTAGAGCTGTTATACTGTCCTCTTTCACCCTCATCAAGAGACTTCTTAATTCCTCTTTACTTTCTGACATCAGGCTGGTATTGTCTACATGTCTGAGATTGTTGATATTTCTTCTGGCAACTTTAATTCCAGATTCCAGTTCATCCAGCCTGGAATTTTGCATGATGAATTAAATAAATAAGGTGACAATATTCAGCTTTTTCTTACTCCTTTTCCAATCTTAAACCAATCATTTGTTCCATGTTTGATTCTAATTGTTGCTTCTTGGCCCACAAACATGTTCTTCAGGAGACAAGTAAGATGATTTGGTACTCCCACCTTTTTGAGGATTTGCCACACTTTGTTATAATCCATGCACTCAACAGCTTTAATATAGTCAATAAAGCAGAAGTAGATTTTTTCTGGGGTTTCCTTGCTTTCTCCCTAATCCAGCAAATGTTGCCAATGGAGTTTATAATTTCTCTACCTCTTCAAAAACTGTCTGCTTTTCCGGTAATTTTTCGTTTACGTATTGCTGAAGCTTAGCTTGCAGAATCTTAGGCATAACCTTCCTGTTGTGTGAAATGAGCACAATTGTTCAGTAATTTAACCATTCCTCAATGTTGCACTTCTTTAGGATTGGGACATAAACTGATCTTTTCCAATCCAGTGGCCACTGTGGTGTCTTCCAAATTTACCACATAATTTACCAGCATCACTTTAACATCATCACCTTTTAGGATTTTAAATAACTCAGCTACATGTTTGTATGTACTGGTAGAGGATCTCTATAGGCAATCTAACTACATGCAGTACACGTAACTACATAGTAGACATTCTTCATCCACCTGTTTATTTTAGTATAGATGAGTAAGTCAAACTCTTACGTGGTTACAAGCATCTCCCCATATTCCCAGAAGTTTCTCATTATCCAGAAACTTGATAAAACCAGTACAACATCATCTTCAAACCAAAAAATGTGAAGGAACTCACCACCTATAGGGAATCCTCCTTAAACATGGAGTTTAGACTGGGTTTCCTTCATGATAGTGGTTAAAAAATTTTAAGCATTACTTGATGTTAATGACCAAAGGATCATTGAATAAAGTTATCTCTTATATTTGAAGGAATGTATTTTTCTTTTTTCATATTTCTACCTTGTGGGAAGAAAAGCCTTTAGGTGATGTATTGTAGTAACAAATAAAGTACTACTTATACAATCAACAGATCATAAGCACTGTGGCATTTTATATTCTCTGAATCTTTGGTCACTTGCTTAATGGCAAAGATGAGATTTACTGTGAAATATACCTTTCAAAAGCCTTTCTATTCCGTATTAATACCGTTGCCAAGGATGCCATAAGTGCATGTGTAGATAGTTCTTATAAAAATTTCATATAGATGGGATAGTTGGCATGCAGACTGATAGTGCTGATGTCTTCTCAGCTGATTTTTTTATATTGATAAGATCCAAGATATTCCGCCCTACTTTTGCTACCTTTCTATCCTTCAACTACCTTGTAATGGAACTCCACTAATGCCTGAATAATCATGTCACTTCCATCATGGATCTCCTTCATGTACACTTGTTCCAGTCCAGTTGCTTCTCCCATCTTTGTTCTTAGAGTGCCATTCATATTTTCTCTATCAGCACATCTAGGACATGAAATTTAGAGGCCATTCTGCTTTCCTTAAAGGTGAAAAAACATTTTAAATCTGTACAGATCTTTTCATTTATCTTCGTTTCATTATTTTTCAATCTTTATTTGTAAGTGTCTTTCAGGACGATTTAACCTGGATTTACCCTGCACTGCTTCTCGGCTTCATTTTTTTGGAGGGGGGTGGTATTATACTGCTTATAATTTTCCATCATCTATATCTGTAGCATTTTACAAACCATCTTACATTTAGAAGCAGCATTACCTTTGGTGGACTTATCTTTCCACTAGGCAATTCAATTATTTGCTGACTAAAGTGACTTTTAGACTTTTTTAGTCACTTTGTTATGTCATTTGGATTTTATCAGTTAAATTTGTGTAGGAAGGGATTATGGTCTACTTTTATGTCCTTTCTTCCATTCATATCCCATTTTTCTAATCAATAAATATTTAAATATGTCAGAATTTGTCTTAATTCCATGTTAAATCTTTTTTTTCTCTTTTTTTCTTCTTTCTAACTTTGCATTTACTTTGATAACCAGTCAGTGCTTCAACTGTACACAGACAACTGATTCAGGAATGACTCCCACATAAGAAACAAGTTTTTACTATCCTTTAAAATATAAGCAATGTTCATTTTTGATATTTTTAGTGCTTATTATTTATAGTACTCTCCAATTCTTTTCTTGAAAATTCAGTTACTCATGATACAGAGATATAAGGCTTCTATGTAAATTGGAAATCTTTAGCCTATTCATTCCAAATATCAAAGATATGTTTTGCCATCTAAAAATATTCCCACCTTTACAATGAACTTCCCAGTATCACAGCATATGTTGCTTTAATTTGAAGGACATTATCAAGTCCTTCAGAGAATTTCTTTACCTCCTTCATCCTCAACAGATATGGATGTAGAAGCCAAAATTATTTTCATGGTAGTCTTCTTGCACATGAAATGTTTTAGGGCTATGTTGGTCTCCTTGTTATGCCAACTTATTTACACTTTAAATGAACACATCAATAAAAATGAACAAAGTTCTCAAAGGACATTTGTTGTTGTCATCTTGGTATGCATGATAAAACCAACTCTGCTGACTCCTTCATTTGGTCTCACCAAAGATCTGTCTTCTGGTTTTGTTTATAATGAGATGGTCGAGATTGATTCAATTTAGCTCCTCTAGTGGCATGTTCACTTGCCAGTCACTAGACAAAGATCTCATATATAGAATATCTGTAACCAAGATGATCCCAAAACTGTGATTCTTGGCATCCTCTGCCCCTCCCCTGTGTGTGTGTGTCTCTCTCTCCATATACATATATATATATATATACATATATACACATATATACACATATATATATACACATATATATACACACATATATATTTTTTATTTACACACACATACATGCATAATTTTGGATTGTTAGTTTGGGTATTTGTTTAGTAGCACTATCTCTCTATATATACATGCTTATATGTGTATATATACATTATATATATATATATATCATACATACACATAACTGTTTAGTAGCTATATGTGTCCATATACTTAAATACACACACATTTGCTTATTAGTGCCCTATATATGCACCCTGGAGCAAAGCCTCAGGCATCCTTCCTAGATATAGCTCTGAGGGATAAAATTACAAATCGTCAAAGGGATAAATTGAAGTGCCTTCTGCTTAAGGTGTCTTTGGTAATTTCATGGTATCTGAGAGTCTGATTTATTTTAAGTTCCAAAGACTTCCAATGACTTCCACTCATCTGGGATAATGAGGCTCCTTATTCAAATCCTTTGTCATGGCATAATAGTTTGAGTAATAATTCTGCCACTCACTAACTATGTGACCTTAGGCAGCTTCCCTAGACTATGCTTCATCATTTAAAAAATAAGAGGTTAAGCTGGATTATCTCTAATGTACTGAACTATAAGATTCCATGATTTTACACTCTAATTATGTTGATCATAGCATTTTATCACCAAGTATCATTAACAGAGGCAGCTAAAAGACATAGCAGAAAGAGCACTTGACTATAAATTAAAGAGAACACCTAGATTCTAGTCCTGGCTTATTATGAATTTGGGCAAGTCAGTCTACTTCACTAGGCTTCAGTTTCCTCATCTGAAAAATGAAGAGATTGCACCATGGTCTCTAACATCCTTTCTGGCACCGAGAGTCGGATTTGGAGGAAGAAATAGTGATGCATTTTTGTGTCACTGAGTTTCAAAAGATCAGATGAACTTGGGCAACTTGACTCATCTGAATCAATGTCTTAATGGGCTCCAAAGCAAGGTTTCACACTGGACAAATAATTTTAAGTTTATGCCATTTAAATTAAATTTAAAGGAACCCATGCTAGGTGATTATAAGAGACAGGTATACTACTCATAGATATTACATTGATCATAGAACTAGAGCTTGAAAAGGACCCCAGAATCTATCTAGCCTCACCTTTTCCATCTAGAGATAAGAAAATAGAGGTCCAAAGAGAATAAGTGATTTATCCAAGATCACATATAAAGTATCAGATTTTGATGTGGGACCCCAGAGTCTCTGATTCTAGAATTGATGATCTTTCTATCATACTTTGCTATCCTGTGGACACTGACAAGGATGCCGACTTATCTGAGGGAGAACTATAGGCCTACAAAACTTGAAAGCAAAAGTAGGGAGGGTGAATACTGAAAAGATTTATCTTATAAATGAAATGTTCTTTTTAAAAAATACAAAAAGATTCATCTCAGTTAATAGAGCAGGTAAAAAGTTCAACTCATAGATAAAAAGTAGGCAGAATATGAGATGCCTAATACAAAATGTCTTGGAGCAAGCCATATGAAGAATTTTGTTTCATTTTGACCATTATTATAATCAAGTAGCCTCCTTAAAGAGAAGTACTTGCTGCTACCTATAAATGACATTTCATATGCCTTTGACAGGCTACTCACATGCCTGGAATATTCTCCCTTCTCACCCTTGTGTCTTGAAATCCCTTTGATGTTCTGTTTAAGGGTCATCTCCTATTTCAGGTCTTTCATGATACTCAAGCTGATTATTCCTCCCCCATGAAAATACTTTTAATTCATTTTGTAAATTATTTATCTAGATACATATTGTTTCCCCCACCCTATAACACTTAAACTTCTTCAAATCTGGATATTTTGTTTTTTATTTTATATCTTCAATGCCCTATGCAATGCCTGATATAGATCATGTGCTTAGGAAATATTTGTGGAATTGAATTAAATTGAATTGAGTAGGTCAGTTAGGTGGCAAAGTGGATAGAGTGCTGGGACTGGAGTCAGGAAGACTCATCTTCCTGAGTTCAAATCTGACCTCAGACCCAGGAATACCACTCCTAGGGCTATGCCCAAAAGAGATCATACAAGTGGGGAAAGGACCTGTAAGTTCAAAAATATTTATAGGAGATCTTTTTTTGGTGGTGGCAAAGATGAGGAGCAGACAGACTTCATAATAACCTGGAAAGATGCATGATCTGATGCTAAGTGAGGGGAGCAGAACCAGGAGAACATTATACACAATGACTAACTTTGATAGACTTGGTTCTTCTGAGCAATGCAAGGTTGTAAGACAACTCCAAAAGATTCATGATGGAAAAAGTTATCCACATACAGAGAAAGAATTATGGAGTCTGAATGCACAACGAAGCAAACTATCTGCTCTCTTTTTTGTTTGTTTTTTTTGTTTCTTCTTTCTCATGTTTTATTTTACTGGTTATAATTCTTCTTTACTACTTGATTATGGTGAAAATGTTTAATGTGAAGGTACATGTAGAACTTATATCAGATTACATGCTGTCTTAAAGGGAGTGGGGAGAAGAGGGAAGGAGAGAAAATTTGGAACTCAAAAACTTGTGGAACTGAGTGTTGTAAACTAAAAATAAATAAATTTAAAAGAAAAAAAATAAATTTTTAAAAAATCAGACCTCAGACACTTAGTAGCTGTGTAACCCTAGGTAAGTCATGCAACCCTGTTTGACTCAGTTTCTCTTTGGCAAAATGAGCTGGAGAAGGAAACGGCAAACCACTCCAGTATCTCTGCCAAGAAAACTTCAAATACTCTTATGAAGAGTCAGACACAACTGAACAACACCAACAACAAAGGTTTTACTGGCATGACTTTAACTATTCCTTCTAACTGTTCAGATCAAATATTATAATGGCTCACTTAGTTCTGAAAAAAGAGCAACCAAGTCTCTCTGCCATGACAATATAAGCTTTTCCCCCTCTAATTTCCATTCCTTTAGAGGCATTCTTGTAAATAGGAACTTATCATGTGTGGTATAAAGATAATTAGTACTCATAACTTAATATATCAATAGTATATTAATAGTCAAATTATGTATCAATCTAATTTAATTTGCCATTTTCACATTCATATTTAGTCAAATGGCCAAGAGGAAGAATAAATCTTTTGCAATAGTGCATACATGTGTATATCTTTAAAAGGACACTTATTTTCTGTAATTTCATTTAGAAAATGTGGCGGATATCATGGCAAGCTTTCTCAGTGGTAGAATATCAGGTGAATTTGACATAAAATGCTTCACCCTGCGAACATTTGTGAATTCAGTCAAAATTTATTGAATACCTTCTATTTGCAATGCAAAGCAGAAGATAGAAAAATGAGCAAAAAAATTGGGCTGCTGTCCTTAACCAGTTAGTTACAACCGAGTTAACATAATATTTGTACCTCTCTAACCATAGAAAAATGCTTGGTCCAAAAGGGCGTTAGAAGTAAGTTCTTACCTAGAGCTTTAAGACTTAAAAACCACTTTTCTCACAAGCCAAGGAAGCCAGGAGGTGAGGGTGAGATGGGATAGTGTTTGAGTCATGGAAGAAAGTGGGCTCAAAGACACTGAATTAGGAGGTGGAGTGTCATGTATAAGGAGCAGCAAAGAGGCATGCTAAAGGAACACGCATTGATTCAGCACTTACTATCTGCCAGGCACTGAAAATACAAATACAAGCAAAAAGAAAGTCCCTGAACTCAAGGAACTTCCATTCAAATGAGGAAAGGCAACACATAAAGGAGAACTGCAAGTGGGTGTTGGGGAAGAGAGATTGGTTATGAAGTCCTTGGAATGAAGGATGGCCCTTGCTCGAAATGGACATTCCAAGAACTCGGCAGTGGCCAAAGGGCGTCCCAGTGGCGAAGAGAAAAGACAGCTTAAGCAAGATAGCAAAGTCTAGAGATTAAGCATGGCTTGTCTGAGCCCTTTCTCAAAATGGAGTTTCCAGGAGGAATTTGCAAACAGGTAAAGAGGAACACTGGGATGGTCTTTGTATTTGATCCTGGAGGTAATAGGCAGCCACTGGAGTTTATCGAATGTGAGGATAGTGGTGGTAGTGGTGCTGGTGGTGGTAGTGATGGAAATAACATAAGAACTATGCTTTAGATAAATTACTCTGGCAAATAATGGCAGGATAGATTGGAATGGTAAGAGACTAGAAGCAAGGAAACCACTAGGAAGCTGTAATACTCCAAGAGAGATGAAAAGGACCTGTATGAAGGTGGTGGCTATGTGAGTGTTGAAAAGGGGATGTTTATCAGAGAGTAAATGGCTATTCTGTGACAGATATTGGGCTAGGTGCTTAGGAGGTAAACCCAATAAATGAAATAATCTTTGCTCACAAATTCACATACAGAAGTAACTGTTGCAGTGGTAAGGGGGCCAAAAGACAGCAATAGGTCATTCAAAGCAAAAAGAGCAACTTTCTCTAGGTAATAAGAAAGCAGGAGCCAGAATCAGCAGAGGGCAAGATGTAGAAGTATAGGTCAGCAGTCAGATAGTATCAGCATTCAAAGGGGGAAAAAATTGAACAATGTGAGCTAGATTAAAGCAAAAGTTGAAGAAACTGGGTGTTCAAAAATGCATTTAACACATATAAAAGATATATCTCCAATTTGAATCCCTTAAAATGTTGTCTATGCCAATATTAGGGTCCTAGCATTTGAGTCAATCATTAAGCAAATAAACAATTGCCAGGCACTTGTATTTGCTCAGCGCTGTGCTAAACACTTGGGATAAAAGAAGGGCAGAAGACATCCTTCGAGGAGCCCTCGAGGAACTCGTAATCTAACACGAGAGTAATCTACAAATTGTGTACAAACAAGCTATATACAGGTTAAATAAGAAATAATTGACAGAAGGAAGGCACTACCTCAGAAAGGGGGGCAGTGTTAGAACTCCTAAAAGCAAGTAGCACTTAGAGTAGGAGCACATGGGCCCATGAGCAACAAGTTGGAGGACCAGACATTTTCTCTGATCCCCATGACCTGCCTCTCAAATCTTTCCTAAACAGAAATTATTCACTAAAGATAAAGCAATTTCAGTTGTCTCCATGGTCTAGGAAACTCAAAATCCAATAAAAGGTTAAAAAAGCATGAATTGATGCTCACTGACTCTGAGCTCACTCAGCATCCCTCCCCCACCATCCATACTACCAAGAATGAGGCTACTCTAACAGACTCAAGGACCCGAGACATGGGTCCAGACTTGCAACAAAATCAAACCCTACACCTCAGTCTCCCTTCCATTTCCAAAACCATGAAGACCCTAACTTCAGGCTGTGGAAGATGGCTCAGGCAGTGACAGACAGACAGCTTAGTAGACAATAGCCCTTCATGAGAAAAAAGTGCTGGGGGCCACAATCCTGTAGCACAAGTACAGCAAAGTGATGGTATTGAAAGACAACACCAGCATAACAGCTCTCTGAAATTCTGATGTCATGGAGCTGAGGAACAGAAGGAGAAGGACAGGATGCTGTATTACAATGAGGGCTTATGCTGCACTCCACTAAGCCAAAGGGAAAGAGCATAGCATCCAGCTGGGGCTAGTTCTGATGACCCAAAAGTCACATTACATATGGCAGAAACATAGGCTAGCGAACCACAAATTGCCTAAGGTGGGAATAAGCTGTCTCTTTGAGATCCAGTCCTCAGGGAAACCAACATCAGAAGGGATACCGTCAAAAAGTGAATGGGGAAAAATCAGAAAAGAAAAAAATAAGACTGAATTACCAAAGATCTCAGGAAGAAGAAAACTCAAAGACCTTGAACGTAAGCAGATAAATCAATAGGAAAAACATTAAAAACAGAAGGAAATATAGTATCTAGTTCTAGTATATAAGTTCAGGCATTTTTGAATAAATACTTCAAAACAAAGGAAAATTAACCAACACTTGATTACTCAGAGGACCCTGTGGAATGTGAGGAGAATATGGAACCACAACACACTGTTTCTGAGTGATTTGAGAATTATGAGAACAGAATTTATAGCTTACACAGCAAAAATAATGGGCAAAATAGAAAAACAGGAATCTACAATGACAAGCATCACCAAAGAAATAGAAGACAGAACAGTAGATTAAGGATGCAATTGCATAGATATGAAGAGCCAACCTGAAGAAGAGAAGCAAAAAACAGTAACATTAAAGGAAAATACGCTCACTATGCAAGTATAACACACCAATATTGAAGATGGGATACAAAGAAACAGACTAAAGATCATAGTTCTCCATGAAGAAAATAACTGGACAAAAAACTGTATTGAATATTAACATCAAAATGAAGGACATAATAAAACCTCCCATAAATTCTGAACATAGAAAACGAGATACCAGTTGAAAAAAAATTACATATTACACCCAGAAAGAAAACAAGGCTTCAAACTCCAAGGCACACTGTGGTTAAATTTGACAATTCAATTCAGAAACAAGTTCTGTGAGTGATCAGAAGAAAAACATTCAAATACAAAGGAAAGGAAATTCAAGTAATGCAAAACTATTCTGGACCACCAGAAAACATAAGAGAGAATCAAATAACATATCCTGATGAGCAGTGGAGCTCAGGATACAGCCCAGGGTGACCCAACTTGTAAATCTAAGCTGAACTGCATGTAAAAATGATGGATGCTCAATAATAAAGAGGTGTTTGAAATAGTCAGAAAGAAAAACAGAGTTAAAGAAATTGCTTCTCTCCAACACCCCAAACAACAGAAATGTAGGAAGAGTGAATAAATGTAGCAGCCAGGGATGATAGCAATAGCCTGACATCAGAGAGACCCAGTAAGAGACTTCTTTCTAAATGTACACAAGGAGACTGGGGTGGAGGAAGTCAGGTAAAAATAAAAGGGAAGAAATGAGCCTGGGTCATTATGGATAGAATCTGGAGAAATTATACCTACCAGTTAATCAATGGGTTTTTTTTTGTTTTGTTTTGTTTTTTGTAGCGCTACAATTACAACATGAAAGGGGGAAAAAGGGAGCAGGGAGATAGATATATGAGATGTACTGAGATCAAATCTAGGATTAGTAATGAGGTGAAGGTGACTTCTGTAACTGCAAAAGTAGAAGAACATACAAGGGAGTGGGTGAGGAATAGGGGAGAAAGATTGAAAAGGCAGGGAAGAAAAGAGGCCTTGTTTTAGTGATAGGAGAGGGCTCCACTGAAGAATGCTCCTATGGATGAAGAGAGATGGTCTGTTAAGAGATATGGGGACCTTCCACTGGGTATAGTCTGGGGGATTTGTTTCTGGAAGTCTACTCATTTTACCATAAAAAGGGAAAGGGGCAGATGGAACTCCTAAAAGCAACTGGCACTTAGATTGGGAGGGTCTGGACCCAGGGATGAGATTTTCAGGCAAATGGGGAAAAAGGTGACTAGGAGAGGATAGAGATCAGGAGTGAGATGAATAATCAAGGATGTGGTGGCAAAGGAGCTTTATCATGGAGCAGTGTCCTTTCTGCCACCTTAAACAATTGCCATTGTTTCATTGTGAGGCACAATGAAAAAGGGCAAGTTCTACAAGGCAGGAGCTTTGGTGGTTGTGTGGTTTTGTCCTTTGTTCTTAGAGATGACCACGACATCAGGGAGATGATGACATGACTTGCAATTAACTTTGACTTGAGTGAGGGAAGGCTTTTCAAAGACACTAGCCTTTCTCCTCCAGAGATACCTGGGTCCAGTGGCCAGCTATCAATCAGGATGACTGGACATGGCCTAAAATGCTGTGACAGACCTTGGGCCTTTTAAGCTAAGGTTTTTTAGGTTCTCACCTTTAGTGAAGTGGTGCCCACTCAGTGAATAAGGCTCTTTAAGAAGTGAGACAAGGGATATCCCCTTTAATCAAAAAAAAAATCAAACTTGGAGGAGAAGACCCTCAGGGTTGCTGGCCAAAAGAGAAACAGTTACTATTTACATTCATTCTGAGCCATGAGGGCCAAAAAAATTAAACATTAAGTGGTGCTTGAGCAGGGACTTATTGTTCTCCAATCCATGGAATCAGAGTGAAGTATGTTTAAGGCTTGGTCTTTGAGAAAGAAATCTAGCCAGTAAACCCCAAGCTAAGTGCAATAAAGCCTATAATGGATACCTTGGAAGTTTTTATTGCATGGAGAATACAGAGAAAAGGAGAGAGACCAGATAATTAAGGGGCAATGAATCAGAAAACGAAGGTCTAGAGTAAACTGGAAGAGAGGATAGACAATGAAAAGAATGAGAGAAATCCTTTTTGTAAAGTGGTACAAAATGAAATTTAAAAAACTAATGAACA
Organism: Phalanger gymnotis; assembly: GCA_028646595.1. Taxonomy (NCBI): domain Eukaryota; kingdom Metazoa; phylum Chordata; class Mammalia; order Diprotodontia; family Phalangeridae; genus Phalanger; species Phalanger gymnotis. The sequence continues at coordinate 574,404,950 of CM053622.1, forward strand.
GGAATAGTTGAAGCAGCAGAGAAAAAAGGGGAAATCTACTTGACTAAGATGACAAAAAGTGGGGTGGTGGGAGGGAAGAAAGTATATATTCAGATAAAAACAGGAAAGCGATGAAACACGTCTTCTTGAACTTCTAGGAGACATAATGGCCAGGTAAATGGCTCTAATCCCTCTCCCCCTCCCCTGACCCAGAGAATTCCTTGGGAAAAAATGCTGGAATAGAGGAGACAGAAGTGGGGATTCAGTGGCTGAGCAGTGGGAGTTCCTGAGTCCCAGAGGGGCAGAGCCAGCAGAGGTCAACACCAGGACCCTAGACCTACACTTGCTCCCCCAGGGAAAGTAGCAGACACCAGCACAAAAAAAAAAAACAGTTGAGACCATTGCTGAAGAGCAACAGTGCTGGAGAGTAGCCCCAGGGGAAGAGGAGTCTTCAGGCAGCCAGACCCCTCCCCCACACCTCAGGAAACTGAAGGCTGTAATACACAAAGCCAGTAGCGAGACTCACAATACCCAGAATAAGAAACCTGGGACAGAGAGCCCTGAGCCCCAAAAGCAGAAATTCAGTGTAAAGCCAGGAAAAGGCTAACCAACATGAAGAAGAACACAAAAAAACTGAGGACCATTGATTCTTTTTATGGAGAGAGGTATGATCAAAATACCAATTTGGAAGAGGACAGCAATGACACTATACCCACATCTGATACCTCAAAAGGGAATGTGAACTGGTCTCAAGCCCAAAAAACATTACTGGAAGAGCTAAAGGAGGATTTTAAAAACTAAGTTAGGGAGGTAAAAGAAAAAATGGAAAAAAAAAGCACTGACGAAATCAAGTCCTTAAAAAATAAGATTTGCGAAATGGCTATGGAGATTCAGAATCTAAATAGAGAAAATGACACCCTGAGAGGTAAAATCAACCAATTGGAAAAGGAGACTCAAAAGCAAAATGAAGACACTAACTCACTAAAAATTAGAATTGAGCAAGTGGAAGCCAATGACTCTATGAGGTATCAGGAAGTAGTCAAAATGAAAAGAATGAAAAAATAGAAAAAAAATGTGAAATATCTGATTGGAAAAACAACTGACTTGGAAAATAGATTCAGGAGAGACAATTTAAGAATTAATGGTCTGCCAGAAATTCACAATGAAAAAAGATCCTTGACAATATCTTTGAAGAAATTATCAAAGATAACTGCCCAGAAGTCCTAGAGCCAGAGCATAAAATAGTCATTGAAAGAATCCACCCATCACCCCCTCAAAGAGATCTCAAATTGAAAACACCAAAAAATATTATAGCCAAATTTCAGAATTACAAAGTCAAGGAGAAAATACTGCAAGCAGCCAAAAAGAAACAATTCAAATATCATGGAACTACAGATAGGATCACGCAGGAACTTTCAGCTTCTACCTTAAATGAGAGGAGAAATTGGAATATGATATTCTAAAGGGCAAAGGAGATGGAACTACAACCGAGAATCAACTACCCAGCAAAATTAAGCATAATTTTTGAGGCAAGGAGAGGAACATTCAATGAAATAAGGGAATTCCAGACCTTCTTGATAAAAAGGCCAGAACTCAATGGAAAATTTGATCTCCAAATACAAAACTCAAGAGACACATAAAAAGGTAAATGGGGGGAAAAACCTCCCACAAACCTTATTAATCAATAAGGGCAAATTATTTACATCTTTATGTAGGATCATATCATCTTATGTATGTTATATGTATATATACATATATATGTCAATCTTGAGAATAGCACTATTATGACAATTGAAAGGGATACACATAGACTGTGAATATCTGTATAAAATAACTGATATGAGGATAAAAAACATAATTAAGAGATGTAAAGGGAGGGTTATGGGAGAAGAGGTAAGGAGGTAGAAGAAAAGGGTAAATTACATCAAATGAAGAGGCACAAAAACACATTATAGTAGAGGGAAAGAAGGGAGGGAGAAGAGCAGTATTTGAGCTGTACTGTCATTGGATCTGATTCAAGAAGGGAATAACATACACTGATAAGTATAGAAATCTAACTTATTCTACAGGCAGTAGGAGGGGAAAGGGGGAAAAATGGAGGGGGGTTGTCAGAAGGGAGGGAAGAAGTAGCAAGTGGAAAACAGTAAGATAAGGGAGGGGAATCAAGAGGGAGGGTAAACTGAGGAAGATGGTAATAAAAACAAAACTTTGTTGAGGAGTAGAAGGGGAAAGGGAGAAATAAAAACATAAACGGGGGAAATAGGATGGAGAAAAAGACACAGATAGAAATCATAACTGAGAATGTGAATGGGATGAACTCTCCCATAAAAGAGAAGCAGATAGCAGAATGGATTAAAAACCATAATTCTACAATATGCTGTTTACAAGAAACACATTTGAAACAGGGGGATACACACAGGGTAAAGGTAAAAGGTTGGAGCAGAATATATTGTGCTTCAGCTAAAGTAAAAAAAAAGCAGGTGTAGCAATCCCAATCTCAGACAAAGCAAAAATAAAGATAATTTAATTAAAAGAGATAAGGAAGGACACTATATCCTGCTAAAAGGCACCATAAACAATGAAGCAACATCACTGTTTAACATATATATACCATATATGGTATGGCATGCAGATCCTTAGAGGAGAGGCTAAGGGAGTTACAGGAAGAAATAGACAGAAAAACCATAATTTTGGGAGACCTCAACCTCTCCTTCTCTGAACTTGATAAATCTAACCTCAAAATAAATAAGAAAGAAGTTAAGGAAGTGAACAGAATTTTAGAAAAGGCAGATATGATCGACCTCTGGAGAAAACTGAATAGAGATTAAAAGAAATATACTTTCTTCTCAGCTATACATGTCACATGCTCAAAAACTGACCATGTACTAGGGCATAAAAACCTCACAATCCAGTGCAGAAGGACAGAAGTAGTTAAAGAATGCTTTCCAGATCATGATGCTATAAAAATTATTTGTAATAAAGAAACACAGAAAAATAAGCTAAAAATTAATTGGAAACTAAATAATCTAATTCTAAAGAATGAGTGAGCCAAAGAACAAATCAGAGAAACAATTAATAACTACATTCAAGAGATTGACAATAATGAGACAACATACCAAAACTTATAGAACATAGCAAAACAATTCTTTCTTTTTCTTTTTTTAATTTATTAATTTAATTTATTTATTTTTTAGTTTTCAGCATTGATTTTCACAAGAGTTTGAATTACAAATTTTCTCCCCATTTCTACCCTCCTGCCCACTCCAAGATGGTGTATATTCTGGTTGCCCTGTTCCCCAGTCAGCCCTCCCTTCTGTCACCCCACTACCTTCCCATCCCCTTTTCCCTTCCTTTCTTGTAGGGCAAGATAAATTTCTAT
>CM053622.1:574408407-574438145 GCA_028646595.1 Phalanger gymnotis
ATGCATATCATTATGTAAAACCCTTCCACAATATTCATGTTGCGAAAGACTAACTATATTTTGCTCCTTCCTAACCTATCCCCCTTCATTGAATTTTCTCCCTTGACCCTATCCCTTTTTGAAAGTGTTTGTTTTTGATTACCTCCTCCCTCTATCTGCCCTTCCTTCTGTCATCCTCCCTTTTTTATCTTCTTCCTCTTTCTTTCCTGTGGGGTAAGATACCCAATTAAGTGTGTATGGTATTCCCTCCTCAGGTCAAATCGGATGAGAGCAAGATTCACTCATTCCCCCTTACCTGCCCTCTCTTCCCTTCCTACAGAAATGCCTTTTCTTGCCACTTTTATGTGAGATAATTTACCCCATTCTATCTCTCTATATCTCCCTCTCTCAATATATTCCTCTCTCATCCTTTAATTTGATTTTATTTTTTTAGATATCATCCCTTATGATATCTATAATTTTTCAGTTATCTCTCCTGGATCTATTTTCCAGGTCAGTGGTTTTTCCAATGAGATATTTCACATTGCCTTCCACTTTTTCATTCCTTTGGTTCTGTTTTATAATATCTTGATTTCTCATCAAGTCACTAGCTAGCTTCCACTTGCTCCAATCTAATTTTCAAGATAATATTTTCTTCAGTGGTCTTTTGGACCTCCTTTTCCATTTGGATTATTCTGCCTTTCAAGGAATTCTTCTCCTCATTGGCTTTTCGGAGCTCTTTTGCCATTTGAGTTAGTCTATTTTTTAAGGTATTGTTTTCTTCAGTATTTTTTTCCATATTTTTTGGGTCTCCTTTAGCAAGTCATTGACATGTTTTTCATGGTTTTCTTGCATCATTCTCATTTCTCTTCCCAATTTTTCCTCTACTTTCCTAACTTGCTTTTCCAAATCCTTTTTGAGCTCTTCCATGGCCTGAGACCAATTCATGTTTTTATGGGAGGCTTTTGATGTAGGCTTTTTTACTTTGTTGACTTCTTCTTGCTATATGTTTTGTTATTCTTTGTCACCAAAGAAAGATTCCAAAGTCTGAGACTGAATCTCCATCTGTTTTCACTGCCTGGCCATGTTTCCAGCCAACTTACTTGACCCTTGCGTTTTTCAGCGGAGTATGACTGCTTGTAGAGTAAAGATTACTTTGTTCCAAGCTTGAGGGGATGCGCTGTTGTTTTCCATGATATTTCTGTACAGCCTGCTCTGCCACACCAGCACTCTTCCTTCCCCAAGGACTGCCAACCCGGACCAGGACTCAGATCTTAAGCAGGTTCTGCACTCCTGCTCTAATCCGCCACTTAATTCCTCCCACCAGGTGGGCTTGGGGCTGGAAGCAACTGTAGCTGTAGTTTTGTAGCTGCACCACCTCCACTGCCCTTTGGGGCTGTGGCCCAACCGTGAGCTCCTTTCACTCCCCACAGCTTTTCCCACTAACCTTCTCTGTTGCCTTTGGTGTTTGTGGGTTGAAAAGTCCGGTAACTGCCACAGCTCACTGATTCAGGGTGCTAGGGCCTGTTCCGCCCGGCTCCCCTGTCTGGTTGGTCCTGCCACCACCCATGCTGAGCTCGGCTCCCCTCCGTTCCAAGCTCCATGTGTGGTAGACCTCACTCAGTGACCAGCAAGGATGGAGCCCTGCTTCCCTCCTCTACTTAGTGGGTTCTTCAGTTCTTCTCTGTTGTCTTTGGTGTTTGCAGGTTGAAAAGTCTGGTAACTGCCACGGCTCACTGATTCAGTGTGCTAGGGCCTCTTGTGACCGGCTCATGGTCTGGTTGGTCCATGTGGCCCATGTTGGGCTCTGTTCCCCTCCGTTCCCAGCTCTGTGCATGATAGACCTCACCCAGTGACCATCCAGGCTGTCCTGGGCTGGAGCCCAGCTTACCTCTGCTATTTTGTGGGTTCTGCAGTTCTAGAATTTGTTCAGAGTCATTTTTTATAGGTTTTTGGAGGGACTTGGCATGGAGCTCATGCAAGTTCCTGCTTTCCAGCTGCCATATTGGCTCCGCCCCAAAAGCAGTTGTTAGAGGAAGTTTTATATCTCTAAATGCTTACATGAATAAAATAAAGAAAAAGGAGATCAATGAATTGGACATGCAACTGGAAAAGCTAGAAAAAGAACAAATTAAAAATTCCCAATTAAATACCAAATTAGAAATACTGAAAATGAAAGGAGAGATTAATAAAATTGAAACCAAGAAAACTATTGAATTGATAAATAAAACCAAGAGCTGGTTTTATGAAAAAACCAATAAAATTGATAAACCTTTGGTCAACTTGATTAGAAAAAAAGAAATAAGAAAATCAAATTATCACTATCAAAAATGAAAAGGGTGAAATCAGCTCTAATGAAGAAGAAATTGAAACAATAATTAGTAATTATTTTGTGCAATTGTATGCCCATAAATTTGACAACCTTAGAGATATGGATGAATATCTACAAAAACATAAATTGCTCAGGTTAACAGAAGAGGAAGTAAACTTTCTAAATAACCCCATCTCAGAAAAAGAAATTGAGCAAGCCATCAATGAGCTTCCTAGGGAAAAATCTCCAGGGCCACATGTTAATATTATCAAACACTTAAAGAACAATTAGTTCCTATACTTTGTAGACTATTTGGGAAAATAGGTGAAGGAGTCCTACCAAATTCTTTTTATGACACAAATATGGTACTAATACCCAACCAGATAGAGTCAAAACAGGGAAAGAAAATTATAGACCAATTCCCTAATGAATATTGATGCAAAAATTTTAAATAAAATATTAGTAAAAAGATTGCAGCATAATATCATAAGAATAATACACTATGACCAGGTATGATTTATTACAGGAATGCAAGGCTGATTCAATATTAGGAAAACTATTAGCATAATTGACCATATCAACAACAAAACAAACAGAAACCATATGATCATGTCAATAGATGCAGAAAAAGCCTTTGACAAAATGCAACACTCATTCCTATTAAAAACACTAGAAAGCATAGGAATAAATGGGACCTTCTTTAAAATTATAAATAGCATCTACCTAAAACCATCAACAAGCATTATTTGTAATGGGGATAAGCTAGATGCATTCCCAATAAGATCAGGGGTGAAACAAGGATGTCCATTATCACCCCTACTATTCAATTTGGTACTAGAAATGTTAGCTGTAGCAATAAGAGAAAAAAAAAGAAATTGAAGGAATTAGAATAGGCAAAGCAGAAACTAAATTATCACTTTTTACAGATGATATGATGATTTACTTAGAGAATCCTAGAGGATCAAGTAAAAAACTACTTTAAATAATAAACAACTTTAGCAAAATTCCAGGATATAAAATAAAGCCACATAAATCCTCGGCATTCGTATACATTACTAACAAAGCCCAACAGCAAGAGACAGAAAGAGAAATTCCATTCAAAGTTATTGTAGACACTATAAAATATTTGGGAGTCTATCTGCCAAGAGAAACCCAGGGAGTATATGAACATAATTATGAAACACTTTTCACGTGCATAAAGTTAGATCTAAATAAATGGAAAAATATCAATTGCTCATGGTTAGGCCAAGCTAATATAATAAAAATGACAATTTTACCTAAATTAATCTATCTATTCAGTGCCATACCAATTGAACTACCAAAAAATTATTTTACAGAGCTGGATAAAATAATAACAAAATTCATCTGGAAGAATAAGAGGTCTAGAATATCTAGGATATTAATGGAAAGAAATGCTAGGGAATGTGGCCTAGCCATACCAGATATTAAACTGTACTATAAAGCAGCAGTCATCAAAACTACCTGGTACTGGCTAAGAAACAGAGTTGTGGATCAGTGGAATAGGATAGGTACACAAGATGGAGAAGTCAACAACTACAGTAATCTACTCTTTGACAAACCCAAAGAATCCAGCTTCTGGGATCTCCAGCTTCACTATTTCACAAAAACTGCTGGGAAAATTGGAAAATGGTAGGGCAGAAACTGGGCATAAGCCCATATCTTACACCATATACCAAAATAAAGTCAAAATGGGTTCATGATTTAAGAATAAAGGATGATACTATAAGCAATTTAGGAGAGCAAGGAATAGTTTACCTATCAGATTTATGGAAAAGCAAAGAATTCATGACCCAACAAGAGATAGAGAGCATTACAAAACACAAAATGGATAATTTTGATCATGTTAAATTGAAATGTTTTTGTATAAAAAAGCCAATGCAACAAAGATTAGGAGGGAAGCAGAAAACTGGGAGAAAATCTTTACAGCTAGTGTCTCTGATAAAGGCCTCATCTCTAAAATATACAGGGAACTGAGCCAAATATGTAGGAATACAAGTTATTCCCCAATTGAGAAATCATCAAAGGATATGAACATGCAGTTTTAAGAGGAAGAAATTAAAGACATCTATAGGCATATGAAAAAATGCTCAAAATCACTACTGATTAGAGAAATGCAAATCAAAACAACTCTTAGGTACCACATCTCTCCTGTCATATTGGCTAAAATGAAAAACAGGAAAGTGATAAATGCTGGAGAGGATGTAGGAAAATTTGAACATTGTTACATTGCTGGTGGAGTTGTGAACTGATCCAGCCATTCTGGAGAGCAATTTGGAACTATGCCCAAAGTGCTATAAAAATGTTCATACCCTTTGACCCAGCAATACCACTTCTAGGGTTGTATCCCAAAGAGATCACAAAGTGGGAAAAGGACCCATATATACAAAAATAAAAATAGGACCTATATGTACAAAAAAACCCATATGTACAAAAATTATACTGTTTTTGTAGTAGCTAAGAATTGGAAATCAAGGGCATGCCCATCAAATGGGGAATGGATGAACAAGTTGTGGTATATTAATGTAATGGAATACTATTGTGCTATAAGAAATGGGGATGATACGGACTTCATAACAACCTGGAAAAACCTACACGATATAATGCTGAGTGAGCAGAGCAGAACCAGGAGAACATTATACACTACCACAGATATATGGATTCTGTGAGGACTAAGCCTGATAGACTTTGCTCTTCTCAGCAACACAAGGTGCAAAGATAACTCCAAAGGACTCATGATGGAGAATGCTATCTACATCCAGAGAAAGAACTATGAAGTATGAATGCAAATTGAAGCACACTTTATGCTCGCCTTTTTTTCCCTTTTTGTCTCTATTTTGTTTTGGGGTTTTTTTTAGTTCTATTTCTTCTTTCTCATGATTCATTCCATTGGTCATAATTCTTCATCACAACTTGACTTGACTAGTGTGAAAATAAGTTCAATACGAAGTTATACATAGAAGATATATTGCATTCCAGGTCGTATTGGGGAGGGAGGGGGGAATGCGGGGAAGAAAATCTGGAACTCAAAATTATGTAGAACCGAGTGTTCTAAACTAAAAAAAAAGACATTGTAAAACACAACCAAAAGAATGAAAAAATAGGAGACAATGTGAAACATCTCATTGGAAAAGCCACTGACCTGTAAAATAGATTCAGAAGAGATAATTTTAAAATCATTGGACTACCTGCAAGCCATTATCAAAAAAAGAGCCTAGACATCATCTTTCAAGAAATTTCAAGGTCAACTGCCCTGATATTCTAGAACCAGAGGGTAAAATAGAAATTGAAAGAATCCACTGATAGCCTCTTGAAAAAGATCTTAAAAGGAAAACTCCTAGGAATATTGTAGCCAAATTCCAGAGTTCCTAGGTCGAGGAGAAAATATTGCGAGCAGCCAGAAAGAAACAATTCAAAAATTGTGGAAACACAATCAGGAAAACACAAGATCTAGCAGCTTCTACATTAAGGGATTGAAGGACCTGGAATATGATATTGTGGAGATCAAAGGAGCTAGGATTAAAACTTAAGAATCACTTACCCAGCAAAACTAAGTATAATACTTCAGGGTAAAAAAAATGGATTTTCAATGAAATAGAGGACTTTCAAGCATTCTTGATGAAAAGACCAGAGCTGAATAGAAAATCTGACTTTCAAATACAAGAATCAAGAGAAGCATGAAAAGGTAAACAGGAAAGAGAAATCATAAGAGACTTAATAAAGTCAAACTGTTTACATTCCTACATGGAAAGATGATATTTGTAACTCATGAGACCTTTCTCAGTATTAGGGTAGTTGAAGGGAATATACATATACATATATGTGTGTGTGTGTGTGTGTGTGTGTGTGTATGTATACACACACACACATATATGTGGAGGGGGGCACAGGGTGAGTTGAATATGAAGTGATGATATCTGAAAAAAATAAGGGGTGAGAGAGAAATATATTGGGAGAAGGAAAAAGTGAGAGATAGAATGAGTAAATTATCTCACATAAAAGAGGCAAGAAAAAGCTGTTATAATGGAACAGAAAAGGGAGTAGGTAAAAGGGAATGAGTGAACCTTACTCTCATTGGATTTGGCTTAAGGAAGGAATAACACACACACTCAGTTCGGTATCTTACCCTACAGGAAAATAGGAGAGAAAGGGATAAAGGGGGGATGATAGAAGGGAGGGCAGATTGGGGGCATGGGTAGTTAAAAGCAAACACTTTTGAAAAGGGACAGAGTCAAATAAGAAAACTAAATAAGGGAGGACAGGATAGGATGGAGGGAAATATAGTTAGTCTTTCACAATATGACAATTATGGAAGTGTTTTGCATAATGATACATGTATAACCTATATTGAATTGCTTTCCTTATCAAGGAGGGTGGCTGGGGAGTCTTCAGAAGAAGGTAGAGAATTTGGAATTCAAAGTCCTAAAAACAAATGTTGAAAATTGTTTTTACATGCAACTGGGAAATAAGATAAACAGGCAATGGGGTATAGAAATCTATCTGGCCATACAAGAAAGTAAGGGGGATGGGAATGGGGAGGCAGTGGGGTGATAGAAAGGAGGACGCATTGAGAAAAGTGGCAATCAGAATACATGCCATCTTGGGGTGGGGGGAGGGTAGAGATGGAGAGAAAATTTGTCACTCAAAATCTTGTGGAAATGAACATTACAATCTAAAAATTAATTAATTAAAGTATCAAAAATTAAGAGAATAAAAAAAGAGTGAACTGTGCTAAAGGTTTATTTATTATACAGATGTGGCTTGTAACTGTGCACACTAACTGATTTGATTAATGGCAGTGAATTATTTGTAAATGTGCAGTGATCCTGTGGGTATCCACCTTTATGATGTGTATTTCTTTTAAGATTTTATCTATTTTTAAAGCCACCCAAATGAAGAGAAAAATAAAACTGATGTATTTTATTTAGGGGAAAAAAGAAAGAGAAAAAAAAGAAAATTATGTTATGCTGAAAAGAACCATAGGGAAAAAAATCAATATCAGTAATAAACTTATGACCTCCAAATGCTTAGCATCTAAATTAGCAAATGAAATTTTATCTGAGCTACACGAAGACATAGACAGTAACGTAATAGTGGCAGAAGACTTCAATATTCATCTATCAGTTTTAGATAGGCCTAACAGAAAGATATACAAAAGAGAAAATTCAGAACTGAAAAATTGCTGGAGAAACTAGAGGTTAAAAAATGTCATCTTCTAAATGGCAGAGAAAAAGAACGTATATACTTCTTAGCATCACATGGAATATTTATAACAATTAACCATGTACTAGGCACAGAGATATTGCAAACAAATGGAAAAGGGTAGGAATAGTTACTATATCCTTTACAACCCACAACATAAAACAAATAGTATTTTTTTTCAGAAACCACAAAGAAAAGATAGAAACCTAACTGGAGACTTAACAATGAAATCCAAAATAAGTCAATCAAAGAAAAAATAATAGAAACAATTAATAAGCATGTAAAAGAAAATTAAAGAGCATACCAAAATTTCTGGCATGCAGCAAAAGCAGTCTGCCAGGGAAAAACTGTGTCCTTACAAACATATATTAACAAAATAGAAAAATAGAAGATTAATGAACTTACTGTATATTTAAAATATTAGAAATTCAACAAGTAAACCTAAACAAGGATAAAAGAAAAAACATTTAAAATTAAAGGGAAAATAATTAAATAGGAAACAAAAAACACATAGAAATGATAAATAAAACTAAAAGCTCATTCTTTGAAAATGCCAGTGAAACTAATAAAACCTTAGCTAATCTGATTAAAAAGAATAAAGAAAAAATAAAATGAGAAATGAGCAAAGTGAAATTACAGCAAAACCAGAAAAAAAGAATAATCAGAATGTATTACGCACAGTTATATGCTAACAAAACTGAGAACAATAAAAGAAATGGAGGAATATTTTCAAAGACATAAATACTCAAACTAGTGTTGTGGTCTAGGGGTACTGGGAACCTCAGAATTCAAGGGCAAACAGTGCAGGTCCTGTCTTGAAAGAATTCGACCCAAGCCTTCTTTCAGTCAGAGATAAGGTTTATTAAAACACCAGGTGGGGTGGGCGAGCTTTTAAGAATTCATACTATTGCCCAGATTGTAAGAATCTGAGCAATTTAGTGGGGGATGAGATGGACCTTATATACAGTGGTCAAGGAGTGGGTCTAGATGGAAACAAGGAGTAGTGATCTATGGTGGGGACAGGTGCAGAAAATGAGGACCACAATGAAATAGCAGTTGAAAGGATTATACAGAAATGAGCCTCAGATAAACATCATTTTATCAAACTTTTTAGAGAATAATTAGTGCCCACACCTCACAAATTATTCTTAAAAAATGAGAAAGTACCCTCTCGGAATCCTTTTATGAGACAAATATAGTCCCAGTACCTAAATAAGGGAAAAAACAAAATGCAGAAAGAAAACTATAGACCAATATCATTGACATTGATGCATAAATTTTAAACCAAATCCTCTCAAACAGACTATAGCAATTTATCCAAGAAATCATTCATTACGATCAAATGACATTTATACTAGGGACACAAGAATGATATAACATTAGGAAAAAAATTAACATAATCATATTAAAAATTAAAACATTCAAAACAACATCTCAGATGCAGTAAAAGCATCCTGATGCTAAAAATCTTTACAAAGTGTAAGCATATATGAATGTGTGTGTATGTGTGTGTGTGTGTGTGTGTGTGTGTGTGTGTATACACACACATTTATCTAAAACCAAGCACAAGCATAATTTGCAACAGGGATACACTAGAACCTTTTCCAATAAATACAGGAGTTAAGCAAGGCTGCCCAGTCTTCCCACTATTATTTTATATAGTTCTGGAAATGCTAAAATAGCAATGAGAAAAGAGAAAGAAATTAAAGGCATAAAGATAGGTAAGGAGGAATTAAACTATCCCAATTTGCTCACAATGTGATTGTTTACTTGTAGATTAGCAGAGATAAATGAAAAAATCAATAGCTTCACTAATGATGGAAGCTACAAAATAAATTCTCAAAAATCATCAACATTTTGACATAACAAAACAGAAGAAACAGTAATAGAAAAGTAAATACCATTCTAAAATTCATAAAATATCTGGGGATTGACCTACCAAAGTACGTATAAGAACTTTTATAGACTCAATTACAAAGTTCCCCTTATAAAAAATAGATAAAAACTCAAATAATTGGAAGAATATTTAATGCTCATGACTAGTCTATGCTAATATAATTAAAATAGAAACATAACCAAATTAATCTACACTTTTAATGCTATGTCAATCAAATTACCACCAGGATATGTTACAGGACTTGATAAAATAACAGAATTCATTTGGAAAAACCAAAGATCTAGAATATTGAAGTAAATGATGAAAAGTGGGGAAGAAGAGGGAATAGCACTATTAGATCTCAAACTATATTATAAAGCAGCAGTCATCAAAATTATCTGGCACTGGTAAAAAAAATAAGAGAGACAAATCAATTGAACAGACCAGACAAGGGAGAATCAGAAACATTAGAACTCAATAACCCAGTCTTGGATAAAAGGGAAAATGTAGTTTATCTAGAGAAAAAGTCCTTATTTGATAAACCCTTCTGGGAAAACAGGAAAGCATTTTCAGATTGAAATTAGGCCTAGGCCTCATAATATACTCTACAATACATTCTAAATGGATATGTGGCCTTGATGTAAAAGATCATACTATAAAAAATTTAGGAGAGAAATAGATCATGTACCTCTCACAACCATAGGTAGGAGAAGTATTCTTAACAAAACAAGAGAAAGGTAACTATGAAAGATAAAATGGATTACTTTGAGTACTCGAAGCTCTAAAGCTTCTTTATAGGCAAAATTAATGCATCTAAGAAAGGAAGTGATCAAATAGAAGGGAAAAATCTTTGTATCAAATTTCTCTGATTAGGGTTTGCTATCTGAGATATATAAATAATTGATAAATATATATATATATACATATACATATATATATATATATATGACCATTCCCTAAGAGACAGTGGTCAAAAGATACTAATAGCAAGAACAAATTGTTTTCCAAAGAATTACATAGTATTCACAACTACATGAAAGAATGCTTCAAATCACTAAAAATAGGAAAAATGCAAATGAGAACCCTGAGGTTTAATCTCACACCCCCAAAATTTGCAAAAATGGGAACAAACTGCAACTGTCCATGTTGGAGGTGTTATGGAATGAGAGGCACTAACATACTGTTGTAGGAGCTGCGAAATGGTACAACCACTTTTGAGGGCAATGTGGCATTATGCAATAAAGTAACTAAAAAAACATTTGAACTAGATACTCCATTACTGACCTTATACTCCCCAAGGAGGACATCGATAAAAAGAATGTCCCCATATACAACAAAACATCTTTAGCACCACTTTTTGTTATAACAAATAAATGGAAACAAAGTAGCTACCCACCAACTAGGGAATAGATAGACATAATGTGGTACATGAATGTTTTGTAGTATTACTTTGTTATTAGAAATGATGTGTCTGATTAATATCGAGAAGGGTAGAATGATATATATGAACTGATGCAGAATGAAGTTAGCAACGCCAAGTATATAATAGTAACTGCAATGTAAATGGAAAGAACTATACATGAAAATGTCAAAAGTAAATGTACAAAATTATAAAGATCAAGTCGAATTTGATGGAAAATATATGAGGACACCCCCAGCCCATCTCTTCATTGAGATAGTAGTTTCACAGGTGTTACACATTACACTTGTTTTCAGACTCTTCAATGTATTGAGTAGTTGTTAAGATTTTTTTTCCTCCCTAAAAAAAATTACTATTTGTTATATGAAATGGTTCTCTGGGACAGAGAGGGAGAAAGATACTTGGAATAACTATGATGGTGAAAGAAACAGAAGATATCAATAAAACTTTTTTAGTTGAGAAATGTTTCCTATAGAAGGTGAATTTTTAACTGAGACTTTAAGGAAGCAAGTAGGAGATGAGGAGAGAAAGTTTTCCAGGTATATGAGACAGTTGGTGAAAATGTCCTGAGTCTAGACATAGAGGGTTTTGTTTGAGGAGCATTAAGGAAGCCAGTGTCACTCTATTGAAAAGTATATGCAGGGGGAAGGAGGAGGGTGTAGGAAGACTGAAGGGGGGTGTATGTACTTTATGGTGGACTTTGATCTCAAAACACTATCTCTCTGTCCTTCTGAACAATGGGAAATTCCCCAGCGTTGCTAACATTTCCTGAGTGGGAAAAAAGCCAAGTCTTTGTAGCACTGGACATAATTCAGTTCAATCACTATTGCTTCCCCTCAAAATTCCATTATTTCGATTTTCCCAACCAAAGCATTTTTTCCCTGTTCTTTTCTCTCCTATTTCTTAATAGAAAACATCTCTGCCAGTGGGGATAAATTCCAAAACCTTGAGAAAGATATCACTTACTGAAGCTGGATCCAGCTCTCTATATCAACAGCTAGCCTGTAAGTTAATAATAGGACTCTATCATCAAAATAATAACTGTTGCCTTCCTGCTAATGTCCCTGAAGCATTATTAAATGTGGCACTTACAGCACCTTATATGCAATTTGCCTCTCGTTAAAGGTCAGCTACAAGTACAGTACTTAAGAGCAAGCGACAAGGAGCTTGGAAGATTATGTGCCGAGCCATTTCTGTTCTGAAGAAATCATTTTCAACCTCCTTTCCCTTCCCATCCCATCCCTTTCCTCTTAACAATCAGCGACTAATTTCTCCTGGGTGGATTTCCCCCAGGTGCTCAGTACTCCATGACTGTTGCAGCTGTAAATGTTGTGATCAGGGCCAGTTCTTAACAGTAAATTCACCTGTTTTCAGTACTTTCAATTTCCTTTTTCAGTTCTCCTGCAGAGGTCCCCAAGGGCCCTCATGCTGTCTCCTCACTGCCTAGAGACTCATATCACAGCGCTCCACTGAGGCCTGCCTTCTTCAGCATGCTCTGGATTATAACCGAATCTTGCTTGCCATCAAAACTTATATGTCCTGTTTCCCTTCTGACAGGATGAGACAGTCTTTGTTCTCTGCTAATTTGGTGGTGATGCTAGGGATGTAGCCGTGTGGAATGGGGATAATGGTAAAAAGGAAGAAAGGAAATGAGTTAGCTTCTCCAAATTGTCACTAATGAAATTTATATAAATTAGTGGAGAGCTCAGGTTGTCTCTTCTACCTCTCTCCTATTCAGGCAGGTGGAGGGGGGACATGTTGCCTTCTAGGTCCTTGGGCATGGCCTTTTGACTTAATTCAAGTTGAGGGGGGATTGAGGGTCATAAATAGGCATTTATTATTTAAATTCAAGAACAGATTGTGATGGGGGGGGGGGGGCACATTCAGGACAAAGAGTCCAAGGGGGAGCCGGGGGTGGGGGGGGGAGACAGGGAGAAGCCTCTCATCTGTGTCTGCTCTAGATGGGTTTGATCCCAATATCTGAGCCTTGGTCCAGGGCACACAATGAAGCATACGATAAGATGAAGTCCCAGAGGGTACAGATTTAGGAAAACATTAAGGGGTGGCCAAAGTTACATATCCAACCAAGGTGGTGGGGGGGGGAAGGGCTGGGATTCTCCTTGGATCAGCAGCACCAATTTCTTCTAGGAATTGGAGCATAGTGATGAGTTCCATCCCACTCTTAAGAAACATTCTTGTAGTTAAAGTCTTTGTGCTAAAGAATTCTTTCATTGCCTTTTTAACTTCTACTACTTTGCTTCTACTTTCTTTGAGTATGCATCCAGCCTGTAAGCAGCCTGCTGAAGAGCTGCTAGTTGCTCCTCAATTAAAGTGATCTGATCCAGATATTGCTGAAGTGCTGCATATTTCTGGTTTAAGTCCTTTAGGTTTCTACTTAATGTTCACTGCAATATCTTTCATTTCTAGATATGTCGAGCTATTTAGTTTGTTCATATTTTCCAGAAGTTTATAGTCTTCATTGGTGGCTGTAAGCTCACCTGTCCGGTATGTGGACATTTTGGAGAACATGACCTGGCAAAACCCTATGATGTCTGCCTTAGCAATTGATGATGTGGGATTAGGTTTGGCCACAGTAGAATAGTAAAACCCAAATTAATGGCAAAAACAAAAATTATATTCAAGACAGTGGAAATGGTGTGAACAGATAAGTGGAGGTGAGAATGTACATAATTATTCAAGAAACAATGTTTGGGCCTACTGACTGCCTCAGTCTTGGCCTCTGTCTCCACCATGGCATCATCTAGGCCAGGGAAGGGAGGAAGGAGGAAGAATGAAGGGAAGGATGAGAATGGGAGGAGGAGGAGGGAAGGAGAGGGAGAGGAGAAGGGAGAAGGATAGGAAGAAAGAAAGAAGGGTGAAGAATTAACTCCAAGTTTTACAGAACAAATCCTTTTATTAAGGGGACTTGGTCTGTGAAGTTTGGATTCAGTCAAAGGGCCACACTTGAGGACCTAGGGGGCCACATGTGGCCTTGAGGCTACAAGTTCCCCACCCCTGAAGTTATAAGCTTGGGCAATTGTCACCTTGGATTTCACAAAGGACCTAGCTCTAAAGTGCTGGGATAGAAGACAGACAAATGCCAATAGGTAGAAATAAAGGTGGGAAACAAACAGGAGAATATGGCAGTGGCTAACTCTGATACATGGTGGGGAAGCATGATGTACTAAATGGGTGGGGGACAACACCTGGGAATGCCAAGGAGTAGAGACACTAAACCTAATCATTTACTGACCAAAATTTTTCCCTGACTGTGAGAAACTGTTTCAACAATCCAGCTAGCAGCTACTGTGAGAGTGTAAAACCAACAACACCCAGTTCACAGAACGCTGCAAGCCCACATCCTTTTGATCTGCTTTACTAAGGAAAGCAACGTTAAGGGGTTAACAATCTTACTTTAATCCAGCATACAAATAGCATTCCCTTAGTTCAGGGGAAAAAGTCAGCACCCTGAACTTCAGAGCAAATACAAACAAATTACATACATACATTTATAAACAGACCAAATACAAGTCATAGTTACCAACATCTGAGTTCAGCCAGGAGCTTGACGATGGCTGGCTCAGAGTCACGCGTCACTACTGCTGCAGCTCAGAGCTCCAAAAAAAGAAAGCCAATCCCTGGTTTTATATATCTTGTTCAGGGTCAAAGGTGAGACACATGCGACTCACCCAATTGACCTAAAATCATCACCAAAATGTGACTTAAACACATGTGGTCTAAAAGCCTCTGATATCACAAACATGTCATTCAAACCCATGTAAACTAGGCTTTCCCTTGAGGCAAGGAGGCCATCAAAGACTCAATTTAATCAAGGAAACAAAGGCCAAGTTCTTCAAGGGCACTTGGTTGAATAAGTGCTAAGAGCCCATCATGATTCCCAATACAGAAACAAAACAGGCCATATGATCGTCTAGGTCCTCCTTCTAAGACTCCAACCTCACCAAGTTACTTTACTGGGGTAGGATATGATTAATCCATAAATGAAACATGGAAGCTTTGTTTAGTGATCTCTGCAGACCATTGACAAATTAGCTGCCCCTGATGAATTCAAATCACCTAGACTAGATAAACTACATGTTTGGGTACTGAAAGAATTTTAAAATATGTGATTGCTGAAGCCTTTAGAGTGACACCTGAACTATCTTGGAGAATTAAAAAAAAAGGTACCAAAGGCCTATAGAAGGGCAATTGTTATCCTAGTTTAAAAAGACAGGGTGGGAAAGGAGAATAGAAATTGCAAACTATAGGTCAGCAAGCTTAATTTCAATTCCCATCAAAATTTTAGAATTATATCTAAAGAGATGGTTACAGAGCCTATTAAAAAAAAGTGGTGATGACAAAAATCCAAGATAGCCTCAGCAAAAACAAGTCATGTCACACTAATTGTATTTCCCTTGATACGGTTACTAAATTGACAGGTCCTATGGATATTGTTTCCCCAGACTTTTGCAAAGCTTTTGATATGTTGTCTCAAGCTGTTCTTACAAGAAAAAAATGGAAAGATGAGCTATAAATGAAAGCATAGCTGAAGAGCTAGAATCAAAGAGGAGTCATCAGTAGTTCAATGTAAGTTTGAAAGGAGGTCTCCAATGATAATTTTATTTATGAGTTAGATAAAATAAGGAGGCATCCTTTTCAAATCTATAGATGACACACAGCTGGGAGTGATAACTAGCATGTCCAACAGTCAGGATCTAAAAGGATCTTGACAGGTTGAAGTATTGGACAAAGCGAATGAGATAAAATTTAAGCAGGATAAATAGTAATATCCTAAATTTGAGTTCAAAAAATCAACTTAGAAGTATAAGGTGGTGAACATATCATTTGACTGTAATTTAGTTGAAAAAGATCCTTGGGTTTGAATAGATTTAAGCTCAGTATAAATCAGCCCTGTGAAATGGTGGCTAATTTGATGTTGGACTACACGGAGAGGCATGGTTTCCAGAAGTAAAAAAGTGATGGTCCCATTACACTCTGTCATGGCACATTACAAAGGAAGCATTGCATTCAGTTCTGGAAACCAATATTTAGGCCATTGGGAAGCTGAAAAACATTCAAAAGAGGGAAACTAAAATGGTGAAAGGTTTCAATTCCATGTGATTTGAGAATCAATGGATGAAACCAGGGATGTTTAGCCTAGGAATGATAAGGATCATGGGAGATAACCATCTTCCAGTATTGAAAGGCTGTCATTTATGGAAGGGTGATTAGTCCTGCTCTTTTTTGTTCCAGAAGCAGAATCAGAAGCAATGGGTAAGCAGCAGAGATGAATTTAGGCTTTGACAGGGGGGGAAAAAGAAAATACCTTCCTAACAATTATAATTTTCCAAAAGCAAGCTTAACTGCCTTGGGAGGTAATGGATGCCCATCATTGTAACTCTTCAACCAAAGAATATATAATCACTTATGTAATTCATAAGATAGTATTTATTTGACTGTGTGGCCACATGACTCTGGCCAAACTTTAAAATTCTGTGATTCCATATTTTTTGTGACTCTTTTATGGAGCCTATACTCACCACTCAGGATTCTTCCCCTAAATATCCATTATGAGGCAGTCAGTAGGGCCAAACATTGTTTCTTAAATAATTATGTACATTCTCGCCTCCACTTATCTATTCACACCATTTCCACTGTATTGAATCTAACGCTTGTTTTTGCCATTAATTTGGGTTTTACCATTCTATTGTGGCCAAACTTAATCCTACCTTATCAATTTAGCATTTGCTGACTGCCCTTGCCCAAAAGAACCTTCCCGTTTCTGATTTCTCATAGAATGGTGTCTACACTCACTTGGGACTTATTATAGGCTGCTTCATGCTGTTATTTATATGTGTATATATATATATATATATATATATATATATATATATATATATATATGCATATGTTCTAACTCATCAATTAAATGTAAACTTGCTGAGGTCAGGAAATAGATCTTTGGCAGACATAGTTGGTACAATTGTCTTTTATGTAATAGTATGCAATAAATCATATGAGCATAGAATCTTAGACTGAGAAAGAACCTCAAAAGTCACGTAGTTAACCCCACAGCAAAACAGGAATCACCTCTGCAACATTTTTTAAAATTTATTCATTTATTTTTTGTTTTCATCATTCACTTCCTTAAGATTTTGAGTTCCAATTTTTCTCCCCATCCCTCCCCTCTCCTCACGCCAAGATGGCATGCAATCTGATACAGGCTCTACACATATGTTCATATTAAACATATTTTAACATTAGTCAAGTTGTAAAGAAGAATCATCACATTCCAAACCACAAAAAAGATGAATTTATAAGGAAAAATACCATATACAGATTCAGAAATAACAGGATGAGGTAAACAGAAGTATATACAAAGAAACATTTGTGGTGCCAGATTAAGTGGATCTAAGGTTATTTAATTATTTGATCCTACAGTCCCCCAGCTAGATGACACATTACTAGACCTTAGAGTCAGGAAAACTTCCTGAGTCCAAATTAGGACTCAGACAGTTATTAACTGTGTGACCCTTGCAAGTCACTTACCTTGTTTGCCTCAGTTTCCTCATCTGTAAAATGAGTTGGAGAAGGAAATGGCAAACCACTCTAGTATCTTTTCCAAGGAAACTCCAAAATAGGATCACAAAGAGTTGGATATGACTGAATATGACCAAACAGCAAAAACAGTCCTCTAGGCCAAAGCTGGCCTTGCTGATTCTCCCCTAGCTGGGATTTTCCATTGCCCAGAATGTTATCTTTTTCATTTGGGATTTACCCATGCAGGACTCTCTTGACAAGTTTTGTTGGTCCATTGTTTCAATCCCTTGTTTAGCTCACAGCCAATTGGGAAGCCTTATGAACACATTAAAAGCACATTATGAACACTCCAGTGACAATGTTATGAAACACTTGCCTGACTTGAGTTTCATCTTCACTTTCCCCAACTAAAAACCAAGGAAATCCAACCAACTAAATAGCATAGCACCTATCACCTCTAAATCAGAAATAATTCAAGCTGACACATAGGTTATCCATAAACCTCACAAAAGAGGAACCTGTCCTTTACATGCTAGGTTTAAAGACCATTTATGTTTTGTCAAACACAAAACATTCTCCCTAGTTAAGCAGGCCTCAGTGTTATGTAAACACAATGAAAGAACTTCAAAATCTCCAGAGGGGAGGAGGTGTTATCATTAGTTTTCATTTGAGTTTTAATTACCATATGTCTGGCTATAGATTCATAAATACACATGAACAGCTCCAAAGGAAAGGGCAGCCAGAGCATAGAAAAATGTATCAGGGTACAACCCATGCATTCCCTTCAGCAAGTCACAATATGAAGCTGTCAGGCAGATAACCCAATCCGATTAATAACATCAAAAGAGAAAGCAGCATTGCTCCTATCTCCCTACCACACTGATTCTTGCCCACGCTGTTTGGTGGAGATAGCTTTCAGCTTTTTTCTTCATGAAACCTTAGAAAAATCTCCTCAACCAGGTGACTCAGCAGATGAATGAGGGGACAACGGGCATGGGGTCTTCAGTACTATAAGTATTGAATTGGAAAAGGCCACGTATACACTGAAGTTAAGTGCCAAACTGCATTTCTGCAGTCAATACTGGCTGCCTTTTGGCACAGAGGGCAATAGCAAGACATCCCCTATCCACCGGACTAATATTTCTGAATAGA
Organism: Phalanger gymnotis; assembly: GCA_028646595.1. Lineage (NCBI taxonomy): Eukaryota > Metazoa > Chordata > Mammalia > Diprotodontia > Phalangeridae > Phalanger > Phalanger gymnotis. Next base: position 574,426,906 of record CM053622.1, read on the forward strand.
AGGCTCAAGGTTTACTGTTTTGTTTTAGTTTTAATTTTTTCCTCCCCAAGTCAATAAGGATTTATTAAGTGCCTACCATATGTCAGGGACTTTGTTAAGCACCCTTATAATTTTTTAATGTTTCTATTAATGTTATTTTTTATAAACAACAATAATTTCCCTATACTACTGCAGCCCTCATTCCCCATAGAACCTTCCCTTGTAACAAAGAAAAACTATTAAACCAAGCCAATCAACAGAGGGACCCTTTCTGTCACTGAATATAATATTCTGCCCTCATGGTCCCCCACCTCTATCTCAAGAAAAATGTCCTTCATGATTTGTTTCTCAACATAGATTGGTCACTGCATTTAATTTAAATTCAACTGCCTTTTTAATGATACTTTACACTATTTTCAATATGAAAAATATTCACCTGGCTCTTTTTTCTTTGCTCTATATTACTCCATACAAACCTTACCACATTTCTCAGAATTCTTCATGTTGTAATGACATTCCATTACATTCATATACTAAATTTTCTGGCCATTTCCCAGTCAATGCCCACGTGCTTTGTTTTCAATTTTTTGCTACCTTGAAAGGTGCTATTATTTACATATTCAATATATAGAGAGGTTTTCCTTGATCTCCTTGAAGGCAAAGTACTTGGATTGCTGGGTAAAAGGGTTTGAACAATCTCTTCACTTTTCTCACACAATCACAAATTGTTTTCCAGAACCATCAGCTTGTCACCTTATTTTACACATAGTGCTGGCCTAACAATCTATGGACATGGCAGCTGGCTGTGACTTGATTAGAGTTAGATCTTCAAGTTACCTTAGAGGCTATATAGTCTAAGGCCCTTACTCTTCATATGAAGACACTGAAAGGTAAACAGAAGCTGAGTGGCATTCTCATGATTACACAAACACTAAATAGAACTAGCCTCTGAACCCAATTTTAGATAATCTCTAAGTTCCAAAATCCATGATCCTAAGATTTTCTGGCTCCAAATTTAATTGTTTTCTGCTAAATAAGACTGATGTGAGGGGGACAATGACCTGTTTGAAAATGTTTCTGGCACCTGGCTACAGTGCAAAAATTATCTCATTAAAGGGTCATTATTTTGTGTTGAGAAATTAAATCTCCAGGAGCAGTTAAAATGCCTGAGAAGAAGTAACATACTCTCAATCATTAAAACCTTATTTTTCTTCCCAGAGATAGCATTTTAATCAAATTGGCTAAAAGATTAGTAGAAAATCTGATGTTGAAGAGAAGTTCATTTCAACTAACATAGCAGAGAGAGTTTAACACTAATGGTTTTGAAATAAATGGTTTCAATTGTAAACATATTGGAATGGAGAATTATAAAAAGAGCTTTTTTAGGAACAACACTTCCAAGTGAAAGACAAGCTGAGACCGCAAAACTATTATTCTTAGTGATACACAAGCTGATTTTGTTAAAGAATTTGCGGTCTTTTTGAAAATCTGGAGAGCAGCTGGGCTGCAGAGTAGACAGAGTACTGGGTCTGGAGTCAGGGAGACCTGAGTTCAAATTCATCTTCAGACACTCACTAAAGCCTATGCGACCCTAGGCAAGTCACTTAACCTCTATTTCCCTCAGTTTCCTGAATTGTAAAGCATTTACCAATGTCGTTGTGAGGATTAAATAATATATATAAAGCACTTAACCGAGTGTATGACACATTGTAGGTGCTTAATAATTGGTTCTTTCCTTTCCCTAAAGAAATGAGCTATGGTGCAGGTGAGTTTTTATTGGAAGTGGGGGTGAGGGGAGAGAGAGAAGCCAAAACACAAAGCATAGAGTATACCATCTTATTTAAGCGCAATGTATATGTCTTTTGTTTCATCCCGAGGTCAAGAGCACTACACTGTGCTATTCCACGTAGCTGGAGGGCAGCAGGAAGGAAGCCAAAGTAGACAGAAAGATACACAAAGAGGAGTCTGTTTTTCTTCATGAATTTTCCTAGAGTAGGCTCTTCCTGGCCTGGGCCAGGCGTGTATTGGAACAAGCTCCCACTGGCTATTGTTAAATTTTCACTGTGAGCATTTGCACCTTGGAAATTGGTAAACACAACAAATAAGGACTTAATCAGATTGTATTGATTGTCTAGACTTTAAAAAGTGATGGATAAATGTTAATAAGGCAGATTGAATACAAAGGGATGTCCAGCCTAAACTCTCCCCAACTGCCCAGTCAGTTGTTAAACGCTGACTAGCATATCCTTGCCTGATACACACTGGGAACGAGCATCATTTTGTTTAAGGAAGGTAGGGGTTGGTGGGGACTTAGGTGCAAATAGGGAAAGAGAACAAGGGGAAACCAAGCTTCCTTTTGCAGCTTTTCTCATGCATCCCTGCTTTTGTATGGATGGAAGCCAACAGTTCCATCTCCTGCTCCCATTCTCGCTCCTCTTCCTTCCCCCTCTGTTCCCTCTTTGTTGGTTTACTCCAAAAGTTTAGTGAAAGTTGGGTGGCCCACATAAGGCATTAGGCAAGAGGGAAAAGAGGACACGCCACTCCCTTTAACTATCAAATAAAGTACTGACTAGGAATATATGTGCATTAAGTTCACTTAAGTTGCTTTTTGTCCACCTCTGGATGTTAAACCACAGAGGAATAACAGTTTAGAGAAGTGTGTTTGTTACCTAATAAGTCTTATAGGGGAAAAGTTTTCAGAGTGGTTATTTCAACTACTATATCAGGTAGAGAAGGGAAATATTGATGACAATCACTGCTCAGATAGACATAGATTGCTTTTCTTAGCATTACATAGAACTAATTCCTTTCCTTGTAATTATATTCATAGATCTCTTCTGAATTATATTATTATTCTCACTTTAGTATTTGGAATCTTCTGGGCGCTGCCTCTGTTTTCATGAATATCAATTTGCATTAATAGTTCCAATCCCATGAATATCTCAGCTGCACTCAGCTGATTGAAGACTGGTACTATTTATGGGACAAGTATCAGAAGACATGATCACATATATTTTGCTACTCATATTTCCATTCCAAATATAGAGACCAATAAAGCCATACCTCGTTTTATTGTGCTTCACTTTATTGAGCTTCACAGACACTGCATTTTTTATAAATTGAAAGTTTGTGGCAACCCTGTATCAAGCAAATCTATTGATGCCATTTTTCCAATAGCATATGTTCACATCATATCTCTGTGTCACATTTTGGTAATTCTCACAATATTTCAAACTTTTCGTTATTGTTATATGTATTATGGTTATCTGTGATCAGTGAACTCTGATGTTATTATTATAACTGTTTTGGGGTGCCAAAAACCATGCCCATAAAAGACAGCAAATTTAATCAATAAATGTTGTGTGTTCTGACTGCTCCACTGACTGTCCATTCCCCATCACTCTCCTTCTCCTTCTCAGGTTTCACTATTCCCTGAGACAAACAATATTGAAATTAGGCCAATTGATAACCTTACAATGGTCTCTAACCATTCAAGTGAAAGGAAGAGTCAATTGAAGTGACAAACTTCACTGTTGTCTTATTTTAAGAAATGGCCACAGTGCCCCAACCTTCAGCAACCACCACCCTCATCAGTCAGCAACCATAACCATAGAGGCAAGACCCTCCACCAACAAAAAGACGATGACTTGCTGAAGGTTCAGATGATGGTTATCATTTTTAGCATTTTTTAATTAAAGGCTACATTGGGGGTTTTGTTTTTTTTAATTAATTTACTTATTATTAGTTTTCAACATTTATTTCCACAAGATTTTAAGTTCCAAAGTTTCTCCTCATCTTTCCCCTAGCCCCCCCACCCCAAGATGGCATGCACTCTGATTACCCCTTCCCCCGGTCTGCCCTCCCTTCTATCACCCCATCCCTCTTATCTCTTCCCCCTTACTTTCTGGTAGGGCAAGTTAGATTTCTATACCCCGTTCCCTGTATATCTTATTTTCCAGTTGCATGTAAAAATGATTTTAAACATTTGTTTTTAAATTTTGAGTTCCAGATCCTCTCCCTTCTTTCCTCTCTACCTACCCTCATTGAGAAGCAATTTGATATAGGCAATACATGTGTAATTATGCAAGACATTTCCATAATAGTCATATTGTGAAAGACTGTATTTCCCTCCATCCTATCCTGGTCCTCATTTATTCTATTTTCTCTGTTAACCTTGTCCCTTTTCAAAAGTGTTTTCTTCTGACTAATCCCTCCTCCCACCTACTTTCTGTCATTCCCCCCTACTTTCCTGTAGGATAAGCCACCCAATTGAGTCTGTGTGTTATTCTCTCCTTAAGCCCAATCCAATGAGAGTAAGGTTGACGCATTCCCTTTCACCTGGCCCCTCTTCCCCACCATTGTAACAGCTTTTTCTTGTCACTTTAATATGAGATAATTTACCCTTTTCTTTCTCTTCCTTTCTCCTTCTCCTAATATATTCTTCTTTTACCCCTTAATTATATTTTTTGTTATCATCCCTTTATATTCAACTTACTCTATGCCTTCTCTCTCTCTCTCTCTCTGTCTCTCTCTCTCTCTCTCTCTCTCTATATATATATATATATATATGTATATATATAGTATGTGTGTATACACACACATATATAAATATATACACATATTATATACATATATGTATGTGTATATATATATGCATACATATATATATATAGCCTTCAACTATGCTAAAACTGAGAAAGTCATGAGTTACAAATACTCATGAGTTACAAAACATCTTTCCATGTAGGAATGTAAATAGTTTAACTTCAATAAGTCCCTTATGATTTCTCTTTCCTGTTTACCTTTGCTTGCTTCTCTTAATTCGTGGATTTGAAACTCAAATTTTCTATTCACCTTTGGTCTTTTGATTAAGAATGCTTGAAAGTCCTCGATTTCATTGAATATCCATTTTTCCCCTGAAATATTATACTTAGTTTTGCTGGATAGGTGATTCTTGGTTTAATCCTAGGTCCTCTGACCTCCAGAATATCATATTCCAAGCCCTTCAATTCCTTAATGTAGAAGCTGTTAGATCTTGTGTCATCGTGACTGTGTTTTCACAATACTTGAATTATTTCTTGCTGGCTGCTTGCAATGTTTTCTCCTTGATCTGAGAATTTGGCTATAATATTCTTGGGAATTTTCATTTTGGGAACTCTTTTAGGAGGTGATAGGTGGATCCTTTAATTTCTATTTTACCCTCTGGCTCTAGAATATGAGGGCAATTTTCCTTGATAATTTCTTGAAAGATAATGTCTAGGCTCTCTTTTTTTTTCTTTAATATTTGTAGCTTTCAGCACTGATTTCCACAAGATTTTGAAAAACAAATTTTCTCCACATTTCTACACCCCCTACTCCAAGATGATATATATTCTGATTGCCCCATTACCCAGTCACCCTTCCCTTCTGTCACCCCACTCCCCCTCATCCCCTTTTCCCTTACTTTCTTGTAGGGCAAGATAGATTTCTATGCCCCATTGCCTGCATATCTTATTTCCCAGTTGGATGCAAAAACACCTTTTTTTAACCACCCTCCCTAAGAAGGCAGGCAATTCAACATAAGCCACATGGGTATCATTATGTAAAACCCTTCTGCAATACTCATGTTGTGAGAGACTAAGTATATTTTGCTCCATCCTATCCTGTCCCCCTTTATTCAATTTTCTCCCTTGACCCTATCCCTTTTTGAAAGTGTTTGCTTTTGATTACCCTCTCCCCCTATCTGCCCTGCCTTCTATTGCCCCCCCTTTTTATCCCTTTCCTCCTTCTTTCCTGTAGGGTAAGATACCCAATTGAGTGTGTTTGTTATTCCCTCCTGCAGTGAAATCTGATGAGAGCAAGATTCATTCATACCCCCTCACCTGCCCCCTCTTCCCTTCCAATGAATTGCTTTTTCTTGCTACTTTTATGTGAGATAATTTACCCCATTTTATCTCTCCTTTTCTCCCTCTCTCAATATATTCCTTTCTCATCTCTTAATTTGACTTTATTTTTTTACATATTATCCCTTCATATTCAACTCACTCTTTGTTCTCTGTCTATAAATATATGTATGTATGCATGTATGTATGTATGTATATGTATATTCCCTTCAGCTACCCTAATACTGAGGTCTCATGAATTACACACATCATCTTGCCACGTAGGAATGTAAAAATAAAACAGTTCAACTTTAGTAAGTCCTTATGATTTCTCTTTCTTGTTTACCTTTTCGTGCTTCTCTTGATTCTTGTGTTTGAAAGTCAAATTTTCAATTCAGCTGTGGTCTTTTCCCTGAGAAAGCTTGAAAGTCCTCTGCCTTGGAGCATTATACTTAGTTTTGCTGGGTAGGTGATTGTTGGTTTTAATCCTCATTCCTTTGACTTCCAGAATATCGTATTCCAAGCCCTTTGATCCCTTAATATAGAAGCTGCTAGATCTTGTATTATCCTGACTGTGTTTCCATGATACTCAAATTGTTTCTTTCTGGCTGCTTGTAGTATTTTCTCCTTGATGTGGGAGCTCTGGAATTCGGTGACAGTATTCCTAGGAGATTTCTTTTTGGGATCTTTTTCTGGAAGTGATCAGGGGATTCTTTTGATTTCTATTTTACCCTCTCGTTCTAGAATATCAGGGCAGTTCTCCTTGATAATTTCTTGAAAGATGATATCTAGGCTCTTTTTTTTGATCATGACTTTCAGGTAGTCCAATAATTTTTTAAATTATCTCTCCTGCATCTGTTTTCCAGGTCAGTGGTTTTTCCAATGAGATATTTCACATTGCCTTCCATTTTTTTCATTCCTTTTGTTCTGTTTCATAACATCTTGATTTCTCATCAAGTCACTAGCTTCCACTTGCTCCAATCTAATTTTTAAGCTAGTATTTTCTTCAGTGGTCTTTTGGACCTCCTTTTCCATTTGGCTAATTCTGCCTTTCAAGGCATTCTTCTCATCATTGGCTTTATCTAGAGTCTAGATTCTTAAATTTCTTAAAAAGTCATTAGCTTCCATTTGTCCTATTCAAATTTTTAAAGAATTATTTTCTTCAGTGGTCTTTTGGACCTCCTTTTCCATTTGGCCAATTCTGCTTTTCAAGGCATTCTTCTCCTCATTGACTTTTTGAACTTCTTTTGCCATTTGGGTTAGTCTATTTTTAAGGTGTTCTTTTCTTCAGTATTTTTTGGATCTCCTTTAGTAAGCTGTTGACTTGTTTTTCACAATTTTCTTTCATCACTCCCATTTCTCTTCCCAGTGTTTCCTGTACTTCTCTTACTTGATTTTCAAACTCTTTTTTGAGCTCTTCCATGGCATGCAACCTATTCATATTTTTCTTGGAGGCTTTGGATATAGGAGCTTTGAGTTGGTTGTCTTCTTTTGGTTGTATGTTTTCATTTTCTTTTCCTCTTGCTTCCACTTGCTCCAATCTAATTTTTAAGATAGTATTTTCTTCAGTGGACCTACTTTTCCATTTGGCTAATTCTGCCTTTCAAGGCATTCTTCTCATCATTGGCTTTTTGGAGCCCTTTTGCCATTTGGGTTGGTCTATTTTTTAAGGTGTTATTTTCTTCAGTATTTTTGGGTCTCCTTTAGTAAGTCATTGACTGGTTTTTCATGGTTTTCTCACATCACTCTCATTTCTCTTCCCAATTTTTCCTCTACTTCTCTAACTTGCTTTTCCAAATCCTTTTTGAGTTCTTCCATGGCCTGAGACCAGTTCACATTTTTTTGGAGGCTTTCGATGTAGGCTCTTTGACTTTGTTGATTTCTTCTGGCTGTATGTTTTGATCTTCTTTGTCACCAAAAAAAGATTCTAGAGTCTGAGTCTGATTCTGAGTCTGAATTTGTGTCCTTTTTCACTGCCTGACCATGTTCCCAGCCAACTACTTGACCTTTGAGCTTTTTCATTGGGGTATGACTTCTTGTAGAGTAGAGAGTACTTTGTCCCAGACTGTGCTGCTATTTTCAGAGCTACTTCTACTCCACTGTCACTGCAAGCTCAGCCACAGCAATACTCCTCCTCCCCCAAGAACCACCAATCAGGATTGCGAACCAGATCCAAGCAGGGCAAAGCAAGCCCTGCACTCCCATTGTGGTCTACCACATGGTTCTTCCCATCGTGTGAGCCAGGGACTCCGCAAGCAGCTGACTCTGGAGCTCTGGAAGCAGCTGCAAGAGCTTCTTGCTGCTACTGCCACCACTGCCACCACCTCCACCAACCCCAGGGCTGGGGCCGTACTAGTCTCACCCCAATCTAGAAGTTTCCCACTAACCTGCCAAGTGGTCTTTGGCGTTTGTGGGTTGAGAAGTCTGATAACTGCCACAGCTCAATGATCCATGGCCCTAAGGCCTGGTCCGGGGCAACTCCCTTTCTGCTATGTCTTGGCACGGCCCACTCTGGGCTGTGCTTAGCTCCCAGCACTGTGTGATGTACCCTTCCCAGTGACCATCCAGGCTATCCTGGGCTGGAGACCTGCTTCCCTCTGCTATTTCATGGGTTCTAAAGCTCTGGAATTTGTTCAGAGCCATTTTTTAAAGGTGTTTAGAGGGATTTGGGGAGAACTTAAGCAAGTCCCCGCTTTCCAGCCACCATCTTGGCTCCCCCTACCCTTGATTTGCTTTTTCACCAAAGTAAGATTCTATAGTACAATTTTTTACACAGTTTGCTCATTTTCCCAGCCAATTATTTTACTTTTAAGCTTTTTGTCAAAGTAGGACTCTGCTTCTAGAGTGGAGAGTACTCTGTCCCAAATTTCAAGGGTTTTGTGCATCTTTTGTCAGAGATACTGCTAGGCACCTGTAAATTTTCAGTTTTTCTAAGGTGGTATGATCCAAGAAGAGGTGTTTTCTCCTCTCCTGGCCTATGATCTGGTGTGTGAGTGACCATAAGCACTCTTTTCTGCCTTGGAACTGTGAGGAGTATTCCCTCTCCACAGCCACCACGAACTCTACCACGCCAGTGCTCCTCACCCCAGGACTGCCACTCAAGACTAAGACCCAGATCCAAGCAGGGCAAAGCAAAAGAATCCTGCCTCAGCACCAGCAAAAATATTCTTGCAATCCCCCTCTGATCAGCTGCTTGATCCCCTCCACCATCTGTGGGCCTGGAGCTCTGGATGCAGCCACTGATGCTGCTGCTGCCACCTTGGCCTCCACACCAGCCACCACCTCCACTGCCCCAGGTTGGGGCCAGATCCCATTCTTCTCTCGCCTAGGTCTAACAGAGTTTCCCTGCTGACCTTCTACTTTGTCTTTGGCATTTGTTGAGAAATCTGGAAATCACCACAGCTGCCACTGATTCAGTCCTGAGGCCTGCTCCATCCTGGTCTGTTCCAGCAGATCCCCTACATTGCTTTTTTATACATAATACTATTGCACACTTAATACACTACAGTCTAATGTAAACATAACTTTTATATGCACTGGAAAACCAAAAAATTCATGTGACTCACTCTATTGCTATGTTTTCTTTACTGTGGTGGTCTAGAACCAAACTCACAATATCTATGAGGTATGCCTGTACTAGAAAACAAAATTTCCATACATTTACATATTGATTTTTATGTTATCAAATTCTTTCATGTCTATTATTGCATTTGACTCTCATGATACCTTTATCAAGTAGGTAAGGCAGGTAAGATTATCCTAATTCTGCTGACTCAGTTTCTTAATCTATAAAATAAGGATAATCATATATGTACCACCTATTTCACAGAGTAAGTATCAAATAAGCACTTTGTAGCCAAAGTATTATATAAATCTAAAGTATGATTCTTATCATACTCATGTACATATATGTATAGATATATGAACACATGTGTATCTATATATGTATATAAATTCTCTAACACCTGGATCACTTTGAGCATGTTATTTCATCTCTCTGGGTCTCAGTTTTCTCATTTGTAAAGACCTTAAATCTGAGATCTAAAAAAAATGGATAAAGCCATAGAAAAAGTTTAAAGTGTTGGGGCAGGAACTAAGGCAGCCCAATATACATGTACTCACTTTTTCAGTAATTTAAAAAAATTCCATTTCCAATTTCTTCTTCTTCTATAAAATCTAAATCTCCCTCCTAGATAACTTTTCTGATAGTAGAGGAATAATTTAAGTTACTTTCTCTGCCTAACTTAAATCTTGACCTATTTACTGGCAAGGTAGGAAGAAATTATCAAGGAGAACTGCCCTAATATTCTAGACCCAAAGGGCAAAATAGAAATTGAAAGAATCCACCAAACACCTCCTCAAAAAGATCCCAAAAAGAAATCTCCTAGGAATATTGTCGCCAAATTCCAGAGCTCCCAGGTCAAGGAGAAAATACTGCAAGCAGCCAGAAAGAAACAATTTCAGTACTGTGGAAATACATTCAGAATAACCCAAGATCTAGCAGCTTCTACATTAAGGGATCGAAGGGCTTGGAATACTATATTCTGGAGGTCAATTCTGGAGCTAGGATTAAAACCAAGAATCATCTACCCAGCAAAACTGAGTATCATGCTCCAAGGCAAAATATGGAATTTCAATAAAATAGAAGACTTTCAAGCTTTCTCAGTGAAAAGACCAGAACTGAATAGAAAATTTGACTTTCAAACACAAGAATCAAGAGAAGCATGAAAAGGTAATCAAGAAAAAGAACAAGAAAAAGAAATTTCAAGGCACTTACTAAAGTTGAACTGTTTTGTTTATATTCCTACATGGAAAGATGATGTGTATGATTCATGATACCTCAATATTAGGGTAGCTGAAGGAATATGTATGTATGTATATATGTGTATATATATATACATATGTGTATGTTTATGTATATATATGTATGTGTGAGTGTGTATGTATATATGTATATGTATGTGTATATATACATAGAGAGAGAGAGAGAAAGAGAGAGAGAGAGAAAGAGAGAGAGAGAGAAAGAGAGAGAGAGAGAGAAAGAGAGGGCACAGGGTGAGTTGAAGGTGAATAAGGGATGAGAGAGGAATATATTGAGAGAGGGAGATATAGAGAGATAGAATGGGGTAAATTATCTCACATATGTGGCAAAAAAAAGCAGGAAGAGAAGAGAAGGCAGGTGAGGGGGAATGAGTGAATCTTGCCCTCATCAGATTTGACCTGAAGAGGGAATACCATATATACTCAATTGGGTATCTTACCCCACAGGAAAGAAGGAGGAAGAAGATAAAAAAAGAGGGATGACAGAAGGGAAGGCAGATGGGGGTGGAAGTAATGAAAAACAAACACTTTTGAAAAGGGACAGGGTCAAGGGAGAAAATTCAATAAAGGGGGACAGGT
>CM053622.1:574438645-574510530 GCA_028646595.1 Phalanger gymnotis
GGTAGGGGGGTGACAGATGGGAGGGCAGACTGGGGAACAGGGCAACCAGAATATATGCCATCTTGGAGTGGGGAGGAGGGTAGAAATGGGGAGAAAATTTGTAATTCAAACTCCTATGAAAATCAATGCTGAAAACAAAATATATTAAATAAAATTTACAAAAAATAAAAAAAAAATAAATTATGAGATGCAACCACCTAATCTTGTACCAAATCTGAAACTAAGTGGACTGAATATTGTTTTTAAATATAAAATGCCTTTAAAAAATAAGTAGAGATTCTAAATTACCCAGTCTAAAGTGGAAAACAAGCAAGCCATAAATTAACTCTCTAAGAAATAAAATCTTCTTCTAGATGTGTTTACAAGTGAATCTTAATCATTTAGATAACAAATAATTTTTGTCTTATATAAACTTTTTTCTAGAAATAAAGAAAGAAGGTACCTTACCAAATTCTATCTGTGGGATAAATATGGTGTTTCTAGCTAGGTAGTATAAATATAAATCAAGCAAATAAAATATTGAATGAATACTTACACAAAATATAGTAGGCAAAAATAATAGCAAAGAGACTTAAGTAATATGTTTTTACAAAATTATTCAGTACAAGCATGTTAAATTTATATCAGGGATCAATCTTTGAAAATATAAACATATTTAGTCATAAATAATAAAAGTGGCATGGTTACAGCAATAGATGCAGAAATACTGACAAAATATAATACTAATTGACAATAAAATGTTTAAAAGTGTGAAAATAAAAAGATTTTACTTAATATAATTAAAAGCATACAAAATTAAAAGTTATTCATGAATAAAAATCAATGCAGAAGGAATCGGAAGAAAAGCTACAGTTTTTAAAAATATTTATTTTTAATATCTTGAATAAAAATCTGACATCCAAAATTTATAACATATTGACACAAATTTATGAGATCAAGTCTTTCCTAAGAAACAAGTGATCAAAGGATATTAACAGTTTGCAAAAGAAGGAATACAAAGCTATCAAGAATCATCTAAAAATTCAAAATCATTAAGAATCCAAGAAATAGAAATTAAAACAACTGTAAAATATCACCTTATGCCTATCAAATTATCAAAGGTGAGAAAAATGGGAAAACACATTGTCAGAGACAGTGTCTGCTAATTAAAAGCTGATGGAGGTGTGAATTGTTTCAACTTTTGTAGGAAAGAACTTGGAATTATGATTTACAAAGTTACTGAAGTGTTCATGTCATTTGACCTAAATATGTGTTCCTTTGTTAGGACTCTACCCCCTAGAACTTTTTTGACAGCAAAAAAAAAGCCCTATTTGTGCAAAAATAGTCATTAAGTGGCATAAAAATTGGAAGCAAAATGTGGGCCCAACAAATAAGGAATGGCTCAACAAATTATGGTACATGAATATAATGGGGTGTTAGTGAATTATAAAGAAGGATTAACATGAAGAATTCAGAGAAACATTACTGGAATACTGATCTTGAAATCACTTGACTCAGGTTCAAATTCCAGTTCAAACTTTTAATCTCTGTGTGACTTAGATGAAGTCATTTAACTTCTCTGAGCCTCCATTTTATCTTTACAGCAGAAGAGTTGGCTTAGATGACCTCTAAAGCCACTTCAAGCTCTATGATCCATGTATCTAGTATCCATAATATGTATGTATCTAGTATTTATGTAGTATCTATAATATCTACGTGAGTAGTATCTACTGTTTACCTACTATCTATAATATTGATGTATATGGTATCAGCGATACATAGATTTACATGAGGTTATGCAGGGACTAAAAAGAGTGAAAAAAATGCAGTGAATACAAAAATATAAATAAAGTCACCATGGAAAAACAATAAACTTATGGTGAATTTCAGAGGGAGTGTCAATATTAGTAAACTACAATTTTACATCCTTTCTGTTGACAATTGGCAAATTAATTTCAGGGAAAAAACTCTGGAGGAGAAAGGAGGTTAGAGATTGTTTGAATGTTTCTAAGGAAGTGCTGTTATGCCAGAATACAATGTAATGACAATGTCAATAGATAATTAGAATTCATAAAGATATTTTCAAATTTCTAAAATAATTTACACCCATTATAATATCCCATTATGATGCTCAGTTTACAAATCACTTCAACAATGATAGATGTTAAAGGTTAAATAAAAAAATTGTATTCGAATACTTATTTTGCCTAGGAATTTGAATATCAGAATTTTCTTGGCAGCTATTAAAGTACCATGCCTTATTTCCTTAATAAAATTTGACTCTCTCTGTCATAGATTGTATGTCTTAGTCACTATATCTTAAGTTATGTCAACTTAAATACACAATTTTGTCAATAGTATCATACATAATTCATTTTATATTTTACAGAGCATTCTCCTTGGAGAACTACTGAAAAGGTACACTTTAACTGACTGGTGAGTATCTCATTACTTCCAGAGATGTATCATCTGGTTTTCCAGGATCTATATTCAATACCCCATGTGATCTTCCTTATCACAAAGCAGGTGGAATGTTGATGTAGAGGTCAAATGAGTCAGTGAGACAAGCATGAGACTAAGTCTAAATATTGAGGCTTTAGTCTTGATTCTGCCACTGACTAGATTGAAGACCTTGGAAAAATAATTTTATCTCTCTTTGCCTCAGTTCTCTCAGCTATTAAAAAAATATATGATTGGATTATCTCTAAAGGGTCTAAAGGAGAGGAAATCAGCAAAATTTACCAACACATCAACCAAACCTAACAATATATGCAATGTTCCATACCTGTAGTCCTCTACCTCTGCAAAGAAGGGATGAGGAAAATTCATTTTCTTATTTTTTCTCTAGGGATGACACTTTAAAATTTTCTAAATACCCTCATGTCAATCATCTCCTTTCATCTTGATAGAGCGTAGAGGGACTACTTAGCTGAGATGCCCTGACCTGAATTATTCCTCTTGTATCCTGCCATTTTGGTGTGCCTTAGATTCATTCATGGGAAAGCCTGACCTCTAATTGCGGGGAATAATTCTCACATTTATTGGTTCATCAAACCTCTAACACTAGCTCCATGTCAACCCACTATCACCTGTTGTTGCCTTCAAGCCTGTGCCAGAATAATAAGAATATTCATGGTTTCACTGTCTACTTGCCCCAGTGATTCATTCACTCATCTTACTTGTTATAGCTAAATAACTGCCTGAGGTCATCTTATCTGGGTCTTACTGTGTCAGAAGCCCTGCCTTCCAGGGCAGTACCCCTGTATATGGTAGCTGATAACAGTGGAATGCAAGTTCCTTGATGACAGGGAAAGTTTTTCATTCTTATTTTTGTATCCCCAGAGTTTGAGAGGTAGAATGGGCATAAGGAAAAAGCATCTGGCCTTTGGGTTCAAACCCCACCTCTCATACATAATGTCCAGACAAATCTGGGGGAAAGTCATTTGATCTCTTAGTGCCTCTCAGCCAGCTCTCTGGGACCTAGAAGGTGCAGAGAACAGACTGATCTGCATTGATACAGTTCCTTAGAACAACAAACTCATAGACCTAGTTTTAAAAAATCCCCAGTACCTAGTATAGCTCTTGACATCTAGTAGGGGCTTAATAAATGTTTGTTGGGTTGAGCTAGATTAAATTAAGGTGAAATTTGCCTATTCTGTCAAGGATAACCAATTTGAGTTAAGGGGAAGTTCTACAATATGGCAACCAGGCCAATTGCTAAATGCAATTGAAATTGAAGGATCACTTAGCAGAGTCTCACTTAGTATAAATCCTTACTAAGTAAGGAAACTGGAGGGCTGGACCAGACCTAAGAGGATATTGAGTCCAACCCTTTCCTAAAGCATGAAATTCTTCTAAAACATTCTTTAGAAATGATTGCTCAGCCTGTTCCTTCATACCTCCTTTGGCAGAGAATCTCCCAATTCCCAGGATAACCCATCCCCATTTCTGGGACATCGTTTATCCTTATATCCTTTGTTGTTATCATTGTTCAATTGTTTCAGTCATGTCTGACTCCTCGTGACCCCATTTGGGGTTTCCTTGGCAGAGACACTGGAGTGGTTTACCATTTCCTTCCAGCTTATTTTATAGATGAGGAACTGAAGCAAACAGGGTTAAGTGACTTGCCCAGGGTCACACAGCCAGTAAGTGTCTGAAGCTAGATTTATACCCAGGAAGATAAGACTTCCTGACTTAAGGCCCAGCACTCTATCCACTGCACCACCAAACTGCCTTTATATTGAGCCAAAATCTGATACCCATTATTCCACATTTTACCCTGTGGAGGTATATCTGGCACAGTGCGTAGGACACTGGATTTGGAGTCAGGAAGCCCCAGATTCAAATCCTATTTCAGATATTTTAAAGCGATTTGCCCCTGAACAAAGGGCTTAACGTTTCTGTGCGTCATTTTTCTGACCTGAAAATTATGGGGTTGGCTCCATGGCCTCTAAAGTTCCTTCCAGCCTTAAATCTATGATCCTATGATCTTTTACTAGAAATATTTATTGATCCAGAGGCAGTATACTCTAGTGAAAAGAACAATGGATTGTTTGGCAGGAGATTTGGGTTTTGAGTTCTGGCCCTTATATTTACTAACCGTGTGACCATCAGCAAATCATTTAACCTCCCTGAACTTCAGTTTCCTCAGCAATAAAACAAAAATACTAATAGCTTCACTAACTACCTCACAGAACTGTTGTGAAGAAAGATTTGTAAAGCTGAAAGCCACCAGGCCAGCACAAACGTCAGACACAAAACATGTGTGGTACGAGATGGATTTCATTCTCTCGTTGTCCAGCATCGTGGTGGAAGAATGCAGAAATGCAAACCTCAGCATGTATCCGTGTATGGGGTTATGGCCAGTGTTCATTATGGAGAGGTTTGTCAATAAATGTGCATCTCCCTGTAGAATTCAAAGCACCCTGCTATTACCACCGTGTTCTTGACATTAACCACACGCATTAATGAGGACACACACTAATAGGTGAAAGATCTTTGA
Organism: Phalanger gymnotis; assembly: GCA_028646595.1. NCBI lineage: Eukaryota > Metazoa > Chordata > Mammalia > Diprotodontia > Phalangeridae > Phalanger > Phalanger gymnotis. Next base: position 574,443,627 of record CM053622.1, read on the forward strand.
ATGTGAGGTATGTGTGCCTTTGTGAGACCTAATTAACTTATGCAAAGTCACCCAAGTTATATCAGAAGTGGTATTTGAACCCAGGTCTTCTGACTTCAGAGTCTAGGCTCTTTTCCCTATACCAAGCTCTCTCCTGTTTCCAAATGATTTCTTTTATTTTTTCTTCAGAAGACCTTCTTTTAAGTTCTCTTCATACATCAGGATTGCAGTTTTCAAAATTATGCAGGAAATAAATATCACATCCCTGCTGAAGTTTAATTCCCAGTTCCAGAATTTCTATCGTTTCTCTGATGTTTTTGAGGGCAAGATGCTAAAAGGACTATTTTCTTTCCTTCAGCTGAATGCTCTAGGGAAAAAAAAAACAGTTGGTGGAATATTATTGGTTTCCCAATTGAAGGCAGGAAAGTAGATCCAGCAACCCTATGAAAGCCCTAGGTACCAATGGGTACATTAATAATAAATGAAGATTTTGTTGTAGGATTTCAGTTCAGCAAAATCACTTCTCAGGCAGTTAGGTCTTTGCTAACCTGTTTGTTCCAATATAGGCATTCCCCAACTTATGCATACCCTTTACATACCTTAGAAGGGAAATAGCCCTAAGATCACCTTTCTGTTCCCACTGCTGCTGACTGAGATACATCTCCTTTCTCTCTTTCCCTTCTCTCAGCTGCCATCCACCCCCTCCCAATTCCACTCCCATTTCTTAAAATGCCTTGTAAACTTTTACATATTGTACAAATATCAGTTTTTATTTTTATTATAAGCTGTTAATAATAGGGTCTACAGTGGCAAGACTCTCTTGTCAGTGAGGAAGAAGAAAGACAAGATATGATAGCACATACCTCTTTCTTTCCTTTCCAAAGGTGAGGATATAAGTGTGGCACTCTACATATATTCTCAGACTGGGTAATGTATTGCTCAATTTTGCTTAACTACTTATGTTTTTTAAAATTGTAATTATAGCAAAATATAAGGTTTGCAAAGTGCTTTATTTATCTCATTTGATCCGTTCCCAACCCTCTGAGATAGATGCTATCCCCATTTTACAGATGAGAAAACTGAGATCGAGATATTAAATGGCTTGCTCAGGATTGCCCAGCAAGTAAGGATCTGAGGCAGGATTGAAATTGAGGTCTTCCTGACTCTTAGGCCAGGACTCTATCCAGTGTACCACCTAGCAGTCTTTTTTAATTCTCAGCCAAGGGGTGGCTCTCTGAAGATGGGAAACAGAAGAGATATGCTTGGAAATGAAGGTGATATAAAAACAAGATTTAAATATTAATTTTAAAAATAAACTAAACAAAAAATTCTTGCTTTATCACTACCACTATTATGAGACTGGATATGTACATTCTGCTCACACAATGATTTCTTTTTAAAATACTGTGATAAATGAAATTTCTCTCTTCCAACTCCTTTTCTTTATTTTTTCTCCAGCTACCAATATGTTTTATTTTTGTTTTATTAATAAACATTTATTCTCTCTCCTCCCCACTTTAGCCCACTGAAAAAGAAAAAAAAAACCTGGAACAAATGCATAGTCAAGCAAAACAAATTCCTTCCACTTTTTACTCTGTATTGAGTCATACAGAAGATGCTGACAGGATTCAGTCCTTAAGAGTCTTATGAATAACTCAGTGTGTTGACTATCTCTGGCACTAAAAACACAGATTTTGTTGCAAAGTACCCATCATTGACTTAGAACTTCAAGAGGTAAAGGGCAGCCATATATTATGCTCAAGAAAGCTCCTTCAATAAATTTTTCATCTTTAAAAAAAAACAATCCTCAATCTCTCATTAATAAATGTTAGCTGCTACTTAGTGATTGTTAGATAAAAGTCCCACAGCTCTAATTCTTTCGATGGCATTTGCTATCATTGTAAACAAAATATCAGCAAAAGGTCAAATCTGTACCTGCTTTCCCCTGTGCCAATTTACCAAAATAAACATTTATTCATCTGGTCATTAGACTCTAAACCATTGAACTGAAAACTGATTTTGTTTGAACGGAGATTGACAGGAGAGTGATGAATAGAAATTCTCACATGCCAAGAATCCAAAGCAGGACTGATTATATCCCTGCTTAACCAAAACTGTAGAGGATATTCTTTCTCCTACAAGGAAAAAATGTATACTTTAAAAAAATATATACAATGCTAAAAATATATACAAAGCAATAAATTTGGGGATTCCTTTCTTCACCTGTTCTGTAAACATTTTAAAAAGAAAAGAATTTTATAGCCTTCTCTCAGTAAACCCCAAAGCCAGACAAATGAAGCTAAATAAAGAATTATTAAGTGTGTCCCAAAAAAGTCCTAGCACCATTTCAAACTTTAGTAGCTTAAAATGGTACTAAGACTTTTCGGAACACACTGTATTAATGCTGAGGTTGAAGCAGAAAGCCTAGGCCTATGTTTTGTTTTTGGCATTTGGCAAACATCACTTTGAAAACAATTTTTCTTTCTACACTGCCCATCAGAGTCAGCTTGAGAGTTACCATACACCAAAGAGGCAAAATTAAAATCAAAATTATTTTCTCAATTTGCACTAAGGAGGAGAGGCAAATGTGAAAGAAAGAAATAAAAGGTTTTCAGCTGTGATCAAGCTGTGAAAGGGTAAAGCACTTAGCATAGTATAGGAAAGGCAGCATAGTGTAGTAGGTAAAAGATGAGGAATTTTGTCTTTGTGAGAGCTGAAATCTGCCTCTTTTCCCCTGCTATGCATCACTCAGTTTTGCCCATCAAATCTAAGAAACGCAAGGTTTAACTCTTCCATAATGCATCTTTTCAAATACTTTGTCAGCTAACTTACCCACCCTAAGTCTTTTTCTCCATTCTAAACACCTGCCCCCTCTTCCTTCCTACAGAACTGCTTTTTGCCACTTTTATGTGAGATAATTTACCCCATTCTATCTCTTCCTTTCTCCCCCTATCAACATATTTCTCTCTCATCTCTTAATTTGATTTTATTTTTTTTAGAAATCATCCCTTCATATTCAACTCACCCTGTGCCCTCTGTATATACATGCATATATACATATTTATATATATATATGTGTGTGTGTGTGTGTGTGTGTGTGTGTGTGTATTCCCTTAAGCTACCCTAATACTGAAGTCTCATGAATTACACACATCATCTTTCCATGTAGGAATGTAAACAAAATAGTTCAACTTTAGTAAGTCCATTATGATTTCTCTTTCTTGTTTACCTTTTCATGCTTCTCTTGATTCATGTGTTTGAAAGTCAAACTTTCTATTCAGCTCTGGTCTTTTCACTGAGAAAGCTTGAAAGTCCTCTATTTTATTGAAAATCCCTATTTTGCCTTGGAGCATGATACTCAGTTTTCTGGGTAGGTGATTCTTGGTTTTAATCCTAGCTCCATTGACCTCCAGAATATCATATTCCAAGCCCTTTGATCCCTTAATGTAGAAGTTGCTAGATCTTGTGTTATCCTGATTGTGTTTCCACAATAATCAAATTGTTTCTTGCTGGCTGCTTGCAGTATTTTCTCCTTGATCTGGGAGCTCTGGAATTTGGCAACAATGTTCCTAAGAGTTTTCTTTTGGAGATCTCTTTTAGGAAGCAATTGGTGGTTACTTTCAATTTTTATTTTATCTTCTGTCTCTAGAATATCAGGGCAGTTCTCCTTGACAATTTCTTGAAAGATGATCTCTAGCTCTTTTTTTGATCATGGCTTTCAGGTAGTCCAATAATTTTTTAAATTATCTCTCCTGTATCTATTCTCCATGTCAATGGTTTTTCCAATGAGATATTTCACATTGCCTTCCACTTTTTCATTCCTTTGGTTCTGTTTTATAATATCTTGATTTCTCATAAAGTCACTAGCTTCTACTTGCTCCAATCTAATTTTTAAGGTAATATTTTCTTCAGTAGTCTTTTGGACCTCCTTTTCTATTTGGCTAATTCTTCCTTTCAAGGCATTCTTCTCCTCATTGGCTTTTTGGGGCTCTTTTGCCATTTGAGTAAGTCTATTTTTAAGGTGTTATTTTCTTCAGTATTTTTTGGGGTTTATTTTACTGTTTTTCATGGTTTTCCCGCATTACTCTCATTTCTCTTCCCAATTTTTCCTCTACTTCTGTAACTTGCTTTTCCAAATCCTTTTTGAGCTCTTCCATGGCCTGAGAGCAGTTCATGTTTTGCTGGGAGGCTTTTGATGTAGGCTCTTTGACTTTGTTGACTTCTTCTGGTTGTATGTTTTGGTCTTCTTTGCCACCAAAGAAAGATTCCAAAGTTTGAGTCTGAATCTGAGTCTATTTTTGCTGCCTAGCCATGTTCCCAGCCAACTACTTGACCCTTGAGTTTTTCAGCGGGGTATGACTGCTTGTAGAGTATAGAGCACTTTGTCCCAAGTTTGAGGGGATGCACTGTTGTTTTCAGAGCTATTTCTATACAGCAAGCTCTGCCACAGCAGCACTCCTCCTCCCCCAAGAGCTTCCTACCTGGACCACGACTCACATCTGAGCAGGCTCTGCACTCCTGCTCTAATCCGCAGCTTAATTCCTCCCACCAGGTGGGCCTGGAGTTGGAAGCAACTGCACCTGTAGTTCTGTAGCTGCACCACCTCTGCTTCCCCGGGGCGGTAGTTGAACCGCAAACTCCTTTCAATCTGTCCCCACGGTTTTTTTCCCACTAACCTTCTCTGTTGTCTTTGGTGTTTGTGGGTTGAGAAGTCTGGTAACTGCCACAGCTCACTGACTCAGGGCTTTAGGGCCTGTTTCATCCAGCTCCCAGTCTGGCTGGTCTGGGCACAGCCCATGCTGGGCTCTGCTCTGCTCCCAGCTCCTTGTGATAGACCTTACCCAGCGCCATCCAGGCTATCTGGGCTAGAGCCCTGCTTCCATTTGCTATTCTGTGGGTCTTTCAGTTCTAGAATTTGTTCAGAGACATTTTTTATTGGTGTTTGGAGGATCCTGGGGGACAGCCCTAGGCAAGTCCCTGCTTTCCAGCTGCCATCATCTGACTCACAAATTCTTACAGGGACAAGTAAATGAAGGAGTGTTATTGGTTGTATCATGTAGCCAAAGGTAACAGTTAATATCAACCTATGGGATGTCTGTTCACCTTGTATTGCAGTGCTTGAGATAAGCATTTGAAAAAAAGACCACCCTGAAAATAATTGCACCTCATACATCTGTGTAGAGAAAGAAGCAATAGAAAAAGTCTACAAAGATATAGATTTTATACTCCAAATTAGATTAGCATGTTCTTGCATATTCATAGACTTCAACACAAAGGCAAGCAAAGGTGAAGACAGTGAAAAATATGTTGCTATCCTGCCTGGTTTCAACTCCCAGGAAAGAGATGCCCCTCCCAGGTTAAGCTCATCTCCTCTAATCTTATCACCTTGCTTCTAACTCAAACCTTGACTGATACCATCTTCCCCAAACCTCCTCTCCTTTAGCCAAGAAAAGGATCTGAAAGTGCTAGACATGATGGACACCAATAACCTTACTTAAAATAGACACTAATTATACTTTAACATGTAAGAAATGACTCATTACTGATTTGGGAGTCGTCTCTAAGCCCAATCCTCTCTATTGGAAGAATACTGACTTCTAAAAGCAAGAATCAAAATTAATATAAAATTAGAAGAATGAAAATGAGAAAAAAAAATAGTGGTAAGAAATTAAAAATTATACTTTTCTATTTAAATGAGTTATTGATGTTTCAAAATGGAATGCAGACAGGGGAAAGGACATTGAGAATCAACCCCTCGATGCCATTGCAATAGTGTCATTTCCAGCTAAGACTTCCTCCAGCATTGATTACAATCATTTCATTAAGATATTTAACTAATTAAAATCTGTTACCATAACAAGGAAACCTAAAGAGCCTAAAAACTGTGTTAATCAATGAACATAATTTACTTGCCAAATAGAGAGATGTGGAAGCCAAAGGCAATACTGATTTTGAATATAAACTTTCCTATAAAATCTTACAGAGAAATGTAGTAGGTGGTTATGAAGAGTATTGTCTCATAAAACTGAGAGAAGCAGTGGAGGATAACATCAGATTAAATAAAACTTGGTGAAAAACCAATCTAAGCAAAGTCATCCTAAGGGTATTTACAGATTAAATTGGAAGAGAAAGATAAAAGATGGAAAAGATCAGCAAAAATGTTTATAAGAAACTTTCCACCCTCACAGAAAATTCAACCTCTCTGTACAGTAACATCATAGCCCCAGATGTGCTTAAAGAAGAGGGAGAAAGAGCACTTAAGAGAATAAAAATGGGAAAAGCATCTGAACTAGACCAAATAGAAGACTTCTAAGGAGGCTGCAATTGCAATGGAATCGATTCTTAAGCTTCTGAAAAAAGAGAAGCTCTCCTTTCAAAAATCTTAGTAATAATAGGGAACTCTTAATAATAATACTATCCAAAAAAGTGACTGAGAGATCATTGGTAACTACTAACCTATATGTCTACTTTCACATATACATGTGTATATATATATGCATTTTTATGAGAATAATATACAGACACAACTCAGATATATTCTAGATAAGGATATTCAAAAGAAACAGGCTTTTACAGGCAATATTTCCCAATAAACCACATCTTTCTACAACTTTCTAGAATTAACCAAAAAAAATATAAAAAATACAGTATCCCACTGTCCTTATTATTTTTTTTAACTATACAAATATATCAGATTTGTTAGATCAAAACATTGCCTTAAAAGTTTTCTTCCACAACGTCTCTCCTATGTATATTCTAAAATTATACTAACAATAGAGATAAACTTGTTTAATGACCTTCAAATTACTAATATTATGCAGGGCATAAAACAGGGAAATATTCTCCTTATAATGTTTGCCATTATACTAGTGGCAATCCAGTGTAGAATCCTGGTCAAAGAGAATCCTTATAGGTAAAGAGGTACTCTAGACACTCCCATTGTCAGATGACATGGTACTGATTGCAAGTAACCCTAAAACAGAGCATCTATCATAAGATCCATCACCATTCAAAAGAGTTTGGATGAACTTGCCATTTAGAAAAACCAAATCAATGAAAAATTACTTATTAACCTTACTGTGAAATGCAGTTGGGACAACCTCCAGAGCATATATGTATATATGTGTATAAAAATACACATACATACATCTTGGATAGACACTGCAAATGGATAATGAATTAAGCTCAGATTTTAATAGAGGAGGAGGGTGCCTTTTGGAAACTGCAAAGCTATTGGGCAGCATAGTGTTCATGAGTGTGTGAAAATAGTCCTTGAAGCAATGCTACACAAAACCAGTAAGAGGGCATAGGATATGAAGGACATCAAAAGCAAAGACATTGTTTAAGGAGGATAGGTGCCAATTAGAGTATTCCCAAGGAAGAGGGGATACCAAAGGGACAGGTATGCTACAAACAAACATTGCCTGTTTCACAATTTGTCTAGGGCCAGAAAACTTGAACAGAATAGATGGGAATAGAAGCTAGGACTTTTACCCTAGCCCAGGCCTGCACAACCTGCTGTCCTTGGGCCGATTACAGCCCACTTGCAGCATGCCAAAGGACTTCTGGCAAAAATGTAGAGGAAAACATCCTCTACATTTTTTGCTGGCTACCCAAAATCCTTTGGCATGGCCCCCACAGTAAGCCACCTGCAGGTCACAAGTTATACAAGGCTTGCTCTAGCCTAATGAGCTAATCAGGTTTGGGAAGTGAGTGGGGAGCACAAAAGGGGAAGATTCGAACCCAGGAAAATTGAACAAATGATCGAACAAAGAGTTTTAAAGCTTAGTTTTAATTCATCTTCCCCAATGCTGCTTTATACAATCAGGGTTTCTATCTAGGCCAAGTGTTGGAATATATTGTGGTCAAATCTTTAAGTCAATTATAAGACTCTAATTGGGCCAGAAGAAATTGTGGTGAAGGAAAAACAGTCAATTAGTCTGTCATTTATTCCAAAAGCCTAATTTTGCACTGCCTCATGCAGAACTGTCCAAGACACTTCGAGGAGACTTAAATAATGGTAAAGACATATATATTATCTGCCCTTGAGGAATTTATAATCTACTGTAGGAAGGCAGAAAAGAAGAAAGGGAGTTTGAAGATGGAAAATTTCACACATACGTATCTCATAAAAGCAAGAAAGAAAAGAAACTTTGCTGTCTCTTTCCCTTCTCCCTCCCCCAATCCCCACCTCCTCTCAACTCTGGGTATTTCCGAGAAATAACATTCCTACTCTGTAATTTGGGAGAGGCTGTAAATCTGCCAGCTCTGTACTAGTCAGAGCCACCATTTGCCACTGCCAACCACCTATGGATTTCCTATAAGCAGTTTTCATTCATTGTGCAAATTAGGTAATTGAAACAATCTATCTGCTTTGGGCCTCTGGTCTCTGGTGATGACACTTGCCCATTGCCTTGACAAGTCATTTTCAGAGTTAGATGCTAGCCATCATAAGTCACTGCACAATATACTCTGATGCCCTGTTCTGTTGATGTAGAAGAAGAACATTTTCATTAGCTGCTGGAGATGATCAAGCAACCTCCTGCCAATTGTTATTACAGCCAGATCACTCTTCCTTTATGTCATTACCAATGTTCATCCAAAGAAATACTAAGGGTGGAAAAGAAGCACGATAAGAGAATGTGACTGCGTCGATTGTGGTCACCTTCTACTATCCAGCCATACCATCAGCACTCCTGCAAGCCAGTGATTAGGATCCAGGTTCTGAAGTAATTAAATTGGAGGATGGAGAAATCCATATCAAGAGTGTCTCACAAATTTGCATGTGACGAATCACTTTCAGTTAAGGGATGACCCACCAATCAAGAGGTTAATTACTTTTCTTTACCTTCCTCCCGGAAGAGCTTTTCAGTGGCAATGGGCTCAGGTTGGAGGCAGCTTGTTTTCATCGAGGCATTTGGTGAGGGGAGAAATGACACCCTCAGAGTCAGCAGGCTGGTTTGGGGTAAGATCCAGGGACTAGCCAGTGGCACCGTTTACCTTTGGGGCTCCCCGACCTTTTCCTTATTCATTGCTTGGTACTAAATCACTTCAGTCTTCCAAGGACCTCCTCCTTACATCCTCCTTTCCCTTTTAAAACTTGCTTTTAAATCATATATTCACAGTGAAGTATAAATGTCTAATGGTTGAAAGTGTTGTCACTCCCAGGGGATGAATTTCTTCAAGATCAAAATCTTAAGCCAAAAGAATGAAGCTCTAAGGGTAGAATTCCTAACACCTTGATAATGAGGGAATTTTTTAAAAAATTGCACTTGAGGTTTTGCCAGCACCTAAAAAAAGTCATTCTCAATGAGTTCATCTCTTCTTCACATGCCCCCTTTATCAGGAATTAGGACAACCTTTAGTGAGACAGAAACTCATGTAAAACTTCATGACTTAACCTTAAGATCATCAAAGTTGAAAGCTTCCCTTTCTCACAACCTTCTTTTTCAAAGGTTTCCTCACTCTTCACTTTCACTGTTCCTGTAAAATGAATCCGTTCCTCTTTCTCCGCACAGTTTTGCTTTGATTTAATACAGTAGACATATGTTATCACCTAGCTCACAATTTTGGTGGGCTAAAGATTCCTATACATCATAGCTCCAGTCACCCTTTCAAAAATCTCCTGCTCCAAGGTTTTTGGTTTGTTTGCTTCTTGTTTTTGTTTCTCCCTCTCTGGCCTGGCCACAAGATAGGGTGATATAAGGGCCACCAAAATACCTGATTGCCCAAGAGCATCTCCCTCACTAAGCTTGCCACAGTGCCTGAAATCCCCATGATTGGAATCACTTGTTGTGATTATCGTGATTTCAAAAGGCCCTTATTAAAACATAAATGCTTCCTGGGAGGCATTACATTATCAATATTAATATTAACCATTCAGGGAAGAAGGGAGAGACCTCTGAATGTGAAGTGAGGAGAAACCTGCTTCCAATACTAATTAATTTTATGACCATGGGCGAGTCGCACTCCGTGATCCTCAGTTCTTTTTTATGTGAAATGGGGAAAATAATGCATATAGAATCTCTCTCACAGAACTGATGCAAGCATCAAGGGAGATCATTTATTCAAAGTGCATCGCAAACTTTAAAGCATAATATAAATGTTAGCTACTGCTATTTTCTGGTTAATGGAGAGGAGCAGAGCAGGATCTAAGGGCGTGGGACATAAGGGAGATAGATTTTGATAGGAAGAGACACTGGAAAGAAAAGGAGACTCTAGTAACTAAATCTGATTACCATCCTGTTATCACTGTTCTGTGATAGTTTCAAAACTGTTCAGCAATATGAACCAATATAGTGACTGCATCTAACATCATATGCAACAATCTGTACCAGTCATCCTCTATCTTTCTATAGAAAACAGGGAAGTATATTTCATTAGTCATTTTCTAGCAGCACTTCTTAAACTGTGAGTCAAGATCCTGGGGGTCTCGACCCACAGTTTAAGAAGCACTGAAGGGGTCACAAGTGGAAAAAGTTTAAGAAGCCAGGCTCTAGAGCAGAGGTGTCAAACAAGAGGCCTAAGGGCCACATTTGGGCACAAAATTCTCTAACGTGGACCAAATCAGACTAATTGGGAAAAAAATTAACAAAATAAATAAAGTACAGATAATATTAAAACGTGTTTTTCTAAGTCAATATGTGGCCCATAGAAATCCATATGCATGGTTTAGTTTCTATTTGAGTTGAACACGACTGCTTTAGAAAGTTTAATATTTTCTAATAAATGAAAGGATAGGTTAATTATCTTTTAGCACTGTGGTTTTTATATTATTTTAGACATAAATGTACATATATGTATATAGCCTCTCAGTATAATGGGAAACTCCCTAAGAATATGTGTCAGAGCAGAACTGCATTGATAAAAGAGGAACTCCTCCCAGAGTTCCCAATATCTTTGAAATCACAGATCCCAGTATAATAATTACTAGTCTGATAAAATTGAGTAATTATGTCTACCATTATTTCATTTGTGTTAGTCTTGTCTTCCCAAACAGATTGTCAATAACCATGTCTTATTTCACCCAGCCCCTAGCATAGTAATAATCATGTAGGATGGTATGTGTACATCGCCCATGTAGGTTGTGTATGTACACAAAGGTCTGTCTATATGTAGCTTGAAGTGAGGTATGAATAGATATTCTAAAGTGTTCTCCCCCCACCCTGGTCCAAGGGAAGTTTTGATTTCTGCCAGAAAAAGAACACAGGATTGAGACCTCAAAGCTGCGACTATGATCTCCTCAAAGAGAAGGTGCTGGATTAGAGTTAGAGCTATCTGCCCCCACTAAATATTGTTAACCTAGGGGACATATTTTAATGATCAAGCCACGCTCTTGATCACTATTCCTTAACAGGATAAGAATTCCTCAAGCTATATATCCAAGGCTTAACTCCTTTCCCACTAAATGCCACATATACAAAGACCATCCATAGTGAATAGCAAACAAATCCATTTATCTAGGCAATAACAAACAAAAATCAGAAAAATTATACAGACGAGACTATACCAAACTATACATAGAGCTCTCCCAATGAGAGTGACATATCTTCGAGATTTCTAGACATCACTCAAGAAGAAATTCCTCAGTGTCTAGCGTGGTAAACTGAGGAAAGGAACATGATCAAAGCACCAATTCCTCTATGTGTTGACTTCTTACCAGAGTCCTGCTCTTCCTTCAAAGACCTCTCCCTAAATATAATCTAGAACAGTTTATCTTCTCTCTTGAAGCTCACAGGCAGAAGGATCTCTTTTCTCCCAAGCTCTTACCAACTTTGCCCCTCACATAGGTACAGAGCACTGGGTAATCAGTCTCCACCAATGAAGAAAGTCTTTGTCATGCATATGAGCTTTGATAATAATAATAACAATAACAATAATGAGAAGAGGAAAAATTAAGAAGGTAGAGGAAAGAGGAGGGAAAAGGGAGAAAGGAGAAAGCAAGGGGAAGACTGGGGAGAGGAGGAGGAGGTGGAGAATTAGAATTTATACAGTGCCTTATGGTTTTCCAAACATTGTACATATATTATCTAATTTGAGCTTCACAACAATTTGATTAGGCAGGCCTTATTATCATATCATTTAACTGACAGGGAAACAGTGGTTGAAATTAGTAGTGACTTGCTGAGGCTCCTACAGCCAGTAAATGTCTGAGGGAGGATTTGAAGTAAGGTTTTCCAGATTCCAAGTCTAGAGTTCTATCCATTGCTCCACCTAGATCTTCTGTTGTCTATACATTATTGATTGGTTGTTACACCTGCGTAGGTATCCTGATACACCCAGATATGAGGAAATTGGACCCTGAACCTACTGTTAAGCAAGTCCACACTGTGTGCCTAAATACCAGGTGACACCTACTTATTCCATTTTGAATGACGTGGGGTATAAGAAGCACTTCCAAACAATTAGAATTTTCAAAATGAGCATGAATTGCTTAAGGTTATAGTGAGTTCTCCATCACTAGAGGGCTTTAAGCAAAGACTAGATCAGGGGCCTCAAAGCCATATGTGGCCCTCTAGGTCCTCAAGTGCAGCCCTTTGACTGAATCCAAACTTCATGGAACAAAACCCCTTAATAAAAGGATTTATTCTGTAAAACTTGGACTCATCAAAAGGCCACACCCAAGGACCTGGAAGGCCACATGTGGCCTCAAGGCAGCAGCTTCCCCACCCCTGAACTAGATAATCATTTTTAGGGATAGTACAAAGTTGGATTCATGCTATAGGTCTTTATGGCTGAGGCCTCTTCTGTGTTGGAGATGTTATAATCAGGTGATTGATTCTAAGTAGTGAGACCAGATAGCATAGTCTTGAGAGCAAGTCAATGAAACAGAGTTCAAGGAGCAGGCTTGGACCAAGGGAGCAAAGTGCCCAGTTGTGAGGTGAGTAGTGGAATTTGGAAGCCAGACAAAGGCTTGGGAATTAGGTCATTTACACTAAGATGGCAAATGACAGGCAAGATTTTATCCATGCAAGGAACATCAATTAAGCATCAATTACTACGGGCTGGGCACTGAGCCAAGAGTGGGGGATGCATAGACAAAACAGAGTACCTACCCTCAAGAAGTTACCCTTAATTATAACGGCATATACACATATGTAGATAATTAAATTAACAAAAAGCAGACACAAAAATTTGGGTGGAATGCTAGTAGCTGGGGGAATCAAGCTAGGTTTTTTGTAAAACAATACTTCCCAATGGTTTTTGTTTTGTGAACTTCTTACAACAACAACAAAAAGTGCGAATCGCCAGACAATTTAATATGCTATTAGTAATATTCTTCTAGACTTACTCATTAAGTACTTACCATAACTACAATGATTACTTTTGCTCAGAAAAGTACAAATTAAAATTTATAGTATATAAATTACAGTTATAAAATCATATTTTATTGTGAAAAATTTAAATATAAAATTATAAAACTCTAGTTATAAATATTTTATGTGGGACATTCTACAAGAATTTTTAAAAAAAATAGTACAGCAAGACCTCATATGCTTACTATTATCTGCAGGGTTTCATATTAAATTTCTTGAATATAAATTATTTATTAATTTTTTTGAATATAAATCAAGAAGTCAATCTCATGATTACACAGTTGAATAGGTACTATTATGAGGTAACAAAAAGGAATGAGAGAATTACTCTCCTGCAGAATAGAGAACACAAATGAGGGTATGCACATTTATCTGACCATCTTTTGGAAACTGGCTTGCAATTGTCAAATCCTTTTTTTTTTTTACAAAATCATCTGGTGACAATTTAAGAAACTACAAGAATAAGTTTTTAGTCTCACCTACCCCTACAATTCAATTCACAGTAATTCAACAAATGATTATTAAGCCAAGATTCAAAACACTGTACTGGCCCTCCTTATATAAAAATTGACCTTTAAGATGGAATTTTAACCAGTAGAGAAGTGGCATACCAGGTACATGAAAAGTTGCAGACATAAGCACAGAAGAAATAAAGTATGGAAATTTGGGAAAAATCGAAGAAATGTAAACTGAGAAAAATGTTCTTCTCACTATGCAGACAGAGAAACAGACCCCTGGGAGGTTAAATGATTTGTCCAAGATCCCACATAGAGGGTGAATTTAGTGTAGAAGCTAAGACTCTTTCCAGGATGTCAGACTTGACTTGATTTCTAGAATATAGCAAAAGTAGAGTTTGACCTCAGTTGGACCCTCATAGACAAGAAGGATCAGCTGGGGTTGCTCCAACTTCACTCATTCATACATTCATATGGAATTGATTAGGCAGGCCTTATTATCATACCATTTAACTGACAGGGAAATAGTGGTTGAAATTAGTAGTGGCTTGCTGAGGCTCCTACAGCCAGTAAATGTCTGAGGGAGGATTTGAAGTAAGGTTTTCCTGATTCCAAGTCTAGAGTTCTATCCATTGCTCCACTTAGATCTATTTAGGTGTTTGCTTTACCATGGAAAACTTTTAAAAGATGAGTTTACCAAGTGCATGCAAAATTAATTGATTTAGAAAATTTTCTTTTTATAACTTTAAAGCAAAGGATACATAACTATAAACAGAAGTAAATGGACTTGGTGATGAGAGCATAAAAATATTTTCTATAAATAGTTGACTACCCCTAAACAAAATAAGGGGATCTGTGATGAGAGACTTCGATATAGTCCACAAGGGCCTCATAAATCATGAACACATATTTTCTTCACTCTAGTGCTTTACCTATGCTACTTTGCAATTAATCATATTTTCTGTACCATGTCACCTGTTCACAACCTAACAGAAATATGCAAACATTTCAACATCTGGGATTCAATGCATTAAGTTCAAGGGTCCTATTCTATTATAGCTACCAGATTTTCCCGTAATAGTATGCACTAGGTTTGCAAAAAACTGTACCTCAAATATTTTGAGAAGGTCATACAGAATAAAGAGTGAGTTCAGTCTTCAGACAAGAGTTCACAGACAAAGCCCAAGAAAATCAGAGAAGGGAAGCACCTGCTGAATTCCTGAACATTTTTTCATGATTTTAAAAATTTGAAGTCAGAAGACCTGAGTCTGAATCATACCTCAGACAACTACTAGTTCTGTAACCCTGGGCTTGAGAATTCTGAGCTACAGTAGGCAAAGACAATTGTGTGTCCACAATAAGTACAACATGGATAAGATAACCCCCCACCCCATCCAATGGGGGCCACTGGATTACCTAAGGAGGGGTGAATTGGCCTACGTTGGAAAAACAGAACAGATCAAAATTCCCATGCCTTACAGTAATGGAATTGGGCCTACAAATGGCTGCTTCACTCTCAGGCTGGGCAAGATAGCGAGACTCAGACTCAAAAAGGAGATGAGAGGGAGAGGAAGAGAAAGAGAAAAAGGAAGAGGAAATTACAAACTAGGTGGCATCCAACATCCCTTTCACAATATCCTCTCACTTGTTAGTGTTTGCTAGAGAGCTGGGATGTGCTACCCTTTAGTCTTAGCTCCTGTCATAGTATGAACTGGGCTAGATAGGTAGACGTCATTTGCTTATATAGTACCTATCTCTACCCTTCATCATCATCTCTCGCCCACTATTTCCACATATACTTTTAGTCCTCCTTCACCACCAAGGGTCTACATAAATGAAGAGCTGCCATGTGGATGTGAGTGGAGGTGCCAGACATTCATGACCCTACCTCAGTTCTTATTCTTCCTTTCTCCATCACTCTCCTCAGGAGAATAGACGACTTAGCCCTGGCTCCTCTCAGGAACTAAGTTAGGTAGTCTCCTCAATATTAGAGCATTCAAAGCCGCCATTTTGAGAAACTGCATCTGATTCATCCTCTATACCCACCTGTCACCTGCCATTAAAATCTGAGAAAACAATACTACCAGCTCCTTCCTCCACCCCACCCCCAATCACTATTAAGGAGCAAGTTAAGTAGGAGCTGGCCTAGCTTCAGTGTTAGGCGGCACCAGATTTATGGATAATGACACCACTCCTTCACTCCCAGTCCTCAGTCCCTTTGGAACTGGGGTCAAGATGGATGGTGGTAGGCTTAATAATAACTAGCATGTATATGACATTTAAAGACTTGCAAAGCACTTTGCAAATATCTCATTTTATCCTCACAATGACTTTTGGAGGTGAATTCTATTATTACCCCTACTTTAGAGATAGTAATAAAGATGAGAAAACTGAGGCAGATGGAAGTTAAGCAACTTGACCAGGATCACACAGCTAGTAAGCATCTGAGGCTGGATTTGAACTCAGGACTTCCTGACTTCAGGTCCAGCATTCTATCCACTGGACTACCTAGCTGCCAAAGGAATGCTGCTGAAGATGAGAACCCTCTATCAACAAGACCGTTGACCCTTAAGTAAAAAGTTAAAAGAGGACCCAGGTTCAAATATCAGCTCTGACACTTACTATCTGTGTGGTCTTGGGCAAGTTACTTAACTGTTCTGAGTCTCAGTTTCCTCATCTATAAAAAATGATATTAGGCTAGATGATTTCTAATTCCATTCCCTATCCTACCCCCTGCTCTAATCAAAGGGGTACCCAGTCATGTGACATTTCTTATGACTAGAAGCCCCCATCTTCTAATCCCCATTCTCTGTGATTCAGAGTCACTATCTGAAAAACTAAAAACTTTTTATTACTACTTTTCCCATCACCCCCATCCTTATCCAGCTCAGCCCTGACCCTTCACAGTCCCAATATTCCTCTGCTCTTCCTTTCCTCCTCTCTGCCTGGTGGAACCCCAACTCTCTATTCAACAAAACTTCCTTCACCTTGGATTTTTTTCTCCCTATCTTTTGATCTTGCACTCACAGAAACCTGACTTTTCCCAGATAACACCCCATCCCTTGATCGTGTGGTATGGTAGAGAGCATACCAAATTTGAAGTCAAAAGCCATGTCTCCAAATCCTGACAAGGTTTGTGTAATCTTAATTAAACAAGTAACTTAAGCTGGCTGGGCCTCGTTTCCTTCATCTGTATAACGAGGGTATTGGAATGTGTGATATTTAAGGTTCCTTCCTACTCTTAACCTACGATTCCGCATCCCTCATAAATCGTAAATTTCCTTGGTGACCGTCTGAGGCAAACCATGGCTGTCAGAGTCACTTTAAGCAAGCGATAAGAAGTTAATGTTAAGTGGATGCAGCCCAAGGAATCAGAGTCAGGCAAGACAGGTGGAATGGAGAGAGAAGAATGAAAGATGGGCATATGCAGCAACCAAGGGACAGATGAAATACATGAAGTGTAGCTGGTTAACCAAAGGACAGGTTGTTAAAGGAGAAACTCTGGCCATGTTTCACTTCAATAAATATTCATTCTGCTCTTGAGTCTTCATCTTCTCTTCCTCCTTGACAACTGTCATGCCACCGTGGAGGTGACTCCAAACTGAGGCCCTGCTCTACTCAGTGACGGCTGCACGGCAGATCACTGTTTCTGGGGTGACTCCAGCCACGCTTCATTTCACCCACAATTTGACAACTTTCTAGACTTCTCCTCCTTGCCAGATACCTTAGCCCAAGGAAGTACTCTTTCTCTCCCCAATCTCTGCTTTCCAACTTCCTTTTATACATTCGTTCTCTCATTAGAATGTGTAGGAACTGTCTTTCTTATTTGTGCTTCCTTAGCATAGTGCCTAATACACAGCAAGTTCTTAATAAACATATCCTCTCCCTCTCCTCTCTCTCTCCCTTTCCCCCCTCCCTCTCTCCCTCCTTCCTACACCCTCTCAATTACTGGACTAGAAACCTCCTATCTGTGGCCTTTGGCTACAGGGTAGGGTCCCTGGTCATATCTCCTTTTCTCTTTAAAGGAGATTTTTTTTCTTGGATTTCACACTTCCTGACTGTTTAGGCACAAATAAAAAAGATGACAATTTGTGGGTATGACATTTCTAGACTCAGCATAGGGTCTCAGGATGACAGCTGAGAGATAAATAGAGATCTTCTTAGAAATGGTACCCCAGTCCACTGTGATTTAGCAGGTGGCTACTGAAGAAATCTGCATTTTGTTTTCACATTATGAGATCCAACTGGTCTTGATTTCATCAATTTTCAACATAAGTAGCTAAGTAAGAGCTTTAATTGAGCTTCCTGTTTGGCAAATTCATGTAAATCTTTTTTTTTTTTTACTAACACAGGTGTACCTTACTCTGGTGCATAACATCAGCTATGCTGAAGGATTTCCACTCCATTAAAGATTTCCCTCCTTCCCACATATGTGGAGAGGTCTTCTAAATGCAATGGTTCATGGTCAGCTGAGCACACTAATTTGCTATGAGTTAACAAAGTGCTGCATCATACTTTAACCTTGTTCAGACTACGTGAAAATCCAGGATATTGCACGCATATTTAAAGTGGAGAAAAATTCCTTCTTTTGTCTTTCCAAATGCATGTCATTATATTTCTTTGCATATTTTCAATATTTATCCAACTCAAAACTTTTTATAAGTATACTATTTCCTTAGGATTTCTGTATGGGAAACAAGGGATTTCTCTTCCAGGACTGCCATGCCATATCCTAACTTTTTGGCTTGGGGAGACAGCATGGTAGAATCATAATCATAATAGCTAGCAGGTTTATAGCACCTACTATGTGCCAAGTGCTTTACAGATATTATGCTATTTGTTCCTTACAACTACTCTGAGGAGTAGATACTACTATTATCCAAACTTTACAATTGAGGAAACTGGGGCTAGCAGAAGTTAAGTTAGTTACCCAAGGTCATACAGCTAATAAGTGTCTGAGGCCACATTTAAACTCCAGTCTTCCCACCTGCAAGCCTAATGTTCTATCTGCTGTGCCACCTAGCTGCCTTATATAGCAAGAAAGTACTGATTTTATAGTCAAAGGAATTAAGTTTGAATCTTTACTCTGCCACTTTCTACCAGTGTGACCTTGATCAAGTCACATAAGGAAGAAAAGAAAGAAGTATTTGTTAAGTACCTGCTATGTGCTAAGTGTTTTTCAACTATGATCTCATTTGATCCTCACCACAACCCTGGGACACAGATGTACTTAACAATTTTGGGTCTTAGTTTCCTCGTCTGTGATATGAAATGACCTCTAAAGCTCTCTTTCGGCTTTCAATCTATGATCATATGAACTCATAAAGAGCTGGAAGATAAGCATGCCACAATGAGTATATGCATGGGCATGACTGAATTTGGCTACAACAACATTCCAAAGTCAAATTAGTGTTTGAGGAAAGGTCTGCTTTTTCTTTTAATTAACTTTGATAATGAAGACATGGATGTAGTTTCTGCTCATCTGAAAAAAAAATGTTTGTAAAGTACCTAATGAAATATGTGGAAAAGGATCAGTCAAATGAATTTTATTTACTTGGCTACATGGGTAAAACTAGACCCATTCAAGGGATTGGGATGCTAAGATGGCAAAGATGTATCATGAAAAGACCTTAGAGATCACCAACCTCCTTGTTTTACAGATAAACTATGACACAGCCAGGTTAAGTGGTTTACCTTGAGGATGAGGGGGAGAAAGAAATAAGAATTTATTGAGTGCCTTCTACGTGCCAGGCACTGTGTTGTGTTCTACAAATATTATCTCATTTGATGGACCACATAGGTAGTTAAGATTTAAGGGAAAATTTGATCCTAAGTCTTCTCAACTCCAGGACTATAGCTACCCACTATACTGTGGGGCCTATTATATTCCCTGGCTTAGTGAGAAATTTGATGGCAGTGCTTAAGGGGGAAGGTGGAACAAATCAGTCTTATTTCTTCCCCATTTTTACGAAACCTAGAGATTTTGTATTGTTTCTAGGTTCCAATTTCTCCCACCCCACTGACCACTCAGCCCCCACTCCCTAACCCCCACCAACCTGGGATATATATCAGGATAAAAAACATTTCCACGTTGTCTTCTCTCCTCTATTCAGAAGAAATAAGGCTAAGTATTCCACTTGTTAAGTGGGAAATTTGAATGTTACCAGTACTCAGTCAGTGAAAATGGAAGCTGAAAATTGTTAACTCGGTCTATTCTTTTCCCAAAACAAAAACTGAAACACAGAGCAGTCCAATGATGGTATTACTATACTTCCTTATGTTCTTTGATAGACGTCTTCTGTCAAGGTCAATAACTATCTTACCATGTAATTCAGGAAGGAATAAAGAAATAATTTGGATCTTGTTCTGTTTAATCACACAGAATGAAAGCTCTGATGACCACTCAGCATTGTAATTTTAAACTCCTTATGCCCAGGTATGCATACAAGGCCCACATTTCTAATTACTATTACCACCCTCAGCACCACCCCTCACATGTGTCAAGCTATGTGATTTCCATTAGAATTAATGAGATTTATTTCATCTATACTGGAAAGGGGAAAAAAAAGGAAGAAGTAAGAGGACATGGGATCACGGAGTTCAGAGGAAAGCAGCTGTGTGGTAAATGGAGGGCTGACGTGGGCCCACTGCCAACATTTAGCCCAACCTGTATCTGAACAAGAATCCCTTTTATCAAAGCTGACCTAAAAGGGCCATTCCACCATTGTTTGAAGACCTCCAAGGAGGAGGAATCTGCCACCTCTGAAGCATACCGTTCCATTTTTGATTAGCTGTTAACAGATAGGGTTTTTTTTCTTATATCACGGTTAAATTTCTCTCCATGAAACTTCTAATCATACCTACTTCTTTCCTTCTGGGGCCAAGCAAAACAAATGAAAACCCCTTATGGACAACAGCTCTTTAAACATTTTAACTTAATTATCATATCCCTATGTCTTCTCTGTTAGCCATCCACAATGCCTTCAACCAATACTCATATGATATGATCTCCAGGTCCTTCACTAGTCCTGGAGCCCTTCTCTGAACACACTGCAACTAGCTGTGTGACCCTGGGCAAGTCATTTAACCTTTGTCTGCCTCTGTTTCCTCATTTATAAATTGGAGATAATAATAGCACCTATCTCCCAGAGAGTGAGGATAATATGAGAAAAGTACCTTGAATAACTTTAAAGCGCAATATGAATACCAGCTATTATTATTTCTATTATTAAATGGCAGCCACAGCCAGCCTCCAAGTTGTGAGTGTTTTGACTCTTGAAGGCTCTCAAGAATCAGAATTGATTCTGAACATCAATTGTTATTTTGCAGGATTTTTGTATTTCAGTCATTACAGTCCTCTCCAAC
This sequence comes from Phalanger gymnotis, assembly GCA_028646595.1. Classification (NCBI taxonomy): domain Eukaryota; kingdom Metazoa; phylum Chordata; class Mammalia; order Diprotodontia; family Phalangeridae; genus Phalanger; species Phalanger gymnotis. The sequence continues at coordinate 574,464,742 of CM053622.1, forward strand.
CCTTCATGGCCCCAGTTGGGGTTTTCTTGGCAAAGATACTGGAGAGGTTTGCCATTTCCTTCTCTATCTCATTTTACAGATGAGGAAACTGAGGCAAACAGGGTTACACAGCTAATGTCTGAAATCAGATTGGAACTTAGGAAGAAGAGTGTTCCTGACTCCAGGCCCAGAACTCTCTATCTACTGCACTATCTAGCTGCCCCTATTTTGCAGGATTGGAGAAGTTGAAATTATTTACCAATCAGGCTGAATGCATGCTGAGTCAAAGATATACCTTAGAAGTGATTTTCTATATGTAGTAAAAATTATTATTTTTATTAAAAATTATTAAATGAAATTATTAAAAATTAAACTCTGATTCTGGGTTGATTTTGATTTGCTCAAAACAAGGCATAGCCAAAAATCTCATTTAGCTAAAACTGAGGGTTTACAAAATTTTAGGATTGGCAAGAATCATTTAGAACAAACCTTTATTTTTACAGATTTGGAAACTGAGGTGCAAAGAGTCAAATGACTTGCCCAAAGTCACATAGGTAATTAATGGTAGAGACATAATTGAAACCACAGTTCCTCTAATTCCAAATCCATCTCAGTTTCTGCTGCAATATCCTACCTCTCTTAAGTGCTAGTATAATATATTCAACAAAATATCAGGTAATTATTTTTCCCTCTACTATTTTATTTTTGTGAAGCAGCATCACTATTGTGTGATTATAATGATCATGCTAGGCCCAAAAGAAGAAAATTCAACTCTCTCCTTTGTTTTAGGGGTGGGAGGCTAAGGATGTAAGCACTGTTTACACTCCTGGACTTCATTATGGATTGGCTAGTTAGACTGAATGCCTTTTTCTATCTTATTTTATTCTTTGTTATAAGGCATAACTCTTTGAGTGAAGGAGGGAAAAGAATATATTTGTACATGAATGTGATGAAAAAACAAAATATATCAGTACAATTCATTTTATTGTATTTTTTTAAGAAGTCCTTTGTTTTGAGGTAACATGGCACAGTAGAAAGAATGCTAACTTTGGAGTCAGTCAATCTGTGTTAAGTCTCACCTTTGATCTTACTAGGCCTAAGTTTTCTTCTCCATACAATAAGGGTTTTGGACTGAATAGCTTCTGAGGCTCCTTCCAGATCCTCTTGTGTTAGCAGGTTAATCGTCATTGCAGGGTGTGTTTGCCTTTTTGAAGGGTAGAAAAAGAAACTTTTATTCTAAAATAATCTCCATTAGTTTCTGAAGTTTATATATGTGACCCAATCCATATGTGACTGATAAAAATCTAGCTATTAATATCAATAAGAAAATGGAGGATTTTTCTGGGTGAGAGTATAGAAAACAGCTTTATTATTCTGGGCCTAATCTTTCCTTTGATAGGCCATATTCTAGAACCCTTTCCGTTTCTATCTGGCATCCTTTTTCTTTGCTGGAATCTTCTATGCCTAAAACCTTACTTGCTAAAAGTTCTATGCCTCTTATAATTTTGCTAAATGGTGTCTCCCGGCCTGTGACATTAGAGACATGAAGCTAATTAGACATATTTACTAGATAATTAAAGACCTTGATTTTGTTGTTCAGTCATTTGCAGTCATGACCAACTCTCAGTAACCACATTTAGGATTTTCTTGGCAAAGATACTAGAATAGTTTGCCATTTCCTTCTCCAGCTCATTTTACAAATGAGGAACTGAGGCAAACAGGGTTAAGCAACTTGCCCACTGTAACATAGCTACTAAATATCTGAAGCCAAATTTGAACTCAGGAAGATGAGTCTTCCTGAATCCAGGTCTGGCTCTCAATCCATTGTGCCACCTAAACAGCTGTAAAATCCCAGATCCTTTTATGCATTTCTAGATTACCCTGATAAGGGAGAAATGACCCAACCATTCTCATTCCCCAAACCTCTGAGCCCTTCTCAGAATCATCAGTCCTTTTTTTCCTCCTACCACAGCCTAAAGCTCATCTTACCTAAGGCTTATTGTTATCCCTCTCCTGATTGGGTCAGAGATATTTCTGATCTCCTGACTAATTCGATTGTGAACTCTCTGAGAACAACGATTTTTTTTTCTTTTCTTGATTTTTTTTTTCTTTCCTTGCTATCACCAGCAGTTAGCACAGTACTGGCACAAAATAGGTAATTAATAAATGTTTACTGACTCCTGGCATAGCTGCATCTCCAGTGACTAATTGTCTGAAACTCCTCATCTCTTGATATCTTCTTTATGCCCTTGAGTTTCTCACTTTGAAGTAGTTGGTCCTTCCTTGTGTGAGTTTAAAATGTGCGTATAATAAAATCTTCTTGCTTTTAACATTACTAGCTTGTCTTTGTCTTCTATGAAAACCTTGTCTCCTCTAACTATATGAAACAGCCTAGGACACTCTGAAATAAGGTGTTTCAATAAATTACCAAGAATAAGAGACAGAAAGAGCCAGTAAGTAAAGTTAGAGAAAATGAGAGATGAGTCAATCAAATACAATGTAGCTCAATGTGTTTCCAGGTAATGGAGAGAGGGAAAAATAAAGATAAGGCAAGCGAAAAAGTAGAATGAGTTTAATGGTCAGCAAAAGGGTTGAAGAAAGTTTTACCAAGCAATTGAGATAAAATATACTTTACAAATGTGTCTTCAGTGGCACCACTGAGTAAGATCTACACCTAAACAGTGAGAGCCCTAAGATTAACAAGGAAGGATGTGAAACAAAGGCAGGCCTCTATATATGACTGAGAGATTGAACTCATTTTTTCCATACCTTTTAAGGAGACAAATGAAGGAAATAAATTCAGGCAATTGGGAAATAACAGTCACTGTTCTAAAATAGTTACTGAGTAAACAGGGAAAATGTAATTCAATAGAGTGAGCATCTTGATTACATTAGAAGTTTTTATCTAATGTATCTTCCAAGTCATTTATTTTCCTCAAAACTCATGGCATGTTAGAGCTGAAAGCGACCACTGAGATTATCGATTCAATACAATGCTCATGAATCAAGTATGTGCTATGGGAAGCATACTGTGCTAGATCCTGGGGGGCTGAAGATTTAAAAACATAGCCCCCATCCTCAAGAAGCTTACACTATGGGGAGGAGAAGGTGAGATACATACATGTAAATCCAAACATAGGTATGAGACAAGATGCAATGTAGTGAGTGGCATAGGAATCATCAGAAAGGGATGATTTTTGAGGGAGGTAGGGAGGGAGGAATCTTTTCTGGACAAGACAATCTGTGATGATATCTTGGAAGAGATGGTACCCAAGCTGAGTTTTGCAAAAAAAAAAAAAAAAGGGAAGAAATATGAAGGGAATGAGAAATGGCATACGCAAATGCATGAAAATAGAAGAGGGAAATATGAAATCAGAGGATGACAATTCTATTTAAATAAAATAGAGTTCAAGGCAGTAGTATTTTTTAAATCTGGGAAATTTGATAAAAATGCCGATGAAACCAAGGACTTTTCCTTAATTTTTATCTTTTTTGAGCCATCTCTAGATTTGACCTTTTTGTCTGGCAAGATGCAGTGAAGTCTTGCTTTGAATGCAGAAGAACTGGGTTTGAATCTCACCTCTGATGCTTACTGCCAGTGTGATCTTGAGCAAATCACTTAAATTTCCTAGGTCATGACTGGTGGGGTTAGGGGTAAGTGGGAGAGAGGGTTTGACAATGCACTGCAAGTATTGATATAAACTCAGATCCTAGGTCAGGGTGAATGCAAGAGCTTATGACTGCTTAGCTATTTTTCTACTGATAGACTTGCTCTTGATGGAACGAATGACTGTGTCAGATGTGTCATCAATGGATTCAGGAATACCTGAGTTCAAATGTGGCCTCAGATATTTATTAGCTGTATGACCTTGGGAAAGTCACCCTGTCTGCACCAGTGTCCTCAACTGTAAAATGAGTGTAATAATATTATTATGAGGTAAAAATACCTCATGAGATGATATTTGTAAGGTACCATAGTGCTGGGCATATAGGTGCTACATAAATGCCAGCTATTATTATTATTATCGTTATCGTTGGTACTATGGCCATATTAATGGTACTGTTCTTATTTATCACTGTTCCTTGGACTTAGTAAACCTGCTGTGGTGAGTAAAAATGAGACAGATAAACTGAGGCATGATTTCCAGGAAAGGCAATGATTTACAAACAATAATGTGTAAACTTTAATAAAATGGGTCAGCTGGCCATCTCATCCTAAAAGCCAGGGACCTGAGCATGGTCAACTTATTAGTTAGACTAGCAATAACCAATAGATTGGGTCAGTGGTGTTTCTCAATGACCAAAGACCCTGAATAAGAGCCAGCAGGATCTTTTAAACCTAGGTGGCCGTTCATTTTAATTGTCCTGACAATACATCATTTAGACCTTCCCTGGCAAAGGTAAGACAATCCCAACTGATAGACACTTTAATGAGGAGCTGGGTTAAAAGTTACCTCGGTTACTCCCTAATACTTCCCCAGGAGTAATCCTCAAGCTATAGGATTAGTCGGCAGCTGGAAAGTGGTTTGGGCTTCTGGTGTGGCTGATCACAACCCTCTCTGACAATTAAAGAATGTTAATTGCTTTATGGTCCTCAGCTGCCTCTAGTAATCTTGGCCAGAAAATCAGAATCAACCCAATCAGGTTCCTCCCAGGTTACTCTCCCCCTTGAAGACCAAATCACCCCTAATTTTGACAGGGAGAATGAAGGACAGGAGAATTGTCTCCTGAGGAGGAGCTACCTCAACTTGATTCTATGTTTATTTGCAAATAGATGTAAGAGTCCCACCTAGCTTGGTTAGCTAGCAAGTGGGGAGCAGGGTGGGATTAACAGTGATCACGTTACTCTGTATTACCAATAAAACCCAGAAGGAGCATTCTTAGGATGATGAACTGAAAGTCTTTGCTGCCTTGATTGAGACAATTATCCAAGCTAATTCCAAAGGACTCAAGATTAAAAAAAATGCCATCCACTTCCACACAGAGAAGAGATGAACTCTGAATGCAGATTCAAGCATAGCATTTTTTACTTTCTTTTTCTTTTATTTTTTGGCTTTGTTTTCTTTTGCAACAAGTATAATATAGGAATATGTTTTGTATTACTTCACATGCATAATCGATATTAATTGCTTTCTTTCTCAAGGAAGGAGGGGGACAGGAGAGAGGGAGAGAATTTGGAACTGAAATTTTTAAAAAAATGAATGTAAAAAAAATTTTACATGTAATTGGGATCATATATATGTATGTATTTATACATACAATTTTATTATATTACACCTTATGGGAACAGGATAAGGTACCAATCATTCCCACATATTCTGTCCAGTTCCACTGGACACCAGGCAACCAAGCAGCAGCAGGTACCATGAAAAGCTTTGACCTTCCTTTTACCTACCTTCTCTGGTTCCAAGATCCCATGAGGTGCCAGAGAACCAAGCAAAACCAGAAGTAGGAACTATGGGGAACTCTTCTCTCCCACCTCCCCTCCCAGCTGTACTACTGCTCTTAGACCCTTTCCCAACCTCCCAATGGCTGTGGACTCAGTCCTTCTATCACTCCTTACATGATACAGCAAACATAGTTATTGACATATCTTTCAAGAGCACAGAATCACCCACTACAATGCTTCTGGTAAGATGAAAGACCATTATAATTTAACATATTCCCTGCCACTGTAACCTAAGGTCCACCAGGCCTTATCATCTGCCTACCCTCCAGAACCCTGGACATCATCATCTGACCTGTAGATGCAGTCCAGCAACCCCTAGACTTTGCTATCCACTCTGCCTCTGAAACCTAGGGATGTCTGGGCCTTTCCATTTACACAACAATAATTGCTTTGTCAGAAATTCATTCATTCATACTAGAACTGTTCCTAAGATGCTTTCAATGAGTTTAGATAAGATCAAGATTATATTCTAATAATTTCATTCATTTACAAAAAGAACTTCTTTTACCCACCTTTTCAATAATCCACAGAATTTTAAATAAAACAGAAATTAGCCAGATAGAAACTTGTTGCAGTATTATTCCTATCTGAACTTCATTTAAAACAAAGACAAAAAGGATGAAATTAATAATTATAATATTAACAATAATCAAAATTGTTTAAGGGTTACATAGAGTTTGATAATTGTTCTCATTTGATCTTCATAACAACTCTGTGATGTGGGTGCTACCATATTATTATCCTGATTTTACAAATGAGAAAACTGAGGTTCAGAAGGTTAAGTGATGTGGTAAGATAGGAAATAAATTTCTCTGATCTCCTGCCCCACTCATTTGCAGAGAAATCTTGGAAATAATTTGAAAATGCTTCAAAATGAAAATGCTACAAAAATTGTGTAATTATATGTCAACATGAATGATACCCTCTACACAACCCTAATCAAAAATCTACCTTGTTTCTTAAGGCTGCCTTCCCATTATTCACACACTTAAAAATTCTTTTTGGTTAATATAAAAACTATTTCCAAATTGGTAATACTGGTCTGTTTTGCTCCTTACCACATTGTTATTTTTCAATAGGTTTTCCTTTTCTCCCCATACTGCACAGGAATCATATGCTTACTTCTCCCCACACTACTCAGGAATCATATGAACAATCTGAAGGTCGAAGTTACCGCTCAGTAAGATCATGCATTATTCTCAACATCATCATGACTGCTGTCGCTTGTTTGCAATGAAGACATGAAAGTCATTCCCAGTTATTGATTCAGATCAATAATGTATAAGATAGACTTCCAGAAGATAGGATGCCAGTTGGCATCAGACTCCTATAACATTACAATGAAGTAGGCTCCCCCCATTCATGTAAGTGTAACATTTAAAGACAGCAAGGTCTCAGGGAAAAAAATCTGGAACAAGGAATCAGGATACCTGGATTCCAGTTCTCAGTTTAGTTTTGTGAGCTTAAGCCTATCAGATCACTTCTCAGTTCCTCATATTCTTTATTTGGAAATAAAGATAAACATCTGTTCTGTTTGATTCAATTCAATGAACATTATGAGGTACTTACTATGCACAGTGCACTGCAGTCAACTAGGAATTCAAAAATTAAGTAAGTAACAGCACCCATCCCAAAAGACCTTGCAATGCATTTCATAGGTTTAGGTAATGACAAAATGAGAAGGGAGAAGAAGAAATACTTTGGAAAGTGAGAAGTGCCATATAAATATGGGCTATCCTTATTCTTGCTGCTGCTGTCATTGTTGTGACTAGATCACCTGCAGCACCCACATCTTATACATAAAGCCCCCTAAAATAACTACCCAAGGATCAGAGATTTCCATAGATTATTACCCACTCAAAACTATAGCTCACAAATTCCTACCGATATTTTACTTTTCACTATTCACCCAGAAGATATGATTAATTCGAAGCAAAGGTATTTAATGAAAGAATATTCAGAAAAAAATGCAGTAGACTATTCCTCCCATAAACCTGGGACATGCTTTTTTACAGGCACATAGACTAGCAGGAGCGACAGTGGAAATATATAGGGATCACGAATGGTGGATACAAGTGTGGTCAGGATATAGGCCTGGTGTGACAATTGATCACTCTCACACTAAGGGACCACTGATGTCTTCTGGTGAAAATATCACACTGTTTTCACTAGGTTTCATCCCCACTGACTATGGCATCTTCACTGGGCGTGTTGTTCCACTGGTCTGTTCCTTGGTTTCTGGGCATGCAGTCTTATCTGGGTGTTCCTTCAATATTTTCAATAGTACCATGATGATTGCTAAATGCTGAGTATTGATCTGCAGGCCACTTGGGGACTCATGGTTGCTACTTGACAGGTAGTTCCTTTTCTACTTGGTGGTGGTCTTTGCTACTAGGTTCTGAGTTTCATGTCTTCAGGGTCACTTACCAGACATCTCAGTTCTATAGTATTAGAGAATAGCTTTTACAATCTTCACTGATAGATGCAGGCTGATAATTCTTTAGACACAGCAACATCTTGTTAACTAAAGTCAGGAAGAGTAAACCTATGCTAAGAATGAGGGGGAGGTGGGGGGGGCTGTTTCTCTTTTTAGTCTTTTTCTTTTGACTCTTATGTTTGGGCAGAATTCAGAGCTCTCTGACCCAAATAATTATATGACTTGGGGGTAAATATTCCTAAGAAGCTTCGTGGCTTAGCATGCAAATGACTTTATATTTGATTCTAGAAATAATATGAGCCATTGGCATTTATTGAGTAGTAAGGTTGCTAAGGTGCTTGGGTGCCAGTGCTTAGACCTCAGTTCTGAAATCACATCTCTCCCTAGCCTCAAAACACTGTCCCTAGCAGTTTCTCTCTAGCAAAACAGGATAGCATGCCCTAGCAAAACACTTATCTCCAGCTGTACCTATAGAATTTATTGTTTGGACTCACTGTGTACATGCTCAACTGGCTGTTTGCTGGGTCATAGAGATATTTATTACTCATTGGCCTATCATATGCATGCTAGATCTAGACATATATATATATATATATATACTCCCTTACATTTATCTTATCTAACAAGACATTGATGGAAGCAGTCTGGGTATTTGCAGTCGGCCCTGACCATTAGTTGACTTAGTGACATTTCAGGCCTAAAAACGCACCTCCATGTAGCGCCACCTTGGGCTATTTCCCAGTGAACTCTGGGTAAGATACCTGCTCAGTAGATACAAAAAGTGCATGTTCCTTTAAGAACTGACCACCCCTTAGCCACACCCTGATCCCACCCCAAAACAACTAATTAACACATTTAGCAGGTTTTACCATCAAATATCCTATATAAACTTTACCTGAAACCGTGTAAGGTTGCAGGTTCCCTAAGAATTCTTGCCTGCTGAAAAGCATGATAAATCTTTGCCACCTTGACTTAAAGAATGCTTGGGTCTGCAAATTCATTCCAGATGGCCCCAACCCTCTCCAGCACTCAGGTCCTTGAGGGGTACTCCCTGTCGACTACCCTGTCTGGGAACTCCAGTCTTGGGGTTCCTGGACCTCATCTCCTCAACCCTCAACAAGGTGACACAGTTAGACTTCTGCTTTTGGAAAGTAACTATGGTGACTGTATCAAGGTTGGATTGGATAGGGTTGTTGGTTCCTTGTTTGTTCTTCATTCTCAAAGAGGACCATGACATCAGGAAGGTGATGTCATGACTTGCAAGTTAATTGGATTTAAATGAGGCTGTGCAAAGTTACCAGCCCCACTCTCTCCTCCATAGCCAGTAGCAAGATATAAATCAAGAAGACTGGAGATGTCCCTGGATACAGTGGGAGACCTTGGACTTTTTTAAGCTAAGGTCTGTCCCAGATCTTAGTTTGACTGAGGCAAATGTCCATTCACTGGTTAAGGCTAGGTAAGAAATAAGGCAGAGAATGGCCTCTTTTACCTAGTCAAAAAAAAATAAAATAAAATAAAATAAACAAATAAATCTGGGGGAAGACCCTCAGGGTTTCTGGCCAAAACAGAAACAAATTCTATTTACATTCCAATTGCGGCCCAAACAATGACCAAATGAGGTTTTGGATGGACCTATTGTTGGCCAATCAATGACAGCCAGAATGACTGGAGTTTAAGACGTGGTCCTCAAAAAGAAATCTAGCCTGTAAACCTCAAGATATCTTGTGTCAGGGATCAAAACGTATATTCCTTTGGGTAGAATACCCATAGGTAAGGGTATGATTCCCTACGTAGACAAAGGGAGAGGAGAAAGGGAAGGAAGGAGGGAAATAGAGAAGGAAGGAGCAAAGGAAGGAGGGACGAAGGGTAAGGGAGACCTATTAATAAGCTATTGAAATAGGCCAGCTAAAAAGTAATGAGAAACCTCTGTGATGGTGGCTGTATGAATGATGAGGAGATCTATACTAGATATAAAAATAACAAAATTTTGTAACAGATTGAATATGTGGGGTGAATGAAGAATCAAGGATGAATGTAAAATAAATATGGAAAGGAAGGCTGGAGCCAGTGTATGAAAGGCTTTAAATGTCAAGATGAAGCATTGGTCTCCCAGGGACCTAGCTAACTTCTGGACAAATCCTATTGTACTTGCAGAAGAGAAGGTGCATAGATTTTCTTAGCATCTTTGGCATACCAGGCAGAATAGTCAGCATATCTAATTTTATTTGACAAAGTATTTTTTTTTCTTTTCCCTACATTGTAGAGATATTATTTCAGTTGGTCCATTCTGTGCTGTTACCTCTGATGCTCTACAAACATGTTTTTACAGAAACTGTTTCATCAGGAAACTTGTCATCCTTGGACCGGACTGCACCAGCTTTAGTATTCATATCTCATCTGTATACCTTTAATGCCCTTTGCTTCAGAGGGTTGGAGGGAGAAGCTCTTTGCTCCTACAAAAATTTCTATTTAAATAGGATTCCTAGGCCAGCCATCTCTTCTTTTCCCATACGGCTGCACTTCTTCAGATTCCATCATGCCTTCATGCCAGGCATTTTCCTCACATTTCCCCTTTTGTTTGGCTTTCCTCAATAGATTATAAGCTCCTTGAGGGCAGGAATGGTCTCTTTTTTTCATATCTGTATCCCCAGTGCTTAGCAAAGCACCTGGCACAGAGTAGGTGTTTAATAAATGTTCATTGACTAGCCAAAAGTAAAACAAACCACTAACTCCTTAGAAGTTTCTTCAAAAAAGGAAATTCCTTATATTGTGTAAATTATTTAGGCAGGAGTAAGAATGACCTTGGTATTAAATTTTCAGGCACCGTGGGAAAGGAATTTTCAGGATAAAAAAACTTTCCATTTAATACCAAATTTATCCTGGTAAAATATGGTGTTGCAAAATTCATGTGTGTAATCTCAACGTATATGTATATAATTTGGGGGCTGGGCAGAGCAATAGGGAGCTTTCTGGGGAGGAAAGTATCTCCATCAATGGAGATCTACAAATGTTCTTCCACTTAGAGTCTCAGAGTGTTTTCTAGGGCATTGAAAACTTAAGTGATTTTCCTAGGGTTATATATCCAGTATGTGTACGAGTCAAAACTTGAACTCTGGTTGCCCTTACTTCAAAGTTGGCTCTCTAAGGTTGCCCCTCATGTTATTGATGAAATTTATGATATACACAAGCATGAGTGTGCATAAGTACATATACATGTATAGGCCAATATACACATGTGCATGTTCATATAGAATATGTTCATATTTATCACAAATTCTGCAAACAATAGCTCTAAACTATATTGTTCCTGTAAAATATGATGCTATGGACTATACCAAGCATCTTTTGAACAATGTTTGACATTAATTTTATTAACCACAGTAAAAATAATGATACCCCAACAGAGAAAACATATCATTTCTCTATAACCCAGCACTTCAGGTACTGAAATTAGCAGCATATCATTTATCTTTTGTTACTTTTATTCTTACTCAATGGGGGAAGAGATTCATTACCAGGTCTGTAAGGAAACCAATGCTACTAAATAATAAGATATTATTTTATTGGCAAATACATATTCTTCAGGTAGCAGTTGGCTCCCTAAACTAGCTTGAGTCTGCTACCTTAAATCAGCCAGAGGACACATGAAAATTCAAAATTCTGAGCAATGAGGATCCGCTCTAAACATAACTCATTCCTATCTCAATACTGTGAACACTGAAATATAAAATTCTCAGAGGGTGACAGTTCTTGCCTAGTTTGAGGTTACAAAACCAAATTTTCCCCAGAAAAATTTATGAATCTCTAGAAATCATCTGAACGCTGCTGAGATGGCTTTATGGACATAGTAGGAAAGCATTATTCTAATGCCACGCTAGTTGGGGTCACTCACAGTGGTGGGATTCAAATGAATTAACAACCGGTTCTCCACTGAACCTAGCTGAGGTGCCACTGCTGCTGATGTGGCAGGCACAGGCCCCACTCCTGCTAACAACCGGTTCTCCGAAATCAACCTAAAATTAGGTACTGGTTCTACCGAACTGGTGTGAACCAGCTGGATCCCACGACTGGTTACACACATATGGAAATATGCACCTATCCCTTAATATTTCTATTTTTCTTAAAAGGAGCTAAGACTCTAAGATACTTAATTCATTTTCAATTATTCCATTAAGGAAAAACAGAATCCCATTTCAGGAATACTTATTTTTTTAAGTACTTTACCAAAAAGAAAAAAAAAAGGCCATAATATTGTAAAAATATTTATTCCATTAGTTTCAGGTAATTGAAATGCCAAGAGCCAAGTGCTTAATCTTTGCAGGCAGGGAAAGCTGCCTGCTGTCACATTTTATTAAGTCCTTTCGCTGCATTTTTGCATAGTCAATAACAGTGTCTAAAGCAAGGAAATGATGTAGAGGTAACGTTTAAAGGGAAGGCTATGATAAGGCAGTGTTTACATTCAGGATAATATGAAAATGTCCACTCTGTGCTCAGGAAGATATTTCTCCATGTCAACTAATTAGAATGTTTATTGGATACATTCATTATTTTGACAATCCTAGGGATTTCTAAACATTATTAACTTATTAAGCACCAGTGTCCCCTGCACCACTAGCATCTACTGGTCTCTAGACAGGTAATTGCAAGAACCCCTTGATATTTATCTTTCTAGCCCCACAATTGTACAAACCCTGAATACAAAGTATGCTTCCCTAATGCTTTGCAGGACACTAAAATGCTCCTTTTGTGGTTTCCCCCAGTTCCTTTTTGTGCAACATTTCACACCTCAGACTGGCTGATATACACCCTCTGGTACTGGGCCTGGTGACTTATCACTATGTTAACTGGATAATGAACACACTTGCCCTTTGGTGCCAAATACAAGAAAATGAGGTCTGTGCACCTCTGCTGAAAAGAGAGAAGAGCAAATAAACAGGACTTTGGCTTTGCTCAGTTCTTACCTCTGCTAGTGTTGAGGGTTGAGGGAGACAAGGTCCAGGAACCTCAGGACTGGAGTTCCCAGACAAGGTCGTTGAGGGGCAGTACCCCTCAAGGACCTGAGTACTGGAGAGAGGCAGGGCCATCCAGAATGAATTCACAATCTCAAGCCTTCGTTAAGTCAAGATGGCAAAGATTTATTATGCTTTACAGAAGGCAAGAGTTCTTAGGGAACCTGCAACCTTACAGAGGTGCAGAAAAAGTTTATATATGAGATTTGGGGGTAAAACATGTCAATTAGGTATTTTGGGATGGGATTAGAGAGTGGTTAAGGGGTGGTCAGTTCTTAAAGGAACATGCACTTTTTGTATCTACTGAGCAGGTATCATATCCAGAGTTCACTGGGAAATAGCCAAAGTGGGGTGGGGTGGGGGGGTTACCTGGGAGTGTGGTTTTGACTGTGAAACAACACTAAGTCAACCAATGGTCAGGGCTGACTGGGAATATCCAGGTGGCTTCCACCAAATGTCTTGTTAGACAAGATGAATGTAAAGGAGTATACATTTGACTATGTCTAGGATACATATCGCTAAGGTCAGTAAGTGGTAAATATCATTATGGCCCAGTGCACAGCCAATTAGCATGTACACAAACTAATAAATTCTATAGGTGCAGCTGGCCACAGTATCAGGAGGAGAGATAAGTGTTTTGCTAAGCCATGCTGCCCTTGAACTGGAGAGGAACTGCTAGGGCCAATGCTTTGAAGCTAGGGAGAGGAGTGATTTTAGAACTGGATGTGATTTTGGGATTGGGATCCAGGCACAGGCACCCAAGCAGAAACTAAGGAGAAATGTGATGTTAGAATTAGGGTCCAAGCACAGGCACCCAAGCAACCCATCATTCCCGCCTTAAGTAGATGAGACCCAAAATCATTTGGGGTAAGTAACAAAGGTCTCATGTTCTGGAACTGCTTCATGCTGAGAGAGAACATAGAGCTGTCCCTGCCTCCCAGGGTCCCTCATTCAAGGAGTTGGTTCTGTAGCCAGTGTCTGTAACTTGGTCAGTGCCAGGTCCAGAAGGTGATGAATCTTGGCCTTGGACAGAGGTTGGTATCCAGCTTCAGCTGTCATCTGCAAGTGGAGGGTACTGAGCCTAGAAAAGACAAATCTGACTAGGAAATTAAACAAACAAGGACCAAAAAGGAGTAAGAGGAAAATGACTAGAAGTGGGGTGAGTATAGGCCAGTATCCTTTTCAGACAGGACCATCTTAAATTTGATTGAACTATCAACTTTCAAATCAAGTTACATAATTTTCCTTTCTTAATCCATTACTCAGACCATTTCACTTTCCTTTATATTTCTACCATAGACAAGATAGCTCATAAGTTATTACTCTTCACTAACATAACTGTACTGCCTTAAACAAAAGAGGTTCCTGACTTGAACCTTACAACTGAATAGATATGCATTGTTGTTTTACAAGCTTGTTTATCCTTTCTGATTATATTTGCTCTAGAAAAAAGAGATATTTCAGAAATTGAATCTTTTACATATAATAAGTTCAAACATTAATTTAACTGTTGCTTAGGCAATGGAATGACTATAGATTCAGATCAAAACAGCACGATCTATCCTGCTTTATAATTCATTACATTAACTTAGCAATTAATTATCTTGCAAATGAAAGTTTAGTAGGCCTTCTAAAAATCACAAAAAAGATTTTTTTAAACATTGCTTCTAAAAGTGTTTCCCCTTATAAAACAGTTTTAAAATTTATCCTGATGTTAAGAGGAATTGTCAATAAACTTTTCTGAAGAAAATAAGTTGAAAACTTTTAAAATGATAGCTTTGTTTTTCACCTTAAAGGAAAAAACAAACATTTAAAATTGAGATTCATTAGAACTAAGTTGGTGTAAAATGTCCTTAAGTAACATAAATTCCCAAAGTATTATAACAAACAACATTCCTAGTTATTACAGAATTCCTAGATATTACTAAGTTTCTTAGTCAAAAAGATGTTGTAATGGAATCTCACATCAGTAGCAGTAAGAGACTGATCACAGGAAAAATACTGCTGCTTTTAGAATCCTTTTAAACAAAGAGAACATTTTAAGGTGAGTCTTAAGCAGTCTGCATAAATTTCTGCACATGTTCTAGTTCTAGATAAAAATAACATTGGATTGCACAGTAAGATAACACAAAAGAGCTCATATCTTTTTCTGACTACTGGCTCTGATCACATAAATTTGCTATAGAAGGAAAAAAGCAGGGACATATGACATACCAAATATGACAGGATAAAACATCCTTGGTTCTGTTTAAATTCAGATATAGTCATAGTTCTCCAATCATGCAGTATCTGTTCCACCTTATAGCTAACCTCTGGAATAGTCAGGTGGGAAACATTCCTTTCCAAAGAACACAATGGGGAAACTGAGTCAGGAGGCTCCCATCCTAGATTGTCTAAGATTGTCCGCTCACCTTTTTCCCAAATGCAGACCTCCACCTGTTAACAGTACAGCATCACATTCCCTCTGAGTAGCTTGTGGCACGTCTCTCAGATACTGATTTAGACAATACATAGTATTATTTAGACAATATATAGTATCATATATTTAGACAACTATACCCATATTCAAACTCAAAACAAAATTAGTTATGGTCCCAAGTACCTTTTACCTTAAACAGCAAGTTTCACCAATCACACCTTACAGTGAGATACATTTGCTTTTACTTTCATGGAGTTACAATAAGCAATATTTACCAGGACTCACACACATAAGGGATTTCATTTAACATCTTTCCTTCTCAAATTTAAACTAGTCCTGGTGTGAAATCCAATTATTAGAATCCTTTCTATCTATAGTACATAAACTTGTAATTTCTCAGTAAGTATATCATTAAGGCAGAATTCTTGACTTCAAAGATAACCATGAATATGCCTGAATGGTCCAGAATTGCAGGATACAAGTAAGTCTCTAAGTAGAAGGCAGAAGAGTTAAAGCATTTATTGAAACTCAAAAGTAGCAGACCCATGGACTAGTGTACCCAATTCAATATCCCGGCAAGAGCCTTCCAAAACCAGTATGCCCATCTCACAATAGTGACCAGGAGGCCACAGGAAAACATTATGGCAGCAAGCCAAGCCATACTGGTTTCCCCCCCCCCCCCGCAATGCCAGGCCCTCCAGCAAGAAGACCACCCACTGGCCTCTAGCCCCTGCTCAGCATTTTCCAGTCTCCACGAGGGTCAGTTCTGCCTTTTTGTAGCATCTGCCACCATTGCCACCACTTCTGCCCAATCTCCAAGCTGTGTTCCAGCTAGCTGACTGCTTCCTCTCTCCTTCAGCTCTTAACTGCTCTCACCAACTGCCTCACCAACAGCCTCTTAGCTCCGCTCCAATTGTTCAGCAAGCTCCTCCCACCACAGGCTTCCATTGGCTCCAGTCCCCCCAGGACCCTGAGAAACTCAAATAAGTTCTTTTCCCAAGGCTGATAACCTAGCCCATACAGATGTTTTCCAAGGGCCTTGGCAATTTGCAAAATAAAGAGAAATAACATGGACCCCAGGAAGCGGTTGGTACTGGTTCCCTTGCCTGCTGACCTCCATGCATACAGGAGGACTGTTCTGAATGGGCAGAAGCAACCCTATAAGGTTTTACACGATTCCCTTCTTTCTACATACAGTAAATAATTAACAGTTTTAGGTTTTAGCATTAAAACAGTAACCCCAAATAACTTAGTTAACAATCTTACAAGTTTCATAAGTGCTAGCCAAATTGTTTTTAGCGGAAACTTCCTCTTTAACTATAGGCAAAAGTAGAAATGCCTGATTTTCTAAATGGCAGTTATAAAACATTATAAGACAGGGTTAGCAAAGCTAATAAAGTAACATAACTGGTTTTACACAATTTTTTCCATCTTTTAGTTTCAACAAAATTCAGATTAAAAATTGCTTTGTCTAACACCATTTCTGTCTCACAATGGTCACTCAAATTTTACAATACAGGAGAATTTTACTACAATTTAGAAATACAATAATAACACAAGCAGAAACCTTCAGATGACATTAATTGCATTTCCAAATCATTACATATAAAATTATTGATAGAAGATTGGGCTTACCAATAGGAGACTTTTCTTCTCTCCCCACAGTTGCAGAGCCTGGTTGTGGACTAGGGGGTGGTTGAGTCAGGGATTTGGGAAAGGGGAAAGAGAGGGACTAAGGACTGGGGAGTGCTGGGAGGCTGTAGATTCCAGCATCTGAATTGAAGGTCCAAGGAGGCATTGAGGAGGGGGATTGGTGGATAAGAAGGAGGGTCCCTGAGGAACTTATAAGCTTCCCAATAAGGGTTGCTTGGTTTTGGGGAACTTGGAGCAAAAGCTCCAGGTTCTGGTGGTGTTGGAGCAAGCACTTGGGGGCTTGAAAGGAGAGGTTGCTCTACTTGCCTAGAAGTGTGGGCTTTAGGGCACCCAGGGGCCCAGGGCTGTTGCCAGTGGGGTCCCCAATATGGCTGCTATGCCTCCCCGCTTTTTCTTTTAGGCAGGTGGGGGAGGGTAACTCAAATTCCCTACCATTCTTCAGCACTCTCTTCTCTTATCTGATCTGGGATGAGAGGAGTTTTTAGCTGCTTTAACTTTTATTGCAGCCCTGGCTTGGTCAGAGACAGGACGACAGGGTGAAAGATCTTAATGGTTCTAACTCTGACT
Source organism: Phalanger gymnotis (assembly GCA_028646595.1). Taxonomy (NCBI): domain Eukaryota; kingdom Metazoa; phylum Chordata; class Mammalia; order Diprotodontia; family Phalangeridae; genus Phalanger; species Phalanger gymnotis. The sequence continues at coordinate 574,482,255 of CM053622.1, forward strand.
CAAATAAACTTCACTTCTGTGTTCACTCCTTAAAAGCTTTTTTTGAAAGTGACAACTTTGAACTTGCCAGTCAAGGTGAGTAGGACCCTAGAAAAGATCCAGTGGCGCCTAGTCCCCCTACCCCATACTGGGGAGATCGAAGTGTCTCTTTTTGAGATCTATGCTTTTTCCCAATTTGCCTCAGTGCCAAATAGTATGATAAATTCTGACTTATCTTAAACATCAAATTAGGAGTAACACATTGCACTTAAATCTGAGGGAAAAAGATTCCTGCTTTCTTTCTTATCTCTCTTCACATTCCAAATTTGGCCAGAATTGGAATAGAGAAAGAAAGAGAGTTGGGTTTTTTTTTTCCAATAACTTCCCAAAAGTTTCCAAATCTTTTACTCTCAAAACCTCTATTCATACTGTTCATACAAATAGATTATACCTTCCTTAAGCTTTCTACACATGCTCCCTTCTTTCCCACATGCTTAAATTTTCTTGCCTTTCCTTTGATTAAAGGAAACTTTAATTATCTTTGACTTTGATGGACTTTGGATTAAAGCCCCTTAAAAACTGCGCATACCTTATTTCTTTCAAATTCTGACCTGACACTTCTCTTACCCTTTTCAACTTGCCTTTTCTATCACATAAACTAAACAACAAAATATTTTTCTCTCTTTTTCTCTCTCTCCCACCCTCTGATGCTGTTGCAGTCAGAGAAGGAGGGGAGAGGGGGAAAGAAAGAGCTGTATTCTAAGAAGAGTCAGATTACACACTCACTTCACACAAAAACATAAACACAGAACAGACACAAACAGAAAATGACAGAAAACTCTGAGAGGATTGTTAGAAATCCTCTGCACAAATTAGACCTTTGCTTGGCCCTCCAGAATGTAATGGAGGCTGGGTGTCATGCTTTATTGGGGTCTTGGAGACCATGCCTTAAGATGACCTGGGGCAGATCCCAGGATGTAGGGGAAATGTGTCCATTTCTTTGCCTGTAAGCCTTAGAAATAAAAAGGAGTACCAGTAGTGCTTGTAGCCATAGCTCATCATGATCAGTATCCCGAAAGGGGAGTGAGAAAGAGGCAATGTGTTCCCCAAAACAAGGTGTCCCTTGTCAAAAAGGGGAATTATGCCGAGGCCTGTTGAAGGCCAAACCCAAGCCTGTTAAAGGCTCAAACCAACCATCCCTGCAAGCAGTGCCCAGGGTGCTTGAAGGGAGAAACCCACCTACAGGGCAAGGGAAAGGGAGGCTTAACTTGAGTTAAAGAAGGCTTGAGACCTCAGACTGTGCCACCATGTTGGGTGCCAAAAGTCTTGAGGTTTGAGGGAGACAAGGTCCAGAAATCCCAGGACTGGAGTTCCCAGATAATGTCGTTGAGGGGGCATACCCCTCAAGTACCCAAGTACTGGAGAGGGGCAGGGCCATCCAGAATGAATTCACAATCTGAAGCATTCTTAAAGTCAAGGCGGAAAAGATTTATTATGCCTTACAGAGGGCAAGAGTTCTCAGGGAACCTGCAACCTTACAGAGGTGCCAGAAAAGTTTATATATGAGATTTGGGGGTGAAACTTGTCAATTAGGTATTTTGGGATGGGATTAGAGAGTGGTTAAGGGGTGGTCAGTTCTTAAAGGAACATGCACTTTTGTGTCTACTGAGCAGGTATCACACCCAGAGTTCACTGGGAAATAGCCCAAGGGGGTGCTACCTTGGAGTGTGGTTTTGACTGTGAAACATCACTAAGTCAACCAATGGTCAGGGCTGACTGGGAATATCCAGGTGGCTTCCACCAAATGTCTTGTTAGACAAGATGAATGTAAAGGAGTATACATTTGACTATGTCTAGGATACATGTCACTAAGGTCAGTAAGTAGTAAATATCATTATGGCCCAATGCATATCCAATTAGCACGTATACAAACTAATAAATTCTATAGGTGCAGCTGGCCACAGTATCAGGAGGAGAGATAAGTGTTTTGCTAAGCCATGCTGCCCTTGAACTGGAGAGGAACTGCTAAGGCCATTGCTTTGAAGCTAGGGAGAGGAGTGATTTTAGAACTGGATGTGATTTTGGGATTGGGGTCCAAGCACAGGCATCCAAGCACCCCATCACTAGGAGTGGAAAAAGGGGAAAGAATGGGTTGGAAGGGAGAAGACTATGGCAAATGTAGATGTTGTTGTTGCTCTAACACATTTGCGCTAGGCTTGTCTGCCTCAACTACCTTCTCCAGCTTTAGAACCTGAAACCAAGTTCCTCACCTTCAAAAAGTTGTTGAAATCTGAGTTCCATCAACAATTAAAGGCCTTTCCCAAGTTTTTTCAGGCTGAGACACACCAGAATTAATGTTTTTGGAAGGGATTACAGAGCTTACTTTAGTCTGTGGCTTGGAAGTGGGGGCTTCTTCTGGCCACTCCTTCCTGAATATTTCAGAAATCAGCCACAAGTAATTTGAATAACCCCACCCAAGTACCCACAGGAATCTTGAGGACTGAGAGGCAATTAGGCAAAAGCAAGGTCCCCACCCCTGACCCTAAGAGTCTATTGGATAGATTACATGTGGTCCATGAACTTGGATGGGGAAATTTTACATGATTATTTTCTTTAACTTTTACCTGAAATTTAGCATTTTATTCAATTATGATTTTAAAAAAAAAAAAAGGATTCTGAGAAGGGGTAGTATTCCCCAGATTACCAAAGGAGTCCATGACCAAAAATGGGTTAGGAACCTCTGCCCTAGACTCATCAAGAAGTTCTGGATATATACTTTCAGTAGGAAATATCAGATGAAATAATAATCATAAAGAACTTAGCACAGTCCACTATGAAGAAGAGGAGAAAGAGGAAGAAGAGGAATAGGAAGAAGAAAGAGGAGAAATGGAAGGGAAAAGGGAAGAGGGATAGGGAGAGGAGGAGGAAGAGGAAGAGGAGGAGGAAGAGAAACATATCACACAGGTGCTCCTCTGGTTGTCTACACAGCATTGTCTTCTTCCTGCAGTTGTTAACTCTAGCCTTCCCCAGAGTGTCTTTTAGTACATCTCACTTCACCCTCCAGCAGACTGTCATTGTACAAGGATATATGGTTCCTTTACCCTCAGAGAAATCCATGTACATGAGACTTGGGACTAGCAATCATTGTACAAGAGGAGTGAGGCACATAGATCTTGTTATGCCTATTTTTGTGCTGTAAACATAACTCCAGAAAGAAAAAGATTGGCATCACCTGCAGGAGGCTGAGGAGAACTAGATGGAAAGGAACTTGAAAGAAGAATGATAGGGAAACCTGAAACAGTTAGTCAATAAACATTTATTAAGCACCTACCATTTTCTAGGCACTGTGCTAAGTGCTAAAGATACAAAGAAAGGCAAAAGACAGTCCCTGCCCTCAAGGAGTTTACCATGTAATGGGGGAAGACCATATGCAAAAAGAAGTTGAGGAAAGGCATTATAAAGTCCTACAACCAGGTAGGAAATTGTGAGGTGTCTGCCCTGGGCCCTCTCCTTAGATAGAGGATGTGGGAGGAACACTCCAGTGTTGTCTACCTTTCTGATCAGAAAGGAGCAGGGGTAATGAGGTGTGAGTTTCAGAGTTGATTCGATCCTGCACGACCATGTCTTCTGAGAGACAATGGGGAAGTCCAGGCAGGTAACCAGGTCACGTTGTGGGACAATGCACAACTGCAATCTCCTGAAGGTTAAGGTGAATTATACTAAGAGAAGCTTTGGAGAAGGCTGGAGTCAAGAGCTGCAGGAATAGGTCTGTATAGACAGACATTTTATTGTTCAGTCATTTTCAGTTATGTCTGACTTTCACATGACCCCATCTGGGGTTTTCTTGGCAGCAAATCCGAAGTCAAGTGGGCAGTTTCTGGCCATAAAACCTACTGGAACCCTATTTCAGACAGTAAAGTAAATAAGTATATAAGTATATGAATATAAATAAATAAGACTATACATAAAGTAAGCAAGTAAATGAGACTATACAAACTTCTGGTAGGAAGGTTGCTAATTGATGGGTTCCATTATTTTCCACTGAGTCCGATACATGAGTTCCACTATTTCCCTTAAACTACAATTACGCTTATTTGTGGGGAGTTTTTTGAGCCTCGTGAACTTATGTGCTTATAAGGAGAATTATGTTCAGATCCTGACCTCTGGAGGAAGAGGTGCTGGGGATCCCAGACACAAAATCTGCAAGTGAGATTGTCTGAGTGGGTACAATGAGCCAGAAAAGTTAAAAATCTTGTAAAGCTTAGCAAGCAATTCATGGCAAGAAGGAGATATTGACATAAAGTCCCAGCACTCTTCAGAAATATCCTCACCCCTATTCAGCAATCTATCCTCATCATTAGTCCATTGTTAACCCCAAACCTCAACCATTAAACAGTAATATTTCTATTAACAAAGAAAATGTGACTTAGCATCATAAAATCATCAATTTAAAGCTAGAAAACGCCACTTAGGTGATCTAGTCTAATACCTTCATTTTATAGATAAGGAAAGTGAGGCCCCTGGAGTGCAAGTGATTTCCCCAAGTTCATATAGGTAGTATTAGATTTAAATTTTATTTGAATCACACCTGGGGTCTCCAGGACCCCATAGCAATGGTTCTTTCCACTGTGCCATGTGGCTTTCAGAAACTCTCTCAGGGATCTAGGGGTAATTTGGAAAAGGAAGTAAAAGAGATATATGGACTATCTCTCCTGGAACCAATTCCTTCCCTATCAAGACAATCATATTTCCTTTTTAAACCAATGAGATTTCAAAGAATTCATGCTTAAAAGAAGAAAAAAAAACCATCCTGCTTTCTGGTGCTTTGAATTCCTTTAATTGAGGGGCAAAGGCTTTCATTCCAAAAAGGAGAGATTAAAAGAGTTTAAAATGCAAACGCTTCTTTGATACAGTACTTTAGGGTAAAGGAGCTTCAAATAAAATGTAGTCAGTAAATCAACAGTCCTTTTCACTATGCCATATCCTCTCTTGTTTTGATATGTTAGGCAGGATGAAGAGAGCAGGAAAGAAGGGAATCCTAAAAGAATCGAAGGGGGCTAATTTTGGTCAAAAGGGAGCAGGGGATACAAAAAAGAAAAAGCTAGGGACAGAGTGAAAATGTTTGGAAACTTTGCAATTTTATATGATTGCTTCCAGTTCTCGGGCAGCGAGGGGGAAGCAAATAGAAATACTACTTCCAAATATTTATTATTTTTCTGTTGTTTTTAATTTTTACAAAATGTTTGACCACACAAAGTTGTTTCATTTTCAAGGAATTTGTTAATTAAGGTATTGCTATATTTATATATGCTATATAGACTTTCATGTATTAATGTGCATGCGTGCGTGTGTGTGTTGTATGTGTGTTTGTCTTAATGGACAGATTTGACTCGGAGTCAATAATGACCTGACGTCTATAGTCACCTCTGATATCGACTAGCTAGGCAATCAGGGGCAAGTCATTTAGCCTCTCAGAGTCTCCGCTTCTTCAACTGCAAAATAGACATAGCACTACAAGCAGTATTTATAGAGTTATGAAGCTTAAATTAAACAACACATAAAATGTTACAAATGTTAAAATTATATGTAAATATCAATTTCACTGATGATAACTCCCCATCTCCCCTATAACATTCATTGTGCCATGATTTAGATACTTGAGAATTTATAATTTAGCACTTAATTACTAATATATAAATTTGCTATTATTGCTTTTATATAATAATCCTATTTTCCCAACTGGATTCTAAGCTCTTCAGGGAAGATAACCCTTCATCTGTATTACTATGTGTCACATTTTGTGTAAGGCACAAAATTGAGAATTTTGATGGATCTATGATTTCATCAGTATGGTCAGTTATTCCACCAATAGAGATTGGAACCCTTCCATATCTTGAGTGATTGTTATTTAAGTATATCCCTTAAATCCTCCATAAAGGATACATCTGACATGATGGAGGCCTTCCTGTGATTCTTTCCATATGTCAGAGATACCAATGTATTACTTAAGTTGTCTGTCTGTGGTTTCATAAATTACTGGCCTGTCTTCTTTTCTAATTATATATTTCTTTGATAATGTCTTTTATGCCACTTATCTAGCATAAAGCATTGTTGATAACCTGACATAACCCTGTCTCTGTCCATAGCCTATCTTTCTCTTATAATCAAAATTTATTAAAAATGGTCATTTTCCATGGTTTGGAGCCATCTAACATCATTGCCAAGAGAATCTTGGTGGTGCTAAAGAGAAAATTTTGCAACGATTAACAGCTCAAGGTCATTACAAATACATTTTCCCAAATGTGATACCACTTTATCACAATCTCTTTTTTATTCTCAATTCTCAGCCCAGCTCACCATCCAACTGAAACACCTGTCCTATCTTATAAATAGATAGATATACATACATACTATATATACACACATATTTTATATACATACACATGCATATATACATTTACATACATACATATATTCCACTAAAATATAGCTCTTCTACTATCTGTGTCATCTTCAGCAAGTTACTTTGCCTTTCCAGGCCTCAGTTTCCTCATATGTATAAGATATACAGATAATATATTTTACATAGCCAATGTGAGACTATGGATATTTGTTACAAGGGTTTTATTTTTCCTCTTAAAAATATTAATAGCTAACATTCATTTATGTAGAACTTTCACACATTACATATGCACAAGTCTGTTGCAGGTGCAGTTAGTATTTTACAGATGAAGAAACCTAGGCTGATGGAGGTTAATCAAGCTGCCCAAGGCCACAAATCTAAGTGTCTGAGGCAGCATTTGAACTCAAGTCTTACTGTCACTGTGTCCAGTGCTTTATCCACGATGCCACCTGGTTGCCTGGTAGGGGAAGAGGGAAGGAGAAGAAATACATGCTTATTAATTGAAAAAAAATAATCACTTAAGAGACACAATGGGAACTTATACTTTCTGCACCTCTCAGTAAGTTCTGTGACTCTAAAAATATATCCTGTTGCACAAAACCATCTGTGGAAGCCCTACTGTTCCCTTCTTATGTTTTCCTCAGTGAAACCTTCAGTGTGTACATAGAGCAGTCTCATTCTGAATTCACAAAGCTAGAAGAAAGCAGGAGTGTGGGTTACTGGTTGCTTATGCCTTCTCAGTCACATTTTGTTTTCATTGCAGCAGTATCTACGGTCATTTTAAATTTTTTGGAATATTCCCCTCTTCTAGGTGTCTTAAAAATCAATAACCAATGGCCTTAAAATTAAATTATTTTAATCACAGTGTTGTTCTGTACACGTTTTGTGAGGTCCAGATGCTCTTCTCAACTTTGAGCTTAAATGTCATTCCTACTTTCTCACCCACTACATAAGGAACTGGGATAATTGAGCCCAAATGCAGTAACCGGACTACTGTCATCAGTGAAAAAAGGTCCTTTTTAAAATGCTGCCAGGAGTGTTACATTTCACACCTGTTTGTTGCCTCCTTTTGTTAACACCTGCAAAGGCTTGAGAATGACCTGGCTGAAATTATCTTCAGTTGAAGTCTTTTCAGCTTGGCTTCCTCTTTAAACTGCTTTCCACTGTTTTGTGAGGCTGAACAAAGACTTGAATTGTTCTGTCACCATCATCTCCCCCTCCAGAGGGTTTTGCAAATTAGCTTGTATTCTAAACTAGGGTCACCTTTGGCTGCCTTTTCCATTGAGCAAAGAGGTTGTGTTCGATGACTGCATTGATTTCTGAGCTCATTTTTTTTTTCTGATTGTGGCAACTATTTTGCATCTGTCATACTTCTCTAAGAAAAAGTGATAGAGACTACTATCTCTACTGAGAATAAGAGGTGCTACAATTTTTTTTAGGGGCAGCTAACTCTTGCAGTGGATAGAGTGCCTGAGTTGAAAGATTTGTCTTCCTGAATTCAAATCTGACCTCAGGCACTTTGTGCCTGAATGTGACCCTAGTGTGTGACCTTGGACAAGTCACTTAACCCTGTTTGCCTCAGTTCCTGATCTGTAAAATGAGCTAGAGAAGGAAATGGCAAACCACTCCAGTATCTTTACCAAGAAAACCCTAAATGGAGTCATGAAGAGTCAGAAGTAACAACTTTTTTCAAATATTCAAAATGTATATGTAGATTGTAAATTCACTCAACATACAAAGAGAGACTATGATTCTCTCTCCCTCCCAACCAAAGTCACCACTTTCCTGCTCCTGCCTGGCAAAGCAAAACAACTTATTATAGGGACTTAGGAAGGCTAGTATTTCAACAAGTCAGAATTTCTTCAAGAGCCCCTAGTATCAAAGGAACATAGGTCTAGAGCTGGAAAGGACTTCAGAGACCATCCAGTACCTCAATCTTGAATAATGGGACTTTTCTCATGTTATATTATATCATGTTAATGGTGAAAAGGAACACAGACACCCTGGAGCTACAATTCCAATTGACACCTTGGCATTCTCTTATTGTATTTACAACCTATCCATTAAGAAATTCCTTTCTCACATTATGGTTAAACACATATAGGGACTATAATTTTGGGTTGACACAGGCACCCTGTGTTGGGCTTGCTCTAAGTGTATAAAGGGTCTCCTTTTAATGAGGTCAGAGTTGGGAGAGCTGGTTCATCAAATGCGAAAGAATTCATTTAGACCTTCTCTGTAGCCATAGGAAGCTTCATTGACACAAAAGCAGCGGGCCTAAGATTTAGAAAGGAGCTAAACAAAGGCACTGGTGTAGGGAAGGAACCAGACTTATATAGATAAAAAGCTACACAGCCTGCAGGATGATTTTAGGGTTTCTTATGGGGGTTGGAGATTTAGGGATAAGATAAGGACACAGGTAGAGGATAATAAATGACACAAGACAAGGGAGACTGGAAATTTTATGACCCAGGGTATGGGCGGGGGAGACAAGGAGTTCTATGGTCCAGGATAAGGGGGAAGTTACAAGGTAACTCGAGATAAGGGGAAGAGACTCTAGGATGCCCTCAGGCTCAGGAGGGGCCTCATAAGGCACTGAAAAAGCAATCCTTAATATTATTTTTAATCCTTAGAAATCCACATCACTTCAGCTTGTTTACCTCTGAGTTCAGAATTATTTTCTGACTCCATCACGCATGATTCTCTGGTTTAAAGAGAATAAGCATTTATAACACATGTACAGTTTCATTCTGCTTGTTCTTTGTTCAAACCTTTGGTAAAGTGAACCCCATTCTGTTTGTTCTTGAACAAAACTTTGGTAAGGAGGGAACCCCATTCTTTTGTTCTTTGGACAAACCTTGGGGAAGCTGATCCTGTTTGTTTCTTTGGACCAAACCTTTTGGTAAATGGTTGATACCTATTAATATGGATACAAACAGTGCCCTAAGAGTTAAAATTAATATTAAGGGTTGCTTTTTCAGTTAAAAGTCTTGTGAGGCCCCTTCTGAGCCTGAGAGCATTCTAGAGTCTCTTCCCCATATGTTGAGTTACCATAAAACTTCCCCCTTATCCTGGACCATAAAATTCCTTGTCTTCCCACCCCCCCATCTTGGGTCCCCCTTACCTTATGCTGGTCTCCCTTCCCTTATGTCATCCATCCTCCTCATCCCTTAATCTCCAACCTCCATAAGAAACCCTAAAATCACCCTACAGTCTGTATAGCTTTTTGTCTAAAGAAGTCTGGTTCTTTCCCTAGATCAGTACCTTTCATCTTGCTCCTTGCTAAATCTCAGGTCTGCATGCTTTTGCATCAAAAAAAAAAAAAAAAAAAGCTCCCACTGGCTGCAGAGAAGGTCTAAGTGAATTCTTTCACATTTGATGAACCTGCTCTCCCAACTCTGACCTCGTCACCTATAATTAGAAAATTGTGGATAAATAAATTAAAATTAAATGAAAAGCTTGAGCAATTTCTTCCTTCTTCTCCTCCTTCTTCTTCTCTCTCTTTCACTTTTCTTTCTCTTTCTCTCTCTTCTCTTCCTTTCCTTCTTCCTGCCATTCTTTATTCCTCCCCTAGTCACTCTCTGCTCTTCATTTTCAAGTCTTTGTAATAAAGAACAAAGGTCCCTGACAGATAAACTACCACAGATTCATTATCCAAAAAGAAAGAAAGAAAAAAGAAAAAAAGAAGAATCTTAGGAGCATGGAATCCAGTGCTGGGAGGGAGCTTAGAAATCATCTCTTACAACCTCATCATTTTAGAGAAGAAGAAATAGAGGCCTAGAGAGAGGAAATTACTTGCTTATGACTACACAGGTAGCATATAGCAGAACAGATTCAGGTCCCCTGACAACAAACTCGTATTTTTTCCATTCCCTTGTACTAATTAATCCAAGCATGGCAGACTGCTCCCACTCCTAAACATTTCACCATCAGCACCTTTCATGGACATCATGGCAATTTAACACTTCTGGGAAATTTGAAGCGTAACTCTAATGTAATGAGCCTGGATTTTTGTTGTTGTTGTTGTTGTTGTTGTTGTTGTTGTATGTGTGTGTGCGTGTACAAAACTGTCTGAAATTTCAATTTCCCTGTGAGTTTCACTTTCCCTGATTGTCTCCTTTCCTAAAGAGAAATTACTCAAAATGCTTTGATGATTATTGGAAAAAGAATATTGCTTCTCAAAGCAACTACATTGTATAAAACATTGATTTGGATGTTTACATTAATAATTCTAAGTTTCATTTCACTAGTACTTTGAGGTTTACAAAGACCCTTCCTCAGATCAACACTGTGACATCTTTCAGGGGAATGAAAGGATTATTACACCTCCATTTTACAAAAGGAAACTGAGGCTCTTTAAGTGGCTTTGCCCAGGGACACAGATGTTATAACATAACATATGTTATAACATAATGTTATAGTCATAACTCAAACCCAGGTCTTATGACACCCAAATCACTTCTCTTCCACAACTACCTCCATTCAATAAAAATGTGTGTATTGAAATACAGGGTCAGTTAGTTCCCTGAAATCTCATTGCTAACCCTAGGTAATCTGAGGTTTTCATTGCCTTGATCAGTGATAATAGTCATTGTTGGACTGCTGTGAAATAATAGTCTTACCTATACATTAAAAAAAAAAAACTTTTTGCAATCTAAAAAATACTTAAGAAGAACTCTCCTCTGAACTTAGGATTACTCAGACCAGTTGAAACCAGTTTTCAACTGTGTCCCTCAGGCTACCAGCCATCCTGAATTGTTCCTGGTGAGGAAACTTTCAAAGGCCAACTAATTCCCTGAAACCTCATTGCTCCCCCTAGATAAAGCCATTCTACACCTGAAGTTTTCATTACTTTGAACACAGTGATAATAGTAATTATTTGAGGATGGGGCCCTCGTGTCAAAAAGAGGTAAGATGAAGGAGGGGGAACATTTGAAAATAAACATACCAAGCAGTTCTCATAGTATAAGAATTAAATTGCCTCCATAATACACACACACACACACACACACACACATGCACACAGACGTCCCTCTTCCTATTGGATTCAATATGGGTAGAATCACAATATCTTAGATTTGGAGCTAGAAGAAACCTTAGGGGTCATTGAGTCCTCCCCATTCTTTTTACTAAGGAAAATGAAGTATAGAGTAGCGAGCTGACTTATACACAGGTAGTAAGTGGCAGAGCTGGCATTTGAACTCAGGTCGTATGACTCCAAGTTCAGTGTTCTTTCCACTGTACCACACTGCCTCAGGGAAACTGAGGAAGGAAGAGAAGTCCAGTGGGATCTCAGAAATGGAACCTTCCTTATATCAGAGAAATAGGTTGTAAAGACTCATATCTCACTCTGTGTACGTCCACATCTTTAATGAAAGGGACTCTGAAGATCTATCAATCCCATTCCTTTATTTGCAAATGAGGAAACTGAGACACAGTTGAGGTAAGTGATCTGTCCAACGTTACACATGAAGTAAGGCTTTGCTTTACACAAGGAGATAACATTCCCGAAATAAATTTATTTCTTTCATGGAAGAGACTGGGGATTATCTTCAGATGACTCTTGTTAGAATAACTGACCCTGACTTGAGTTCCCATTTCTCTGATTCTTTCTTGCACTAGCCTTCTTGTCTTCAGAGGGCTATGGTCCATGATGATCGAGAAAAGGACTGTTTATGTGTGCCTCATCTACGGTATTAAAACATATCTAGGATTATGAAGTGAAAGGCAGCAGCCAGGATGAAAAAAAGCCCTGGCTGCTGAAGGATACAGAACAAACAAAGCTTTCCAAAGCACCTGGCATTCCACCCCCGAGTCACAGAAGGGAAGAGGGAGATTAGGTGATGTTGGTGTTTATGGATTGGCAAAAAATAGAAATGATCCCCACAGGTGGGATAGTCATTTTATAAACACATACAATGTCTTTGGCTGTATGAAGTCTGAGGGCAGGTCCCCTTCCTCAGGAGGCAGCTACAAAATGCCAGGTATACAATTTTTGGGACTTGTACCTTGAGGAAAAGCCAGCAACATTGCAAGAAAGTTGACTAACAGTCACTTAGCAAGTATAATGTCTCAATTTAGATACTCCAATCCCTATTCTGGGAAAAACCATATGCCCAAGATCCTCATACAACACAATTTCTCAAGAAAAGATACTTGAAAGCATTAAGAATGCATAATGGAAAGAGGTATGGAAGAAGATAAGGGAACTATCATAGAAATGTAGAAATAGCTAAATATAAGGAAATGAAATAATCTGGAAAGGACCTCAAATTCCATCTAGTCAGTCAGTAGTCAATCAGCAAACATTATATGGTAGGCACTGTGCCCAAGAGCTGGGAATACAAATAAAGACAAAAGAATCATGATCCTTTCCCTGATGGGGAAAAATAACACATAAAAGGAAGCTGAAAGAGTACACAGGTGGGGATCATACCTGCAAGGGGGTTAGTAGAGAAAGAAGTTATAAGTCAGGCAAGGAATAAAGGAGTAAATGTGGCTAGTCTGTGCTTATCCTTAATATAATGGTTCCAAGAAGAACTGACTAGACAGAGAAAGAAGCCATAGGGGACAGATTTTCCAGGGTAACCATGTTGCTGAGTTATGATGGAGAAAAAACTCCAGAGAATCAAGAACATAACTCAGAGAGAAAAGAAGTCTAAACCCTTCATGATAGATAGATAGATAGATAGATAGATAGATAGATAGATAGATAGATAGATAGATAGATAGGAAGACAGATAATGTATTAAGTATAGAGGGGTACAAATACAAGTAAGAAAATCAATCTTTCCCATTGACTTTATTTGGAGCTGGTAGTTAAGACAGAAATAATTTAAACCATAAAAATAAATGAAGCTACTGTAGTAATTATTTTACAAATTCCCACTCTTCAATTGGACTTGCAGATGTCGTGAAATATGCATTCCTTGAAAGGGATATTCAGAAATCAGAGAATGGAGATCCCTGCTTGACCCCAATCTAAGACAAAACATGGCTAGTTTTCCCTCAGCAAACACAGGTTCCTATGGAACTGAGGCAGATTCTTTAACAGTCAAAATAATTAATTTATTCAAATAAATATTTATCCAAAGACTCCTCAAAGTAATACAAAGAAGAAAATAGTACCATGAGCATGTATGGTAGAAGGAGCAGGGAGCATTGCTGAGGCCAGGGCAGCAGGGGTGGGGGGGGGGGGGCAGGGGCAGAACAAGACTGGACTGAGAATCTAGAGACCTGAATGTAAATCCTGACTCTCATACTAATGACAATGGGCAAATCATCTTAGATTTTTCAGCCTCATCTATTCAAACAATCCAAACACGTTTAATACTTCGATGAATTCATGATCTCACTGGTGTGGGTAGTCCTTATATTAGCACAAATTGCAGCCCATTTTCAACCTCAGCAAACTTTATCCATGTATCCATATCTTTCAGTAAATCCACCATGTATAAGACATACAACATGGAAACTTTTCTCATGTTCTCTGAATAATCTGTGAGTATACCTCTTTTGCTCATCTCTTAATTGCCAATTTCACCCTGTAGTATGTGTGACAACAATGTTGCTACCAGTTGCTGTGGAAATATAAGACCAACAACAAGACCAATGACACCAGCACACAGCAGGGCTGCTAGCACAGGTTCTTTGATCTGCTTTTCTAAGGAAAGCAGCTTTAAGGGGTTAACAATCTCACTTTAATTAAACATACATATATCATTCACTTAGCTCAGGGGAAAAAGTCAGCACCTGAACTTCAGAGAAAACACGAACAGAAACACCAGCATCCAGGTTTTTAAAGCTGGGGAAACTCCTTAACGGCTACCCAGAGTCTCATCTGGTCAAATCACAGGAACACTCTTCCAGTGAGTGAGTCCCAAAGCAAAAATGCTAACCTTAGAGTATATACACACTTCTTCAGGGTCAGAGGGTATCACAACCATGTAACTCAAACTCATGTGACTTGGGCTTTCTTGGGATTTAAGCAGGTCATCAAAGACTCTTGATTCAACCAAAAACTCTTGATTTAAACAAAGGATTCAATCAAAGGCACTTGAATGCCTTAGTTCTGAGAAGCACTCCAAAAGAAAAAATGGCAAAAAGTCCCACCCTGCTTGCCACCACAGAATGCTGGTACCAGCTCAGACCATCTCAAGAGAGCCAATTGTCAAATTTTCAGTGGTGGGAAAGAATTGATCATTAAGGGGACACTCATCAACTAGGCAATGGCTGAACAAGTTGTAGTATACAATTTTGATATAATACAATTGTGCCATAAGAAATGGCAATGGGGGTGGTTTCATAAAAACCTGGGAAATCTTATATGAACCAGAGCAAAGCAAAGTGAGCAGAACCAGGAGAACACTCTACACAGTAACAGCAATATTGTAATGATGACTAACTGTGAAATACTTAGCTACTGTGATGATGACAATAATCCAAGACAATTCCAAAGGATCCATAATGAAAAATGCTATCCCCCTCCAGAGAGAAGACTTATTAACTTTGAATAAAGATTGAAGCATTCTTTTTTCACATTCTTATTTTTCTTATTGTTGTTTTTGGCTTGTTTGGTTTTTTTGGTGTATGTATAGGGAGGTGTTTTTTCGTGACATAGCGAATATGACTTCACATGTATAATTGATATATTACTTGCCTTTTCAAAGTGTGGAGGAGAGGTGGAAGGGAAAGAGAGAATTTGGAACTCCATTTTCTTTAATGAATGTTAAATATTTCCCAGTTACATAAAAATTAACAAAATAAATACATTAACGAAAATTTTTCAATGTGACCATTTACTCTTTGGAAATCAGAAAATGTTCCAAATCACAGCTTGTTTTATCGTGTTTCAATTATCTAGACTTGGGAAAGTGATGGAGAAAATGTTAAAAATCTAGATTAAACTTTAAAATGTGTCATGCACACGTTCTTTTGGAGAGTGGTTGCTAAACATTTACCAGCACACTTTCAACATATGAACATCTAAACTCCTTTTCTGGTAATACACATCCTTGATACTGTCTTTTATGCTATTTCTCAAGTCCCAGTCATGGTTGGAATATGCATCAGTCTCCTCGTACCCATCATGCACCTTTCCATTGCCTGTGGGGTCTGATGCACCTATAATTTATTCAAGAGGGTGGTTTTTATGATCCTCAATAGCATAGCATTACTGGGAGGATACTTTTATTCAAAAAAAAAAAAAAAGACAAGTACTTCTTGCAGCAAGTACAATTTGCAGCAAACTATACAATATCCCAAATATGGTCTGGCCTAAATCCTTCCTCCCCTTCAATTCTGGGCCAGATTCATTAGTCATTTATAATGCCTGTTCAAGATATGTACACTGCTGAATTAAATCAATCTGTTAGGCAATATGCATTCTTCAATCAGCTAATAAACAGTCATTTATTAAGTACCTACTATGTGCCAGATATTGTGCTATAGCTGAAAGCTAAGTAATCGTCACTACCATCATTATCATTTTGTTTTAAATAAGAAGGTCCCTCCTTGCCCTGTGTTCATGAAGAAGGAATTGGGATGAGGCCCAAAGCAGGAGGAAGGAAGGCAATAGGCAGACACTAAGGAAAGTGAATGCCAGGCTGCATAAGATAGATGAGGCTTATTTCCAGGGGTTGACTTCTGCCCTGCTGATCCTATTACATGCCCCATAACACAGGTCTGGTGCTACAATAAAAAATATTGTTCACAATTTGTGCCTCCTTCAATTCTTTTTTTTTCAAAATTCTAGCCACAAAGGGAAGATGTAAAGCCATGGTGCTAGACTCTTACCTTCTATTAAAGATCTCATAGCCTGTTTGTGATGAAAATAAGTAGCACAGCAGACCAGAAGCCCAGAATATCCTTTTTTGGCTCTTAATTCACATACTTCCCACTGCCAGGATCTCATGGGAAGCCCATCGGAGGCTCACTATTGGCAATGAAAATGCAGCATCACACCACCTCTCTGGGTCTCTTCCTCGTCTGCTTTGATTTTTCATGGTGGGTGGAAATGCTGCTCTCTTTTGAACAATAATAAATCTCCTTGAGGATACTCCATAATGTTCCGAGGTTTAATGTAAATAGCATGATACCATGGACATATGGGTACACTTGGTAGATGTGACCATTGATGGGGTATTTCTTTTTTCCTTGGATTTTGCATGAGATATCTCCTCAATACTGATGCAAAACTTCAATGAGTCTGTGTCTTCTGATTTTTTTTTCTTTTTGTTTAGAGGGGAGAATGCAGGGTAATTGGTGTTCAGTGACTTGCCCAAGGCGACACTGCTAGTACTGAGGCTGGATTTGAACTCAGGCCCTCCTGACTCCAAGGCTTGTGCTCTACTCATGGGGCCACCTAGCTGCCCCTGTGTCTTCTGATTTTTGAGACATTGTTTGGGACAATGCTTATTTTCCTGTAGCCACCGGCATTTGTTCTACAAACACATCTGCAAGTTATTGCAAGACTCTGGGAAATAATTCAATCAGTTCAGATAGCCTGATCTTATTGGGGGCTAGGTGCCCTCTAACCATATCTTCAATCATTTTCATGGGTTTCAACTCGCCATTAATATTTTTTGTTTCATCCTCTTTGTTCTGGGGATTATTCTGCTTGATAGAGGAAAAAAGAGAGGGAAAGGGAGTTGGTGAGTATAATGGAAAGAGCACCATCTTTGAATTCAGAAGAACTGGGTTCAAATTCCACACCAGACTCTTACTCCATTGGCCTATTTCCTCATTTGCAAGATAAAGGGATTGGACTTAACGGCCTCTGAGGTCCCTTCTGACTCTGAATCTATAATCTACCTTTCCTTCCATATCTCTTATCATCATCTTATCCATTCCAAGCAATAGACCTATCTCTTCATTATCCTTGTTTAATGACTTTAACAAAGCTTAAATAAAAATTATTTTTTAACATTCTTGCAAATCTCAGGCCCTAGCAACATTGCTATACTTTAACTATGTTAACATAGTTAACATCTCAGTGCCCTAAGGATCCCTGGACCTTACCATTTGCCCTACTGTTGCTTCTTAAGGACAACCCTGCCTTTATATCTGCTCAGCAGTTGATATGTTCTTTTCAACACAATAACTATCCCACTTTTCTATTCAATTGTCTAGTTCTTAGCACAGTGCTTGGCACAGAGTGTTTATTAGTTGCTTTTCTACTCATTCTTTCTTGAAATTATTCTTACAAATTCATGCCACTCTTCAGCATCCTCCCAAGTTTGCACATGCTTAATTTCATCTTTTGAATATGATCTTTTAAACTGACCTATTTGGAGAGCTCCTTGTAAAGGCACAACTGTCCTTTTAGTGAAGCACATACCTTCATAATTTTCCCTTTTGTAAGTCCCTCCTACACTTCCCATCTTCTTTGTTCCCAGTAGTATGTGCAATAGTGTCGTACTTAAATGAAAACAGATTCCCTGCTGGGACAAACTGACTCAGAAAACCACAAATTAACACTGGCTAAGTTATATTGTATTTTTAATTATTTTGTGAAACACTTCCCATGTACATTTTCATTTGGTTCAGCCCCTACTCTGGAGTTTTGCAGCCACTCATGAGCCATGAATTTGACACCTCTGGTGTACATAACCAAAACCCTTTTGTAAAAATTAAAAGAAAGGAACAGTATTTACGGCAAGCATTGGGAACCTAAACCTGGCTGGACGATATAAGCATGTTGTATTGGCTGAGTGATGAGCTCATGAGCGAAGCTAGAAGGTGTGAGAACAGAAACGACCCAGCATGTTAAGCAGAATGCTGCGAAGCTGAAGAACTAAGAAATGAGAAACGGAATATAGGCTAGACATCTGAAAACTAAACCAAGGGAACATTTACAAAGTTAAACCATGGCTAGGAGAGCCTAGAAATGTCTTTCTACATGTATACAGCTAATTAAAATACAAGCAAGATTATACAAGCATAATAGGAGAAGTACAAAATACCATAGGTTTTCAGAGGAATTCCACGTGTGTATCTCTGTTTATATATCGTAAGATCCTTAAGCATTGAGGTTATATTTTGGAATTCTTTCTATTTCTATTGGTGACTTGTAAATCATATATGGTCTATAAATATCTGTTGATTGATTTGGTGGAACTGTGGACTTTATGACCTCTAATATCCTTGGAACTTTGAGTCTATGATTAATTTGTTAATCTGTAATGTCAAGTCATCTTTCTGGGTTTGTTAACTATGTCTAGCAAAATGTGTGCACTCAATTAAATTAACAACATACAAATCGTATCTCAAAATGCTATATACCAATGAAATGATTGAGTTGACTCTTAACAGGGAGAGGAGGAAGATATCTTTCAACTAAGCCTTGACATGAGATGAAGAGGCAGTAAAGAGAAGTGAGATAAGAAGGCTGTCATGTTCCAAATAGCAGGGACTTCAAAGGAGAAAGCTTTTGCATTTACAGGGATAAGATTATCCAGAGGGATAATATAAAGCAAAACTGGCAAGGAAAATCAAAGAGGTATAAAATCCTAGGCCTACAATGAGATATTAGATTACCTGAGTGATAGGGATTATTTGGGAATTGTTTTCTGTAAAGTTTATAGTCCCAATAACCAAAACTGCTAATTCAGTATTCTTTGAAACCATCATAAAATGAGTTAAAAAAATAACTCCTAATGTACTGAAAAATTCTGTGGAGGGAGGGAGGAAGGAAAAGAAGGAGAGAGGGAGAGGGAGAGGGAGAGAGGGAAGGAGGGAGGGGGGGAGGGAGAGAGAGAGAATTCTTAGAATATGAAAAATGGCTTTACGATTCAAGTAAAAGTTTATCTCTAAACCAGAGATGAGAAAGGGTTTCCTGGAAGTCTCATCACCTTTCATTATAATTATCTTACAATTTCTGACACAGACACATCGAACAGAATTGAGATGGATTAAGAAGGTATTATCAAGAACAAGGCCTTTGCTAACCTTGGGAAATAGTGCCATCACTGTGAAACCCCTAAAAAGGGATGTACCTGAAAGTCCCCAATGTCTTATACTTCCCACTACACAAAATACTCCCAAATTATACATATAATCATGAACACAACTACAGACATAGGGAAAGTCACCTATACAATCAGACTCCCCAGTACTATACTGCTTTGCCACATAAGTGTCATTTGTCTCCTGCTTTCTCCAACCTGACAATACTATCAGCCTTGCTCTACATAAGTCAGTTTAGGGGCTAGAGGTGGCAAGGAAACTGTCCAGATGCTAGAAGTAGCTCAGTTTTCATAGGCTGACTATAGACAGCCACAAGAGGAAAGGAGATTGGAAGCCTAATCAAGGTTAATGACAACGCCGTTGTCTTCTTGCTCCAATGATCCATTGCCTAGCCTGGCTGACTGTGGTAACAGAAGTGACTTTGGAGATCAACTAGTACAACTCTTTCATTTCACAGATGACTAAACTGAGTCCCTATAAACCTAATTATTTAGAGGAAAAGAGGGAAAGTAACAAGCATCTTTTATGACCTTAGAAAGATGATAATACAATTCTACTTTGGAACCTTTAATTTGGTCACCCCAGTCAGTAAACAATCTATATATCTCACATACCCTCCTGTACTATAAGAATTAATGCCACACCCTCCTGAAAAATACACAGAACTTAATGGAAAATGCTCCAGATCACTTTTATTCCAAATGGCTTTACCTGAAATGACTAAATCCCTGAAACAAGTGTGTGTTTCTGGTTTTAATTCTCCCAGTGACCAAAGTGATGGTTATTATTTTGAAATATTCACTAAAAGGATTTCAGGGGTGGATGGTATCATATGAATGGACCCTTAATTATCAGACAAGATTTCTTGTCATAATCCAAGTTAATGTTGGTAGCTATACTTATTTTAAAAGATAGCTTTAAATAAGTGGGCAGACGTAAAATGGTACAATAATTTATAATATTCTTCAGGTCATTTTCCTACTACATTTCTGGACCAGTTCTTCCTTTTGCGTAGTGAAGGGTCCCATAGGGAAGTTGAGAGATAGGAAACTAAATGTCAAACCAGGGTGACATTTGTGTGTACTCCCCCCCAAAAAAAAGAGTTGAAATTTATAACTGCCCCCACTTGAAAATAATACCCTTGTATGTTTTAATTCACGGGAGACTTTAAGCTTTCACTACGACTTATTATTTGACGTCCCACAAAGTCAGTACATAAATGAAAGGCTGAGTGGAATTTTCTCGTAAAAATATGTACCTTTATTTTTTAAATTATTTTAAAGTACCCATCATTATATATTACAAACCAGGAATTATGAAGGAAAAGTAAAGTTCCCATAATGGACGTAAGAAGAAAGACTGTCTCTGCATCCAGAGAAAGAACTGCTAAATAGGAGTATGCATAAAATAATTATACATATATATGTATATGTGTATGTGTGTATACATATACATGTAACTATTTGTGTCTAATGGTAGCCATCTCTAGTGTGGAGGGAAGGGAAGAAAAAAGGCAGGGGGTGGGGGAAGAAATTTTCATGATAACTTTATTATATCTTTAAAAGGAATAGCAAGTTGTACATACTAGATTTGCAGTTTCATGTGCAATCATCTTTTTTATTGTACTATGTTATGAAAATGCTTATTTTATTACATAAATTAAAGAAAAAGAAATGTGTGATTAAAAAAGATGGGCTGGTCACATGATAAGGACAAGGGATAATGAAAGGACAGATCAGTACAA
Source organism: Phalanger gymnotis (assembly GCA_028646595.1). Classification (NCBI taxonomy): domain Eukaryota; kingdom Metazoa; phylum Chordata; class Mammalia; order Diprotodontia; family Phalangeridae; genus Phalanger; species Phalanger gymnotis. Next base: position 574,503,347 of record CM053622.1, read on the forward strand.
TCCAATGGTAACTTCACGATGTCAACAAACTGCAAGAAAATCCCTTCCAAAAATGGGTGGTCCCCTTTTGGGATAGTGAGGACCTTAAAAGAGACCATGAACAAGAGTCACATAGTATGGGCAGGAATAGAGAAGATGTGATCCATATCATCAGAGAAAAAGACTGAATTAATAAGATCATTAATCCATTAGATTATTTTGATATCTTGTTAAGCAAATTCTTTCTCTTCTTCCTTAACCCCATTCCTAGCTTTGCTAGGAACACTTAATCCTTCACATGAAAGCAAAGAAGGCTGTTGCTGTACATTTGATGGGGAATCAGGATTAACGAGAAAAAGAAGAAAGAAGAAAAAGAAAGAAAAGAAAAGAAGAGAAATATGTCAATGACACATTTAAGAAATATAGAGAAGAAAGCCAATGGAATTTCAAAAGGGGACTCAAATAAGCAATGCAATGCCAGTGTGGCAATATATATACATATATATATGTATATATATGTATATATATATATTAAAGAAACAGTCTATATGTCATAGATATTTTTGGTTTCATATGTAGTCCTGCTTTTCTGAGTTTTTTGCATATGTAATAGATCATGTTAGTTTATGGTTATCAAATTCGTAATGAAAAAAGAAAAGAATGAACACAAGCATAATACAATGAACCCCATCTCTGGGCCTTCTCAGACTCAGGTTTTAATTGTGGAGACTTTTAAAAAATATTTTTGTTTCCTTTAAACAAAGAATCTTTTTAAAGAAAGGATAAAAAAATTAGCTGAGCAAAACAAAAGATTGGCACATCAACACATCAACCAAGCATACGTGCAATGTTCATACATCTACTTTCTAACCCCTTCAAAGAAGGCAGAAAGGAACAGTTTCTCAACTCTTCTTAAAGTAAAAGCTTGGTCATTGTGATTATGCTTCATTTTTGTCATTGTTATCCTTTTCATTTATATCATTATACTCCTTGTATATATTTTGAAATGCCTGGAGTCAATAGAGAAAGTATCTTGTTCATAGAACAGCCAGGAGGTTAGTGTCATTGGACTGAAGAGTTTGGCAAGGGTAGGAAAGGAAGAGGAGGCGTAATGACAATGCTACTTGCCCCTACTGCGGCTATGTAAGGCCAATAACGCCAGCACACAGGAGGGCCGCTAGCACAGGTTCTTTGATCTGCTTTTCTAAGGAAAGCAATTTTAGCGGGTTTATAATTTCACTTTAATTAAACATACATATAACATTCACTTAGTTTAGGAGAAAAAGTCAGCACCCTGAACTTCAGAAAAGATACAAACAGAAATTATAAGCAGAAATTATGTAAACACAGCAAAATAGCACAAATCAGCACACAGGCTTCTAGTTGTCTGTCCAACACATTACATACATAGTTACCAGAGAGAAAAACACCAACATCTGGGTTTTTCAAAGCCCAGGATCCTTAATAGCTACCCAGAGTCTCATCTGGTCAAATCACAGGACACTCTTCTGATGAGTGAGCCCCCAAAGAAAAAACTCTCCTCCCACGATTCTGAGAGTTCTAGCTTAACAGCTACCCTCAGTGTGTGTGTGTGTGTGTGTGTATACACACACACATATATCCTTTTTCAGGGCCCAGGGCTTCACACCTCTCCTGACCTAATTAGCAAAAGGGTGTGGGCCTTCCCACAAATAAAGGCAAGACTCAAATAAAGGCACTTGATTGCCTTAGTGCTGAGAAACACTCCAAAAGAAAAAACAGCAAAAAGTCCCACTTTGCTTGCCTTTACAGAGGGTAAGGTGCAAGAAAACTGAAAATCTCAGGGGATGAGGTATCACTAGGTTATAAAGGGCTTTGAATGTGAAACAGAGGATTATGTATTTGATCCTGGAAGTGATAGGGAGCCACTGGAGTCTATTATTTACCTGGGATGACACTGTTGGACCTGCAGGAAATGGACTCATCATCAGGCTATTCCAAAAGTCCAAGAGTGAAGTGATGAGGACCTACATAAGATTGGTGGCAGGGTCAAAGGAAAGAAGCTAGCTTATTTGAGAGATGTTGCACAGGTGAAATCAACTGGCCTTGGCAACAGAATGAATATTGGGCAGGTGGGCAGGGGAGAGTGAGGAATAATTAAAATTCTAGGAAAAAACACCCAGTTGTGAGCCTGGGGGGCCTGGGAGAATGGCGATACCCTAGACCATAATAGACAAGTTTTTTGAGGGGGAAGATTTAGGGGAAAGCACAATGAGTTCAATTTTGAATATGTTGTGTTTAAGATGTGTCTATTGGATATACATCTTGACATATCTGAAAAGCAGTGGAGATGTGAAACAAGAGGCCAGCAGAGAGGTCAACACGGGATTGGGAGATCTGAGAGTAAACAGCATAGATGTGACAATCAAATCCAAGGGAGCAGATAAGATAACTAAGTGAAGAAGTACAGAGGGAGAAGAGAAGTCCCAGGACAAAGATCTATGGGAAATCTAAGGATTGAGGGCATGACCTGGATGAAGATGCAGTAAAGAAGACTGAAAAAGAGTAGTCTGATAGGTAAGATGAGAACCAGAAGAGTGTGGTGCTCTAAAACTCTAGAGAGAAGAACATCAAGGAAAAGAGAGTGATTGGCAGAGTCCAAGGCTGAAGAAAAGTCAAGAATAATGAGGATTGAGAAAAGGTCATTGGATTTGGCATTTAAGAGATCACTGGTAACTTTGGAGAGTGTAGTTTCAGTGGAATGATGAGGTTGGAAGCCAGACTATGAGGGTTAACCTTCTGTTAACCTTCTGTTAACAGTGTTAAGAAGAAAAAGTAGGGGCATCAACTGTTGAGCGCCTTCTCAAGGAGTTTAGTCACAAAGAACAAAAGAGATATAAGATGATAGTGAGTTTGGAAAGATGAATTGAGGTTTTTTTGAGGATGGTGAGAGAAAGGCATGTTTATAGGCAGTAGGAAAGGTGCCAGTAGACAGGGAGAGATTAAAGATGAGTGAAAGAATGGGTATGGCAAGAGGGGCAATCTGTTGGAGAAAATAGGATGGAATGGGATCACTTATGGAGATAAAAGGGCTTGCCTTAGTAGGGAGTAAGGCTTCATGCAAGACAGAGGAGATAGTGACAGAAAGCATCTGACTGATAAGAGATCAGGGAAGGGGGAGAAGAGAGAGCTCTTAGCAAATGACCTGAATTTCTTCTATAAAATATGAGGCAAGGTTCTCAGCTATAAAGGAAAGGAAGCCATGGAAGATTTGAGGGGATGAAAAGGGTATGGAGAATGGGATGGTGAGAGATAAAGAGAAGTATAGAAGGATTGCTTAGCAGCATTGAAGACCAAGTTGAGGTTGAGTAACATAAATTTGTAGTGGACCCAGTCAGAAAGGTTGCATGATTTTCTTTGCCTTCATTCAGCAGCACATGAGTAGGAATGAAGGCTGAGGAATGGGGGCGGGTATGATCCAAAGTTGAGGTTTGGCAGGGCTCAATCACTGACATGATAAGGAGGTCAGATATTTAAGAGTACAGTATAAAGCTGAACTAGTCCACCAAAAGTTTAAGATGATGAAAGGGGAGTGACTAGTGCAGTGGTGACAACCTGGGAGAAAACCAAGAGGTTGAGGGATTTTAGGTCATGGTATGGACACAGAGTAGGTTTTGGTAAGGGAAGGCAAAGGGAAAGATGGAAAATCAATATATTATTGTCAGATAAGGGAATTATAGAATTCTTGAACATGGAAGTGGTATACTTTTGGGTGATAGAAAGATCACTCATATGGCCATCTTTGTATGTGGCTGGAATAGAGTAACAGGTCATGTGAAGTGAGTATGTTGAGGAACTGAAGGGCTAGGGTATTTGAAGTAGAGTCAATACGTATGCTGAGGTCACCTAGTACGAGAGCGGGTATATAGGTGTTCAGGGAAGACTAGTATCTCTGGTGTGAGGGCTGCTAAGACCTTTTCAGGACAGCTTTCTATCTCTGGTATCCACCTGCCACCCAACTCTCATCTGTGGCTCCAAGAAGCTGTGGCATACACAGTAACCACACTCTAGTAAATTGTTCTGACAGACAGGCTAAACCAGGTTGTTGGTGAATTGGGGGGAGGGGTGTCTACCTCAAGCATGTGAAGATGTCCCCAGCAGAATGAGAGGATGTGAACAATCTGTTCCAATGGGCCATGAAGGCAGTGGAAGCAGGAATCATGGAGTGCTTAGAGCTTTGTAAGACATCAAAGACTCCAAGGTCATTCACTGCATCATGAGGCATAACTAGTCATCTTGACTTTTGTCCTACCACTGGACTTAGAAGACTCTGGAAGAGAGAGTGAGGCCAATGATTTCCTGCAACTGCCTCATTTAAATCCAATATGAGTCAAAACGAGTAGAAGAGTAGAAATTGGGGAAAGAGAAAAATTGTAAACTAGGTACTAGGAACAAATGATAAACTATAGGGTTCAAAAGCACTGGGATACGTCGGGCATGACCAAGAGTGAATAACTGTTTATCATTGAGTGGAAGGTGACACTCCTCTTCCCAGATGAGGCTGGAGATCAGGCAAGAGACAAATGTAGTACAAGACAGAAGACACAGAGTCAGATGCAAGGTCTCATTTCAAGATGGAAAACACAGAGTCAGATGGAAAGTTTCATTTCATTTTTCTTCTCTCAATGGTTAGGGATTATTCAAGAGATGGCACAGAAGGAGATGAAATTACTACTCCCCACTGACTTTCCTTTTCCCTCTGGAGATAGGTGCACCAGGAGATGGAAAGCCAAAGGGGGAAGGTCATTCCTCCTCTGACTTTAGGCTCTCCTTATCTCAAGGCTAGAGATAGACTGGTATTGTCAGCAGGAGGGGAAAGTTGCCTTCCTCATCCTAGAATTTACTCAGCCGCTGGCCTTCTCAACCTGCAAGTACACTCTGCCCCTTCAATGCCTTCATCTGATTGGTTCATCCCAGAACCTCCATTTTAAAGAAAGTACCCAGGTCAGTCATGTTTTCTTCCTCTCTGGTCTCTCCTCCCAACTTTCCAGACTTTCTCCACAGGATGCCTCTGTGCAGGCAATTTCTACCTCTTTCCTTGCTCCCCTAGCTCCTTTTATTTGTTATCTTCCCCCATTAGAATGTATACTTTTTGAAAGTAGATACTGTCTTTCTGCTTACATTTTTATTCTCAGCAGTCATACTAAGTCTTTAATAAATGCTAGTTGACTTAACTTGCTATGAATATTTGGGTGTATGCGGTGTTCTATCTTTGTATATATTGTAAGCAATGAGATGTTTAGGAAAAAAGTGTGGTCATTTTAGTCACTTTGTTAGCATAATTACAAATTATTTTCTAGAATGACTAGACCAACTGATGGTTTATGGGTTCCTTTAATGATAATTTAATTCCCTCTGGTTTCCTTGTTTCTACACTGTTGGAAAGCTGGGTTAATTCTACAATGACTATCAAGGTCTCACAAAACTTCAGATTTGGAGATTAACTCCAAAATCATCTAATAAGGTCCTTTCATTGTACAGATGAGACATCTGAGGCCCAGAAAGGATAAGTGGGGCAGCTAGGTGGTGAAGTGAGTAGAGCACCAACCCTGGAGTTGGGAGGACCTGAGTTCAAATCCAGCCTCAGACACTTAACACACTTACTAACTGCGTGACCTTGGGCAAGTCACTTAACCCTAATTGCCCTGCCTTCCTCCCACCAAAAACAAAACTAAAACAAAAAACTAAAACAAAAAAAAAAAAACCAGAAAGGTTAAGTAAAATCACTTAGGTGTAAAAGGCAGACCTGGAATTTCAACCAAAGTCCTCTGTCCCCAAATCCAGTACTTTTTTCCAATGCACCATGTAATTAACTTGGAGATATTCATCCAGTTGCTCACCATGACAACATGCATAAGCAAGGAACAGTATCAAAACAATAAAATTTTTGATTGGAGAAGCAATGATCAGGAAATCAATAGGAGACAATATAGGTCACACTCTCTTTACCCCTCAGAGTAATTGGGAAATGAATTCCCCCAAAAGACTGACATTCCTTTAGGACAACTGAGAATGAGGATTCTGAGGCCATCAAGTTAGATTTAGGCATCACCACTTATAAGGTGCTCCTGGTCTTTTCTGCTGCGTGCTCTGATGCAGTTCTCAACTGGGTTTGTCTTTCCCTTCTCATAATCTTGAACCCGGCAAAAACTTCAATCAAACTTTCATCTTCACAGATATCTCTTGATACTAGTCCATTAGTTTTGGGGGAAACATAGCTTTTACAAAAATTGAATTATTTGATCTCCCAGTGAATATCCACACTCTAGACTCAAGGCATCCTGGGAAATGTAGTCTTTTGCTTACCTTAGTCACACTTGTTAAGGAAACTAGAAATAATGTTGATGTGTATACGTGTGTGTGTGTGTGTGTGTGAGAGAGAGAGAGAGAGAGAGAGAGAGAGAGAGAGAGAGAGAGAGAGAGAAGCAGAATGGAAAGGGAAGGCAAAGAAGAAAAGCGAGGGGGGGGGGCAGAGCCAAGATGGTGACTGGAAAGCAGTAACTGGCGTGAGCTCTCCACCAAGTCCCTCCAAAAACCTATAAAAAAATGGCTCTGAACCAATTCTAGAACTGCAGAACCCACAAAGTGGCAGAGGGAAGCAGGGCTCCAGCCCAGGACAGCCTGGATGGTCTCAGGGTAAGGTCTGTTCTGAACGGAATTCCCAGCCCCCAGCTGAGGGGAGTGGAGCGGAGCCAAGCAGAGCCCAGCGCGCGGCGCGGCCCGGCGCGGCAGACCGCAGACCGATGAGACCAGGAGTGGAGCGGAGAGTGCCCTAGCGGAATTAATGAGCTGTGGCATGTACCAGACCTCACAACCCACAAACAGCAAAGACAACACAGAAGGTTAGTGGGAAAAGCTGCGGGACAGGACGGAGTTTACGGTTCGACTACCACCCCTGAGGCAACGGAGGCGGGGCAGCTTTAGAAATTCAGCTGCAGTTGCTTCTGGCCCCAGGCCCACTTGGTGGGAGGAATTAAGTGGCTGATCAGAGCAGGAGTGCAGAGCCTGCTGAAGATTTAAGCCCAGTCTGGGTTGGGGGTTCTTGGGGAAGGAGGAGTGCTGGTGAGGCAGTGCATCCGCCCAAGCGTGGAACATAGAACTCTTTAGTCACACCCCGTTGAAAAACTCAAGGGTTAAGTAAGTTGTCTGGGAACATGGCCAGACGG
>CM053622.1:574511030-574543584 GCA_028646595.1 Phalanger gymnotis
CATGTTGAATTGCTTGACTTCTTAGGGAGGGTGGATGGGAAGGGAAAAGGGGAGAGAGTTTGGAACTCAAGGTTTTAAAAAAATAGATGTTCAAAAGTAAAAAAGTTTTTTTTTTCATGCAACTAGAAAATAAGATGCACAGGCAATGGGGCATAGACATTTATCTTGCCCTACAAGAAAGTAGGGGAAAGGGGGATGGGAGAGGAATGGGGGACAGAGGGGAGGGCAGACTGGGGAACAGGGCAACCAGAGTGTATGCCATCTTGGAGTGTGGGGGGGGTGGAAATGGGGAGAAAATCTGTAATTCAAACACATGTGAAAAATCAATGCTAAAAACTAAACATATTAAAAATAAATTAAAATTTAAAAAAAAAGAAATAAGATACACTGTACACAGGCAATGGGGCACAGAAATTTATTTTGCCCTACAAGAGAAGAAGGGAAAGGGGATGGGAGGGGAGTGGGGAACAGGGCAACCAGAATATACATCATCTTGGAGTGGGGGGAGGGTAGAAATGAGGAGAAAATTCATAATTCAAACTCTTGTGAAAATCCATGCTGAAAACTAAATATATTAAATAAATTAAATAAAATTTAAAAAAAAGAAAAAAAATTTTTGAGATTAAGAGACTCAGACAAGAGCATCTGTGGGGAACGAGATTGGGAATCGATTAGTTGAGAGAGTGCTGGACCTCTAGTCAGGAAGACCTGAGTCCACATCTGTACTCAGATGAACCAGCTGTCTGAGCCTGGGCAAGCAATTTAACCCATTTGCCTCAGTGTCAAAAAAAAATAAAAAAGAAAAGAAAAGGGAGAGGCAAGGAAGAGCTGGATAAAAGCAAGAGTACAAGGAAAGATAGGAAAAATGGGGTTTTCACTTTTGGAGGCAGAAACTTTGAATCAAAGGAATTAGAAGTGCAAGAGGTGTAAATTTACTAGCCTCTGGACACTGGCAGACAGGAGAATGGGAAAGAAAGCCAGGAAGAGAAATATAGTGACATATTAGATTAGTTTTGCTAATAGGTCCCCCAAATTTAACAGCCCAAGGTTGACTTAGTAATCAGCCAGCTCCCTCCCCCAAGCTAAACTGAAAAGAAAATAAAGCATTTTCCTTCCTCCTATCTTTATTCAATTCTATTAATATTTATTAAGCACCCACTGGGTGAATGGCACTATTTATTCAATTTTTGAAAGATTTAATCACCTCTGGGTATAAGTACTCAAATTTTAAACCATTCAATTACCATACATAAAACAAAGCAACAGCTGTTAAAACAGCCAAAATGAATAGAATCACTTTAAGAAGAACCATCTTTCAGCTTTGTATTGCACCCTGAAGGCCAGCTTGGGAGCTCCCTGACAGCACAGAGTGGGCAGAAGTTTCATCCTGCTGGCCCACATACTACATGTGATTATCTGCAAGGCTGCATAACAAGAGGTTTCTGCTCTTTTCTTTCTCTGCCCCTTTACATAATCCACTATGCCCATCCCTCTGCTCTCTTACCAATTGCCTCCTCCCAAAACCAATTTAAAAACTCCTTCCCTCTAGGAAACTATTCTAGATTGATCCTACCTGACTTGTTTTTCCTCTGCTACTTTGTACCTTATCAGCCCCTCCATCAGGGATTCCCAACCAGGGTACTAATATCCCCATTGGGTATAAAAATCCTGTTCAGCGATTATTGGAAATATTTGGCAAATTACTATATTGCCCTGTTTAAATATTCCAAAAGTAGTCATCTTTGTGAATATATTTGTGGAATATAGAAAGAATAACAAAAATGTCATGCACCAAATAAAATTTTCTTTTACGAAAAATTAATCTTTTTCATTTTATTTCTTATGTGCATATGCATAGCAAATTACAGAATTTATTTCTTTTCATAATGAATAGGAGGTACAGGAAGACTTACTGAAAGCCACAGGACAGGAGTACTAATAATGCTGGAAACTCCCCCAAATTACAAAATCATTTGATAGGGTCATGTGTGTCATTTGTTTAATAACCTGCTTTGTATTTTTCCTCTACTATTATACATACTAGTCAGCTCTAACAAAATACCACAATTTCCTCACTTCTAATCCTTCAGTCTTTCTGCTGTACTATAATGTCTCTTCCTGTGCCTGGCATTCAAGGATCTCTACAATTCAGCTCTACAATTACCGAGAACTTACTATGGTCAAGGTGCAATGTAACTTGGCCCTACCAATCAGAACTTATCTCACAGAAATGTCTTACATAAACCTCAGGCTCTAGCCAGTCAGTATCCTCATTACGTCCTCTCCAAATATGCCAAGTTCATCCCCACCCCCTCTCATCTTTTCTCATGTCATTCCATGCATTTGAAACTCCCACTCTTTTTTTTATTCCAAGCATCCAAATATTCCCCATCTTAGAGGCAACTAGGTGGTGGATAGAACTTTGGATCTGCAATGAGTGTGATTTGAGTTCAAATTTGGCCACAGATACTTACTAGCTGCATGACCGTAGGCAATTCATTTGATTTCTCTCTGCCTCAATTTCACCATCTGTAAAATGGGGACGATAACAGCATCTACCTACCAGGGTTGCTGTTAGGATAAAATGAGATAATATTTATAAAGCACCATGTAAGCCTTAAAATATTAGTCATTGTCATTATCATCATCAGAGGGCTGAGTTCAAAGCCCACCCCCAAAAAGCTTTATTTGCCCATTCCTGGATTGTAGATGACTCTTTTCTTTGAATTCCTTTGACCCTTGTTGCCTGACATACATTTAATTGTATTTATCACTTATTACAGTTTAACTGTTTTCATATGTATATACTTTATCACCTCCCAAGAAGTGGCATACTCCTATGGGACATGAGCCATGTCTTATACTTCTGCATTCTCCATAGCATCCTAGATACTGAAAAACACATAGTAGTGCTCAGTAAAGATATATTGGATTTAATTGATTTGGAGTCCTGTTTACAATGTTTACAGGATACATTCATTCTTTAATCCATTTCTCCCTATTCCTGCATACCAAAAAACAGAGCTGCCCTGCCTCAGGAATTCTGTTTTACAGGAAAAAGTTTTTAAAGATCTTTACATGGAAACGGGAAGACATCAGCCTGTTTTATTCATAAGGCAATTTTTCTTTTCTTTTCTTTTCTTTTCTTTTTTTTTTGCTGCTAAAGTCACTTGAACATAAATCCATAAAGCTGCTTTAATTTTTTAAGAACACAAATGGAGATTGCATTGCAATGAATTTAGAATGACTTGGTAGCATAGCAACAAGCTTCTCAGTTTTCCATTCAGAACTCACACTATCAGGATCATGCCCAGCCAAGAAGTTTGAACCAATTTAAAGTATAAAAAACTACTGATTCAAAACAGAGGGGATTTCCAATACTCATTCTCTCCTTCCACTCCAAGACTTCTTCCTTTAACATCTCTATTTTATGTATTTTAAAGAGAATAGCATCGAAAGCCAATAGTAGCTGACTCCTTCCTCCTGATATAGTCAAAGAATTGTAAAAATTAGGGAAATGGGAGATTTTGGAGGGAAGGGAAAGAGAGCAAGGATTTATTAAGCACCAACTATGTTTCAGGCACTGGCTTTACAATCATCTCATTTGATCCTCACAATAACCCTGGGAGGAAGGTGCTATTATCCCCATTTTACAGATGAGAAAACTGAAGCAGAAAGTAGTTAAATGACTTGGCCAGGGTCATATAGCTATTAAGTATCTGACAGCCATATTTGAACTCAGATCTTCATAATTCCAGGCCCAGTGCTCCTGGCTACCTTTAAGAGAAAAAGTAAGCAGCTTTCTGAACATCTGGGAGCCAATACTAAAAAAAACCAAATCTATTTGCCAGGAATTCTAGAGTTAATGGCCCCAAACCTGGACTAGATATAGAAATTCATACACTGGTTCTCTACCTGCTGGAATAGTAGAAGTCAATTGATGGGAAAGTACCACAGAATGTAGTTAAGACCATTCCTGTACAAACTCAGTGTAGTTCCTTGGATAGTAACCCAGTAATCAGAGCAAACTGGGAGCCAAGTTAGAGTAAAACAGTAACTACTAGCACTATGATCTTCAAGGACCAGTGGAGTCATTCATAGAAGATAACTACATCCCATGCAATTATACTCATGTGGAAGCAGCATTTCACTTGGGTATTTAGAATCAATTAATTAACAAGCATTTATTTAGTACCAAATGTGTACTAGCCCAATCATCAAGGACCTTATATTGTATCAGAAGACAATGCATGCATGTGTGTTCTCTACTTTTCCCCTGCTTCTATAGGATCACAGAACCTTTGGAGAAACTCCCTACAATCATGGAGAATCTATGGGTTAGACCTCTCTAGGACTAGGATGTCCAAAACCATTCAAAAGGTCTCAGTCTGGGAATTCAATGGAATTTTGAATTGAGAGACCCTCCGTCCAAATTTTGGGCATCAAGGGAGGCAGATAGACAAGAGCAAGGTGTGGTCAGATGAATTTGCACACTAGAGAACAAAGGAAGACTAGCGTGTGGAAGAAGTGGATCAGAGCAAAGCCAGGCCAAACCGAAAGTTTTGGCAATTGGTGAAAGTAAACTTCAGTCAATCACTCCTTCCCCCACCCCCACCTCAATTTTCCCAAAGCACCACACATCCATTATAGCCTACATTTTTATGTTCCTTGACACTGCTAATAAATTACATGGCCAATAACACTGATTTTGTCCAGGGCTATAAGTCTGCATTTCATGATTGAGAAAGGTCAGACTATTGCATGAAAGAAGAGATGTACAGAATTTACTCTGAGGTAGAGGCCAAGAGACAGCTTCTACAATTTTGGTAATTTTTTGAGAATATTCCAGAACATGCCCACTAGACTACTTTTGAACCTAGAAAGAGAGACTTCATAAGTAAATGAGCCAGTAGCAAAAAAGGGTGGGGGTTATTGTATTTATCTTGAGTTCACCCTGTACTGTATACATACCCTGAGTACATCCTGTATTGTAAGGGGCATACAAACCTGATAGAGCTGCATAAATAAAGACAAAATATATATGAAGTAATTTTGGAGGAGGTAAAGGAAGGCATTAGTAGTTGGGGCAACCAGGAAAATCTTCATATTGAAGGAAGTGTTTGAGCTAAGGACTAAAGAGGCAGAGGTCAGAAGGGAACATATTCTAGGCAAGGTTGGGGATCTGCAAAGGCAAGAAGAAGGGAGATGAGATATCACATTATGAGGAATAGCAAAAAGGCCCATTTGGCTAAACTATAGAATCAATGAAAGAGAATTATATATAATAGGACTAGAAAGGTAAGTTGAAGCCATGTATTGAAGGGTTTAATCCAAATAGAGAAATTTGCATTTGATCATAGAAGCAACGAGGGACATTGAATTTTATTGAGCTAGGGAGTGAAGAAGGAAGGGCCAGTGTCATTTCAAGGGGATTATTAATCTGGTTTCAACATTGGCGCTTCAGGGAAAACTTCGTTGTTTACAGAGTAAGAATTAGACCCAGGTAAGCCTATATATGCTAGGAAGGATATGATTTCATTCTCTGGTTTTCCAGGGAAGTTTCTTTCAAATCTGTAATGTCAGTGTGCTTCTCCTAGTACACTTAAAATGCCACATCACAACTGGAAGGCAGAGTGTTGAGTCTGCCTTCTCTTCCTTCTGGGCATCTTGTGTATTATGGCTAAAATTGATGCCTCCCTTAGATGAGGAGGTCAAATTTCCAGTAAGCTCTAAGTCTGTGATGATAAAGCCATTCAGAGGGCCAGGATGATTTCTGATACATCGTTGTACAGTGTCTACCCCATTTCAAAAACAATACGTTTGCAAGTTCCAGATATAACAGTAACCAGCAGAGAGGAACATTTTTTATTTATTTATATAACTTGGCCACCTTCCCTACACCAGCTTTGACATCCCTAACCACTCAACAGTGTCCTATAGTTTGGGAGCAGCCCCGGCTACCTGTATGTCTCAGCCAGTTCTTGCTCCCCAGAGTTTGGCAATGATAGTGTCTCTGATTCAAGAAAAGTTCCACAGCAGGTTAGCTTTCCGTCTTTAAAAATTCCAAAGGGATATAGTAGGAAAAGATGAAAAAAATTCAAGAGAACCAATTATTCTATGATCTAGATATATGACCTTGGGAAAGTCCCTTTACAACAAGTCAGTAAATATTTATTAAGTACTAACTATGTTTCAGACACTGTGCTAAGTGATAGGGATACCAAAAAAGGCCAAAAAAAAAAATGGTATCTGCCTTCAAGGCACATGTGAAGTGCACATGTGAATAACCATGCACAAACGAAATATATACAGAGCAAATGGAAGGTAATTTCTGGGTGAAGGCAGTAAAACGATAGGATCAAGGAGGGGGAACCAGGAAAGGTCCCCTGCAAATGATGAGATCTGAGCTGAAGAAAGTCTTAAAGAAAGCCGGGAAGTCAGAAGTAAGAATACTGAAAGCCAATGAAAAGGCAGGAGATGGAGAGCCATGTGTAAAAATCAGCAAGAAGGCAAATCTTGTCAGGTAAGCAGAGGTGGAAAAGAGCAAGGTTATGAAGGGTTTTAAATGTCCAACAGTGTATTTTAAATTTTGTCCTGATGGCAATAGGGAGCCGCTGGAGTTCACTAAGTGGAATGTGAGGGGAGTGACATGGTCAAACCTACGCATTGGAAAAATCACTTTGGCAACTGAAGGGAGGATAGATTGGACTGGGGCAAAACTTAAGACTAGTCCAGGGATGAGTAGTGGCTATGTGAGTAGAGAAGAAGCTATAAACAAGAAATATCGTAAAAGTACAAATGACAAGAATTATTAATAAATCAGATCCTCTGTCAGCCTCTGTTCACTCATCTGAAATAAGTGATGGCTCGACTTGATGATTTCCAAAGCCCCTTGTAGCTGTGCTGTTCGGTGGTTCCATGACAGCTAGAGGGGAGCCGAGCCTCAAGGGGTTACCTAGTCTAATACTCTGCCTTGTATTTTAGGCTAATCACTGCCCATTCATTGGATATAAAAGATGTAAATATCAAGGGAGTAACATTTTTTATGTCTCCTATTCCTTGCCATTAATAATTCTCCATCATATGTAAAAAGCGATAGCTATTAACTGAAATGTCAAAACTGATATAACAAGATTATAGTTACGTACTATAAGAATAGAGTCAAGTATCTCAGAAAGGGCAATTTGCGTTCTGGGGTCAGCTGAAATCCTATTGCTACTGCATACTGCCTGGACATTATCAGAGGAATACAAAAGTAAAATCTGTCTCCCAAGACTTATTTTTTTACTCTAGTCTGACAATTAATGAGAGAGGCTATTAAGGCTAATCTATGGTTGTTAGCATTTGAAAAGGAGCTGAAAAATGGTCTGTGGAAGAAGACATTTGAAAATAAGATAAGGAAGGAACCAAATTTGGTGATGGTACTTGTCTCTCTACAGCTGGCTGATGGATCCACGTGATCAGATAATAGCTAGATCAATAATGTAGATGTCTACTCTAAGTTAGATAGAAACCAATCTCTGTTTTCTATGTTTTTTCCCCTTAACACTGGAGTTGAACTGTTTTATTGACTAATTAATCAGTCACCCATAATCATCCCTTCACTGAAGGATCCCAATTCGGTATTTTTGAAAACTTTAAATGCAAGCTAAGCTAAATGCCCACAATCCTCTCCTTCTTCAAAAAAAAAAAAAAAAGAGCAATCATTTTCTTCAAAGCAGCTGTATGATTTCAGGACAAAGGAGAGAAAAAGATCTCCATTTTAAATTGCTGCATTTTACCAGCTGAATAAAAGAAAACATAGACAAATCTTAAAGGCAGGTAATAGGGAAGCAAGAAATGGAAAGGATAGCACATGGGGTGAAAAAGTAACAGAAAAGCCACTGTTCTTCACCATTAGCAAGGGCAATAGAAAAGCAATCCAAGGCCTTGACAAAATTGTGAAGTAGACAAAGGTTGCCTTTGTGTCATATACATTATCATATACTCTACTCTTAAGACATATGAAACAGTATGGCCTTATTGATAAGTACTAACTCTGGAATCAGGAGGAATTGAGTTGAAATCCCTCCTCTGATACTTACTATTTTGTTAGAAGAGCAAGCGGAGACCTCTCTGAGTCTTAGTTTTCTCATTGATCAAACGAGACTAATAATACCCATCATAACCACTTCTCATTGTAGTTGTGAGGGTCCAAAGATACATTCATAAAGTGATTTACAAGACTTAAAGCACCTAATAGATATTGGTTATTATTTTTCTATTCTCTGAATCTTTAAAAGTTCCCCCCATGAGGTTTCACTTACATACTTCTGCATAGGCAAGGCCCCAAGTTTTCTCCAAGCCTTTCCCTCAGACCTCCTTCCCCATAACAGAACTTACCCATTTGACTCCTTCTTACCATGTGAGTATGTGGCACAATGGATAGAACACTGTCACTGGAGTCAGAAAGACTTAAGTTCAACTTTAGCCTCAGACACTTAGTTGCGTAACCCTGGACAAGTCATTTAACAGTTTGCTTTAGTTTCTTCATCTGTGAAATGGGCTGGATGAGGAAATGGCAAGCAGCTTAGTATCTTTTTTTTTAGGCAATCAGGGTTAAGTGACTTGCCCAGTGTCACACAGCTAGTATCTGAGGCAGAATTTGAACTCAGGTCCCCCTGACTCCAAGGCCAGTGTTCTATCCACTGTGCCACCTAGCTTCCCCTGACTCCAGTATCTTTGCTAAGTAAACCTCAAATGGCATCACGAAAATCCAAACACAACTGGACATGACTGACCAACAACAACCATGCCAACAGAATGAAACTAGTGAAGTTCAAAAGAAGGAGCACTGACTACATGAGAAGACCTGGATTCAAATTCTCTCTGATGTTTACAATCTGTGTGACCATGGGAAAGTCACTGAAACCCCTTGAACCTCAATTTCCTCATCTATTAAAAAAAGGAATTGGAGTAGATAGCCTCGGAGGTCCCTTCCATTTCTAAATCTTTGATCCTTATGATCTTACACTAAATGATACTAAAGTATCAGAGGCTAATATCTCGTCTTTTCTACCTTTACAACAACTCTCCCATCCAACCCCTTCTTTCTACTCACACAAATACCAGCACCTCTCACCTAAGGTTATTGCAACAGCCTCCTAATTGGTTTCCTGAGCTCACGCCCCAACAAGATACAGTAATCAAAATGAGTGATGATTAATTAGCTCGATTAGTCACAGGTGACCTCCATTTGGATGCAGAAAACCTATATTAGAGTAGTGTGACGACTCATTTCACAATGATGGTGGACTAGTCATTTTACCTCTCTGTGGATTCAGTTTCCTATGTATTTCCCATGTATGTAAAATTAGGAAGTCAGATGATGATCTCTAACCTTCACTCCTAAGCTAATTCTAACAGTCATGTTTTGATCAAATTGGTTGTAAAGATGGCCATAACATCCATTTGAAAAAGGAAAAAAATGTCTATCCTCTAAATGTCTTATATACAAGAATCTATCTAGATTTTGATTTAGATTTTGAAGTGATATTAGGGGCCATAGAGACAAATCAGGAAATTGAAGCAGAGAATTGGAGTGACTGGCCCAATGTCACATAAGTAGTAGAACCAGATTGGAACTCAGGTCCTAGGACCCAGATACAGCCTTAGTTTCTTAGTAAGCTGAACATATTTATACACAGTT
Source organism: Phalanger gymnotis (assembly GCA_028646595.1). Taxonomy (NCBI): domain Eukaryota; kingdom Metazoa; phylum Chordata; class Mammalia; order Diprotodontia; family Phalangeridae; genus Phalanger; species Phalanger gymnotis. Next base: position 574,520,719 of record CM053622.1, read on the forward strand.
GCAGACTGACTACAATTGGCTCAAATTACAAATTACTCAAATTACAACTATTCCCCTGCATACACCCTATCCCTCTTTCCCAATGTGAAACAGACAACACTAGTACACCGGAGGGCTGCTAGCACAGGTTCACTCAATCTGGTCAGGTGGGAAGGACAGGAAGACAACTTCGGAGGGGTTAATAATCTTACGTTATTTTGGTCTAGTATTCTCACAAGAGGGTTGCTGATAATGAGAGCACTAACTCCTACAGCATTCCCTAATCACTCTTCTTGCAGGGGCCAACAAGATGGGAGTGCATCTTCCCCTGTGTCTCAATGGAGTCAATAAAGACAAGCACAGCTTATGCACTCTCCTAAATCCCCTCAAGGCTCAATGGGATCTGGTTGAGACAAACACAGACTCCCCCCAAGCCTTGATGGGAGCTGGCCAAGGCATGCACAGCATTCCAGCTTGTGCATTCAACCCTAAGGATTCCCCATTTACTGACCAGTGCCCTGTTTTAGAGGGCAATAAACAAAGAAGGCATTTGGCCAGCAACAGCCTCACAAGTTTACATTATTTCACCATTATAACTCACTGTGCATTTGCAGTGGATATTTACAATTTAAGCACAAATGTTTATGTATCATTATATAATGCTGCACAAGCGGGGTGGAGATGTTTACAAGTCATGAGCGCGGGAAATAGAGATTGTTATGGCCATGGATTCTGGGAATTAAACTATAAGAAAGAATAACAAAAATCTACTTTACTTACACCCAACAAGCCTGATTTTTAGACACCTGTTTCATACTTAATAATTTATTCATCTCCTGCTCTTCATAAATTAGATCTACAAAGCAATCAGCAAAGGTCAGATGATATAGCATTGCAACTTTAATTAAAATTACTTCTTTTACTGTTTAAACCAAGCTAATCTTTGTGAAATTAGCTATTCAGCTTTTTAAAGGAGCTCTCCCAGTGTAAGAAGCAACTTGTCTTTAGAATAGCACATAGGCACCCTGGGAGCTTACCCATTTAACTTTCTTTTGCCAGTCAAATGATCTACTTGAACTGAGGGAAATTTCAAATGCCATTCTTCTATATGACTATATTGTTAAAGAGAACTTGTAATAATGAAGGGTATAGAATATGCCTTTGAAAATTAAATAGAGTTTCATTATAGCAAAGCTCATTTGTTGTCACATGGCTTTGGAATACAAGTAGTCATAATATGTCTCCCAAACATAAGACCTCCAAGAAGAAAAGCCCGATGTAATTTTGTCAGCCTATAATGTTGTTATTAGTCCTATTCTCCAATAACAGCATTATAAAAGTGTCATTGTATCTAGCCCAATTTTTGCTTTTGGTGTCAAGTCATTGCAAAATCCACAGAGCAAAGAGCTTTGTGACTTTGGGTAAGTCTGTGCCTCATTTTCCTTATTTGTAAAATGAGGAGGGTTGAACAAGAGGACCTCTAGAGTCCCTTCTAGCTCTAAACTCTAAACTTAAGATCTATGACTCTTACTATAAGTCTCTGGTTGCATAGAATGAGATCTCAGAAGAAGATATAGAATTAAAACAGGATTTAACACTTCAGAGACTCCCCACCCCTTCAAAAAATGAACCCTCAGAAACAGCCTAACATTTAGCTTTAAATGTGGTGTTTAAGCCAATTCTAGTTCTGAATTTTGAAGCTCCTGTTGCAACAATCTTGCTAGCAGCTACAGTGGCTGTGTAAAACCAACAACAACCAGCACACAGAAGACCACTAACACAGGTTCTTTTGATCTGCTTTACTAGGGAAAGCAATGTTAAGCAGTTAATAATCTTATTTTAATCCAACATACAAATATCATTCACTTAGTTCAGGAGGAAAAGCCAGCAACCTGAGCTTCAGAGCAAATTACAAACGTACACAATATGAACAGACCAAATCACAATTCATAGTTACCAGGAAAGCATCAACATCTGGGTTTATGAACCAGGGGGCAGTTACAATGGCTTGCCCAGAGTCACTGTGCCACTCCTCCCCAAAAGCCCCAAGGGAGAACACCAACCTCTGGGTTTATCTATCTTGTTCAGGGTCAAAGGGCGTTGACCTAAAAGCCTCTGGCATCACAAACACAGCACTCAAACCCATGCTTTCCCTTGAGGCAACAAGGTCATCAAAGACTCCTAATTTAATCAAAGAAACAAAGGACAAACTCATCAAGGGCACTTTATTAAATAAGTGCTCCAAAAGACAAAACATTTAAAAAAAAAGTCCCACCTTAATTTCTATTACAGCCCCCAGTGCAAAGACCAAGTGAAATTTATGGCCGTGTCTCTGTCACACTGAGTTACTTATCTTTTCTGAAACTGATTTTATGTAGGTGCCAGAAAGTTGGGTGGGTTTTCTGTTTGTTTGTTTTACGAGAGTCAGAGAACCTAAACCTGTAATTTCATCTTGTCAGGCATGGAAACTCTACCTTATGATATAGATCTACAATGTGCACATAATTTAGTTTCTAGGATAGCAAGAGGTTGAAGGACTTGCCCAATCACACATTTACTACACATCAGAGGCAGTATTTGAAGCTAAATTTTGCTGACTCTAAGGCTGGTTTTCTAACCACTTTGCCATGTTTACTCTCTTCAGCAAGGATAAATCCAAAGGATTGTGGATCCAGATGCTCAGAGATGACTAATAATAATGTAGAAGATTTTTAATTCAGAAGTTCTAGCTTTGATAAGGAACTCTATTATACACCTCTTATACAACAATAAGTATTGTGTATGACAGTGGTTCTTGAAGTGTCTTCCAGGAACTCTTGGGGTTCCTCAGAACCCTTTTAGGGGCTCCTTGAAGTCAAAACTATTTTCAAAATAATGCTAAGATGTTATTATTTTTAATGTGGTAAATATTTATAGATTTAACTCATATGAACAAAAGCTCTTTGAATGTTCATCAAGAATTGTTAAGAAGGAAAATGGGTCCTGAGACTAGAAAATTTGAGAAGGCTAGAAACAACTGCCTGAGCACACACAGATTTCTCCTTTCACTGAATTCTCATTAATCTGATAGCATTACACAGTTTGCATTTAATTATTCTATAATTATTTTATATTTAGTAATCTTGTGTATATAACTGAATGAGGGCATAGTGCAATTTGAGGGCAAAAACCCCATATTTTATGCTCTACAGCATCCACGATAGAGAATTATAAGTGTTTGCTCAGTAAAATAATCATACAATTCAACAGTCTGAAAGTGAGCTCTTCAGGGAAACTCATGTCAATCCACCTGCCTTCAGATAGCACCACTACCAGATAATCCCAGACATGTGAAAGTCTATTCCTTTTTCAGTCATCCTAAGAAAAGTATCTAACAGTACATACTCTCACAATAGGCCTGAAAAAAGTCCAAGAGGCACGTTCCAAAAAAAATTAAAATAATTTGTCAAAAGAATTTAACCTAGCTTGAGAAAGGGAAAAATGGAGAGAGCGAATCAATTCCATTATTCCTTGAGACCTGGAATAGTGGTATTTCTTAAGAGAAAAGACTTGATTGTTGGTTCCTAAGCCAATATTTGCATTGCTGAATTCTTAGTTCTTAAATTAACAATATTCCTTTCCATTATTCATCCAGAATCACAAAATCCAAGAATTTGAGAGTTCAAAATGATCTCAATGGCCATTACTTTCAACCTATATGGTAAAGGATTGTTCCCAATATAACAGACTAGCAAGCGACTTGCTTCTACTTGAAGAGCTCCATGGGAAGAGAACTCACTTTTGAGACAAACTGTTCCCCATTTGCAATGCATCTCTATGACCCAATAAGAAAAGAGAAATTCACATCATTTAGAGGTTTGGCCAGCCATAACCACACTGGGAATTCATGGTCACTGGATCATTTAAGGACATCTGGATTCAAGGTGGTGCGCTTTCTTCTGTGCTTGTCTCCATGGCACTTCTGGAACAGTAGTATATATTTCATGTCATCAAAATTTGTGAGGACCATTCCTATGGGAATCATGTGGTGGTTGAAATGCTCCCATAAACTGATAAAACAAAAAGGACACTGCTGGCTCTCTTTTATTTGACAACTTTTCTCTCCCTGACCAGACTCATCTAGCTTCTCTATGGCTTAGACTCCTAGCTTCTTAGTTCTAACTCATGCATACGCATTTATCATATTGGTTCTCTCTCTGTGTGTGTCTCTGTCATGCTTTCTCTCTCTCTCTCTCTCTCTCTCTCTCTCTCTCTCTCTCTCTCTCTCTTGTGTGTGTGTGTGTTTATGTATGTACGTATGTATATACCACCATCACCACCTGGCATTTCACTTGAATGAGTTCTTTCTTATATTCATTTCTGCCTGATTTCCTTGTATCTGAGAATGCTAGTCCCTTTCCCAGCTCTTTAAGGCTTCTGTTTAACAATCTGAGCTTGAGTCCCTCTTGAGGAGGGACTCTTCAAGAAGTCATAGCTTCAGCACCTCCTACTTGGCTTCAATGGACTTTCAATAAGGTCTTTTTATCAAGTCATTAAATGGGCAAAAAAGGAATGCAGGATGTGCCTTCCTTACATTACTGTATTACTGTGTTCTTTTGCCACTAAGTGGCTGAGTTATCAATAATCACCAAGCTAGACAACATGGTATGGTATAACAATCAACAAAACCTATCACTTGCTGACCTGATGCTTATAATCAATTCTATCACCTAATAACATTGGCAAAAACAGGTTGAAGAGATTGTTACCTCCTCTTTTGTTTTATTTGCCCCATAAGTAAGTAATAAAATAAAATAAAAATAAAATCCTGCATATGGCCCTACTGTAGTCTCTTATTTACATTTACATTCTTATAAATACCTGGACAATATGCTTAATTTGTCACTCTAATCACTTGTTTGGGCATTGTATGCACATGATTTTTAAGGTGGGAGCAGGAGTGGTGAGAAAATGATGAAAAGATGACTTGGGCAAGCAAAATATTTTATATACATCATATGGACTGTCTTTTGGGACAAAAAATTATTAGCACTGCCTCACTCTGATGAGTGCTATGTTACTTTCTAAAAGAAAAATGGTCACAATTTCTACTTCTAAAAAATAAAAGTTTCTTCTGATCTGCTTTCATTTATACCCTTTCTCCTTCTAAAGATTACCCTTTCTTCTCCCTTCCCTGTTCCTTTCTCTCATCACTCATCCTATTGGGAATTCCCAAAAGAGAGAAGTTGAAAAACCTGCCTCCTTCACAATGAAGAGAAATCAGCAGTGTAAAACCTAGTAAGACAAAATGGAAGTAAAGCCTCCACTAGAAACAATTCATCTCTGCTGGAAAAGTTTTATGTTCTGTGAAAGGAGATCAGGATAATTGATGTGAAAGCCCAAAGGACTTCAAAAACTGTTTAAAATTCTTTTCCAGTGCAATGAGTAGAGACTTTTCTGGAACTTCTAAGCTTTCAAGGCTGAGTCTCTTTTCTAAGATCAAGAAAGCAAGAGAGTGCCTTCAAGCAAGAGAGATTTACAAATTTCCTGCCGCTAAAATCAGTAAGGTGATTTTCACCAGCAACCTAATTCAAACAATTAGAGGCCAAAACTTCCTATGAATTTTTATTTACAATATAATATGTCTTATAGCCAGTTCTCAGAGAGGAACTTGCTTTTTTTCATTAAAAATAAGAATGCTAGTTTGATATCATAAGAAAAAAACTGTACTGGGAATAAGAATGTCTAGGTTTGATTTCTGCCATTGTCCTCATTTTAGTTCTACCACTGAACAGCTCTGTTGCTTTAGGCAATAAACTTCATTTCCTTTTGTTTCCTTCTTTGAACAATGAGAAATACAGTTTAGATAACTTTAAATTCCCTTTAAATTCTAACATTCCATTGTTCTTTTAAAGGAACACCAAAAAAAGAAACGGGGCCTTCAATTAATTGGTCAACTTTGAACTTTGAGAAGAAAGAAGCACAACAAAAATGAAAACTATAAAATCCATGGGTTGTCACCAAAGAAGAACTCTATATCTAATTCACCCAGAAATATGGTTGCCAAGCTTCCAAGTAAAAGAGAAAACATTGCAACCAGCAAGAAACAAAATACTTGTCAAGGATTTTCAGTTAGTATCTTGAAGGCCTGCTGACCATCAGCAATTAATGAAAGGAATAGCTGAAATATAATACCATACTCTCAAAAGAAAAGAAAAATGGCTTGCACTTAAGAATAAATAAATGGCCATGCAAATATGAGTATATCCTATGGGGCAAAGGATTTACTTTGGACAGTATTTATGGCTTTCAAGCATTTATTTTAAGAAATTTAATGTTGAGCCAAATCTTTGAAATGTAAATGCTGAGAAATACCAGAAAAGATGGTAGAATAAAGGGAAGGAATATAGCCCAGATCTCTCCTTCAAAGAGATTCATTAAAAACACTAGATGGAGTAGAGGTTAGGAAATATGAGAAGGAACCACTGAGGGTGAAGAAGAAAGCCAAAGACCTGGGACAATGGTGGGAGCTGGGACTCCAGACAAGAAGGTCCACATAGAGCCTGTATAGACAGTGCTGAGGCATATTATGGTTGTATATTGGGTCAGGAAAGATGGAACAAAGGTGAGATGACAACTGATCCTGGAATGGGGTCACAGAGTCTCACTCAGCAAACTGGAGATGGAGCCTCTGACTCTTTAACAGTCTAAGTAATTAAAGATTAGGGGTGAGGTTACATTTATATTTCTCTTAACCTAGAGAAGGGTTGTAGGGCTAGGGCTTGCAGTCAAGTAACAATGGCAGGAATTGTGAATGGCCATCTGCAAGCCAAGAGAACCTACAGTCTTTCAACTAACAGAGTGTGAGGTTAGCATCTAGCTAAAGGAGTTCTGACCAGAAGAAAGTTTGCAATTGAGTCATCTAGATCCTAAACCAGGGTCAAGAGAGCAAAGCAAAGACTGGGAGAACAGCATTTAGAAAACTTGATGGCTTGAGTTACTCCTGAGGCCCTTGAAGAACACAGTGCCACGTTTTCCTGAAAAAATACAGCAGTAGGATCCCAGATTATGCAAAATCAGGACCAAGCAAGACCCTAAAATTCCCTCCAGAACTGTATAGAACCTGACTAACAAAGAGTCCCAATTCAGAAAGTAAGATAACTGAAAAAACAAAATGTCACTGACAGAAAAATATGGAACCAGGGGCACCAAGACACAAATCCAGAATAAAGGAAATTTCCACATTAATATGAAAAGAACACAAAAACAGGTTGGACTCAAGGTCAGCTAGAATTCCTAAAAGAAATTGAGTTAGAAATTGTATTATAAATGAAATGAGACCTGGGGGGGAGGGGGAGAGGCTGGCCAACAACAGCCCAAGAGTAAATACAAAAACCATTAGGCACACAAGCCATACATAAAACAGGTGGAGTGCAAAAATTAGTCTCTGGGCTATAGTTTGCTGACCCCTGCTTTGAGGAAAGAATTGGAAAAGAAATGAGATCTAGAAGAAAGTTTTGGAAAATAATTAATAGCTTAGTAGAAGGTAAAAAGCTACACAAGTAATAGGCTCTCTGAAAATTATCATGGAAAAAATATGTATGTAATGTGTAATATATTTACATATATGGATACATACATACACGTACACATATACATGTATGCTGAAATCTGAGCTCTGACATAGGCAGCTTGACACTGTAGAGAGAGTAGTGGGTTGGAGTCACGGCATCAGGTACAAGTCTCACATCTCAGTTTATTCATTTACTAAATAGAGAAGTTGGACTACATGGCACCTGAGGTCCTTTCTAGCATGATCCTAATGACTAGGTGACCTCTAAAGTCACCTTCCACATTTAAATCTACGATCCAGTGCCAAATAAAGGATTTTAAATGATTCAGAGAAAGAGATAGTTAGATTTCAATCATCTACTCCTCTAAAGGGAAAGCTGGACCATGAGGAATCAGAAGCATCCATCACAAAAGACTGAAAACAAAAACATAAACGATTACAATGAAAAGTGGGATCTGCCTAAAAAGAGTAATGTGATCACAGAGGAAATTGATCAACAAATTCGAATTTTCAAAAGACCTGCATATATCTACCTCCAGATATAAGTGATGGACTCAATATAGACGGAAGCATGTTTTTTTGGACATGACTAATGGAAGAATTGGGCAGCTATGTGGCACAGTGGATAGAACACTGGACTTTGAATCTGGAAGACTCATCTTCCTATTATCCATCCTCAGACACTTACTAGCTATATGACCCTGGGCAAGTCACTTAGCTTTGTTTGCCTCAGTTCCTCATCTGTAAAATGAGCTAGGAAAGGAAATGGAAAACCACTCCAGTTATCTTTGCCAAGAAAACTCTAAATCTAGTCACAGAGTCAGACACAACTGAACAAAAACAAAATGTAGGAATTAGTTTTACTTGACTATATGCATTTTTATGTATAGTTTTATGTTTTATTTTTTCCTGCTTTTTCTGTCAGTGGGAAATGGGAGATGGGAAGGAGAAAATTTAGAGCTGAACATAAGACTGAATTAAAAAAAACACACAGAAAATAGAAGCAAAGGCCCACTTTGGATGAATACAGTCAAGTAATTGTAATGTCATGAATACATAATGAGCTGAGGTTAGTACTAAATTTTAAGGACAACAACAAAAATAGCATTTGTTATTATGCTATAGTCAAGAGGGGATCAAATCAAGAGGAGACAAATGTTGCTTGGGATGGCTAAGATGATATCGTGATTGAACAATTCTTCTCTTGCTTTTCTTCTTCCAAAGAAAACGACCTTTGAACTAAAGATAGAACAAAAACAGTTAATTGAGAATTGAAACAGATGATGACTAGAGAGATGGTAAGAGAGCATCTACAACATCTAGCTATCTTCAATGACCAAGTCTGAATGAATCACATTCCAGAGAATTGAAAGAACTGGCAAATGTAATCGCTGAGCCACTGTTTGTATTGTTCGAACAGATGTATCATATGACCAGAGACCCAAATTTTAAAAATACAGAAGAGGTAGAGTCTACGAACTATAAAGCAGTGAGCTCGAATTTTATTCTTGGCAAAATACCAGAATACATTATGAATGGCATGGTTTATGAGCATTTCTAAAGAGGTATGTAGAGGTTACTAACAGCCAGTCCAGTTTCATCAAAAACAGGTCATATAAAATTAACTTCATTCCTTTTTTTGGCAGGATAATCTTATAACTCCTCAACTCTCAACAGAGGAGCTACTGTTGACATAACATAACTAGGTTTCCACAATGAACTGACAAGGTATCTCTTCCTATTGTAGCCTTGGTATGGCCTCAGATCCACCAACACAGGCAGCAGAATCTATGGACATGGGTTCCCAAAAAGAGAGTCACTGAAACATGTTTTCGCAATGTGCAGAAGAGAACAGAAGGGAGATCAAAAGTAATCAGAGCCAAACAATAGCTTTGAAAGTAATATGCTGATACTATTTTCTTCTTTTTCTTTCTCGTGGTTTTCCCCTTTTGTTCTGATTCTTCTTTCACAACATAATGTGGAAATGTTTAATATGATCATACACGTGTAGCCTATGTCAGTTTGCATGCTCTTTGGGGAGGGTGAAGAAGAGGGAGGAGAAAAAATTTAGAACTCAAAAATCTTCTAAAAGTGAATGTTGAAAATGAAAAATAAATAATTTTTAAAACTGAAGTACTATGCTGAATTTATCATATACTTAAAAAGAAAGGCAAGGTATACATAATAGTCATTTTTATATACAACCCTCAATATTCCACTGTGCATGCAGGAGCACTCATTTTACTTCATTTAATAAATTCAGAATAAAACAAAATGGGGAAAAAATAAGTCCTCTCAGCACATGGATCTCAGGGCAGTTCTCTTTCAGGTCTTCAAAGTAATCTGTGTTTCTCTTCAACAATGTATCTGAGAGGCTATGTTTCTTTTCCAGGTGATTTTATTGGATTTCCTTAAGCACATTTTTTCTGCTCCTTTAAGCCACCAAACTGTCTACTTACAAAAGAGAGAGTACTTTGCACTATCATTGTGGACAAGATGGAGAAACGTGAATCAAACTAGGTGATAGAACAGTTAGTGTAGTTTGGAAGTGAGTGAAAAATTCTACTTCCAAAAGTGAAAGGAGGAAGATCAATAGAAGATTGCTTCAGGAATCTTGTGCTGTACTTCTCTTCTGTATTTGGGGGGGGGGTCTCCTTTAGCAAGTTGTTGACTCGTTTTTCATGATTTTCTTGCATCACTCTCATTTCTTTTCCCAATTTTTCCTCTACTTCTCTTACATGATTTTCAAAATCTTTTTGAGCTCTTCAGTGGCCTGCAACCAATTCATATTTTTCTTGGAGACTTTGGATGTAGGAGCTTTGACTTTGTTGTCTTCTTCTGGCTGTGTATTTTGATCTTCTTTGTCACCAAAGTAAGATTCTATAATCTGAGTTTTTATGCTGTCTGCTCATTTTTCCAGCCAATTACTTGACTTTTGAGCTCTTTGTCAAGGTATGACTCTGCTTCCAGAGTAGAGAGTGCTGTGTTCCAAGCTTCAGGGGTTTTGTACTGCTATTTTCTGAGGTACTTGTAGGCACCTGTAAATTTTCAGTTCTTCTGAGGTGATATGATCCAAGAAAGGTGTTTTCTCCTTTACTGGCCTGTTTTCTGGTCTGTGACTGACCTCAAGCACTCTTTTCTGCCTTGGAACTGCTAGGAGAACTCCCTCTCCACAGCCACCACAAGCTCTGCCACACCAGTGCTCCTCCTTCCCCAAAGACTGCCACCCAGGACTGAGACCGACATCCAAGCAGGTCAAAGCAAGAGAATCCTGCCTCAGCACCAGCAAAGAGATCCCTAAACTCCCACTCTGATCAGCTGCTTGATTCCCCCCACCATCTGTGGGCCAGGAGCTCTACAAGCAGCTGCCACAGCCACCTCCAGCACCCTGGGGCTGAGGCCTGACCTGGCCCTTCTCTCACCCAGGTCCAACAGTCTGGAAACTGCCACACCTCAGTGATTCAGTGCCCTTAGGCCTGCTCCACTTGGTCTGGTCCAGCCTGGTCTATAAGCCCTTCCCAGTGACCATCCAGGCTGTCTTGGGCTGGAGATTTGTGTCACTCTGTCATTTCGTGGGTTCTATAGCTCTAGAATTTGTTTAGAGTCATTTTTTACAGGTGTTTGGAGGGATTTCGGGGAGAGCTTAAGCAAGTCCCTGCTTTTACTCTGCCATCTTGGCTCCACCCCCCTTGTCCTGTACTTCTCAACATTTTTATCTGTAACTTGAAAAAAGGCATAGAAGGCATGCTTATAAGATATGCTGTTGACTCCAAGATGGGAGAAAAGAATGGATGGGAGAAATAGGATCCAAAAAAGAAAACAATAGGATAATATAATGGGCCAAAACTGAGATGAAGCCTAATAGGGATAAATGTAAAGTTCTACAACTCATCTTAAAAATCAATGACAGAGAGAGAAAGAGAGAGAGAGAGAGAGAGAGAGAGAGAGAGAGAGAGAGAGAGAGAATGAGAATGAGTGCTAGAGGCATAGCTAGACAGAATTTTACATAAGGGGAAAATGATCTGAAAGTTATAGTGAATTACAAGCCTCAAATAAGTTAACAGTGGGACATGGCAGACAAAAAGCTAATGCTGTACTAGATTTCACTGAGAACACAAGAGGAAGAAGTATTTCTACTGTACTCCATTCTGGCCAAATCACATCTGAACTATTGCATTCAATCCTGTTATCTCATTCTAGGAAGGACGTTGACTAGCTGGAATTCATCCAGACCAGGGAGTTCAAAATTGTGAGAACTGTATAGACTCTACTAGATGACAGTAGATTGAACAAACTGGTTGGGGAGGGGAGATAGTTTTAAGAAAGGATGACATAATATTTAATGTTCTATTATATGGGAAAGGGATTGAACTTGTTCTGTTTTATTCCGGAGAAGAGAATCAAGAGCAACTGGAAGAAGTTGCAGAGAGGCAGGTTTAAGCTAAATGTAAGAAAAAAACTTCCCAATACTTCCAATAGTGAAATCAGCTGCTTTGGGAGAAGGCTCACTATTATTGAAATACATGAAGCAGAGCTTGGATATCATTTGTCAGCCATGTTGCAGAGGGGATTCTTGGTCATAATCAAGGTTGGATTGATGACATTTGTGGTTTTTTCAATTTAAATCAATTCAATAAATATTTATTAAACACCTACTATATTGCAAGGTGCTCTATGCTGGAGATGCCCAGAAAAAAAAAGGGAACTACTCTTGCCATTAACTTAGTTCCAACTCTGACGTTTTATAATTCTGTGAAAATAAACAAGCTAATATCAGAATCAATTCTTTTTAAAAGAGTAAAAAAAAAATTGTACTTTCTCTGTCTTCATCTCCAGGTCTTCTTAATAAAAACTAATTTTCAGAAACGTGTTCTTCACACCCTGAAATGTCATTGGTCAGGGATAACCTACTGTCCCAGGGTCAAATCAGGCCCACTATCTGTTTTTCTATAGTGCAGGAGCTTAGAATGGAGTTTACATTTTTAAATAAAATTTTACCATATTTAAAAATGTAAAAAACATTCTTAGCTTGCGGCAGTTCAAAAAGAGGCAGCAGTCAGATTTGGCCTGGGCTATAGTTTGCCAACCCCTATCCCAGGTGATCAAAGAAAAAAAGCCATTTTCCAGTTTGGCTTTATTTATACATTTTAAAAAAAGTAAAATACTCTATTCCCTGAGCATTCTCTTGAAATAAGATTTTGCTCCATACATCTTTTTCTATCTAAACAAAGAAGATAATTCAAATCCACTTGGCATATGGTAAATGACATAAAGATCTTCCTACAGAGAAAAATTTATTAGAAAGTTGAGTAATTAGACTGAGTGTTGTTGGGGTAGATAGTCCATCTGGATCCTCTAAGGGTCATATTTCCCCCAATGTATTCAAGTCTCAAGTATCCAAATTCATCTTATCTACCATACTTTTCACCAAAGCATCCCTGACTGGCTCTCTTTGATATCCAGTCAGTGCTATCTCTTCCAAGTTAATTTAATTAATGTGAGTCTAAATGAAACAAACTGAGGAACATAAACATGTTTTTTTTATAAATTGGATTGCAGATTACCTAAAGCCTTGGATCATCCTACCCTAAATTTTCTGGTCCTTCATATGAATAATCAAGTGTGGAATATAATAGATGTGGATCATGAATAAACCTAAAGTTATTTCCTTAATTTTCCATTATATTTGTCTACTTAGACAAAGCTTCAGAAAGGTCTAAGGTTTTCCAGTGTTGAAGAGTGAGGCAGTATATCTTCCCCCCTCCCACCCTGCAACTTCCCTGAATCACAGAGCTATAGATCTAAAAGCTAGATCTTAGAAATTGTCTAACACAATCATTTTTTATGGATGAGTAAAATGAGTTAGAGATTTTAATCAGTGACTCTTTCCATTATGCAAGTAAATTGTGTGGAGAATCCATATTACATATACCTTTTGCATTCTTTACACAGTGTTATGTTGATTAGGTTGAGAATGTATTTTAAGAGTTTGGAAGAATTTCAAAACCTTCCAAGACATCCATTTCTTGTCTTTATTGGCAAGGAATGGATGTGCATTCATCGAGATGTTGACAATACTTGAGTGTATAGTTCCCTAGACCTTCCCTTTGATAGAAGCAAAGTATGATTCATTATCACATTCAGTTTTTGGCTGTTGGAGTCTTGTTTTCAAAAGATCTAGCTGTCAGTTACACGTGTTATTTTGAAACTTCAAATTATTTGTTTTTGTTGTGATTTTTTTTCCTTCGGTGCTATAACTCTTTACTCATTTAATCTAATGAAATGAAAGCCAGTTAAAGAAGGGTGTCAGAAAACCCTTTGAGGAAAGGTTGATAGATTGGGATCAGGAACATATTAAAGAGACTAAAGTGTTAGCAATCTGGTCTCTTCTATGATTCATTGAGAAAAACATCACATTTGCAGTCAGAAGACCTGAAGTCAAACCTCAGCTGTCTTTTACTGTGTGACCTAGAATAAGGCATTTAACCTCAATACACCACAGTTTCCTTCCTCATCTATAAAATGAGGGGAGTGGATTAAATAACCTCCAAATTTCTACCATGTCTAAATCTAAGGGCCTAAGATCTCTCTCTACTAAAACTGCTTTCTCCAAGATCATTAGTAAACCAACTGCTAACCCCCATGACTACTTCTCAGTCCTCTTCTTCCATAGCTTTCTGTAGCATTTAACACTGCTAATCATAACTTTCTTCTCAACACTCTAGCCAAAGTAAAGATGAAGAAAACGAGGCTGAAAGGAATGAAGTGACCTGGCCAAACTCTATTAAGTGAAGAATCAGGATTCAAATCCAAAGTCTCTGATTCCAAATCAAATACTCTTTCTACAACAATAAGCTGTCTCTTAAAATATTTACGGATTACCTTCTACCTTTTGAAATCCTTCTCTTCCTTCTATGCCCATTTCAAGTATTACCACTTCCTTGAAAATCTGAGCTTTAGACTCTCATCATCAGTTACTTATTAAACATTTCAAAATAGATATCCCAGAAATACAACTCAACATGTTCAAATTAAACTCATTATTTTCCCCTTAGCACACCCCCCCACCATTTCTTCCCCCAAAATTCCCTATTTTATTCACATTTCTCCGTAGCTTTCAAAACGCTATCCCTGACAGTTTTCTCCTCAGCCTAAGGACACTATGCCTAGCAATAACTCATGAGTGGGTCCCAGCAAGACAAACTGCCTTTCCCCATCACAAGAACAAGCTAACTTCTGAAGAAATTCTCTTGTAAAAACAGGATTATCTTGTAACCACCGAATTATCATGTATTGATTCCCAAAGTTATCATATTCAATCCAGAGGTCAAGCTATAGATATCAACTCTCAAAGCTATCTTGCTACAGACTTAACAGACCAAAAATGCACCCCTGAGAAACCACTTCCCCTGGTTTCCAGTGGTGAATGAGCCAGTGACCAAGGTTGTAAGTTATCACCTAATTAGCATATCTGCCAGATAATCTGCTACTTTTCCTGTATAAGCTTTAACATCATTCCTGTTAAGTGGCAAGCTCCTTAGGGAGCTCTGCCCACCACATGGGAGTTGCAATAAACCTTTGCCACCTTGACTTGAGAATGCTTGAGTCCATGAGTTCATTCTGCATGACCCTATCTAGTACTGCGGGACTTGAGTGGTCCCCAATCCCCCCAAACCACATCAGTACCACCATCTTGCCAGTCTTCCAGGTTTTCATAATTTCAGTGTTACCCTGCACACTCCATTCTCTCACCTCATACATCCAATCAATTGCTAAACCTTCCCATTTCTATCTACATAACATCTCTCCCATCTGACCCCTCCTTTCCACTCAAACAGCTATCACCTAAGTTCAGGCTCACATTACCTCTCACTTCAATTAAAAAAGAGCCTCCTAATCGGTTTCCACCCTCCCAGTCTCTCACCGTTCCTGGCCATGCTCTACCCTACTGCCAAGTCATTTTCCTTCAGTGAAAAAATCTAACCTGGTGATGCTCATGCTCGACTGCAGGGGGTTCTGATTGCCTCGAAGATAAAATATAAATTTCTCTGCTTAGCTTTTAAAACACTACATAACCTGTAAAAACAAATCTTTCCAGCATCATTGGACGTTTTTCCACCTACACACTTTGCACCCAAGACAAGATCACATCATTTATTGGCCCATACTATTCCCTTTATAAATAAGTCTCTCAGCCTGCCATCCCCATCCCCAGCTCAGACAATCATCGCCAGCTGGTTGGCGTACTGGATAGCTTGCTCTGCCAACTGTGTGGAGGAGATGGTTGTAACCTCAGGCTTCTGCTGCCACTGCTGGCGCCTGAAGCTCCGGTAACAGCTGGGGCCAAGGACCCAACCTCTCTTTTTGGCGAACTCAGTCATCTTCTTGGGGTGGGGAAGAAAAGGATTCGCGTGGCTTCCGCAAAAAGGATCTTTTAATAGGCCTTCCCAATGCAGCCAACAATCTCATCCCTCCTCTCATCCAGCAAAACGTCAATGAAGAAGGTGTAGCTCTCAGAAGGGAGGTTTCCCTTGGTCAGAAACAACTCACTGCAGCTTCCTTCCATCATGGATGCTCTAAAGATGCGGGGTGTTGGATGCAGAGGTTGCTCTGGACGTCCGGGGCAGGCAGCCGCTCTCGCTGGTCGGGAGAAGCTCGGCCACTCGGTTCTGACACAGCCGAAAGAGCAGCCCGAGGCCCAAAAGTTGGTGCATGTAGGCCGACTCGGGGAGCTGCCAAAATAACAGTATTTAAGCTGTGTCACGTATCGCTCAAATGAGGGTATGTCCTTCCGCAAGATGCTCCATTGGGCACCAATCTCCAAAAAGTCACGGGCCGGGATGAGCTGCTCTTTGGTCAGTTTCGTACCCGTGGTAGGCAGGAAGTCAAGCTCCAGCAATACCAACTTAAGGTGGCCCAGCTCCTTGCCGCACTTGCTCTGGAGGGAGCTCTTGCGGTTGCACTCGCCCTGGAGGGGTTCGTGCATGGCGGCGGCTGCCCTGCAGCACAGTCCTGGGCCCCCGCCCAGCTCACGACCTTAACGCAGCCACGGCTGGAAACGCGGACAGTGCGCACCCACAGGGGCGCCCGCTCCGCCTACCGGACGCACGACCTGGCAGAAGGACCCGCTTAGCTGCCTCTGTGTCCAAACCGGCTTTTTTTTTTTTTTTTTTTGACATCCCCTTCTGTCTCCTTGCTGAACCTTTCCATTGGCCATCTCATACTTCTGGACTGATTGTCCTTTCATAGTCCCTTTCAGCTTTAGAATTCAATGTTTATACAATTACAAAAAGCAGCTTGCTGTTGAGCAATGGATTTGGAAATGGAAGACTTGTTTTCATACTCCAGCTCACACACTTATTAGCTGTGTAAACTTGGCCAAGTTGTCATAATACTATTCGCAACTACCTGCCACTTAGAGTTGTAGTGGGGAGAATTCTTTGCAAACCTTAAAGCATCAAAGAAAAATTACTAAAAATTTTTATTGCAAATTTCTGTGCCCAAAGCCAACATCTTTGATTTCAATGCAAATGTGTTTTTTTTTCAGACTTAGACAAAAATGGAATTATCACCAAATGCGAAACTTGGAATCTTAGAAAGATTAAATTTCAGACTGAAACCTCATTGTTCCCCGTCCTGAGGTTGTTCCCCATCCTGAGGGCAAAAACGCATCTCTTTCAATCACTATTTGAGTTTTGTGCTTTTTCTGGTGACAGAAAAAGGAGTGTAGACTACATTTGAGTTGTCTTATGCTGTTGTATTTCAGCACCAAATAACTCCCAGCCTTTTATTAACTGTTCCACCGAGTCCTATTTATCAGACAGGCAGGTGTATTACCTGATAATACAATAAGCTCTGCTGGATGTATGAGTTGTTTTATTTCTTTTATACCCATAATCAGTTCCCAGAGCATAATAAAACAAAAGGTTTATTTCTCCCGCCCCACTTTTTCTCTAGCAGCATGGCTGTAAATTATCAGCCTTCAGAAATAACCATTGCCATTTAATAAGAAATATAAAATACGTACTAATCTAACAAGGGACACACTAGATAAAAATAAACAAAGTATTTATTAAATTTGGTGACAGGATGAAGGATGAGCACAAACATGTGTGTTGTATTAAAGTTAGAGGTAGGTATCACCCAGGAGAACAGCTAAAGAAAGACCTAATTTAGATGCCATAAAGTGGATATTACACATCATTTTTCTTAAATGCAGTTGCAAGCATCTTATCTCACCTTCTCCTGAGCTTTGCAATTCCCCAAATTGTCAAAGCCAAGAAAAGAAACACCTAATCATTTGGAACTAGAGGCATAAAATCTAAGAGTATGAACCCCTTCTCTGTCATGTGGCTAGGGCCCAGGTACAACTTTGGAGAAGACATATTTGATTTCTTTTGTTTCATGCTTTCTTTGACCCCTGCCCTTCTTAAGGCACCCATTTTTCTTCTCCCTGCCCCAGGGCCCCGATGTTGTCCTGTGACTGTCGTCCAGGAGAAGCAATAGTCATTTGGAGGCCTCTCAGAGTTGGTAGAAATCTCAATGACCATCTATTCCATCCTGTACCTTTATAAGAATTTCCTCTATAAATAGATCTTCTTAATGTATGGGTACAAATGTAGTTTTGATTATTATGTTTCAAGATATTTTTTTTCTTTGAAGTCCTTTGTATTTTACATATTTAATACAAAATATTATTCTGAGAAGTGGTACAAAGAAATCATGACATACACGCAAAATCAAGAATTCCTGCTTCTACATTGTCTGCAGACAGTGATTAACCATATTCAGTCAAATACCACTATTGATGAAGAACCAACTACTTCCCAAGGTAGCACATTCTACCTTTTCCTAGGTAGTTTTACTTTGCTGAAAAATAAAATCTGCCATTCTACAATGTCTAACCTTTTCTCCTAGCTCTGCCCTCTGGGACTCAGCAAAATCATTGCTACAACAAACAATATTTATTTATTGATTATTAACTGTTCTCAAAATACTCTGCCAAACACCAGAGGAATGCAAAGAACTATGTCATAGTACCTGAGGAGATTGTAATTTAACTGGGGAGAGAAAACCCACATGAAAAACTGTTAATTAACAATAAACATGTTGATATCAGTCCAAGACTAGAAGTGATGTCAAGGCAGTGGTTGATGAGCTGCCAAATGGATGACATAAACAACTACTTTCAGAAGTACTTTCAGAAATGGAAGTGATCACAGTTCACTGAGATGTTTTAGGGAAAACTTTACAGAGTCAGTAGAACTTAACTTAGGCTTTTATATGCCTATAAGCCTAGTACTTGAATACGAGACTGTAAGAGTTGAGTTCAATTAGAAAAGAAAGTTGAAGATGATAAGTGATTGGGGTCAGTCTGGAGACTGAATTGTGGAGGACTTTGAATGATGCACTAAGGACTTTGGACTTGGCCCTGTAAAGAAAAGCTATTGAACTTATGTGGGAGTAACACAATGGAAAAAAGAACTTTTAGGAAGATAAATCAGGCAACTGAGTACTGGCTAAATTTTATGTGAAAGTGAGTAGAGTGCTTGTCTATTTTAGAGGCTTTTCAAAGTTTTTCCTTTCTGTGATTTGGGCAAATGAAGATTGTCTGCTGAAGACTGTTTCTGGGAGAGCCACAGCTAGATAGGATCCACTAAAATGGTAAGGTCAACCTTCTTTAGAGCGATTTGAGAGATGCTGCTGATAGGCTTTCAAAAAAAGAAAAAAAACCCTTCCCCACTAACCTGGAGGGATACTTGAGTTTCAATAAAAAAAGTATCCTTCCTTTGGGGTAATAATTTATGCTTCTAGTAGCCTTGTGGCAAAATGCAAGGATCCCCATGAGGGTTACCTAATGAACCATTAGCCATCAACCAGTAGGTCTGGCACTATACAATGAATTATTTGACCATGGTAACTCAAGCAAAGGAAAATACAAAATGACCCTCGGTCCTACATATCTCCATTCCATTTCAATAATAGCAAAGTGGCATGTATGAGAGCAAGTGATACTAAGATAATATCATCTTTAGATTGCCAAAGACCTTTTAACTTAATTCTTGGTACTCTAAATATGAGATCCTTGTCCACTAATCAAAATGGTTACTGATGGAATAATATCAGTTCTTCCTATTAATGAAACCAGAAGATATGAGGAAGTTGAATCCCAACGGAAATATAGCTTCCTTAGTCAGTCTATCAATAAACATTTATTAAGCACTTACAATGGCCCCAGCATAGGAGTGTAAAGACCAAAAATGTCCTTGCCCTTAAGAAACTTCCATCTGTGGGGAGGATAATTTGTAAATAATAAGGGACATACAAAATATATACAGAGCAGCTGGAAGGTAATCTGAAAGGAGAAAGCACTAGCAGCTAGCAAGATCAGGAAAAGCCTGTTTTGGAAGATAGGATGGACTAAGTCTTGAAGGAAATTGGAAAGTGAAGAGGAAGACTTGAGGGCTCAGAGCATTCCAAATGCAGGGAACAGCTAATGCAAGGTATGGGGATAATATATGAAGTGTCATAATTGAGGAATATCAAGTAAGCCAGTGTGGCTGGGTCATGGAGTACATGGAAAGAAGTGAAGTATTAAGAAAATTGGAAAGATAAAAAGAGAACAGGTTATGCAGAAGTTTTAATGCCAAACAGAGGAGTTTATATTTGGTCCTGGGGAATATAGGGAGCCATTTGATCTCACTGAGGAGGGAAGTGACATGGTCGAACACGTATTCTAATAAAATCACTTTGGCAGCTAAATGGGGAATTGATTGGAGTAGAGGAAAGACTCCTTGTCTTAAATGAAGACACTAGTAAGAAGACGACTGAAATTCTGCAGTGAAAAGATCAGTACCTGAAGCAGGATAATGGTTCTGTGAGTAGAGGGACAGGGATGCATACAAGAGATATTATGAAGGCAGAAATTACAAGATTTCACAACAGTTCAGACATATAACAAGAATGCGGGGAAGATTCAAGGATAACACCGAGGTTGGAAATTTGGGTAACTAGAAGGATAATATGCACTTGACAGGATCAAGGCAATGTGAAAGAAAGGAACATTTAGAAGGAAAGATATTTCAGTTTTGGACATGTTGAGTTTAAGATATCTATAGGGCATTCACTTCAAGATGTACAATAGGTAGCTGGAGATGAGCGATTAAAGGTTAGGAGAGTAGAGCTGGTTAAATAAATCTGATAATTATTTGCATAGAGATGATAATTGAATTCAAGGAAGCAAATAAGATGAGATAGTATAGAGGGAGGAGAGAGAAGAAACCAGGACATGGCCTTGGGGGACACCTACAATTAGTGGGCATTGCATGGATGAAGAATCAACAAAAAAAAAAAAGCTAAAAAGGAGCTAAGATAAGGTTAAAAAAAGAACCAACAGAGTAATGTCAAGAAAACCTGAAGAGGACAGAATATCCAAATCAAGATGGTGATCAACAACAGTGTCAATGCTGCTTAAAGGTCAAGAAATATGAGCAAAGGCCATTAGATTTGGCAGTTAAGAGAGCATTGGCAACTTTGGAGAATTAAGTTTCAGTGTAAAGACGAGATGGGAAGCCAGATTACAGATGGGTTTAAAAGAGACTTCAAGAAAAGGAGCTGGAGTCACTGAGCCTTGACTACTTTCTCAGGTAGTTGAGTCATGAAGGGAAGGAAAGATACTGGACAATAGCTAGTAGGGATAGCGGGGTTATGTAAGGTTTTCTTAAGGATTGTGGAGGAGATGGGACATAGGCTCAAATGTTCTCCTGGAGAGGGAAATAAAATTGGCTGGATTGGTTTCATCATGCAACAAGAGATACTGGACATTTTATCAGCTCACATCTAATTGGTTATGAGAAACATAAAGAAAAAGGCCACCATGAGGATAACACTGGCTACCATATGACCAATTTTGGTACCAGAGAATGGAGGGTGAATCACACTTCCCTTATTCCAGTAGAGGAATGTTACATATTCTGCCAAATGGGTTGCTTATGTCCATTTTGCTTAATTATTTTTTTTGATGTAAGGTTCTGTGGGTGGAGTCATACAACAGGAAAAGCCTCTAGCATTTCAAACTACTTTTAATGATAATTTTATCTTATGTGCCAACATCTGTTACAATACATGAGGAAGTATAGAAATTTTATGAAGACCAATATA
This sequence comes from Phalanger gymnotis, assembly GCA_028646595.1. Classification (NCBI taxonomy): domain Eukaryota; kingdom Metazoa; phylum Chordata; class Mammalia; order Diprotodontia; family Phalangeridae; genus Phalanger; species Phalanger gymnotis. Next base: position 574,542,410 of record CM053622.1, read on the forward strand.
AGACTCTTAGTAGATACATATATGTATCTACTAATATATACATATACATATACATATCTGTATATTTGTATATGTGTATATGTATGTATATTTACATATACACAAATATATGCATGCATATATATATACATATATACACACATATGCATACATACATAGATATATATCCAGTGACTTCTAGGCAAAAGTGTACACAAGGGGAGAATGACAAAAAGGTATGTTTTAAAATTTGGCTAAAGATCAAGAAAAGAGAGGCTAAAGGCTTGTAGATTACATAGAAAACTCATGTAAATATATCAGAGGTATTTTCTTCAAGAAGGGAGTCAGGAGGTCCTAGACATGGTGAGTACTGAAAAAGTATCCCAAATTAAAGTGATTCTTAACAGACAGGAAATAACTAGTGATTGATATGTACGTAATTTCCAAATAAGCTAATTGTGTACAGATGACCAATTTATCAGACAAAGAATAAAAATTAACAGCAAATTTGAATGGATTTTTAAAAAGAAGAAAATGTCTTGTAATTAAAATATCTCCAGCATGGTTTAGTACAGACTAATGAATGAATATAAGAATAAATGAAAAAAAAGAATGAATGGATAAAAAAAGAAAATATATTTATTAAATGCCTACTTATTAAACATTGTACTAAATTCTAGTTCTAGTTTCACAAAGTTAAAAAGCAAAACAAGGCCAAGATGGCGACTGGAAAGCAGTAACTGGCGTGAGCTCCCCACCAAGTCCCTCCAAAAACCTATTAAAAAATGGCTCTGAACCAATTCTAGAACTGCAGAACCCACAAAGTGGCAGAGGGAAGCAGGGCTCCAGCCCAGGACAGCCTGGATGGTCTCGGGGTAAGGTCTATCCCAAACGTAACTCCCAGCCCCCAGCTGAGGGGAGCGGAGCTGAGCCAAGCAGAGCCCAGCAGGAGGGGCGCGGCGCGGCGCGGCGCGGCAGACCGCGGACCGACGAGACCAGGAGTGGAGCACAGAGTGCCCTAGCATGCTGAATTACTGAGCTGTGGCATGTACCAGACCTCACAACCCACAAACAGCAAAGACTACACAGAAGGTTAGTGGGAAAAGCTGCGGGACAGGACGGAGTTTGCGGTTCGACTACCACCTCTGAGGCAACGGAGGCGGGGCAGCTTTAGAAATTCAGCTGCAGTTGCTTCT
>CM053622.1:574544084-574568397 GCA_028646595.1 Phalanger gymnotis
GATCATGGCTTTCAGGTAGTCCAATAATTTTTAAATGATCTCTCCTGGATTTATTTTCCAGGTCAGTGGTTTTTCCAATGAGATATTTCACATTGTCTTCCATTTTTTCATTCCCTTGGTCCTGTTTTATAATATCTTGATTTCTCATCAAGTCACTAGCTTCCACTTGCTCCAATTTAATTTTTAAGGTAGTATTTTCTTCAGTGCTCTTTTGGACCTCCTTTTCCATTTGGCTAATTCTGCCTTTCAAGGCGTTCTCCTCATTGGCTTTTTGGAGCTCTTTTGCCATTTGACTTAGTCTATTTTTTAAGGTGTTGTTTTCTTCAGTATATTTTTCAGAGTTTTTTTGGGAGGTCTCCTTTAGCAAGTCATTGACGTGTTTTTCATGGTTTTCTCTCATCCTCCTCATTTCTCCTCCCAATTTTTCCTCTACTTCTCTAACTTGCTTTTCCAAATCCTTTTTGAGCTCTTTCCATGGCCTGAGACCAGTTCATGTTTTTCTTGGAGGCTTTTGTTGTAGGCTCTTTGACTTTGTTGATTTCTTCTGGCTGTATGTTTTGGTCTTTTTCGTCACCAAAGAAAGATTTCAGAGTCTGAGACTGAATCTGGGTGTGTTTTTGCTGCCATGTTCCCAGCCAACTTACTTGACCCTTGAGTTTTTCAGCAGGGCATGACTGCTTGTAAAGAGTTCTATGTTCCATGCTTGAGGGGATGCACCAGCTCTGCTACACCAGCACTCCTCCTTCCCCAAGAACCCCCAACCTGGACTGGACTTAGATCTTCAGCAGGCTCTTCACTCCTGCTCTGATCTGCCACTTAATTCCTCCCACCAGGTGGGCCTGGGGCCAGAAGCAACTGCAGCTGTAGTTCTGAAGCTACCCCACCTCCACTGCCCCAGGGGCAGTGGCTGAACTGCAAACTCCCTGTCCCCAGCAGCTTTTCCCACTAACCTTCTCTGTTGGCTTTGTTGTTTGTGGGTTGAAACATCTGGCAACTGCCACAGCTCACCAATTCAGGGCGCTAGGGCACGCTCCGCCCGGCTCCTGGTCTGGTTGGTCTGCGCCGCCCACACTGGGCTCTGCTCCTCTCTGCTCCGCTCCCAGCTCTGTGCCAGATAGACCTTACCCCAAGACCATCCAGGCTGTCCTGTGCCAGAGCCCTGCTTCCCTCTGCCATTTTGTGGGTTCTGCAGTTCTAGAATTGGTTCAGAGCCATTTTTTATAGGTTTTTGGAGGAACTTGGCGGGGAGCTCAAGCTAGTCCCTGCTTTCCAGCCGCCATCTTGGCTCCGCCCTACACACAATATTTTAACATTGGACTAACTGTCCATAAAGTATGTGAGAAAGAAGAATATGAATTGGGTATAAAAAGTAGCCTGGAGCCAAGCTGTGTAAATCCTTCAGTGCTAAACACAAGAATTTATAAATTTGCCTTGAAGCAAAATAGTTTTCTAAGATTCTTGAAAAGGGAAATAACAATTTAAAATATCATATTATTATTGGTATGTTATGGTATGGTATGGTATAACATAGCATAGTTATAGTACAGTATATTATAGAATTGTACTGTATAGTAGCAACAGTAATTATTATAGGACTAGGTAGCATAGTGGATAGAGTCCAGGACTTAGAGTTAGGAAGACCTAAGTTTGAATTCTATCTAAGGCACTTACTAGCTGATTGACCCTGGGCAAGTCACCTAACCTTTCTGTGCCTCAGTGTCCCCATCTTTAAAATAGAGATTATAATAGCACCTAATCTAGTTAACATGTAAAGCACTTCATAAACTTTAAGTGTTACATGAATGTTAGATGTTATTACTACTACAATAGTATTCTATTGTAATTGTGTTTAGTTCAAAAACTCCAGAGCACTAACTTATTAAATTCTGACTCCCAGGCCTGTATTGAATTTCTTCTTCATCTCTATCTCTAGGAATCCTTGGTTTTCCTTAAAACCCTAATGAAGAACCAATTTTAGTATTAGGCCTTTCCTGGTCCCCCAATTGGATAATGACTTACCTCTCAAGAGTATCTTGTATCTGTTTTATGTTTATTTTTATATACATATATATGTACATGTCTCCTCTGTTAGAATCTAAGCTCCTTGAGGGTAGAAACTATTTCACTTTTTGTTAACTTTTTGTCACAAGTATCTAGCATGATATCTGGCACATAGTAGGTATTTAATAGATGGCTGTTAGTCAATTGATTGGGCAAGACATTTACATTCCCAGACAACCCTCCAACACCATAAATTAGAGAAGAATTGCCAATCTACAATGCTAAAGGAAATTTCTACACTGGGAGATCTTCACACTGGTGAAATCATGTCAGGATCCAAACAACGATAAAAGTTAAATATAGTCATGTATGCACATCCCACAGTGACTAAACTGACTAGGCCAATGACAGCACCTCTACTGAAAATGAATTAGGAAGAATCTGATTTAATTTGTACATGGATGGATATAATTATTCCTTGACAATAAGGTTGATTAAGCACTGCTGTCTCCTTCAGGAATCTTTAAAAATAAGATAGATGTCAATCCACTCACAATAGTTCAGGTGCAGTCATGACAATAGAAAGAAGCAATAAAATAATTAAAGGAGCCCTGAGAGTCAGGAAAACTAAATTATAAACCCAGTTCTGTCACTAAACTAACTGGGTGCCCTTGGACAAGTCACCTGATCTTTCTTGACCCCATCAAATAAAATATTTTGCTTAGATGATTTCCAACATCCTTCCTAGTTCTGAAATCTATAAAATGAGGACTGTCCTCAAATGTTGTTTTCTGCAAAAACACTTGTAGTACAAAACCCAGTCAGGTTGAATGGCAAGGGAATGGTGACAGAAATCTTGGTTCTTTTACTTCACTGGGAATTTTTTTCTTCCTAAGTGGATATTTCTGCCTGGGAGCCAGGCTCAGTTAGACACAGATGTCCCCATCCTTATATTCACAATAGAAGAGGAAAAACACAACCTGAAATATTTGTACTTTTTTACAACCGTGGTAATGGGCTTAGTGAACAACAAAAATTAAAATGAATTTCTCTTCAAAAGGAAATTCACCTTTCCAACAAATGCAGCCTTGGAGCAATTGAAAGGTTCAGAAAGAGGTGGAATTGAGGTTATATTGAAGAAATCTCCCAGCAACTCGTAAATGAATTAGGCTATAAATGAATACTAGATTTGCTTCAACCCTAAGAGCTCCTATAAAGCATAAAGGCTTTTAACTCCATATGAATAATCCTTTCCCATAAAACCCCCTCTTCTTCAGCTCCCTCTTCATAATTTCCAAAAGTATAATTTAGAAGGTGTGTTGTTTTTAAAGTACAGGGAAAAGGAGTTTCAAAGGAATAGCCTTTACAAGTAAATTTGCTTTTCAAGGAAGTCAAATAAGCCTCAAGTCTCTTCAGTAAAGCATCATGGTGTAGTGGATAGAATGCTGAATGGGAAGTCAGAAAAACTTAGGTTCAAATCTTGCCTTTGGCCCTTACTAATGATGGCATCCTGGACAGATCACCTAACTTCTGAGTCTCAATTTTCCATTCCGGAAATAAGGGACAATAATATTGCCTACAAGGTTAGTGTGAGGTTTCACTTAAATAATGTATATGTAGTACATCCTTTGGGCTACTCCCCAACTTGTGCTCCCACTTAGGGTTGGACCCCAGAGGTGTGACTACTCTCACATTGTAAGGGTATACCCTGTGGTATCGCCCTTCTAAAAATACAGTTTAATGCATTTTCCATTAGCAATCAGCCAATACGGGGTGGGAGAAGTGAACACAAACTTAAAATACAATGGTACATGTGTGGATACGTGTGTAAAGAACACAAGGCTTCTCACGACTGAAGAGTCTTCGTGTTGTTTCTTTTTTGGAAGTGGGTCAGAGCTGGATGAGCTGTTTCGCTGCCATTATTTCTCCCAGGGCATGACTTCTCCACTGGTCAAGGTAATCCAATGGACAACATGGATTTGCTCTCCAATGGGCATCTGAAATCCCCACTATTCGAGCTTTAGGCTTAACTACAGTTCTCAGCTAGGACTACTGCTATGCTTTTTCAGAACGAGTAAATACGCTTAGCCTAGGACTGGAAGAAGGCTATCCAGTTCTGTTCTCTCATGGTATCAGCTTTGAGGCTTACAACCTCCCAGGCTAGAGGACAGAGGGCAGTGATTTAACTCTTCCTTTTAACCAGTACCTTTTAACCTGGTACATGGCTGGGTTCCATTGATAGGGTCATCCTATCTTATCCTCACAATAACCCTGGGAGGTGCTTGCTATTATTATCCCCATTTGCAGATGATGAAATTGAATCTGTGAGAGGTTTAGTGACTTGCCCAAGGTCAGTTACTAAGTGTCTGAGCCAGGATTTGACCCCAGGAGCTGCTGACTCCTAAAAACAACATTATTAAATGTGCCACCAAGATGCAAAGCAGAAACAAGGAGGAATTAGCTCCTTCTCTTGGAAAGAACTGCAGAAGTTTCTCCTTGATTCCAGATCCAGAATTTGATCTACTTTCTATCAAGCCACTTTCTATCAAGCCACTTTTGATCTATTCAAGATCACTTTCTATCAAGCCACTTATGAGTGCTTTTTGGATTATAAATGAGACTACTCAAAGTTTTACATAAGGTTGCAAATTATTCACTAATGTGAAAGCAGCTCATCCTTAAATCTCATTGCATCTTCTGGTTTCTCCCCCTTGTATCCTGAAAACTTGCCTATCTCAAAGGTGTCACAGGATGGCATACACACAACACAGTATGGTAAAGTATGCTATTGTCCCATGTATAGTATAACATAATTAGAATAGCATAGTATAGGATAGGACAGGACAGGGGAGGGGAGAAGAAGACAGGAGAGGAAAAGGGAGGAGAGGAAAGAAGAGGATAGAGTAGGGTGGGATGGGATGGAATGGGATGGGATGGGATGGGATAGGATGGGATGGGATGGGATGGGATGGGATGGGATGGGATGGGATAGATAAGATAGGATAAATGGGATGGGATGGAATGGGATGGGACAGGTAGGTTAAGACAGGATAGGAACAGCTATTATTAAGTGGGAAAACCCTCAACACCTACTCATCAAATGCCTTTCCTCTCTTCACCCTAGTGAATATCCCAACCCAGGTTTTCAAGGCTTGTCTCAGGTCCACCTTCTTCAGTAAAAAAAAAAAATCTTTTTAACTTCTCCAGTGCACAGTGAAATCCTATAGCTGTCAAGAGTCTATGCTGGAAGGTTTTGCAATAAATTATTTGGTATCTTGTATTATTCACTAGTTATATGTGCATATATCTTATCTTCTCAGTTGGACTGCAAGCTCCTCTGTCGGTAGCAAAGTAATAGTTAGCGGTCACCTATCCTCTCTGGGATAAAATACAAACTCCTTTGTTTGCCCCTGGAAACCTTCACATTCTGCTCCAGGCTACCTTTCCATACTCATTTCATATTACTCCTCCTCACACACTTGATGGTTCAGGGAAGCTGGCCTACTTGTCATTCCCAGTATATGACATTCCATCTCTTGCTTTTGCATGGGCCTCTTCCCGCTGACCTATACCTCCTATAATCCCTAACTTCCTTCAAGGATCAGTTTATTAGCCATCACCTAATATAGTCTTTCCTGATCTTTTTCCCTCCTCCACACATACACATATACATAAATGTTAGTGACCTACACCCCAGGTAGAATTACTTTATACATAGTTTGTATTTAATTTGATACATACCTGCTCTCACACACTCTCCCGGATAGGGACTGCTTTAATTTTGTATCCTCAGTCTCTAGCGTAGTATCTTAAATACATGTTACTTATTTGTTTCTTACCTTTTTTGCCTCCCCGTAGCATCTGGCAGTGTTCCAATCAGTAAGTAACCCTTTATTCATTTAGCCATTCTATCCACAAAAATATACTAAACACCTACTATAAGGCAATGTGCTAGTCTGGGAAGGCGTAGAGGAAGGGGGAACAAATATAAGGAAGTACGAAATATCTGTTGACTGATAACTGACCAGATGAAAAAACCCTAAGCATTAAAGAAATGTTTCGATTAGATGATTAACTACATAAGAGACTGTCTTTGGGAGGAGGTTGAAGGGAATAATCAAGTCAAATCAACAAATATTTATTAAACTCTTAGTATGTGCCAGATATTCCACTAAATGCTGGGATGCAGAGAAGGGCAAAAACAGTCCCTGTTCAAGGAACTATAGTAGGATAAACTGGAGATAATCAACAGAGGAAAGACTAGCATTGGTGAGGATCCATAGTGAATGCCTGATACATAAAATGACAACAGCAGTCTGCTCATGATGAAACAGTAATTAACTGGACCCTGTGGTTTGGAGTGATAATAAATAGTCCTTCCTACCCTCCCAATAATAGCTAGTTCTTTTTCCTCAACTTAAGACAGTGAAAAAAGAATGCACTGCACTTTTTTAATTAATCAAGACAAGGCCTACAGGAAATTAAGAGTTGAGCAAATGATGCCTAAGAAACCAGTGGTAGAAGATTTCTCGGCTTAGTTAACTAGATCAGGGAAACCCAGGGCTACCTAGAACAGCAGCCTTATGTGGAATCCAAGGACTGGAATTGAAGAATCAACAAGGAAAGGATTGTAAAAATTTGTTGCATATTATTTCCCATCATATACTCTGTGCTCCAGTCAAACCAGCCTACTTGTTCATCCCCTGTACGTGACATTCCAGATCTTACCTTGTGCCTTGCTACATGCTGTGCCCCATGCTTAAACTCATTCTGCCACCTATTGGAATACCTAACTTCCTTCAACACTGAGCACAGGGGCCACCTTCAACAGAACCCTAAAAACCACTTCGAACATATTTTGTATATATTTGGTTTTGTGCTACATATCCCTCCAATAGACTGTAAGCTTCTTGAGGGAAGGGGCTATTTCACTTTTGTCTTGGCTTCCCCAGTGTCTTTGGATAGTGTCTTGAACATAGTGAGTAGTTAATTAGTACTTGCTGAATGAATGAATGTTTCCCCAATTAGCAGAATCTGAGAAAGGAATAATAGATGGTTTGGAGTTAGAACCAAGAAGAAAAAATATGATTTTATGATTTTCAATCCAGACAAAGTTGTACTCTGTAATTGCACTGCCAACTTTATATATACAATGTGGGAGGTTCAGTTTCTGCATGCTCAATAGCTGCCTAGATATGATCATCCAGATGACCCCCTCCCTGTGAAAGAGAATTACGTGGCAGGGCTTCATACCCAAGGCTGTGGTTTAAATTGGAGGCTGTCTTCTTTTCTTTTCTGCTGATGAAAGGAGACAAGATCAGCAGAAAATATACAGAGCAAGCATTTTATTACAGGAGCCCAAGGACTACTCTTCTCATACTGAGTTCCAAGTTTCAGTGAAGAGTATTTATATAATATGACACCGTACCACACTGAAAGCCTGTAGCTCCAAGTATCCCTTAAGAATTTAGCAGCCATGTGGAGAAGCATTGTGAAATGACACATGGCAGGTGAAAATGGGCAATAGTAAAGGGATCAAGCACATAGCCAAGGGAAAGGTGGCCCTCAATATTACTGAGTGCTGCTGGGGAAAAATGTATCTATGAAATATTTAACAAAATAAATAAAATATAATAGAACATAGATAATGTTAATATATGGTTTTCTAAGTCAAGGTGTCGCCTTCAGGTATCCTTATATACAGTTTAGTAGCCACCATTTCTATTTGAGTTTGACAACACTGGCCTACAGCATATTACCAATGCACAGCTGCATACCCAAAGCAATGAAAGAGCTCTCATAAATGAGATGGGAGGCAAGGTGGTACAGAGGAAAAGAGTAGAGATTTGGGGACTCTAGAGACAGGGAACTTGGTTTAAATCTCATGTCTGATACTTTAGCAGCTGGGTGATTTAGGGTAAATTACTTAGCTTCCTGAGACTGCAAAATGAGGGCATTGGATTGGTGTTTGGGGGTCCCCTAGCACTGTGGTCCTATGTTTGATCAGAAAAGGAGTACAACGGTCAGGTAGAAGAGTGAGGAATAATAGATACGAAGTCCATGTGTTCCTGGTATTGCTGTAATGTCAGGAAATGTAAAAGGAGCCCCCTAGCCTCTTGGGTGGAAACACTGGGGAGGAGTTGTGGGTGGATAGGAGGAAGAATTCTACAGAATAAAAAGGCAGAGATAGATTGTCACCTGTACCACTGGAGTGAGTACTCACTTTAATGCAATCAGGGGTTTATCCAAATTTTGACTAAAAGGAAACAGGCATCATTCTAACCCACTATGGGGACAAGAGGAAAGAAAACCAACTTTCTCACTCACAGGCCCTGGATGATCACACACCATGAGTGCCATGCATACTTCTGCCTTTGCAAACCATTTAATTTTCTATGCCCTGACCTACATTTAACTTCCTGGAATCTGATTACAGCTGATATGGGACCATGGCTCTTCTCCCTTTTTGCTAACGAGTGTTGTCCTCTGAAGGAGTACATGCTGGAGAAAGGAGAGAATGCATAGCTTTTTGTTCTCATCCCACAGACATTAAGTATAACTGGTGAAAGCTTAGACTCTAAGCCTTAGAGTGATTGGAATAATTCCCTATTTGCCTCAAATAGATTGTTTGGAATTAAAGTGAGCTAATTAGGGAAAAATTAGGGGGCAGATCAGCTCTCATCAGGAAATTGTCAGGAAAAGAAGAGTGGTGGGTCACAATGGGTGGAGGAAGTGTTGATGGGTGGATAACCAGAGTGGTCCACTAATTCTCTTAAGACTTAGGAGAAAATGAGGTAGGACTTCTTATGACAAACTTTTTGGAGAACATAGATAAGAACAGCACAAAATGGGCAAGCATAGATGAGTTATGATCTACACTGATGGAGGCTTGATCATGGATCTTTTTGGTTATTAAATATTATTTCCTGAATAAGTAAGCAAGAAAAACTCATTTCTATGGATAATCCTCACAGGTTCGCGAGACAAAAAAGGCACAGAGATTTACAGTCATCATAATGGTGCTTAATGGCAGTAAATGGAGTATATGTCTTTTGAGTGTTTTGAGAAGAAGATTCTTAAACAGGTCAGATTAGATGATCTCTAGAGTCCCTTCCAACTCTGATATTCTGTGACTCTGTGGTTCTGTAACTATAAAGCTAAAGAGTGGTGGGTCCTTCTCCTTGGGCATGCTTTCCTAAGACCAGAGGTAGGGGTAATAGCTTCAGGGAGAGGAGGTCCCTCTGCTGGTGTGGTCTCAAATGGAGCCATATAGGAAAAACTCTGGAGACTTCTCTATAGATAGAAAGCCAACAAGTAGTCAACGAGAATTTATTAAATGTTTACTAAGTGCCAGGCACTGTGCTAAGTTCTGGGGATATAAATACAAGCAAAAAGAAAAATAGTTCCTGTCCTCAAGGAGCTTACTTACTGACAGAAGAATTCACTTTGGTAACTGCCTGGAACTCAATTTAGCACTTTAGGAAACTGAGACAAACAGATTAAGTTATTTTCTCATCATCATACAGCTAGCGAGTATCTGAGACTGGATTTGAACTCCAGTATTCCTAACTTCAGATCCTGCTGTTTCCACTGAACCAGATAGCTATCTAAGATGAGACAACATGGAGAAACAACAGCCCAGATTACCTGCTAGGCATAGTACAGAAATGTAGGGGAAACATAATGAGAAGCAATACATATCATTGTCAAAACTCTGGAGGAAGGCAACACATATTGGGAGCAGAAGGAAGAAGCTGTGAATATTAAGTGGCTGTAACTCCCTAAGACTTCATTAGAGAGGGTCCTTTGCTGGATCATCATCTATGTACCATGATCATTTCTGGGCCTTCTTTCCCTTTTTCTTTCTATTCTATCTTTCAGTAATATTACCAGCTCCCATAGGTTCAATTACCTCTATGAAAATGACTCCCAAATCTACATACATAGGCCTCATCTTCAGCTGCCTTCCAGACATTTCCACCTGGATATTCCACAGATATTTCCAATTCAACTCTCCAAAACTAAACTCATTCTTTCCTTCTAAATTCATCCCTCAAGGCAGGTGGATGGTACTGTAGGACCTAGAGTAAGGAAGACTCATCTTGGAGAGTTCAAATCTGGCCTTGGACACTCACTAGCTCTGTGACCCTGGGCAAGTCACTTAACCCTGTTTGCCTCAGCTTCCTCACCAGTAAAATGAGCTGAAGAAGGAAATGGCAGAAACCACTCTAGTATCTTTGCCAAGAAAACCCCAAATGGGGTCACAAAGAGTCAGACATGACTAAAAACACTTAAACCTAAACTCATCTCTCCTCCTAACTTCCCTATTTCGGCCAAGAACACCACCATTTTTTTCAGCCACCCATGTTTATAATCACCAGGTCATCTTCAATTTGTCATTCTCGTTCACTGGCTCCCCAAAAGCAAACAGTTTCCAAGTCATATTGATTTGTACTCCTCACCATACCTTTGTTCTCACCAAGACCACATCCCAGTTCAGGCCATCATAACCTCTCTCCTAGAATGTTAAAAGCAGCCATAATTAGTGTTAAGTTCTCCAGTCTTTACTCTCCAATCCATTTTTGACATTTGCCAAATTGATATTTCTAAAGTATAGATCTAAATGTCACCCAGACTTAGAATCATAGGACTTTGGATCTAGAGAGGGAGGGGATCTCAGAGTCCATCTAGTTCAACCCTTTCATTTTACAGTTGGAGAAACTGAGACCTGAGGAGGTTAAGTGACTTACTCAAAGTTATGGGGTAATGGGATTGGAACTCAGGTCATCCATCTCCAGAGCAAGTCCTCCTTCCACTGTATTACGCTGCTCAAGAAACATCAGTGGCTCTCCATTGCCTCTATGATCAAGTGCAAGGTACTCCATCATTTAAAACCTTTTACATATCTTTCCAGATTAATTATTCATTACTTTGCTTCACATAATCTATAATCCAGTCAGTACTTGCTGTTCCTTGTACATGACATTCCATCTCCTAACTCTGCTTTTGCATAGACTGTTTTCCACACTTGAAATGTTCTCTTTCCAAACTTTCATCCTCTTAGAATCTCTAACTCCCTTCAAGGCTCAGTTCAATTGCGTTCAAGTTGCATTCAGTTGCATTCAAATGCACTCAGTTGCATTCAAGAGGACTTTTCTGATTCTCCCATGTTGCAGTCTGAAATCTCTTTGTACTTCTTTTGTATATATCCTGTGTTTACTTAGTTGTAAACAGTTTGCATCTACCTAGTAGAATGTAAGATCCTTGAGGGCAAGGACTGTTTCATTTTCATTATTTGTATCCTCAGCACCTGGTACATGGTGGACATTTAATAATTTCATTTCTTTTTTATCTATCTATCTATCTATCTATCTATCTATCTATCTATCTATCTATCCAGCTAAAATTTTCCCTTTCCAATAATGTGAATTGTACACTGGAAAGAAGTTGGTACTGGTCTCAGGAAGAAGTATTACTATCATTCTATAGTAATAGCAGTGATTTTCCCATATTGCATGGGTGAGGCTGGAGGAAGTCTAGCCTCAAAGTGAAATAGAGCTCTTTGTATTGTAAGAGCACCTGACAAAAGGTTAACATGTAAATCAAGTATTCCAACCTCTCCCATATTCACAGCAATCACTTTGGAATACAAAATAATTCATTAAAGTTTGAGAATCTGATGGAAATTAAGGGTAGTTTTCATATCCCCCGAGGAAAAACTCTTTTCCTCCATTAATTTCCAAGTAGAAGTTCCATAAAACATTCTCACACCATCCTAGAACTATCAACTTTGTATTATTCACATGTAGATTGTCCACAAAATGCATTATCCATGGTGACCCATGAGATCCTTCCCTAATCCACTGAGACCCAGGGCATAGCAAGAGACTATTTCAGTGTGCTTGTGTGCGTATACCTATGTTTATGCATACATACATATCTATGAAAAGTAGGGTACACTGTAATCATTGTCTGGTCTGCTATCAGCAATCAGAACCTTGGATAGTCACCGATATATTTTATCTCTCTACTAGATTCTTATCCAAATGGAGAGGACTGTAGGCTGGATGTTAAAATTAGGTGGATTTTTAACTAGATGAATAATAAAATGCAAAAAAAAAAGTCATTAATGGGTCAATATTAACTTGAAAGGAAGTCTCTAAGGGAGGACCTCAGTGCTTGATATTTGTTCAGGTCATGGGATCACAGGATTATAGCTTGAGAGCTGTAAGAGATCTCAGAATGGCAGAAGTCTTCAAGTAGAATATTGAATGACTTCTTTGGAGGCCCTCATAGGAGGAAATCTTCATTAGGTACTGGTTTGACTAAATGGTCTCTCAGCCATTTCAAACTTTGAGAGTCTATGAGTCTTTAAAATTCCATAGTTCTAATAACCTAAAAATATTTTTATTATAAGCTAAATAATTGTCAGCAAAAACAAGACATTAAATAATCATGGAAAACATGGAAGAAAAATTCTCTAACTCCCTCTTGACACTCTTTTAACAAGGAGAAACATAGAATTAACAAACAATAGAGAAGTTAACAAAATGCTTTTTTCCCTCTGTCCCCTCCAGGCCTACTCTCAAATTCCACTACTTTTGTCCCAGTATTAACTTTATTTCTTCCAGTTTTAATCAACTAAAAACTGTGTGCCCAGCTGTGGGCTGGAGACAGTTGAGAATAAAGAAGGAGTGGAATATATAGTCCTTGCCCTAGAGGATCCTACAACCTAGTTAGGGAAAGAAAGGAAACACAAATAAAACAACAGGGAACAATGCAAGTTGTAAATTACCATAATTCAATTACCACCACTGAAAACAACAATTGAATTTTTTTCCTGAGGTAGAAAGGAAGGCTAGAGAAGAGGAAGCAATGTGTGAGGACTTCTAAATGAAAACTGACAAAAATTGTTTCTTATAACTTCTATCAAGGTGCGATCTTTCATGTAATTGTAGTAGGAAAGCCGAATTTATAATCTCAAATATAATCATGTATATGTTTCAATGGTTCGAAATCGCAAGGTATGAGGGATTCTTTAAGTAGAAAGCATCAGAACATTTATTTAGGCCCCAGAGCAACAGATTCTCGAACCAGCCTCCCTATTCTGACATCTTGACAAAAGACCCCAGGCCCAATAGGCCCGCCTCACAAGGGTAACCAGGAGGCCACAGAGAAACAAGATAGTATTTAGTCAAATCATATTTACTGGCCTCAAGTCCTTGCTTGCACTCCTGGGTTTACACAGGTCTCCTGCTTCGGCTTTTTTTTCAGCTTCAGCTGTAGTTTTCTCTTAGCTCCTCTCTCCTTGAAGCTGAGCCTCTGGCGTTCTCAAGCCCCGCCTCAATGACCAGAGACCAGAGACCATTGGTTCCCGAGTTGGCCCCTCTTAAGTCATTAATCTACTGGCCCACACAGGTTTCACACCTGATAGGGCTTTAGGCCTGGGGCTTATCACTTAACAGCTGAAAGTACTTTCACTCAAAGTAAACAAAGTAAACAAAAGCCAAACTCCTGAAGTGCTAAGGAGCCCATTTTGCCTTACTGACACAGTAATTTATTTAGTATTCCTAGTTTGCAGAATCATATTTCGCTGTGGGAACTTGGGCAAATCACATAACCTCCCTAGACTTCAGTTTCCCTCTCTGGGAAATAAGAGGATTGGACCAGATGAGCTCTGAGGTGGTCCCTGCCAGCTACAGAGTTAATATTTTCCACTTGATCTTAGAATCTGATCACAAGGGCTCTTAAAAATTTCTACAATGTAAATTTCCTGAGGCCAGGAGACTTTTTTTGTGTATGTCAGAATTTTGAACATCCCAAATTTAGAATAACAGAATCATTTGAATGACTGTATGTGGGACAGCAACCCTTCATTAAATTCAGAGGCTTCTCAAGGTAGAAAGTAGAAAGGAATTTTATTGCTTTCTCATCAGGAAGGACGCCACCCAAGCAAGGCTTCTAATTATGTTTTACATTTATTCGGTCTGAATAAATGGGCATGTCCCCTGAACAGAGTACAGGAGAGTACAAAGGATACAGATGGACACCAGTCCTTTTATTGGCTTTCCCTTCTAATCTCCTGCTAGGCTCTTCATTGGCCAGATACAACCCTCTGACTATCTACGTCATGCCATCCTCAAATGGCTTGTTTAAGCACGTGTACAAGCCTCTGACCTTTCACCTGAGCGACCTAAGGCCTGGTTTCTGCTAGATCAGAGCTCTGACTGGAAGTAGTTCCAATCAGTCAACTGATTTACATTCTGCTAAAGCTGGGGTGGGTGTGGATAGCAGGAGAGGTCAGGTCCTATTCCATGTTGAGGGGGCTTCACTTATCTCAGCACTCCATTCAACTGGAACAATATTCCAAAGGTAAATAAAATCTTTAAGTTAAGGATAAAGTTTAGACACACACACACACACATACACACACACACACACATACACACTAGCTACCCACTACATAAAACATAATTTCTTCCCTTAACCTAGGAAATGACATATATGTATACATATATGTATGTATGTATGTATGTATGTATGTAAGTGAGGTTTCATAATGCTGCTTAGCTGTGATTCCAAATCAGTAGAGAGAATGATTAGTTTCTACTTCCCTATATGCAAGGTAGAAATGACATCAGAGTTTTGAAAGGAGAGACATCCTTTATTCCTCTCTGGAGATAAGATATGTGTTTCCAAGTATCTCTTTAGGGAGAAAACTACTGAGAAAGAGAAAAGGTGCTGGAAGGCTGATATGTAGGAGAAAGGTATCTCCTCTTCCTATATGTCCCTAATGTCCAACTTGGCTCCCTAGAGACTATGGGGAATTTCTCTTTAGGTGAAATTAGGACTTCTTTTGGGGAAGATGCTTATTTGAGATATTTCAGTCATTAACTCTGTATTTTTTGTATATTTTAATTTGGATATTTTCTCTGATTTCTGTTCATTATCCTCAGGCAAAAGGAGTTACTTCTTGTTCACATATACAATGGTCTTTTGTGTAACTAGCATTTGGTGGGAAGGAATCAATTCTGGGAGGGAAGTTAGAAGTTACCCTCCCTGCTTTAAGGGTCAGTGACCAGGAGAAAAGGTTTGAACTTTAAAAGAAAATTTCCCTAGACCTGAAATTTTAAAGTGGGCACATACAATTAATTCTAATCTGGTACCTCTTTCTCTCTCATAGGAGAATAAAGTTGCCATCCTTGTGGTCCCCTTCTCCTGCTACCCTCCAGTAATGAATTAAAGTTTCTCTTGAAGAAGAGTGGGCAAGATTATATCATTATATATATATATATATATATATATAGAGAGAGAGAGAGAGAGAGATTATATCATTGCCTCTCCATGAGCTACCTTTAGACAACCCATGTGGATGTGCACATCTTACATTGGCAACAGGGAGGAAGGAGGGAAGAGGAAGGAAGGGGAAAGGAATAAGCATTTATATAGAGCCTATGATGTTCCAAGCACTGTGCTAAGCACTGTTTACAAATATTATCTCATTTGGTCCTCACAACAACCCTAAGAGATCAGTGCTATCATTATCCCCATTTCACATTTGAGGAAACTGAGGTTTAATGACATTAACATGGCCACACAGCTAGAAAGTATCTGAGGTCACGTTCAAACTCAGATCCTCCTGACTGTAGGTTCAAAGCTCTCTCTACTGTTCCACATTGCTGTCTCAAGCACACACACCCTATATGCATAAAAAGTTAAATAACAAAAGAACTTTTAGGTGACAACTCAACAATAGTAAAATGAATGGCAAAAAGCATGGTTATTAAATAAATTGTACAGATGCTTGCTATATAATTCCAGTTGGAGGGGAGATCACTTCCAGCTGAGAGGGTGAGAAGGAGGAGATTTTCTGGAGAAAGAAGCATTTGAAAAATTGACTCTTGAAGGAAACACAGAATTTGAATAGGCAAAGAGGTGAGAAGAGGGAAAGACCCTCTAGACAAGTAGAAAATTTTAAGAAAAAGGGAAGAGACAGAGGAGTGATAGGAGCATTCAGGAAATAGTCAATAAATTGCTGCCAGAGGCAGAGAGTTTATGTCAGGGGGTAGCTGGTAATCAGGCTAGAAAGAAAGGTTGGACCCACATTTTAGAATCGAATGCCAGGCCAAAGCATCTGGGCTTTATTTATTGGTAACAGGGAATTTATGAAGGGTTCTAAACAGGTAAGTAACATGTTCAGATGTGTACTTCAAAAAAAAACTAATCTTTTTTTTTTTTTTTGGAATGGGGAAGGCAGGGCAAATGAGGTTAAGTGACTTGCATGACTTGCCCAAGGTTACATAGCTAGTAAGTGAGTCAAGTGTCTGAGGCCAGATTTGAACTCAGGTCCTCCTGACTCCAGGGCCAGTGCTCTACTCACTGAGCCACCTAGCTGCCCCCCGAAATTAATCTGACAGTGATAAGCAACATGGATTTGAGAGATTTGGAGGTGACATTTTGAGGTTGATATAGTAGTCATTGGTCATAAATCAACAAGAGTCAGTAACTTGACACTGCAGAAATAATGGTAGTAATAACTAGCATTTCTATGATACCTTAAGGTTTGAAAAGCACTGTCCATGTGCAATCTCATTTTATTCTCACAATAACTCTGTGAAGAAGGTGCTACTTTTATTCCCATTTTACAAGTGAGGAAACTGAGGCTGAGGAAAATGAATTTTCCCAGCCCAAGATCATGCAGCTAATGATTGCTTGAGGCAGAATTTGAACTCAGGCCTACCTGACTCCAACTCTAGCACTCTTACCCATCGTGCCACCTAGCTGTCTCTAGAGAGAGTCGGAAGAGTAAAATTAGAAGATTCTAGAAAGAAAAGGAATCATTGAGGAGGTAACTGAAGGAGTATTCTCCCAGAGCAAGAACGGATTAGAGCTAGACACTGATGTTAAAGGAGTGAGCCTTGGAAAAGATGAAGGATACTCTCTTTCAATACATGAAGGAAGGAAAAGAGGGCTCTACAGATAAACATTTAGAAGTAGCGTGAAGCAAAGACAGAGGACCTCACACCTGATGGTATCAGTAAGGGGGAGAAGACTCAGGAAGCAACATCATCTGATGAGAGTAAGGCTAACATAGGGAGAACCGAAGACTTCAGTCATAAAGTGAAGGTCCTTGGTGGCCTTTTTGTAAAGCATGCTAATAAATCTAGTAAAAGCATTATTGAGTAGAAATTATTAGCTATTAGGGGTGTTGAAATTAAAGAATGAGCTTACAGTGTCAGTGATATTCCCACATTTAGAAATAGTATGTGAATATGTTTAATTAGAACCAAGTACAGACACTGCCCACATCATCTTCAAAAGGCGTCGGACTTTCAATACCATCGACATGTGCCTTCCTCCGGATTTTTAATCCTAATAATATCTTCTGCTGTCATAACCCTGAAGGTTTTGCTCCCTTTTAGTAGGTGAATATATATTGATATTTCTAAATACATCAGAGTAATTTATAATAATTATATTACATTGTCACTCAATAACATTTATGGAGTCCCTAAAAATAAGCACAACAAAAACATGCAGAGGAAGGACAGTGGAAAAGACCCTGGCTTTGAAATCAGAAGATCTGGGTTCAAATCCCACCTCGGATGCTTACTATCCATGTGCACTATGCCCTCTGAGGTATTAGACAAAAAGGGGGCATAGTGGATATAGCACTGGACTTGAAATCAGGAAGACTCATCTTCCTGAGTTCTAATCTGGCCTTAGACACTTACTAGCTGTGTGACCCTAGGCAGGTCATTTAACCCTGTTTGCCTCAGTTTCCTCATCTGTTAAATGAGCTGAAGAAGGAAAATGGCAAGTAAAGCCAGTATCTTTGCCAAGAAAACACCGAATGGGCTCATGAAGAGCCAGACTTGACTAAACAACAAGCAATCCAATCAAATGCCTTAAAAGATTTAACATCTAAAATAAAAGTAAATAAACAATAAAGAAAAGGGTAAAGTGTGTTGCAATTAAATGTATATGAAATGAGTGCTGACAAGATATTTATAGATGTACCTGGAAATGTCACCACTTATGTTACTGAATGAAAAACATTCCTCAGTGTTACTATCATGTGCACATAAGTGTACATATTACAACATGGGAAAAATGAAGAAATTTAAATTGGGAGAATCACATCTGATGTTTGAGCAGAAGGTGATGTGATATGGCTAAAAAGAGACTAGAACTAGGAGTCAGAGGACCTGAGTCTGAATACTGCTTCTGCCATGTAGTTATTTCATGATCTGAGCAAATCATGTTACCTCTCTGGCTCGATATTATTCATCTGCAAATGAGGGGATCAGGCTAGTTAACTTCCTAGGGCCTTTAAGGGTCTCATAGTCTATGATTCCACGAAAAAGAACATATTTCTGACTTAGAAAAATGTGATGCTAATGAATTATACAGAATACCTGCCAATTACTTGTAGCTATTCAGATGACAGTAGTATAGGTGTGTCTACATGCAATGTATTTATACTTATGTAAATTATTTGCAATGAAAATTACAAAATTGTACTGTCAAAATACTTCAGCGCATAGTTTAAGGAAACAATTATTCTAAATAAACACCATAAGTTCTAGTGCATTCTTTGTCACAAAGTAGTATAATCAAATATTGACTTATAACTATCAATCAATCAATAAATAAGCATTTACTAAGCTTCCACTATGTGCCAGGCTCTGTGCTAGGTGATTGGAATACAAATAAAAAGGATGAAGCAGATTCTTCTCTTGAGGGCTTACGGAGGTATTTCTCATTTTAGATAAGTGGACTTCTCTGCAAATTTTCCCTTCCCCTTCAGGGGCTCCATCCCCTTTGCAATTCAGACTGCCTCCTCCTACTCCTACCCCCACCCCCAGCAGCCTTAACTGCTTCAGTGCCTGAGGTGGCGGACCCCGCCCGGGTGGGGTGCAGAATTGCTTCTGCTACTGTGGCCCCTGCCTCCTCCTGTCAGGTCCAGGGAGTCAAATTTGCTTAATGTGAATTTATGTAAAGTGAGAACTATCCTAAACCATCTATTACTATGCTTTCTCTTATACCTACCCATCATCCCAATAGAAGAATAATCAAATAATTAAGTCACACCTTGAAATGTTTACATGTAGTAGAAGTAGTTCCATTTCAAATCCATATTTCCAGAGTCTCTTTTAATTTGAAACATAGGTAATAAAAGTGAAAGAGAAACCAACTCAACCATGAATTCCAAATGAGGACTAAAATCAGTGTATTGGGGGGGGCATCTCATGATACATGGCATGCATGTATGTACCCAAAGAGACACACTGTCATGAAAACGTACGCTGAAGGATCCTTCATATTCTGAGCCCCACACACCATGCATGACATTTGTGAGATTCAAGATTACATGAAACCCCTGCAAATTGAAGCTGCTATTCCTGTAGCTTACCAGAAGACTCTTCAGTAGATGGATCAGACCTGAAAGAAGCACCAAGAGACTGATCTTAACTCCACTGCAGACTCAATTGACATATTGATTTTTTTCTAAGCAGCAGAAGCAAAGTTGAGGCGACATGGGAAAGTTGGCAGAACTTTTACACCTCATCAATAAAGGACGCTTAGCTTCAGTGGTTAGAGGGAATCAGTCAACTGGTTATGGATCCATTTCTCCCTTGGCTTAAATGATGGAGTGCTAACAACACAGCCTGGAGCACAGCTGAATGTGTTCTATTGCTTGGTTTAACAGGGACATTTAACTGCTTGTGTCCTTACTCCTGGGGGGAAAAACTCATACATACCAATCCAATGCTTTGAAATTAGTTTGCCATTCTTGGACAAGGGGTACAAGGATAGACATATTTCTAGTGTGGATTTTTTCCTTCTTTTCTAGTGTTAACAAAAAACAGACTTAAATGGACTGGAATCCTCTCCTCTCCTTTTTACTATTCCTTTGAAACAGTACAACATACACCTCCAGGAAGCTTTTTCTCATCACACAATCACCAAGCATTTATGAAGTGGCTACTATATGTCAGACACTGTGCTAGGGGCTGGGGATACAAAAGGCAAAAGTGAAATAATGCCTGTCCTTAAATAGCTTCCATGGAACTTGAAGAGTTTGGAGATGTAGTATCTTATTCAAGGCGCAGCAAGGAGGCCATTGTCACTGAATAGAAGGGTGGGGGGAGAGCCTGGAGGGGGAGGGGTTGGGGAAGAGGGTGTATGGTATAAAAAGACTGGAAAGAGGTGGAACTGGGTTATGGAAAGCTTTTAACACCCTGTAGCTCGAATGGAAGTCAACAGAGAGATTAGGACTAGATAAATAGATGTGAGAATAATGAGCATAAAGATAATTGAATCCATGGGGACTGGTGAAGTACCCAAATGAAAACAGTATAAAAGGAGAAGAGATGAGACCCCAGGACAGAGCCAAGCTATCTTCCTGCAGTTAGTGACCCACATTAGGATGAGATCAAAGAAATTTTTTAGAAACTAATTTTTTCAATTAACAAGCATTTCTCTTCTCTCCTCCCCACCTTGCTTTCCCAATTAAAAAAAAAGTAAGAAAAACCAAGATCACGTTTATTTCCATATCTATTGCCAAGCTAAACAAATTCTCACATTGGCCACATCCAAAAATGTTTGTCTCATTCTGCATTTTAAATCTACCAGAAGGTAGCATATTTCTTCATTAATATTCTTGAATCATGGTTGATTATTGAATTAGATCAAAGGATTTAGGCATTCTAGCCACTTCTCATTCACCCTGAAAAATACATTTCAATCTTAGCCTACAAAATATTTTACAAAAACTTACTGGCCCCCTAGAGGTAAGCACTCAGGGCCATGGGTATAATTTATTAAGTCCTTAATGCCTCTAGGTGAATAGGTTTTTCAGATAGTTATCTTCCAGATTAGGAAGAATTCTGGGAAATAAAAGAGTACTGGGGTTCTGGGAGGGAGGTAGAATGTCAGTTTTGCCTAAGGGCCTGCCTTGAATGTGATCATCTAGGGATTCCGTTCCTCCTCTAACCCCTTTTTCTCATGGGCTGTCATCTCTTACACCTGTCTTCAAATCTGTCTAACACCTGAGTTACAAAGAATGAAAGGGGAGGGCGATGATCTTTAATGACTAGCCAACTGCACCAAGGGAAAAATCTTCCTTTGACTGCTAGAGCCATTCACTAAAGACCTAGAGTATGAGATTTGATGACTCCTCGTTAATGCATGGCTATATTGCAGAAGTTATTGCTGGCCAGCTGATTATAAAATCATAAAGAGTAAGTAATTAGCACAGTAGTTTTACATAAAGTAAATTATAGTGCAGCCAGTTTGTCAGAGCGCAATTTCATGGGATCACAGTTATGCATTGATGTAGTTATAGGAAACTGTTAATCTGTTATTTGAATTGAAGCCCTTGTTTCTGGCCAATTAGCACACACAGTTAAAGATGTAAGCTAATGAGACCATACTCATGGGTTTGACCTGATGTCACAAGTCAATATAGTTTTTGTGTGCTGTGGCATAGACTGTGCACCTAATCCTGATTGTTGCTTTATGAATGTGCCACAGACTGATTCCCTTACTTCGGTTTAAAAGATACTTGATTTCGCTGGATGAAGTAGGTGTTTCTTCCACTGACAAAAATGGACTCAGTCCCTGTGCAGAGAGAGAGAGAGAGAGATGTCCATAGGTATGTACAAATATACAGATATACACATATATGTGTACACACAGAGTTAATATAGATATATATGTATACATATATTGTTAGATAGGTATATGTGTA
The DNA here is from genome assembly GCA_028646595.1 of Phalanger gymnotis. Taxonomy (NCBI): domain Eukaryota; kingdom Metazoa; phylum Chordata; class Mammalia; order Diprotodontia; family Phalangeridae; genus Phalanger; species Phalanger gymnotis. The sequence goes on from CM053622.1 coordinate 574,565,842, forward strand.
ACTATACTTATCTATAGATCTCTATACGACTACATAGAATTACATGGATGTGTAAAGAAACAGTGCTACATAAATGTAACTAAAAATGGATCCAGATGCAGATGATACAAATACACAAATAGAGATAGAGATGATAGAGAGGTGGGAGAGGTAGGACAGAGATAGAAACTGAAATAGAGCTAGAGAAAGAGATAACCCAGTGGCCATCATTCTGGTGAAAAGCCTCCCTGAATGTGGGTAGTCTGGCCTTCAGAAAACAGAAATATCTATCGCATTGTTAAGTCTATATTTAAGGTCTTTCCACCTTGCTAGGCCCAGGCATACTTTGTGATCTATGAGCAGATATTTCAAAAACACAGGATCAATTCGATGCTGTGATGATGCACTAAAGTAGGACTTTATTTGGGGTGACTGAATGCCTAACTAGCCCTAGTAATTGAATGCTATTAATCCCAAAGGGTTGTAGGGAAAGAGTATATGTGTCTAAGGATAACTCATTCCTCAAATCTTTGGTTTAAAAAAAAGCTAACAAACCATCAAAGTTGATGTGCCAATGATGTCAAAGAAAAATTGTGTTTGCACATAAAATACTAACGTAATTAAGAAAAGCCTTCCCTGGATCACTTGCATACTTTACAGTGATCTACGCCTGCATGTTACCCGGTTGCTGATCCCATTCATCAGTTTTGTCTTCTAAGACAACTACAAATATTCTATCATATTTGTCAATATTCAAATCAATTTAATTCATTTTCATTGAGCACTTAGCCCGTCCAAGTTATACTGAATGCTGTATAGTCTAAAGGGTAGGTTAATTATGGCCTTCATGAATTTTAAGGATTCTTATGCAGAGGATATTCATTATTTCTTCCCCAGGGTTAAAAAGGAAGAAATATACTTAGGCGAAAACAGGAGAAATTTAGACTAGATCTATGGAAGTACTTCCTGCTACTAATGTGAAAAAATACTGGGATTAGGATTGGCTGCTGAAAGAAGCATTCTGGAATAGTGAGCAGGGAAAGGTACTTGGAGTCAGAAAGATCTTCAATTTTTTTTTTGAATTTTATCATTTTTATTTAATGTTTTAGTTTTCAACATTGGTTTCCACAAGATATTGAGTTACAAATTTTCTCCCCATTTCTACCCTCCCCCTGATTCCAAGATGGCATATATTCTGATTACCTCATTCCTCAGTTAGCCCTCCCTTCTGTCACCCCACTCCCCACCCAATCCCTTTCCCCTTACTTTTGTGTAGGGCAGGATAGATTTCTATGCCTCATTCCCCATATATCCTGTTTCCCAGCTGAATGCAAAAACAACTTTTTTTTGACCATCTGCTTTTAAAACTTCATGCTCCAAATTCTCTCCCCTCTTCCCTTGCCACCCACCCTCCCTAGGAAGGCAAGCAATTCAACATAGGTCACACATGTATCATTATGTAAAACACTTCCACAATACTCATGCTGTGAAAGGCTAATTATATTTTCTTCCATCCTATTCTGTCCCCCTTTATGCAATTTTCTCCCTTGAACCTGTCCCTTCTCAAAAGTGTTTGCTTTTGATTACCTCCTCCCCCTATCCGCCCTCCCTTCTATCATCCCCTCTTTTTAATCCCTTTCCCCTTACTTTCCTGTGGAGTAAGATACCCAACTGAGGGTGTATGTTATTCGCTCCTCAAGTTGAATCTGAGAGCAAGGTTCACTCATTCCCCCTCATCTGCCCCCTCTTCCCTTCCTACAGAACTGCTTTTTTGGCCACTTTTATGCTAGATAATTTACCCCATTCTATCTCTCCCTTTCTCCCTCTCTCAAGTATATTCCTCTCTCACCCTTTAAATATATTTTTTTTAGATATCATCCCTCTGTATTCAACTCACCCTGTGCCCTCTGTATGTATATATATATATGTATATATATATGTGTGTGTATATATGTATATATGTGTATATATGTATATATATGTATATGTGTATGTATGTATGTATATATGTATGTATGTATGTATGTATGTATGTATGTATGTATGTATGTATATTCCCTTGAACTACCCTAATACTGAGAAAGGTCTCATGAATTACACACATCATCTTTCTGTGTAGGAATGTACAAAACAGTTCAACTTTAGTAAGTCCCTTATGATTTCTCTTATTTACCTTTTCATGCTTCTCTTGATTCTTGTGTTTGAAAGTCAAATTTTCTATTCAGCTCTGGTCTTTTCATTGAGAAAGCTTGAAAATCCTTTATTTTTTTGAAAATCCATATTTTGCCTTGGAGCATTATACTCAGTTTTGCTGGGTAGGTGATTCTTGGTTTTAAGCCTATCTCCTTTGACCTCCAGAATATCATATTCCAAGTGCTTCAATCCTTTAATGTAGAAGCTGCTAGATCTTGTGTTATCCTGATTGTGTTTCCACAATACTGAAATTATTTCTTTCTGGCTGCTTGCAGTATTTTCTTCTTGATCTGGAAACTCTGGAATTTGATGACAATATTCCTAGGAGTTTTCTTTTGGGGATCTTTGTCAAGAGGCAATCAGTAGATGCTTTCAATTTCTACT
>CM053622.1:574568897-574597535 GCA_028646595.1 Phalanger gymnotis
CTTCATTTTACAGATGAGGAAACTGAGGTCCCAAGAGTGTAAATGACTTGCTCGAGGTCTCACAGGTTATAAGTGGGAGAGTCAAAATTCAAACCCAAATCCTCTGACTCCAAATCAAATATTCTTTCCACTGCACCATGCAGTCTGGGAAACACCTTAAGTGAACATTTATCTCCCTGGTTTTTTTTAAATAGATTTTTATTTATATCTTTTGTTTTCACGTTGTCTAAATTTTACCCTGTTCCCTCCTGCTTTCCATTCCAGAAGTCCATGCCTTACTGCAAGAATTAAACACACACACACACACACACAAATAAAAAAAAAACTACCTATACCATTTGACCCAGCAATATCACTACTTGGTCTATTTCCAAAGATAATTAGGGGAAAATGAAAAGTACCCACATGTTCTAAAATGTTTATAATAACTCTTTTCATAATTGCAAAGAACTGGAAATTGCAGGGATGCCCATCAGTTGGGGAAATAGCTGAACAAGTTGTGTTATATGATTGTGATGAAATACTACTATGCTGTGAGAAATGATGAGCTCAACTATTTTAGAAAAACATGAAAAGATTTGCATGAAATAATAAGAGCAAAATGAGCAGAACCAAGAGAACATTGTATACAGTAACAGCAATATTGTTTTAAGAATGACTTTGAGCAAATAAGTTATTTTCACTACTATAGACACCCAAATTCACTATAAAGGATATATGAAGAAATACACCGTCTGCATTCAGAGGAAGAACTGATAAACAGAAGTTTGTAGAGAATAATTTTTCATATAGATAGATCTATTTGTGTCTGTTAGCCATGTCTAGGGCAGCAGTGGGGGACGGAGTGGGGGGGAGAGAAGAAAAAGAAGAAATTTACATGATAATTTTGTTGGATATTTAAAAGGAATAGCAAATTGTACATAGTAGATTTGCAGTTTCATGTGCAATCATCTTTTTTATTATACTATGTTATAGGGGAAAGAAAATTATAAAGGACATATGAAGAAAGATGCTATCTACATCCAGAGAAAGAACTGATAGATATATATGTATATGTGTATATATATATATATATATATATATATAGAGAGAGAGAGAGAGAGAGAGAGAGAGAGAGAGAGAGAGAGAATAATTTTATACATATATAGCTGTTTTTGTCTAATGGTAGCCATCTCGGGGTGAGAATGAAAAAAATAAAGAAATTTACATGATAATTTTGTTGTATATTTAATAGATTTGAATTTTCATGCAAAATCATCTTTTTTAATGTACTATGTTATACAAATGCTTGTTTTATTCCAAAAATTAAAAATAATACATACATATATGTATATATGCATATATATATATGTATATACGTGTGTGTGTGCAGGACTATGACTGGAGATGAGGAAGGAAAAAAGGAAAGTTGACTCAGTTGGTGGCTCCCAGGTGACAAAGGGCAGAAGTCTTGAGTGTCCACTCCTAAGGGAACAACAGAAACTACTACTCAGGGTCCCTTGGCAACAATATTGGGTCTTGGAGCAGGACAACACTGAATAGTCAGATGAAAATTAGTAGAAGGAAGGGAGATGAGAGGGAAGGGCAACGATAGCTTTTTACTTACATATTGTAATTAAGAAAGTTGTTTATAAATATAGGAATATATGTGTTTCAAAGTGATAAAGGGATACAGAGCAAATTGATTAATCAAGGAAGGCTTTCTGAAAGAAGTGAATGCTTAAGTTTGTGTCTAAACATATATTGGTGAAAGTCATTCTAAGTGGAGAGGACAAGACATGTGAAGAAGGCTCAGAAGAACTAGAAAGTCGTGTACAACTTTCTGAATTCTGAATTCACAGAATTATAATAATTATAGCAATTTCAATTTGAAAGGTAACTTAGAGATGAAGTATAAGTCCTTCATTTTATAAGGAAGAAACTGAATACTATAGAGGTGATCTAATCACCCCAGACTACTGGCCACTCCCAGCAAAATCCTCCCTAAACTCCTCCTCCAATCACCCCAGATTACTTGGCCAACCCTATATCCCTCCTACATCTTTCAGTATATAAGATCCATCTCAGCCTCGATTAAGGTGCTCAGATTCTATCTGTCCCGCTTCATATTCCTTAAGAGTCTGGCCAATATGGTGGATCTTTAATAAACCTTGTTTTTCTTTGGCAAAAAAAAAAATACTATAGAGGTGAAGCAATATATCCAAGGCCATATTGGTAGAGCCAGGAGTGGAACCAAAACCTCTGATTATTCTCCATTGCTGGAATACTCTCCCTCCTCACCACTACCTCTTGGAATTTTTGGTTTCTTTGAAGACTCAGCTCAAGCACCACATTTTGCATAAGACTTTTGCCAGCCCTTCTCCCTACTAGTTATTTGTTGCCCCAGCCCCTCCCCACTAAGGTTACCTTCTGGAGTCTGAATAGAATGGATTATCCAATGGAATATGCCCCAAACTGTCTGCCTGCTTCTGGTTAACCAGGTGAGAGCTTTGGGGGTCTACATCTTGCCATATGTTACTCAGCACTATAGAACCTATCTTTGAAATGAAGAGTCCCTTTATTGGTTTCTGAGCAGGAAAAATTGATAACTCAATGGATATTTAAAGAAAACGCCCCCTATAATCAGGACACTTTTCTATTCCAAAAAAAATGAATGAAGGATAGGCTCTTTTGAGTTGCTCTTAAAAAAGGAGTAGGCAGGGGCAGCTAGGTGGTGCAGTGAATAGAGTACTGGCCCTGGAGTCAGGAGAACCTCTGTTCAAATCCAGCCTCAGACACTTGAGGCACTTACTAGCTGTGTGACCTTGGGCAAGTCACTTAGCCCCAATTACCCTGCCTTCCCTCCTCCAAAAAAAAGATTAAAAAAATAATAAAAATAAAAACAAAGGATTAGGCAGGTAGGGAAGGGATGACCTATGCTCTATTCCATCTTCTATGCAGCTATACGTACATGAAATCTAAAGCACTTGTCTTCCCTAAGCAAGTCTGAATCTAAGTTTGGGCTGCCTCTTATGTATGTGTTCTTTTCTAACCTTAGGCAAATGAGTATCTATCCCAAGATGCATATGTCTAAGCTTGAAGGTGACTTTGTGGAGTACCTATAGTAGGGCTCACTTCTCAAAAGATTTTGATTCAGGACAGCTAGGTGGCACAGTGAGCAGAGCACTGGCCCTGGAGTCAGGAGGAGCTGAGTTGAAATCAGGGCTCAGACACTTGACACATGTACTAGCTATGTGACATTGGGCAAGTGACTTAACCCCAATTGCCCTGCCTTCCCCTCTCCAAAAAAAAAAATAAAACATAATAATTAAAAAAAGATTGTGATTCAGGTTTAGTTTAGCCAACAAGCAGCTATGTGACAGTACGTAACACCGAACTTCTCTGAGCTTCAGTTTCCTCATTTATAAAATGAAGAGGATAGACTAGATGACCTGGAAAGAGTGTTAAATGGGAAACAAAAGACCTGACTTTGAATACCAACATGAATATTTACTTCCTGTGAGCCCTTAGACAAGTCTTCTCTTATCCAAGTTCTTCAGATGGAAAATGAGGAGATTGGATTAGGTGGCAAGTAAAGTTCCTTTCAGTTCTAAATTTATGACTATATGACCTTGAAAGTCCATTTTCTAGCTCTGGCTGGAATCTAAGAATATATGAATATGTATCTGGTTACACTGAGTGATGGAGCACAAATTGTCTTACGTTATAAAAAGTCTATGTTGGATTGATGTACACAGAGCTCTTTACCCGAGTGCTTCATTTCGAAAAGACTTAGAACAAGGAAATGGTTTCCATATTGGAAGCATTTTTTTTATTTAAATAAAATGACCAGAGTAAGATTAACACCAATAATACTTTAAACCGTAGAGTTTATTATCTGCATACAAATTGGGAACCCTCAGAAAGATTCAAGCTTAAAAATCTGTTTTTATCCCTTCTAGGCATGTTAACACAATTTATACAAATAGCTACAAATATTTGCAATTTACCTTAAAATAACCATTTTTATAAGAAAGAAGTAAACTGAGAGAATTACCTAGGAATTTAACAACAGAGAATCCAGAGACTTTAGAAGGGAACATCCTATATATATATATATATATATATATATATATATATATATATATATATATATATATATATATATATAAATTTAATTGAATCACTGCCCCCTCTATGTAAAGTAGTTAGAACAAAGTTATGAATATCATTTCAAAAAAGAGGAAACTGAGGCATAGATAGTTGCTTTAGGTCACAAAGCTAGTTAGTAGAAGAATTAAGATTAGAATATTGATCTTCCAAAGCCTAGCAAGATCACATATTCTTAAAGACATACCCTTATAATCACTATGAAAGTAAATGGCATTTTATAAGCAATACATATAATGGTTTGAAACATGCCAAAGTCTTCTTCATTCTTAAAGAAAAAAAAAACTAGATCTTATCACATCCCTCTTAGCTGTTGTGTTTTATCTCTCCTCTCCTTCTAAGCTAAATTCCTCGGAAAAACATCTATATCACATTAGATATGATGGAGGACCAGACATTTTCTCCAATCCCCATGACTTCTCAAGCCTTTCCAAAGCAGAAATTATACACTAACAATAAATCAACTTCAGCTGCCTCCATGGTCTACGACACTAAAATTCAAAAGAAAGTTTAAAAATTGAAAAGCCCATGGATTGATGTGTACTATGAGTTCACTGTGCACCCCTCCCCCACCTTCCATGCTGTCCACAACAAGGCTGCACTAGCAGACCATAAGACTAGACACAGTCTTACAACAAAACCCACTCCCACAGCCCAGTCCCCCCTTTTTCCAGTGCCATGGAATCCTCAAGCTGCAGAAGTTTGCCACAGAAACAACACTAAGGCAACATAGCTGCAGCCATTCAGGAGCAAATGCCTTCTGGGAGCCACTGGGAGCACCAGTACAGCAAAGCTCTGGACCTTCTGGTTCCAGGACAGAAAATCCACACAGCACCAATGCTGGAAACCTTGGAACTGCCAGTGCCAAGACATGTGGAAGAGGAGGGAGATTTTGTAGAACTCCACTAAGCCTGGAGGAAAGAACTCACCATCAAGCTGGGGCCACTTCTGAAAACCGAGAAGTTATTTGGGGCAGATACCTAGGCTGGTGGATCATAAATTGCCCAAAATGGAAGGAGATTGAAATGATTTGAGATCTAGCCTCCAAGGAAACCACCATCAAAGGGGCTAGAATAAGAAAGCGCATAGAGGAAAATTGAGGTGGGAGGGAGACAGAAATTAATAAAGATCTCAGGAAAAAGAAAACAAAAACTTTGACCATATGAAAGTAAATCAATGGGAAAATATTAAAAAGAGAAGGAACTATGGCCTTCAGAAGTAGTCAACAAGTTCAGTTATCTATGAGGAAACATAAAACAGAGGAAAATGATTCAACACTAGACAAGACAGAAGATCCTGTGGAATTTGAGGAAGACATGGAACCGCAAAATGCTGTCCCTGAGTGGTTCAAAGGAGAAATAAGAATAGTGAAAACAGAATTTATGGACAGACAGTATAAATAACAAGCAAAAGAGGAAAACTGGAATCTTTCATGGCAATTCTCACCAAAAAAAAAAAAAACAAAACAAAACAAAAGAGAGAACAATAGATTGGGAATGCAAATACAGAGGTGTGAAGGACAATACAGATAAAGAGAAGCAAAAAATAAAACAACATTAACAGAAAACATTACTATTCAAGCAAAACACACATCTCAAAAACAGCATATATAGACAACCTAAGGATCACAGATACCCCAGAAGAAAATAACAAGACAAAAGCCTTACCACCATAGTACAGGATATAATAGAAGAGAAATGCTTTGAATTTCTGAACACAAAATCAATGTTTTTTGCAGGAATATACATTACAATATGGGAGGGTGTGTCATGGCAGGGAGAGAATCAGGGGGATGATATTTGGGATCAAATGGAGATTTAGCAATGTGGGGAAGGTTACTCCTGTGATCTCAAAAATATAAGAGCCTACGTGAAGTGGTAAAGAGTAGGGAGAAGGTTTACAAAGGAGGGGGAAGGAAGGAGGCCTTGCTTTGGTGGGAGGAGGGGGATCAATTTAATGAATGCTCAACTTGTTAAAGAGAGATGGTAAGTGAAAAGAGGGAATTTGAGCTGAGTGTAACCTGGGGAATTAGGTGCTGGAAAAGTTTACTCATCCTACCTCAGTGCAGAAGGGGGAGTTAGAACTCATATGGGCAACTAGCACCTGCAGGAGTGAGAGAGCATAAGCTCAAGGAAGAGATTTGGGGGTAAATGGCGAAATAAAAGGTAATAACGAGATGTTATAGATCAGTGGTGGGCTGCATAATCAGGGATGTAGTGGAAGATGGGACCTACCATGAAGCAGTGTCCTCTCTGGCAATAATTGGCATCATTCTAGGAATAAGGCACAATGAAAAAGGGGAAATTCATGGGGCAAGCTCTATAAGGCAGTGGCAGAAACAACCTAGGGAGGAGAGGCTAAAATAGTTACCATGGAAGCTTTGATTATAGGATCATAAATGAGAATGTAGAGAAGACAGAAGGAAAGGTAATGAATAGAGTCAGAAAAATCCTTTTTTTTTTTGGAAAGGGGGAGTCTATTTGAATAACTAAGGGGGAAAGGGAAGGAAAAAAATTATGTAACTACATAAAAGCAGGAGAGAAAAGGTAACTAATAATCAAAACTCCAAAGGGAAAAGGGTGTCAAACAAGAAGAAGGTATCAGAGGTAAAGGGAAAAGAGCTGATGGGAAACAGGATTACCTTAAGAAAGACTAAGGTAAAGTAATTAAAGGAATATAATATTATGTTTATAAAAAAGAGGAGAAAAATCACAACTTTTTTAAAAAATTAGCATTAGAGACAAATGGAGGAAAATATAAACCTAACTCATGTAACTTTAAATGTGAGAGGCCTGAACAATCCAATAAAATGAAAAAGAGGAACAGATTAGATAAGAAAACTAAAATTTACAATCTGTTGCTTCTGAGAAACATATTTAAAAACAAAGTCATTCACAAAATTAAACTGAAGGAATGGAAAATAACCATTATTCATTTAGTGAATCTAAAATAACGAGAGTTGAAATCACGTTATCTGACAAATCTACAATAAACATTCAAAAGGAAGAAATGAAACCATCCCTATTGGCTGATGATAGTTGGAAAATCTTAGGGAATCAATAAAAGAAACATTGAAATGGTTAATATCTTCAGCAAAGTTACAAGCTATGAAACAAATCCTCAAAAATCAACACCATTCCTATAATAACAAAATACACAAACCAATCATAAAAAAGGAAATCCCATTTTAAATTACTACAAAATGCATAAAATATTTAGAGACTGACCTGCAGAAGTACAGGAAAGTCTTTTAACAATTCAACTACAAAGTTCTTTAAAGAGCTAAAGAACAACTTAAACAGCTTAAGTAATATTTAGTTTCTAATTACTAGAGGCCATGCTAATATAATAAAAATGACTACTACCAAAATCAGTTTACATTTCAATGCTATACCCATTGAATTATCAAGGGGATACTTTATAGAACTTGAAAAAATAATAACAAAATATATCTAGAAAAACAAAAATCTAGAATATCAAAGGAAATGATGTACAGAAGTAGGAATGAAGGAGTAATTCCAGTCCTCAAACTATATTATAAATCAACAGTTATCAAAATCATCTGATATTAGTAAAAAAAAAATAAATAGATCAATGGAAAAGACTAAATGAGGAAAGATCAGAAACAATAAAATTCAATAACCCAGTGTTTGATAAAAGGGGAGACATAAATTACCTAGAGATAAAAATCTGTGGGAAAACTGAAAAGCAATCTTGCAAAAATTAAGCTTAGAATAACACCTTACACCATAGTCTACAAAATGTCCTAAATGTATACCTAATCTTAATATTAAAGAATACACTATAAAAAAAATAGAAGATAAACAGATCATATATTTCTGAAAGCTATGGGTAGGAGACATATTTTTAACCTAACAAGAGATAGAGGCAATTACAAAAGTTAAAATATGTAACTTTGATTATTTGAAATTGAAAAGCTTTTGCAAAAACAAAATTATTGGTCCTAGGATAAGATGGGAAGTGATTCAATGGGGGGAAAATATCTTTGTATCAAATTCTTCTTTTAGTTTAGTATCCAAGTTATATAAACAACCAATAAATATATATATATATATAGAACTAATAGATATTGCCTAACAGATGCATGGTCAAAAGATGTAAACAAACATTTCTCAGAAGAATTGCAAACTATTCACAACCACATGAAAGAATGCTCCAAATTACTAATAGTAAGAGGAATACAAATCAAAACAACTGGAAGGTTTTACCTCACACCCTCTAAATTGGTGAGAAAAAAACAAGACCAAAAAATGGCACTGATCAATATTGAAAGAAATAATATAATGATAAGAACACCAATATATTGTTAGTAAAGCCATGAAATGGTATAATCGTTTTGGGAAGTGATTTGGAATTATGCAAATAAAGTGACTAAACTCTCCATACCCTTTGATCCAGAGACCCCATTAATGGGACTCCATTACTCTATTCCTCAAGGAAAGCTTTGATAAGAAAGTCCTCATATACTCCAAAATATTCATAGTAGCCCTTTTTGGGTATCTAAGAATTAGAAACAAGGTAGATGGCCATTGATTAGGAAATGGATAACCAAAGCATGGTATATGAGTGTAATGGAACATTATTGTTATGTAAGAAATTATGTAGGTAGTGAATACTGAGAAGAATAGAAGGATTATATGAATTGACATGAAGGAAAAAGAGGCAAGAAAACAATATACGTAACTAAAACAATATGAATGGAAATAACAATCACATACCAAAAACTCAAGAGAAAATATAATAAAATTATAACAATCTAGCATGAATTGAATGAAAAGATAAGAGAGGATACTGACAACCCACTCCTTCATGGAGGGATGTCCAAAAGTGTCACAAATTATACATATTTTCAGACTTTTTCCAATGTATTGATCAGTTGTGGTAATTTCTTTTCCTTTCAAAAAATCGTTTATTGCATGTATATGGGAAGGAGAAGAATTCTTTGGACAGCTATGATGATGTAAGAAATAGAATACATAAATTAAAATATTTTTAAAAAGAAAAAGAAAAAATATTTATACTCCATGTCCCCACTTCCTCTCCTATCAGTCTTTTATAAACCATCTACAATCTGTTTCTGACCTCATAATTTAAGGGAAACTGTGCCACCTGCTTTTGGTTTTGTTTTTTTTTTGCTTTTTATGCCCATTGCTTAGCACAGTATCTAGCACATAGCAAATACATAACAAATGATTAGTTGTTTGCGTGGTTAGCATGTTGAATTAAACATTTGGTTAAATGATGCAATTCTTACCCAAAAGGACTAAATTGATTCCCATCTTTTAGTTTCCGAATGGTTCTCCTTTAGAGGAAAAAATATTGAATGTCGTGTATCACAAAACTATTTAATTCATTTCATAGGATTACAAAACATTAGAACTGCCTAGAGATTGTCTCCTCTAATTTTTTCATCCTACAGATGAGGAAATGAAGGAACAAAGAGGTTAAACAGCCTAGCCAAAATATGGGTAAGTGGCAGAACAAAGATTTGAAATAAGGTCATCTAACACTATATCCAGCTTTTTCTACCACTTCAATATGATGCTTTAATATTTATTAAACTATCATGTACACAAAACTGTGATACGAATGGCAAGAAACACATAACAAACGCTATGTAAGGCCTAGTCCATAATCTCAAGGAGTTTATGTTCTCCTTGGGATGATACCCATAAAACCACTAAAAACTCTCAAGTCTTGGTCAGTTGGCATTGAAAGGGTTACTCACTTGGATACCAAGAACAAAGAGCTATTTGACTGTTGAGGATCATTAGGAAAAGTGGAGATCATAGGTCAGAATCAATAGGGAAGTGATGCAAGGAAGTCGAGGGAGCATGATAGCAAAGGTCAGGATCAAGGAGTAAATTGGTTGTATCATCATATCAAGGAAAATGGCAATTGAGGGAGATAGGGTGCAATTCAGGTCATTTACAGGAGGACCAATATAGATATAGTAGAAGGCCTGAGGGTGAAAATATCAAAATGAGCCATGAGGTCAGGAGCCAGGCAGACCAAGATCAATCGCAGAATCATTTTATTAAAGGATGGTTTTGCCTCCCTCAGCATGCTTCCTGGCAAAATGCTTTTTTTTTGCAGTGGATCTATAGGGCCACCACACTTCTTTCTCTTTTTAAAGGATGCAATGTTGTCAATCAGTAGTATTCACACAATAACAGCGCAGTGAGGTATACTTTCAAATAATTCCAAAATTAATGATACTGACAGTTAATGGCATTGGAATTCTAAGGAGAAAGAATTTGGTTCAGGCTGATATGATCAGGCCACCTTAAGGTGGGGTCTAAATGATGTACAAAATTTCCACAATTCCCTAACTATGTTGTGGGGAGGGAGGGGGAGGAGCAGAGTTCGTGCCACCACTAGGTTAATTGCATCCCCCAGAAGATGTTGATATGAACGTCCAAATCTTTTGAGCCAGAATAACTGTCCCCCCAAGAAGGTTCATGGACAGGATTAGGGTGAGGGGGAAGGGAGAAAGAAGAACTACAGTAGAAAAAGAGAGGAAAAGAAGAATATGGATAGCTATGTCTAGCTAGTGTTAATACCAGGAGTAGAATGCATTTCCTCCCAGTTGTCATCTGGCTAGGAAGGTTTCAGTATTGCTGTTGTAAGTTGCATTGAGAGGCATTTCCACCTGATGGGTCCCAGAAAAAAAACAATTCTGAAATGTTCCAGCATTCTTGGCCAAGACACAGTACCTTGCAATCACTGCATGTAGAGATCTGTTCCCCCAAGGTGACCCTTAAGACTCTTTCTATTCCATAGTTAAGATCAATCTATGAACTTTTGTAAAGTGCTTAGCATGTGCCAGGCACTGTGCTAAGCACTGGATCCTTTGCTGACAAGCCCAAATACTTTACAAAGACAAAAGAACTCAATCAATCAATCAGCATGGATTTACTAAGCATTTACTATGCACCAAATATAATGCTAAGTGTTAGACATGTATAGGAAGATCAAAATAGTCCATGCCCTCAGGAGCTTACTTTCGAATAGGAGAAAGAACATGTTAAATAAATTCTTATGAGAGATATATACAGAATAGATGGAAAGTAACTTTATCAGGGAAGGTCCTAGAAGCTGAGAAGATTGGGAAAGGCTTCTTACAGAAGACATCACCAGTGCTACCTTAAAGGAAGCCAGGGATTCTAAGAGGCAAAAGTAAGAAATGGAGTGCATTCCAAGCATGGGAAAATCCAGTGTGGTGCTAAGACAAGTAAATAGTTGGTGATATGCCATGTACAAGGAACAGCAAGAGGGCCAGTAGAGGCAGATCATAGAATGCATGGAGTGGTATTAAGTGTAAGAAAATTGGAAAGACAAGAAGAGAACAGGTTGTAAAAAGCTTTAAATGCCAAAGGACTTTATATTTAATCATGGAGATAATGGAAAGCCACTGGAGTTCTCTGCATAGTAGGGCAACAAGGTCAAATCTATGCTTTAGGAAAATCACTTCTGAAGCTGTGTAGGGGATAGATTAGAAAGGAGAGATACTTGTGAGAGGGAAGCTTCAAGCAGGCTGTTTCAACTAATATACTTTAGGAATGAAGCCGTAGAAGGAGGTAGTTTTGGAAGATGAGTGATAACAACTGTCGCAAATTTTAATTTGTCCTTTACTTTGCCTTCTGGCTTTTTTTAAAGTTCTTCTCTAAATATGTCGTCTGACCAGGTCAAAGAAATCAGGAAAATGAAAGCTTCTCAGCAAAATCTTCGAACAGATGATGGACCCAAACAAATTCCAGAAACCTAATCACTATAGCAGATCAGAACATTTCCAAGGCTCTCTGCTTGGAACAGAATACATACAAAAATTAAACTCTCCCTACCCTCAAGGAGCAGTTGGAACATAAAGAGTTGTGTATCAGTATCTGTTTTAAAAAATGTTTTTTAAAGTGTTTGTTTCCTTGCTGACCATGAAAAGCTTTGGATCAATTTTTTTTTGTTGTTGTTGCTCAGTCATTTCAGTAGTGTCTGACTCTCCGTGCCCTCTTTTGGAATTTTCTTGGCAAAAATACTGGAGTGGTTTGTCATTTCCTTCTCCAGCTCATTTTACAGATGAGGAAACTGAGACAGAGTTAAGCGATTTGCCCGGAGTCACATAGCTAATAAGTATCTGAAGCCGGATTTGAACTCGGGCCTTTCTGACTCCAGGCCCAGCTCTCTAACCACTGTACTACCCAGCTGCAACAGATCAATCTTATTCATGTAAATCATTTATTCCATTAGCAATTAATTAGTGACCCTAACTGTCACATTTCTCCTTATTCTTTATACTTCTCCACCTCTTTCCATTAGCCCTATCACTCTAGAAATGCCTCCTCCCTGAAGCCCTCTCTCCAAACTGATAAGTCTCTAGAGTGGATCACTTTCATGAGATACCCAGGATAAGATCACTGCAGTTCTGGGTCCATTCACACACCAAACTTCTCTATCACCTCAGCAGTGATCTTGCCCCATGTAGGTACACTTACCCCTTTCCAGCACTACTTTATGCCTTGATTTTTCCAATTAAATTGTAAGGTAGAGACTGTCTTTGGGGATTGTATGTATATCCTTAGGACTTATCATAATGCCTGGCAGAGAGTAACTGCCTTTAAAATGCCATCCTTGTCTGTGTCTCTCTGTCTGTCTCTCCTCTCTTTTCCCATCTCTCTCCCTCTCCTATCTATCAGATTTATCTTAGTATATTTTCCTATCCTGAATTATCATATTAAAACAATATGAAAGAATGAATACATTTAAGTGTAACACGAACTGCCTTGGTGAACTTAAGCAATTCATTTGACTTCTCTGTACCTAAATTTCTTCATTTTTCAACTGAAGAGGCTAGCCTGAACTATATCTAAGTTCCCTTGTGGCTCACAAGGTCTACAATAACATTGACCCAAAAGGCTCTCCCCCACCCCATTAAGAACCAAACCCACCCCCCAAAAAATCTTTGCTTTGAAATTGACGTGCAATTCAGCATTCACTTTCCCAAGTGAGAAAAACAAGACACATTTAAATTAAAGAGTTATCAGTCATTCTTGTATATTGCAGCTGCTTGAAAAGCCATAGGGCAAAGGCATTTATATGGGAGATAAGCTCATTGTGTTGAACAAATTAATGCTAGATTGTGAATTAAACGGCATGTCTTCGGACAGCTAATTAGCTTTGTGCTGCTCAATTAAGTTTTGAAAGGACATGTTGTGTGTCTTGATGGAAACCAGAATGAACT
Source organism: Phalanger gymnotis (assembly GCA_028646595.1). Taxonomy (NCBI): domain Eukaryota; kingdom Metazoa; phylum Chordata; class Mammalia; order Diprotodontia; family Phalangeridae; genus Phalanger; species Phalanger gymnotis. The sequence goes on from CM053622.1 coordinate 574,582,303, forward strand.
TCAAGGCTATTGCAGCTTTTGATTATTTTGGTTTTAAACCTGATGTAAAAGGCCAAGAAAACAGCAAGGACTTTGTAAATCCAGATCAACTGAAGCCTCCAAAAGACCTCAAATTCAAAAATCCAACAGCAAAATAACACCAAAGTAAGAACAAAGGCATTTTAAAATATTTCCATAAAAGTTAACAAGCATGAAATTGTGCATGTCTTTCTTTTCTTTGTGGCACTACTGAAATTGGAGCAAAATTAGTAGCGATTAGAATGAAAATCAAATTCAAATATTCCACTGGTTTCCATGCCCATTCATTCTGCTAACCTAAATCCCAGGTCTATTCTTCCTATGCAAAGTCAGTCCTTGTCTAAACATGACAAGTATGTCCTGTCATACTGTATTATTTGGCCCTAGGTGATTTCCTTTGCCTTCTCTATCTCATTTCTATATAAGGTGCAAAGAAAAGAGAAAATTGTGTCTATACAAGCACACAGACTGCCAATAAATATGTGTGTAAAGACAGACCAAGAATGCATACAAAGTAGTCTTTCCGCATTGTTCATTGATCCATATGAGCAGCCAGGACCATTGATCCATGGATATACTACTGCTGGTTCCATTTCTGTTCCCACTCAAAAATCTGCAATGTTGGAATGTCTGTACCAGCTCCCCAGTCTTCCACACCAGGCTTAGAGATAGGATATTAGGAATCTATAACAGTTCATATGAATGTAGCACTCCAAGATTTGAAAAACACTTTATGACAACCCTATGAGATAGGAAATCCAAGTACTAGTATCCTCACTTTGCAGATAAGGTGATGAAGGGTTAGTGAAAAGAAATAACTTTCCCCAGATTGAACTAATAAGTGCTTGGACATGGGACCTAAATCTTCTAAGATCAGTGGTCTATTATATCACACTGCCAATCTGTAGTGTTCAATTTATGAAAAGCGTATAAAGGTCTTTAAAAAACACAACACTTTATGTCACCATAATAAATGTATGGAAGAATCAAATTTGAGAGTGTTAATAATATTTTAATACTGTTTGTATCAGTAAGGCAAGTGTCACAATATCGATAGTGACCATCGATATAGTAGTATATATAGTTATATACATAATATATAGTATATTACGTATAGTTCTGTATTGCAAAATATAAGAGACTCACCATATGGAAGGCAGAAGAAGTAAAACATTTATTCAGACACCAAAGGATCAAATCCCAAAACCAATAACTCCAATTCAACATAGCAACAATTATATCCCAAAACCAATAAGTCCACTTCAATGTAACAGCAAGGAAATTAAAGCACAATATGTCAGCAAGGACCCGAATCATCCTGTAAACTTCTGCTCTGCTGGGGGCTTCCTGTAAACACTCACTCACAAATCCTAGCTGTCTGCTTGCCTGTGTTCTTTCCTCCTACAGTTCTGAGAGCTTAACAGCTACCCTCAGGGTGTGTGTGTGTGTGTGTGTGTGTGTGTGTGTGTGTGTGTGTGTGTGTGTGTGTGTGTGTGTGTGTGTGTGTAGATATATATCCCAAATTTACTGTGGATATCTGGCATCAACAAATTCCATGATTTTGGGGGGGGTTATACTGAAGCTATCTCAAACTTCCCTGTCATCCCTGTAAGTGCTTTTGAGGTTTCTAACACCGGACAGGTGTGGTGGGGAGAGTCCTTGATTAAGAGTCAGAAGAACTAGGTTGAAGTCCTAACTGTAAAATGGGCATAATGTTACCTAATAGAGTTGTTGTGATAAGTAAACAAGCAAATTACATATATATGTATATATATATGTATATATGTATGTATACATATGCATAGATATATACACACACACATATATGCATATGTATATATAATATATATAAAATTTTGTGAACTACTTGCTACAAAAGGCCTCTTGTTATCATAACTCTTTTGAAGAATTTAGTCTTGAAATGAACATGACTCTTTTAACTCTTATTTTTAAACAGATAAACCTAAAGAGGAAATAAATTGCCAATTGAGAAATGCAAAAAGGTCACCTTGGGGAAATAGTCATAGAAGTGACCACTTTTTTCCCCTATCGTAAATGCGTCAAATCTAAAAACAAAGTCTGGAGTTATCATGAAGTACTGTGAAATTATTATGAAGTAATTGTCACCAATCTTTTCTGCTAATTTCCTGTAATGTATTTCTACCATCGGCTTTAACAACCTCTGCTCTTGTTGTTGGAACATGAACTGCTTCCGTAGACAACACGCACACGCACACGCACACGCACACACACACACATTGAACACTATTATGCACTCTCCCTCAGTGTTTATTAGAAGGCTATGTATGTTGAGAAACGTGGTGCTGATTGACAACAAGAGAAATGATTAAAAACATTTAGGCTGGGAACCTTTAATATATTATTGGAGATTCTTTCAAGTAAATAATAATTTAATGATGTCATTCAAAAATTACATGCAAAGTAAAAAAAATACTAAGATTGTTTAGGACTGTGGTTTATTCTATTTATTAAAACTAGTAATGACAGATTACCTTTAATACTTGCTTCTCAAATGTTTCTTTTGCTTCATCTTTATAGTGACTGTTTTAATGAATATAACATTTGGTATGAAAATATAACAAAAATCTACATGATCAGAATTTCACTATGTATAATCATGTTGGCCTCTACTATTATGTAGGTAAGGCCAGAAATAACAAATAGCTTAATAGACAAAGCTATCTTCCATGACTAAGATTCACCACTGAAAAAAATTCATTCATTGTTACAATGTCTCTCAATTTTCCTGGGAAAGCAAGTAATACATAGACATTTTCTCTCAAGGTTATAAAGTTAAGACATGTATTCCCTACAAAATTTCAAATTGTTTCACTCAAATACCTTTAAGAGGTCCTCCATTGGTAATAACCTTAATTGAATGCAGGAGATTTTAGGTTGGAAAAAAAAGACTCTGATAAAAGACTTGGAATTATTTCATTTAAAGAAGAAAAGACTGAAAATGAGTAAACATCTAGCTTCTCTCTATCAGGGAACCACCATCACATATGTCTCTCAGGTCTAAACTTGCCTTAGTAAATCAATATTCACCTCTAACATCTGTTTCTACAGCCTAAGTTTTATTCTCGAGATTAAATATAATTTCATATACTACCAATTCCCCATCCATCTTCTCTACTTGCCTAGATCACAGTTAACTCACAACTGGACAATTTTAACCTCCTCTCACAACATTCTCCCTTTCACCCTCCCACATAAGTTCCTCACCAAATATCTAGCATTCCAACCAATTCAATCTGGTATGTCTGCTAAAAGGTAAGTGCATTGGCACATATTAGAGGCCTAGCCAAGAAGCTCAACTGCAAAAAGTCACTCCAAGGGCTCTTTACCTCAAGAAAGTTATTAGAATAACTCAGAGTGGGAATAGGTGCTGGGGTTGGGGAGCACATAGGAGGAAATAGATAGCAAGAGAAGCACTTCTACCTTTTGTGGAATGTGACACACTATTATCCAAATTTCTATGTTACTGAATCACTGTGGCATGTGCCAACTTGATTGGATATTAGGTTGCTGGTCCTTGTGCTAGGTCATTGGGCAAAAAGGAAGAATACTGGAGAAGAGGCCTTAGAGATCATTTGAAACAATGTCCTCATTCTACAGATACAGAAACTAAATCCCAGGGAAGTAAAAAGATTTGCCCAAAGAAGGGGTCATATTTTAATATTTCGATTCCCAAACAATTTCCAAAGAGATAGATAAATTGTAGACTACATTCCCGTGGTAGCATGAATTCATAAATAAAAATATAATATTCTAGATTTAGACTGAAAGGGAGGCTTGAGGTCATCTAATCCAGTCCCTTCATTTTATAGATGAAAAAATGAAGGCCCATATAAATGAAGCAATTTGCCCACAGTCAGGCAGGTAGTAAATGGTGGACCCAAAATTGGAACCCAGCTCTACTGGCTAATATCCAGTATTCTCCCCACTGTAGCATGGTACAGGAGGAAAAGGGAAAATTTAGATGCTAGCTTTGAAAATTTAACAAATTTATCTCCAAGAAATTGAACTAGCAGAAGATGCTTTTTTGGGGCGGGGCATATCCCTAAGTGTAATGTCAGCACATTGGAGATCGGAATTTCGCCTCAATTATCAAAAAGAATTAACTAAACTACCCAATGTGCCTACCTTACTCCAAAGACAAGGTCATTTAGAGTTCTGGATCATTCTGTTTCCCTCATTTAATTTGTCTCTAGGCTAGCACTTTGGTTTCTATGATGCGTGAGGATGTTTAATTTTAGCCATTTCACTCAGGCAACACTTTGTAGCTACAAATAACATTAATGGCTTTTATTAAAACACACCCAACTTCTCCTAATGGCTGAAATGATTCCCTTGGAACTACTCTACTACTTTGGCTACCAACATGAGATATACTCATGCATTAATTAGAGAGACAAGAGGAAGAAGTGGGTAGAAAAAAAAAACAAAACAAAATGCTAGCTTTGAAATTTTCCATGAAGGCTTCTGACAAATCAAACTAGAAAAAATGAATGAGTAGCTCTACCTGGCCCCCTTATTCAACACTTCCATGCACAGAATCATCCCCCCAATCACATCCTGTCTATAAACTCAATTCCTCAAACTCCTCTCAGTTGTTGCCACATGGAATACACTAACCACTCTGTTAATATGGAATGATAATGTGAACAGGAAGTATGACTATAACAATAAAGAGGATGATGGTTCAAACACACAAATATGTATGTGGGTAGGTGTATGTGTGTGTATATATGTATATGTATATATGTATATAGATATAATATACACATATGTATATGTATATATAGTATATATGTATGTGTATATATGTATATATGACTTTACCCAGGCCTTGAGTTTTATTTAAATACCCTTCTGGGAAAACAAAGCCAGGTATATTTTTCCCTCTTGTGCCTCAACACCAACACACACATACACAGAATATGGTATGATAAAAAGAGCCCTGGTGACAAACAGCCTAAATTCTAGATCCATTCCTGTCACTAATTAGCTATGCAATCTTCGACAAATCACAGCCTTGCTAGGCCTCAATGTCCTCACCTATATGCACAAGTGGCTTGGACTAAGCAATCTCTAAGGCCCTTTCCTGCTCTAAGATTCTATAATCTAACCAGAAATTATCCATCAAAAGGAATGCCGTTCTTCAAAATAGCAACAGAGGAAGACTTTATATTACTTATTCCAACAATGTTATCATTGTTCCAATTAATTTAGGAATTTCTTTTTACAAATTGCCTTCTAAACCAGTTTAGGAGCTAAAGAAGAAAATCATTTTTTCTTATGATTTTGTATTCACCTCACTCTTGACCCTTGCTCATCTTCCTTTTTCACTAGATAGATCCAGTTCCTTATGACTTCTGGCTCTTTCCAAACATTACATTCACTCAAAAAACAAGCCATAAAACCAGTGAGGCAATTCAAGCAAATGTCCTCCATGTTTTAAAGTCAATTACCAAAGATGAGCTCCAGAAATGCTTTAGTTATGACTGCATCATTGGAATAATTCTATAGCCTCTCATAGTGATTAATTTGAAGGTAATAGACTTAGTTGTCTGGAAAACTATAGTATATGTTTAAAAACCAATCAGGTAACTAATTGTACATTCATTCATATCTTCACTGTTCCAAGGTTTTGCTGGTTGTTGTCACCTCCTTTCTATTTCTTCACACCACCCCTATCTATCTTAAATTGCATGGTATATAACAGTAGGGATGGCGTTCTTATTTGGCTTATATAGGACCACCCTGCTGTCAGGCAAAGTCATAGACTTAATAAGGACTTTGATGAAGAAAATTGAATCACAGTAAAAAAAATTTAAGTGTCCATGTTCATTGACTTGCAGGATATACTAGTATATTAGATGAATTAATTAAACTGAAAACTTGAAAATATGGGTGATATTTAACAAGGCCTATTTGTAATAAGTTTAGAGTATTTTTATCAATGTTCATCCTACCTACATACTCTGTGGTTTCAAAAGAATGGTTTAAAGGAAAACAGAGTGCCACTTCAAAATCCAATTTCCCTTAAAACCTTGTCTCACCATTCTTCTCTACTTTTTTAGCCACAAGAAAATAACCAGGGTATCATCACATAAAAATTCCCTGTTCTTCCTATTATAAGAATTTTAAAATCCAAGAGGCAATGGGATAGACTTTGGAATCCTTGTATTGTGATGTTCCCAGAAACATTTTGACAGACACTCTTGATCCATCTACTTTGTTTATTCTTTCATTCAATGTAACCCTAATTTAAAATAGTCAATCTCACAGAAACTTTTTATGCTATAACTACATCTTTAAGAGGGAGAGGAAATGGCATATTGAGGAAAGATTGTCTAACTATTATCTGGGGAAAATTAGCTATCATAGCTAAGAGAGACTTCATGGGACACAGAGAAAAAAAATTTCCTAAGAGATTGAGTTAGTTTTCAAGGAGAAGGAAGCTGACAATTTCTTCAGAAGCTGAAGAAATATTTTGAGTGAACTGAGTTTAAAATATCTGGCAGATGAGCTGTGAAGAAGGTATTCTGACACTGATTTCTTCTGAGACATTGACTGCCATTCTGAGGGAAGTGAATGATGGGACTAAAGTTCCAGCACCTGTGGAGAAAATCAGTGGTTGCAGCTGATGATTAAAGGTGAATTTGGCTGTGTTCCCTGACATCACATCATGGAATATTTAAATATGTATTTTTTATTGTTTATTGCATGGTTATTAAATTTAATATCCAGTAACAATAATGTTTATGAGACTGGGGTTTGATGGTAAGAGAGAGGAGCAAGAGCTTATGGGAAAAGAGGTTTTTCTAGTTTATAGACTGGACTTAGTCTAATTAATGAGAGAGTGTGTTGGCAATCAAAAAGGGCTCTTAACACTCAGTTCAACCAAGTGCCCTTGAAGAGTTTGGCCTTTGTTTCCTTGATTAGATTGGGAGTCCTTGGTGACCTCCTTGTCTCAGGGGAGGGCCTAGTTTACATGGGTTTGAGTGACATGTTTGGGACATCAGAGGCTTTTAGACCACGTGAGTTTAAGTCACCTCTTTGTGACGATTTTAGGTCATGTGGGTGAGTCGCATGTGTGAATCACCCTTGACCCTGAAAAAAATATAAAACCAGGGGTTGGCTTTCTCTTTTTCAGAGCTCTTGGTGGTGCGCATGACTCTGGACCAGCCCTTGTTATGAGCTCCTAGGCTGAACCTAGATGTTGGTAACTATGAATTGTATTTGGTCTGTCTGTCAATGTTTGTAATTTGTTCGTATTTGCTCTGAAATTCAGGGTGCTGGCTTTTTCCCCTGAACTAAATGAATGATGTCTGTATGTTGGATTGAAGTAAACTTGTTAACTCCTTAACATTGCTTTCCTTAGTAAAGCAGATCAAAAGACCTTGAGCTTTGGCAGCATTCTTGTTGTTGGGCTTATGTTGGTCTTTCACAACAGTTGCTAGCTGGATTGTTGAAACAGAGAGATTGTTCATTTCTGTTAATTTATAAAGAAATAAAAGAACAACCTCTGGATTTCCATAAAACCAAGAGTCAGAATTAATCAGGTACTATAGTGCATAGAATGTGGGATTTGGAGATAGGAAAACAAGTTTGAATTTTGCCCCAGATATTTAGCTGTGTGACCCTGGGCAAGTAACTTAATATCTGTCTGCCTCAGTTTCCTCATCAATAAATCAAAGATAATAGAAAACCTTGATAGGTATCAAGATTATTACATATATAAAGCACTTTGAAAACTTTAAAGTATTATATAAATGCTATTATTAGGAATTATTATTATAAATGAACCATTAGCATCTAGAAATGGACAATTAGTGGTGTGGTTCTCAACTAGTACAAGCGCAGCATAGTCTCAATCAGACCCCAGGTAGGTTCTACATAAGGATCTTCATTCCTAAGCCTTGTTATACCAAATTTAGAGTTAGAAAGTTAAAACTCATCTAGTCCAAGCCCTCTGTGTCCAAACCCAATACTCTTTCCGCAGTGGAAAGATATGGATCAAGGTCAGGCAATTCTACAAACTGCAAAGAAAAAAATCATTTTTTCCTTGAATTCATGTGGTTTTCTGCAATGACAGCCTGTCTGGACATGTATAAATTTTTTATATTAGCAAAGCAACATGTGTCCATAAAATTACTCCTGAGTCAATTTACAGAAAGAAAAGACAATAAGCAACTCAATGATTTTGACACCAAGTAGAATTTAGTCTTCCAGTTCCCCTAAAATGTTGCTATAAAGCAATACTACCTGGCTAAGATTCCTTGAAATGGAGTCTTTTATGTCTAAAGTGACCAAGTCTTGAAATGTTATGTAAGTAGCTAATTCTACCACAAGAATTATGATGAGGTAATTTTTTTTTGCCCTTTGTGTGAATAGGGGGGATGTAAACCTTAACCATTCTTCTGGGCCCCCCCTGAACTTCAAGTTCTATTCAATGTCAGAAAAAAGAAAAGTTGGATATGTTGGAAATTGTACTAGAAGAAGTAACCTCCACATACCTTCACCACCTGCAAGGTGGTATGGTATGCTTGGCTTTGAAGTAACAAAGACCTGGGTTCAAATACTGCCTCTGATACTATCTATATCATATTGGGTAAGTTAATTACCCTCTCTGTGCTCTGAACAAAATGGCAAAGAAAGGAAGGAGCCCTCTAAGCCCTTCCAAATTCCCCTCCATGCAACTAGAAAACCACCTCAGAATCGATCTGGGATCAGGAAAGTGGCTTACCAGTCTTGCAGAAAAAAAAGTCTGTCTTACTGGGGTGGGAGGAGAGTGATGTCCAAGGGTAGCAGCAGCAGCCAGCCTCATAGCAGGGAGAAAAGCTCCTGGGCCAATCCACCAATGAGGCTGCACCCTCCTGCAAACCAGTAACCCCCTAGGCAAGTGAACAATTTGTGCAGGAAGCAAGGCCCATTGCTGACCAGTAGTGAAGCCCCATCCCGAGGCTGGCCAACAGCAAGACCTCACCCCTTAGGGCCTGCTAATAGAGAGACTCTGTTTCCACAGCAATCTAGCAGCAGTACCCCACCCCTGGGGCAGACCAGCAACGAGATCCCTCCTTCAGGACCAGCCACCAGAAAGACAGTTACAATAGCAACCCAGCAGAAAAGCCTGACCCCTGTGTCAGGCAAGTAGTTAAACCCCACACCCTGGGGAGGCCAAGAGGGAGGCTCCACCCCCAGTACAAGTCAGAAGAGTAACCTACCCTCCAGTAAAAGCAAGCAGCTAAGCCCTGGAGCCCAGTGAAAGCCCCGGTAAGACCCTGAGCTTCAGCACAAAAAACTGCCAGACACCATAAAAAAAATCACAAAAAAGGCAGAAAAAATGAGCAAAAAAAAAAAAACTTGACGATAGAAAGTTATTATAGTGACAGGGAGGATAAAGGCATAAACTAAAAAGAGGAAAAGAGTGTCAAAATGGCTAAATATGAAGCCTCAAAGAAAAATGTACTTTGTTCTCAGGCCCAAAAAGAATTGCTGGAAGAGCTTAAAAAGGATTTTTAAAAGCAAATTAGAGAAGTAGAAGATAAATTGTGAAAAGAAATGAGAGTAATGTGAGAGAATCATTAAAAAAGAGTCAATAACATGCAAAAAGATATTTTAAAAGTTTAACAGGGAAAATAACCCCATAAAAATAAAATGATCCAAATGGAAAAGGAAGTACAAAAGTTCATTGAAGAAAATAATTTTTAAAAAATTAGAATTGATCAGGTGGAATCTAATGTCTCTATGAAACATCAAACAAAACAAAATCAAATTTTAAAAAAAAATAGAAGAAAATGTCAAATTTCTCATTGGAAAAACTGGCCTAGAAAATAGATCCAGGAGAGATAATAGAAGAATTATTAGACTACCTAAAAGCCAGGATAAAAAAATCTGGCTATTTTTCAAGAAATTATCAAAGAAAACTGTCCTAATATATTAGAACCAGAAAGCAAAATATAAATTGAAAGAATCCACTGATCACTGCCTGAAAGAAATTCCAAAATGAAAATTTCCAGGAACATAATAGTCAAATTCCAGGGTTCACAGACCAAGGAGAAAGTACTACAAGCAGCCAAAAAGAAATAATTCAGATATCATTGAACACCAGTAAGGATTACACAGGATTGGCAGCTTCTACATTAAAGAACTAGAGATCATAGAATATGATATACTGGAAGGCAAAGGAGTTAGGATTACAACCAAGAATCACCTACCCAGCAAAACTGAATATAATCTTTCAGCAGGGAAATTGGGTATTTAATGAAGTAAAGGACTTTCGAGCATTCCTAATTAAAAGACCAGAGCTGAACAAAAAATTTGACTTCCAAATACATAAAAACGTAATAAAAAAAAGAAACAAGAGAAAACATAAGAATTTCAATAAGGTTAAACTGTTCACATTTCTATATGATAAGATAATATTTACTCTTACAAGATAATAATAACTCTTAAGAACATTATTACTATAAAAGTAATTAGAAGGAGTATATATAAACAGAGGGAGTTGATATAAGGTGACTTTTATGGGATTATACCCTCCCAAAATGAAATAAATGTATGAGAAAGAAAATTGCACTGGAAGAAGAAGTAAGGAAGAGACTGAATGGGGTAAATTATCCCAAATAAAAGAGGCATGAAAGAGATATTATAATGGAGAGTAAGATGGGGGGGGGGGGGAGTCGGGCGAAGTGTAAACATTACTGTCATCAAAATTATCTCAAAGAGGGAATGACATACACACTAAATTGGATACAGAAATCTATATTACCTTATAAGGAAGTAAAAAGGAATGGAGATAATAGAACAGAGAAGGAGGACTGAGAAAAGGGAGGGTAGATTGGGGGAGGTGGTAATCAGAAGTAAAACACTTGTGAGGAGGGAAAAGGGAGGGTCGGAGAAAGGGAGGATAAACAAAGGAAAAATAGCATGGAGGGAAAGGCACCATAAATGTGAATGAGATGAACTCACCCACAAAACAGAAGTGAATAGCAGAATGGATTAAAAACCAGAATCCTACAATATTTTGTTTACAAGAAAAACATTTGAAGCAGATAGATACACAAGATATAAAGATAAGGGGCTGGAGCAGAATTTATTATATGCTAGCTGAAACAAAGAAAGTGGGGGTACCAATCATGATCTCAGACAGAGCAAAAGCAAAAATAGATCTAATTAAAAGAGATAAGGAACAAAACTATATCTTGCTGAAAGGTACCATAGATGATGAAGTCATATTAATACTAAACATCATGCACCAAATGGTATAGCACCTAAATTTTTGAAGGAGAAGTGGGATGAGTTATAGGAGAAAACAGGTATTAAAACTATAGTAGTGGGAGACCTCAACTTTCCCCTCTCAGAACTAGACAAATCTAACCAAAAAAAAAAATAAGTACAAAAAACATTAAGGAGGTGAATAAAATTCTGGAAAAGTTAGATATGATAGATCTCTAAAGAAAATTGAATGGGAATAGAAAGAATATACTTTTTTTCTCAGCAGGACATGGCACCTACACACAAAAAAAATAATCATGCTTTAGGATGTACAACCCTCACAAACAAATGCAGAAAAGCAGAAATAATAAATGCATCCTTTTCAGATAATAATGCAATAAAAACTGCATTCAATAATGTACAATGGAAAGAAAGGTTAAAATTTAATTGGAAATAAATAATCTAACCCTAAAAAATAAGTAGGTCAAAGAACAAATCATAGAAACCATCAATAATTTAATTAAAGAAAATGAGGACAATATACCAAAATTTATAGGATGCAGCCAAAGTAGTACTGAGGGGAAATTTTCTACCTCTAATTGTTTACACAAATAAAATAGAGAAAAAGCAGATCAATGAACTGGGCATGCAACTAAAAAACTAGAAAAAGAACAAATAAAAATTCCCAATTAAACACAAATTGGAAATCCTGAAAATCAAGGGAGAGATTAATACAATTGAAAGTAAGAAAACCACTGAACTATTAAATGAAATTAGAAGATGTGTTATGAAAAAAACTAATAAAATAGATAAATCATTGGTTGATTTGATTTAAAAAAGGAAAGAAGAAAAACAAATTACTAGCATCAAAAATGAAAGGACAAATTCACCACCAATAAAGAGGAAATTAAAACAATTGTTAGGACCTATTTTGTCCAATTATATGCCAAAAAAATTTGACGATCTCAATGAAATAAAGGGATATCTACAAAAAGATAAATTACTCAGATTAACAGAAGAAATAAAAACTTAAATAACCCAATCTTAGAAAAAGAAATTGACCAAACCATCAATGAACTTCCTAAGAAAAAATCCCCAGAGCCAGATGGATTCAGAAGTGAATTCTACCAAATATTTAAAGAACAATTAATTCCAATACTATATAAACTATTTGAAAAAATGGGCAGAGTCATAACAAATTCCTTTTACAACTTGAATATGGTGCTGATATCTAAACTGGAAAGAACCAAAGCAGAGAAAAAATTATAGATCAATTTCCCTAATGGATATTGGGGCAAAAATTTTAAATAAAATACTAGCAAAGAGATCCAGCAATATCACTACTAGGTCTGTATCCCAAAGACATCCAAAAGAGGAAAAAGGACCTATTTGTCCAAAAATATTTATAACAGCTCTTTTTATAGTGGCTAAATGTTAGAAATCAAAGGGGTGTTCATCAATTGGGGAATAGCTAAACAAGCTATATGGATATGTAATGGAATATTATTGTGCTATAAGAAATGACAAGCAGGATGGTTTCAGACAAACCTGGAAAGACTTACATGAACTGATGCATAGTGAAGTGAACAGAACCAGGAGAAAAGTATACACAGTAACAGCAATATTGTTCGATGAAGAATTGTGGATGACTTAGCTAATCTCAGAAATGATCCAAGACAACCCCAAAGGAATAATGATGAAGCATACTACCTGCCTCCAGAGAAAAAACTGATATCGTTTGAATACAGACTGAAGCATGCTATTTTTCACTTTCATTCATTTTTTTCTTTTATTCGAGTCTGCTTGTACAAAATGACTAATATAGAAATGTTTTACATGATTGCAGATGTATAACCTATATCTAATTGCTCACCTACTCAGGGAGGGGAAGGGAAGACAGGGAGGAATAAAATTTGGAACTCAAAATTTTAAATAAAGATCTTTTTAAAAAATAAAAAAAAGAATGTAAGGTAAACATAGGTGGATAGTCAGCAATGATGAAAGGAATTTCCATACCATCAGTTGCTTGCATTTATTAAGACCTTAGCCTGGAAGGGCCAGAGTCTCCTAAGACATCTTGGGCCATCTCCAGTCATCCTGGTGAAGATCAGGCCACTGGACCCAGATGGCTCTGGAGGAGAAAGTTAGGCTGGTGACCTCGCAGAGCCCTCCCTTACTCAAATCAAAATCTACTGCAAGTCATGTCATCATTTCCCTGATGTCATAGTCCTCTTTGAGAACAAAGGACAAACACAACATGGACATAGATAAGTATAAACAAAAATTACTTCAAGAGGGACAGAGGTGGGGGAATCAGGAAGGGCTTTGTATAGAAGATGAAGATAAGGAGGAAAGAGAGAGAGAGAGACAGAGAGAGAGACAGAGAGACAGAGAGAGAGAGACAGGGAGGGGAGGGAATGCATTCCAAACATCAGGGAACACCCCCGCATAAAAACTTGGTGTGTTGAGTTGAGGAAATAGGCTGAGTTAGGTAGCAACTCAGATTGTATGTTACTAAATCCTACTCTGCCTAGGGGCCTCATACTACTATTACTACCTATTATTTCCAACACTCCCCACCCACTCATACACACAATCCTGTTTACCTTAAATTGCTTCATTGTCTCTGCCTTCTATTCCCTCTCCACAAATATATGTCATATCCTTCCTTCAAAGCACAACTTATACAACGAAAGTTCTCTATTCTTTGGTGTAACAGGGTCAATACCCTAACTCCTTCCTTCTGTGAAAATTAGGCTATTTTTTCCCCAAAAATATCGAATTGATGCAAAGTAAAGTGAGAAGAACCATCGTATGACTATATTACATAACTATATTGTATAAAATGTATACAATAATGACAGTACGGTAAAGATAATGAACTCTATTCAATGCAATGACCAAAAACTCCAAAGAACTCATCATGAAACAGGCTATCCATCTCTAGATAGAGCTGACAAATGTATTTTCTTTTGTTTCTTTTTTTAAAAATATTGCTAATATAGGAATTTGTTTTGTATGACTATACATATTTGCAATGGGTTTTGTTTTTCTTGTCTTAATGGTTGGGGGAGAAAAGAGCAGGAGAGAATTCAGATCTAAAACAAAATTGAATTTTAAAAATAAACACTTGCAAAAGTAATAAATACAGAGCTTAATGATCATGCTCATAAAATAACATACAACTTTTTTTTACTACTGGTGAGTTAAGTTTCCACTCTACCATAAAACTCTGCCACAAGAACTCTTTGGGAAAGTGTAATATATTTTTCAGTCTATAAAAACAGCAAGGGAGAACTAAACAAGGAAAGAAAGAGTGAAGGCTATGGAAAGAAAGTTTGGTGTCTTTTATTAAGTAGTCAAATCAGAAAGCAAAAATCAGATCTACAACAACAATGATAATGAGGAAGGCATGATTTTAAAAAAAAATCAATAAAAAGAAAAATATTGAGACCATTTTAAAGATGTGGTTGGCTTAGGGAACTGAAGCCTCAGGCTATTGACATCAGGTTCTGGTCAGTAGGCAAGAGGAGCTCCAAGTGGTCTCTCTCATGCTTGGCTGGTGGGAAATGATGGGCAACTCAAGCAAGTGATCTTTGCTCAACTAAATTAATTCTAGGTGCCCTCAATGTATATCCTTGCTGCGTATCTTTCTCTTGCTATAGCTAAGCAAATCTCATTTTGTTAAATGTTCAATGACCTATACAGGTCTCATTTTGTTCCAATATTGAACCCAAACTACAAGGTGACTGGCCTGAGGCAAGCCCAGGTGTGTTGGTAAGCAAAATGGGCTCCTTAGCACTTAGTTCAACAAGTGCCCTTGAAGAGTTTGGCTTTTGTTTTTGTTGAGTAATTCAGTGTATTTCATTGAGTCTTACTAAGTGCTAAGCCCCAGGCCCAAACCCCTATTAGGTGTAAAACCTATGTGGGTGTGGATTGGCAACTAAGGTGGGGCCCAAGGTGGGGCT
>CM053622.1:574598035-574610116 GCA_028646595.1 Phalanger gymnotis
TCCTGTACTTCTCTAACTTGCTTTTCCAAATCCTTTTTGAGCTCTTCCATGCTCTGAGACCAGTTCATGTTTTTCTAGGAGGCTTTTATTGTAGGCCCTTTCATTTTGTTGACTTCTTCTGGCTGTATGTTTTGGTCTTCTTTGTCACCAAAAAAGATTCCAAAGTCTGAGACTGAATCTGGGTGCATTTTAGCTGCTTGGCCACGTTCCCAGCCAACTTACTTGACCCTTGAGTTTTTCATCGGGGTATGACTGCTTGTAGAGTAAAGAGTACTATGTTCCAAGCTTGGGGGGATGTGCTATTGATTTCAGAGCTATTACAGCCAGCTCTGCCACACCAGCACTCGTCCTTCCCCAAGCACCCCCAACCTCAACCTGACTTAGATCTTCAGCAGACTCTGCACTCCTGCTCTGATCCACCACTTAATTCCTCCCACCAAGTGGGCCTGGGGCCAGAAGCAACTGCAGCTGTAGTTCTGTAGATGCCCCACCTCCACTGTCCCAGGGGTGGTGGCTGAACCTCGAACTCTATCCCCCTGTCCCCAGCAGCTTTTCCCACTAACCTCTGTTGTCTTTGGTGTTTGTGGGTTGAGCTACATTTTTATAATAATAAAAAAATGCCAGAATTCCACAGAAATGAAACAAGAGTACAAAATTCAATTGGGAATTGATCTACCCAAAAGAATTGTAAAAATGTCATCAGCATACCCTTGGAGACGTAACTGTCTTCTTGGAAAACTAAAGTATCCAGAGGTTGAACAAAGGGTTACCTCCCTTGATTTAGTTCATGATAAAACCTAGGTATGCTTCCTTTAGTAAACAAAGAGACATTGCCTCTTTCACACTGGTCAGAGGTGAACTGCATTAAATAAAAACACTTCCAATCCAGTTCAATCACTGTGAATAAGACAAAGAGTTTTACTTTCAGGGAATCATGTTCTCTCACAGAATCTGGGAATCAATTTTAGCCAATCAACAAACATTTATTAAACACCTACTACGCGCCAGGTACGAAGGTACATGCCATGAGGAGATTAAAAAAAGCCAAAAGACAGTCTCTGCCCTCAAGTAGCTCATGGTTTAATGGATTGGGTAGAGAATCAAAGACTTCAAGCTAGAACATTGACTTCTCAGGATTAATTAAATTTTCTAATCAAGAAAATTTGATGAGTCTAAAGACTAAAGTCTAATACCCTCATTGATAAAACAAAAAGATGCCTTCTTGGATATACTCCTACAACAGCTAGTCATTTCCTACACAAAAGAAATGCTTTAAATTTAAGGCTCATAAACTCTTACTGACAAATATTTAAAACCTGAAACAGTAACACGTAACTCCTATTACAGGGAGTAGATAGTCAATCAACAAACATTTAGTAAGGGCTTGCTAGTGTCAGATGCTGTGCTAATTGATGGAGAGTGCGAATACAAGCAATATGAGCAGGGAGAGGAATCTGCAATGAATCCTGGAGAGGAATGAAGACATCTAGAAATAATCAGTCAGAGCTATAACAAGGAGAGGTCACAGAGAAAGGTTACTCTTCCTCTTTCTCTTCCTCCTCCTCCTCCTCCTTCTCCTCCTTTCAAATAGGACTTTAATAGTAGATCCACATATATGCATTTGTATATCTTGTGACTAATATTTCTATTTATGTGATACTGTTTATTTTGCATTCCAGAAAGTGACAAACCAGACAGCATTTTAAAGGTGTTACTGCACTGATTTTTAGTGATAAGCCCCTAAGATCCTTAGTAAAATTTCAAAGTAGTTTGTCTTTCATGCCTTCCCATACCTTTCTCTATCAAGAAGGGTACTTCTAATGTGAAAAGTAGTATGGGGATAGTGAGTTTCCAGGGTGAAGGGTATTCTATGACATGGTACTTAAAGTCCTTTTTAAATAAGTAAGTAGGACAGCCTGACAAGTTAAAAAATTAAATATAAACATTTTGTGGGACTGTTGAACAGCCATTTTACTTTCACTTCAATCTTGTACTTCTGAACAATTCCTTCAAGGATCGTATCTTTTGGAAAGCCATGGCATTGCTTATACTCATCCTCTTAGTGAGAGTAGTCATCTCCTCCAAGACGGTGATTGTGGCTTCAGAGAGTAAGTGTGTCCCAATGCCAGTCACCTAGACTTCTCAATGTCTTCAGACCTCTGGATCGTATTAAGCAACTTCCAGGGTTGAAAAGATCCATCTAGGATTATTGTTTAGTCACCTATGTTCAGAGAAAGAAACACAGAACAGAAGAAGGTCTTGAGATTAAGGTTCTGCTATATAACACATATGTGTACTGCCATGTATAAACAGTTACTATATATTCTTGGGGGAGAAGGAAAGGGAGGAAAAAGCCCCTCTTCTCCATCACATGAAATCCATGAGAGGCTTACAAAATCCCCACACATTTAGCAGATGGGAAGAAAGAAAGCACCATGGGGGCAGGGTTGTTTTTTTTTTAAGTCTATTGAATGGGTCACTCTTCTTGACTTACTGTTCAATTCTCTTCTATGCAATCTCCCACCACCACCACCATCATGGTGGCCAAGTGAACAAAAATACTTCTTCATCATCCCAAAGCAAAAGTCTTTCAGTATCAAGTCATGTTTGTCACCAAAACTGTCACAGAGTCCATTCCACAAATGCTCCAAAGGATATTCTCCAATTCAACTCTACTGCATCTATAATTCCCTTCCCCCTGATCTTCCTCAGACTTTGACCTTAGCTTAAATGGTACTTCTTCCATAATGCCCTCGGTTTCCTCTTCAAGTTTCCCTAAAATGAGAAAATAAAAATCCCTTTAAAAAAAGAGACCTTCTCTAGGTCTCTTCCCTGCCCTTATGATTTCAAATCTAGTAATACACTTATTTATTTACATTTTAGATGTCCTAAGATCTCACAGAAAATCAGTCATAGACCTGGAACTAGGATTCAGGTTTCCTAACTCCCACTTCAGTGATCTTTCCAATATATTAGGTTAATTGACTCCTTTACTGAAACCTGTGAAAAATTTAGGGGTGGTTACCCTGTAAAAGAAAATGGTAGAGACATCTAAATTCATTACCATAGACAGTGGGGAAATATCCACTCTATTCCCTACCAACAGCACACACAGGAGAAAAAAAATCCCAGTTACACTCAACCGGGTAAACACTGCCAAATATCCACAAATCATTTTTTATTCAGAACAGCTAAGAGTTGTACCAACTCTGTTTGAACAGATAAGTCAGGCTAATATCATCTGCTGTTGGACCAACCTGCTGTCACTGCCATTTAGATTCAATGTTTCTCTGATGTTGAACTGATGGAAATAATGTGACATTAAAAAGTTAGCCAAAATATAAGTCCCTAAAGGAGACGACAACCAGACAAGGGAGAAGAAAAGCCTCCCAGCACACGTTGTTTTCCAGAAAAAAAAGTTACAAATGTAACTGTGTGCTGCCTGTTTGCAGAATAGCAACCACATTTGAGGGAGCTCATAGCAGCAAAAATTTCCCAGTTGTATCACTTCCTTCAATGATTTGAAAGGAGAAATAATTGCATTTTTACTCTGGAAATTTTTAGCAGATGAAAATGGTATTACATTTTTAGAAATATCGAAGTCATGAAAAAAATTGGAGAGAAAGGAAATTTAAGGGGAAATGAAATACATCAAGTATTGTTAGTATTTTTTGAAGCTATAAAGTAATTTTGTTTAATTCAATTCAACAAGTGACATACCTATTATTTTCAAGGACTGGAGAAACAAAAACAAAACAAAGTAAAAAAAAAAAAGCAAAAAGCCCCTACCTTCAAGAAACTTACCTTACACTGTGGGAAGAGGGTGACTCTATAATGAAACGAATAGGTAAATAAGAAATAATGTAAGGAGAAAGAAAGCCTTTAAAAATGCATGTAAAAGTATAATGTTTGATTTAGTCAGAAAAGTGTAGGTGCAGAAAAATTCAATAAAGGCTCTTTTTCTTTTGTTTTTTTATTTTATACCAAAAAATAAAAGAAAGAAAAAAAAGTTAATTTTTAAATTCAGTTTTCATCTTAGAGACTTGCATCTGTAAGGATATAACAGACTTCTTAAATTCCCTCTGGAGTTATTTCTACCTCCTGAATTCTTTGTTTGAGATTCCTTTTGTTATTACTTTTGTAATACCTTCTGTATTGTTTCGTATTTTTAAAAGATTTGAAAATTTCTTGTTGTTTGGGTGATATGTCTTGAAAATCTGATGATTTTTTTAAGATAGAAAGTGGTCTGGATGGCACCAGGGTTAGTCTTATGCATAAATGAGAAGACATCCAAGTCTGTCATTGTCATCCTCCCACTTGACCTTCCTATTCTCCCTCTTCCTAACAATCTACACATGCCTGATAGCCTCAGTGTTCTTTGTCTGTCAGGTATGCCAATCTTTTCTTGGGCACTTTAATTATTGTATTTTGTTTTATGATTGTTTGTGTCCATGTCATCTGACCTAAGACGTTAAATTATTTGAAAGGAAGGAAATAAGCATTTGTTAAGCACTCACTCACTAAGTGCCAGGTGATACAAAGTGCTTCACCAATATTCTCATATGATCCTCACAACAATCCTAGGTGGTGGGTGTTATTATTACCCCCATTTTACAGATTAGGAAATTGAGTCAACCAGAGGTTAAATGACTTGCCTAGGGTCACACAGCTAGTGATTAAGGCTGGATCTGAATGCATGTCTTCCTGACTCCAGGTCCAACTGTCTATCTACTATGCCACCTGGTTGCCTCCTCTCCCTTTGGGGTAGAAAGTATTATTTATTCAGCTTTCTACTTCACCCAGGTTTAGGTTCAAGCTCTATATACATGCAAGTACTAAAAGAAGCTAAGACAAATTCTGAAATTCCCTTCATTTAGATTTCAGAGGGCATAGAACTTAGTAAACATGTCCTAGGTGATTTCCTGGAGCACTAAGGGGCCAAATGATTTACCCAACATCCCACAGTTAAGTAGCAGAGGCATGACTTGGATAAGGATGGGGGTCAATTGAATCAATAGCTTACTCCCACCCAAATTAAAGTTTAACAAGATGCTTTGCTGATGTCTTTCTCAGGTGAAAATACATCTATTGAATCAATCGACCAAGGCCATTAAGCTAAATATGAAGAATCAATCAATTCAGGAGTAAAGGGCCATTCAGGAAAAGAAATGATGCTACACAAGAAGCATATTGGGATTGGTTGAGGAAACTCAGCATGGTCTGTGAGGCATGGATACATTAACAAGACAATTTCAAACCCAGCATCCTGGTACCTAGCCATCCCAGTGGCAGAAGCAGCTCCATCCAAATCTCTGAGAAGGGATCTCAGGGAGTTGGGGGAAGACAGAGGATCCTGATAAAAGACCTTGCAAACTTTGAAAGGTCTAACAGACTTGGCCTTCCCATCAGGATCCCCAGAATAGTAATAGCTTAAGGCAGCCTCTGCATTGGGAACTGAGGACAAACTATATGCTGAAGAAAGATAGCTTCAGGACTCTATAAGCAGCCCAGCAGAAAGCTTCAACACTGATGAGGTAGCAAGCTTGGGCCTAATGGTTCAGGCCCTTATCCCTGTTGAAAGGGGGCCACTGGTGGGAATGCTGGCATCATCTTAACCGCCCACTGGCAGGAGTTTTGGGACTGCCACTTTCCAGGTAAGGCTCCTTGAGAGAATAAAACACCCACAGTGATGGCCTACAACTGATGGGCATGGGAAGAAGATTCCTTGCAATGAAGAAGGAGTGAGGATTCCTCTCTTCTTCCCATATGTAGCACCTTTTGTTTCCACCCTTCCATGATCACTATAGTGCATGTGTACCCCACTGTGCCACTGGATTGGACTGCCTAATCATTCCTGTCCCTGAAACTCCCCTTGCAAGGCTAATAAGAAGTTGTAGTCATTGGCATTCCAGGTGTCTCTACTTCCTTGTAGAATCTGAACCTACTGGCTAGTTCAGTCAGCTCAAAGATGCCTAAGGCGAACTTCATAAGGCCTCCACAAAGGAAGAGGGTTTCTAAATATCAAGAGCTATGATTTCACTCTTTTGCCACATGGGCCCTCTAGGCTTGAGCCCACTTTCCACAGGACTCTGAATGTACTTGTGGTAGACTGTGTATGTTTGATCATTAATTGATAATCCATGGGGAATCGTGTTGCTGAGGACTCTTGAAAAATAGCATTAGAACAACACCCCTGACTCCTCAAGTTAGAAGCCTGAGGGGAGAAGCATCTGGTCTCACCTTGCAGATTCCATCTGCTAGTCTCAATATGATTTGAGAGTGTAGCCCCAGAATTACGCTACCCTGAAACCCACATCTTCTTCACTTTAAATTTAGCGCTGTGCCATACAAGTCTGCTCTCACTCAACACATATTAAGTCCTTAAAAATATTTTTAATTGAATTAAATTTTAAAATTTATTTCTGAAATGTGATAGAGCAGAGATCAAATGAGCAGGTACAAGGAACACTCTATCCTTTATTAATTATACTAATTATCTTCTTTCTTTCAATGTCAACTTTCAAATCTAAGAGAAATCCTAGAAGTGGAAGAAAGGAGAGCTGGGTACAGAGTTAGACTAATGGACAACCAATCAAATCATATTGGTCATGTTCCAATGTTCTGTGGGATCTGTACTGCATCTATCCAAGAAGAAGGAAAATTATCATCATTATCATCATCTTCTTTACCATCATCATTATAATGATAGTTAGTTTTTCAAACTTCACACTTAGTTTATTTTCCTTTTCCCTAACTATTTTACATTTATCATTTCCTTTGAGTCTCACAAATGTTTCAGTATTATACAGGATGTTCCTAAAGTCAGGACACATAGGCAAAAATGCATATTTTCAAGAAATGAAATGAATAAATTTTCAACAACATTTTATTTAATTGGAATACTAACAAATAACATCTTCAATATGATTTCCATCGTTTGTGATGCAAAGGCTGATGTGCTTTGCAAGATTCACGTGAACTCGATGCAATAACTCCACATTGCCATCAATTTTAGCACATTCACACTTCATGCGTTCAATCAAGTGTGTTGCATCTGTGATTTTCATTGAGTACACCTTCTCCTTTAGCATACCCCAGAAAAAGAAGTCAAAGGGGCCTTAGTCTTAGTTAATATTCCAATTAAATAAATAAGATGTTGTTGAAATTTTTTTCCTATATGTCCAGACTTTAGGGACACCCTGTACATTAATATGCTTTTTGTTAATTGAAATGATGCTAAGGTGAATGTGTTACTATTTGCCTTGCCACTGTACTCTAAGGACCCTAAGCCTTGCCATCTGATCTGGAGCTGAAACCTTTATAAGTTATCCTCCTACCTCCCTTTTAAAATGCGATCTCCTCTCTTTGTCTCTTCTGGACTCTTTCTTTGTGCCTTTATCCTAAGTACAAGAAGTATGATGACAGAGGTTCTCCTTCATGGAGAGGTTCTCCTCAGGAAAAGTTGACAGTTAATTATGCAAGAAACAAGTATCAGAGGTAGATATTTGCTTATGCTTAAGAAAGAGATCCTGAAAGTAGACTTTCTTAGGTTAACTCAGACAGTAGTAGATTTCCTACAGAGATGCATGGCAGAGGCAGACATGTGTATGTCCACTTGCCATAATAGGATAATTCAGGGTCAAAGTTGAACTCCACTGGATAGTTCAGTCAGTTCAATTAGCTCAAACATGCCTAAGGTGAACTTCATAAGGTCTCCCCATGAGGAAGGGGTATCTTGAATTCCCAAGGAAGCATGATCCTGAAACCTGGCCTTCTAGTCGCAAAAGGGAGATTTCCTGGACAATGTCTCATAAAGAATGGATAGATCAATGAAAAAAACGTTGTTCATACTACGTGTGAAGAACTACGCTAAATATTTAGTATATAAATAGAAAAACCAGACAGTCTTTGTTCTTGAAGAGCTCACATTCTAATAGAGGTTGATAATACACACAGTCTCATTCAGCTGCAGGGCAGATGAAGAGGCCCAGTGGACCTCATGGTACTGCAACAGGACATATGGGAATGTAGCTTTCTTTAGTCATCCCAAATTTAAGTGTTGCCATATGTGACAATCCCACCTTCTAGAGAGAGAAGGAGATTTTCTGATGTAATAAATTCCTCAGAGAAAGTAGATGACTATCCAAATAGTTATGGAATAACATCATATTCGAAAATAAAGCTAATGAGATGTTTGGATGGTGCAGGCTTCATGGGGAGGGGATTGCTGGTTTGAAGCCCCCCAAATATATTTACTTTCTGAGTTTGTGGGCAGGGAGGACTATATTAGGAATATAAGAATTGTTCCTATTCAGTTCCCTCGTGGGAAGTGGGAGGAGAAAATAGGCTATATGAGTACTTTATTTTTCATATCTGTATATGGATAACTATAAGTCATTTGCATTTTTTCTGGTGTGAAATAAAGGTTACTCAATAACAATATGCATTTACTACTTTGAATGCTTGTACAGGAACTAGGGACTCCTTTTATCCATTGGGCCATGCTGAGTGGTAATCCTGTACTACAGTCTGTATTTTATTATAGGAGTCCTAACTCTGGATTGAGAGAAGGCTAATCTCTTTGCAGCCAACAAGATTAGCTCTCATCTCAAACTAAAAAAGTAGGCCTCAATCTCACCAAAGGGAAATTTCTTTTCTAAAATTTTTGAGTATGAATGCTGGAAATCAGGGACATATTGAGGAGATCTCTTAAATGTCTATAGCTTTCAAAGTTTCTCCCAAAGGGTCTGTGCCCAGAAGCTCTGACACCAACTTTGCCTGTCACCCAGCCTTCTCTCCATTTATCTAGCTCTAGACATATGCAGCACACAGTACAGGGCTGATCCTTCTCCACATAGTTTGAGTTATACCCACATTTGGGGAAACCTAGACACAAACTATGACCTAGGCAAAGTAGATTTTCCTGGAGAAGGTCTAGATAGGACCAACAAAAAAAGAGAGAATACTGACCTTCTTGAGGTCAGCCCTTAGTATCAGATCTGGTCTGTATGAGCCCAGAGTCTTGGAACAAGGGATATGCAACACAGGTTACATTATTAACTACTGTCATTTGCCTTTCAGCAGTACTACTTTGAACTCATTCAGTCTAACAAAAGGATATTAAAACATAAAAAATAAATGCCCTTGAGAATGTTGTGCAGGACCCAGGTAAAATGGCTGAGCTATTTAAGTACAGCGGAAGTGAATGATGTATAGCCTAGAACATCCATGGTTTGAGGCAAAGACAAGTTCTAGAATTAGCTTAATACCTCCCATGCCGATAGCATCAATCTGCTAGCTATCTTCATTTAGTTTCCCAGCAGTAGGTTATTAGAACAGCATTTGAAAAGGTGTCGTATTCTTTTACTGAATATCCAATAAAAACTTAATAAAAATCAAATGCCAGACTCCACTGGTAGCATTCTACAATTTTGTCTTACCCATTCCATTTTAAAGGTACAGAAGCATGGCTTACATTTCCGCATTTCTCATAGTGGTGAATGAATCAATAAATATTTGTTGGCCATTCTATTGATATATATGATATTTTTTTAAAAATTCCTTGTTCACTCATAGAATTCTTTTTATATTCCAGAGAATGTCTGGTGCAAATTTTTTGTTTAAGAAATTTGTATTGGTATATATCTTCTCCCTATGTTTGAATGTAACAACTGAACTAGAAATGTCAGGATTCAGGGGTAGGTGTAATTCGACTACACAAGCATTTATTAAGCATCTTCTAACAGCACTGCTCTAGGCACTGGGCATATCAGGCAAAAATGAAGCCATCCCTGTCCCCCAACAAGCTTATATTCTACTTGGATATATGCATCATATGTTATTCACCAGGCCTTTGCTGAATGAGGCAGCCAGAAAGAAATTGGCAGTCCAACCATCTGTATTACAAATGAAGATTGCACCCATGTGTCACTACTGTAATCAATCCAATTTTCTAAGCTCCTAAAGTTCTCTCTACTGCTGCCTTTCCTTGTCAGAAGGTGGAAATGAAGCTTCTCCTATCCTCCTCCTTAATCATAAGGATGATAGATTCCTCAGTAATTGGCAGTGACAGGAGTAAGGATAATAACCTCAGTAAGCAAAAGAAAGCCAAGATCTCTATCACCAAGTCACTGCTGTTCTCCATTCCAGAAAAATTGCCCAAACTACCTCCAATGACTACACATCTTTTTTTTTAAAGAGGAAACTTCCACAGAGGGAGTGGATGCTGTTTTAAACCATCTGTTTCCTCTATTCAAACTGCCAGATGATTTAATCATCTGTCTTAATATGCAGGGAAGATCTGGCCTTTAAAGAATGGAACCTGTAAGAATGAATATTAAAAAGCAAAACTAAATGCTATCAAGGTAATTATCTTATTCATGGCCTTGCTTCAGGGTTGAGCAGGGGTCTGGATCTCCTTTATATCTGTCTGTACAAAGTGTCTAGTTTTGGTCAGAAGAGCTCATGTAATTTATGAGCTGTACACCACACCTAACATAGAGAGAGGTATTTCATAAATGCTTCCAAGCTGATTAAAATAATAATTATTCCTTTTTATTTTTAATTAATCTATTTTTAACATTCTTTTTTTCTTGACTTCCAAATTCCCTCCCTTCCTCCGGCCCCTCCCTCTTCCATTGAGAAGACAAGCAGTATGATACTCATTGTACATGTGAAGTCATGCAAAATACATTTCTATATTATCCACGTTACAAAAAAAGGTAAGAAAAATAAAGTGAAAAATAATATGCTCCAGTTTGTACTCCGAGTTCATCAGTTCTCTCTCGGGAAGTGGATAGCACTTTTTTCTAATGATGATGATTAAACTAATGATGATGTCACATTTCTATAGCTTTGTTTATCTATTAAGCATTTTCTTTAAACCCTGTGAAACAGATAGTTCAAGTATCCATGACAAAAGAAGAAATTCAAGCTAAAATAGGCTGAAGAATTTGGTGGCTGTCATTCAGCTGAGCGCTGAATTTGGGATCAGAGGTCCTGGATTCAAATTCCAGGTCTATTATCTGTATAACTTTAGGCAAGCTTTTAACTTCTCTCTGTAAAATGACAAGGTTGGACTAAATGACCCTCTACAATCCTTTCCATTTCTAAATTCTACCATCCCAGTAAGTTCTCAGGATGAGATTCAAAACCAGATCTTTTAACTCCATATCCAAGGCCCTTTATCTTACATAGGAGAGGAAAAATTAATGGAGAACTCCAGACAGAATTATGAAGTATGCCAAATGTCCATCTTCTTTTTACCAGATACCCAATTCAATACCTGGACCAAAAGAGTTGACATTAATGGGTCAATGTGAACTGAGGTTAAGGGGCTGTTTTTGGTGAAATATTTCATAAATTTGTACTTAGCTTGTGATTTGTCATTTTTATGTACAACTTGAATAAATACATAGGTGGTGTTCATAGATCAGATTGTCAGATGGTATGAAAATGGAAGGGAGAGGTAATTTAATTTAGAATTTACAGAGTGCACTACACATAGTAAGTACTTAATGGTTGGTTATTGAATAGGTGGTTATTGAATCAAGTTGAAATATATAAATACTGAAGCAGTCACAAAGATAAGAGAAAAAACTTTCAAAATAGTTTCACTATGAAAAAATAAGAGTAATTGCAATCACTTGCATCAACTGTTAACCAGTAGTTGAAGAATTACAAAATCTGCCTTAGAAGGAAATCTCAGAGGCCGTGTAGCCCCATCCTTACCTGAACAAGAAGGTCCTCTACATTAACCTTGAAGAGAGATCATTCATCTTCTTCTTGAAAATCTAGTGACAGGACACTAAAGTGAGAGAATTTTTTTTTTACTTTTGAACATCTATTTTTTTAAAACCTTGAGTTCCACATTCTCTCCCCTCTTCCCTTCCCATCCACCCTC
Organism: Phalanger gymnotis; assembly: GCA_028646595.1. NCBI lineage: Eukaryota > Metazoa > Chordata > Mammalia > Diprotodontia > Phalangeridae > Phalanger > Phalanger gymnotis. The sequence continues at coordinate 574,609,938 of CM053622.1, forward strand.
CCTAAGAAGTCAAGCAATTCAACATGAGCCACATGCGTCTCATTATGTATAACCCTTCCACAATACTCATGTTGTAAAAGACTAACTATATTTTGCTTCTTCCTAACCTATCCCCCTTTATTGAATTTTCTCCCTTGACCCTGTCCCTTTTCGAAAGGGTTTGTTTTTGATAATCTTCA
>CM053622.1:574610216-574656693 GCA_028646595.1 Phalanger gymnotis
CTCTTCTCTTCCTACAGAACTGCTTTTTCTTGCCACTTTTATGTGAGATAATGTACCCCATTCTATCTCTTCCTATCTCCCTCTCTCAATATATTCCATGAGAGAATATTTTTAAAGAGCTTAGCACAGTGTCTGGCACATAGTAGATATTTAATAAATGCTTATTCCCTTCCCTCAACTTTTTTTCCTTCCCTAAGTCAATCCATTCCACTTTGGGACAGTTTTGTTGGGAATTATTATGCCTAGTGACTTAATTATGGCAAAACATTGCATATTATTAAATGTCAGATTAATACTACTGTCTGTTTATTTGATTACAGAAATTCTATTCATGTATTTTTCATGTAGCATAGTTGCCTATTTGCAACTTAAAACACTAAAAGAGTAAATACTTTGGCAGTATCCTACATAGAGTGGCTCTCCAGGAAACTGCACATATTTGGGACATTTTTAAACTATTCCATGACTTTACCTGTGTCCCAATTCCTCAGCATCCTGTTTAACGACTGCCTGAATAATCTAATAAACAAGACTTTCTCAAGGAAAAAAAATGGGTGTTCAATTTAGTTAAATAACAAATATGCATTAGGTAGCTAAAATACTATGTGCAAAAGATGATGCTAGGAGATAAGACAAAACAAACAGCCTCTTAAGAAGGTAACATTCAACTTCAGTGTACATAGCAGTGTTTCGGTAAATGTTGAAAAACCTGTTTTCTAGCAATATATAAGTATATATATATGTATATTATACACATATGTGTATATGACACATTTTAAGTGCATTATTAACATTTATTGCACCATTTTCTTAAGTCTAGACATTCAATGAAAAAGTAAATCAAGTCCTAATTCAAAACTTTTGCCTCTTTCTGGGGTATAAATGATTACATTGAAAATATGAAAATCTGCCCCCTTGCACTGATTCAAGCTGGCTCCAGTATGCCCCTGGATTTTTGACAGGTATGGAGATAAATATACTCCATGGTAAGATGCTGCATGGAAAAAGAAGAAAGTCAAACTGTTCCAGAAGTATCTGTGGAAAGAGAGAATGGTTAGGGGAAAGAGGAGGTTTAGGGGAATTGAGAAATGGGAGTGATATGATAGCACTTGAACTAAGCCTTGAGTCTGAAAGAGGACATGGGGAGGGAGTATTGATGGTTTGATGAAATGTCCGTCCAAGATGACTATTAACAGGAGTTTTCAATGTCTGTTAAGACAGCTGATGATTTCGTGTACCACAGCAAGGTCCTTACAATAGCAGAATTATTTGGCAAGAGAGAGGTCCTTTAGTGGTCTTCAAACCACTTAGCCACTTAATTAACTGTCCAAACTGACCCATCGAGTCAGTCTTTATTTCATGGTATGGATACTATTACTTAAAAAAACACAAGCACTTAGTTTGCTCTGTGATTTACCTCCTTTTACTTAATCAACTTTTAATAATCCAAGCTACTAGAGGACAGAAGATACATGATTAATGCCAAATTTGTTATCCCCCAAACCATTTTTTAAATCAGATTTGAAGCCAGAGTCACAAATCCATTTGAATGCATTTGCAGACAAATGTACACATAACACAGAAACCTTCACATATTTATTTCCTCATTACCTGGCTCAGGAATCCTTTCAGGTGCTTTACTATTTAGAAGCTAAGAGAATGAAAAAGGCACAGCCTATCATGGATAATCCAGAAGAAGATAATCTACCTACACACGATACAACAATATAATACTTTTTTAGCATATAATATATGCAGAGCATCAGATGCTAAACAATACCTATTATGGAGGAAAAACACTTAGCTTGGGGAATCAAGAGAGAACTGTATGCAAATCCTGCCTCTGACACTTCCTAGCTTTATGACCATGGTCAAGTATATTGACGTCTTTAAACTTTATTTTTTTACCCGTAAAATGGAGATTAATAAAACTATAATATCAACCTTGCAGGATCAAATGGGAAAATATATGTAAAATCTTCTGTAATTTTTGTAAATATCTGTTCTTGTTAATGGACATCTGGTAGATTACAGTCATAGAACTAGTAGTGACACTGGAAATCATTTGGTCTCATTACTTTAATTAAAGATAAGGAACCTGAAGTTCATAAATAAGAAATGATTTCCCTAAGGTCACAAGAATATGAATAAATAAATAATTATATTTTCTTCTCTCAAATACTTATGTTCTTTTAGCCTTGTGGAAAGTTTTTTAAAAAGCATAAAAAGATTTTGGAGGTGGGGCAGGTTGGTAGAGAATGAGAGAGAAGGGCAGGTAATATTAAGAGATGTAAAATGAGTCAATGAAGTTTTTAGCATGATATTAAATATATTTAAGCAAGGCAGCATGGCACAGTGGATCAGGAATTCCTATATTTGAACCCTATCTCTGATGCATTCGGGTATAGGACCCTGTGAAAGCTGCTCAGCCTCTTAGTGTCACAAGCAATTCTCTGAGACTGTAAATGACAGACTAGGTACCCATCTTCACTGGCAAAAGTAATTTCTTTTTTTCTTTTTTTTCGGAGAGGAGAAGGCAGGGCAATTAGGGTTAAGTGACTTGCCCAAGGTCACACAGTTAGTAAGTGAGTCAAGTGTCTGAGGCTGGATTTGAACTCAAGTCCTCCTGACTCCAGGGCCAGTGCTCTATTCACTGTGCCACCTAGCTGCCCAGTATTTAGTTTCTTAATTAACAAAAACAAAATTGACATTTGCCCTGCTAGAGTAGCACTCAGCTTCCAATTCTCTCCCCAGCTAGGCACCGTCCCTTTTGTACCTTACATATAAGATTAAAAAGTGGGATACACTTCCAGGATCATCCTGAAATATCTTTACTTGGTTTGCCCAGGCCTCTGATCTAATGCCATTCTATTGAAGGGGAAGGAAGGAAAGTCACTAGGCGAGTGCTCCCTTTCAATTGGCAAACAGTAACAGGTAGAGATGGGATAGTCTTGTTCCTCTTCAGAATCTCCACCCATGTTCAATTGTGTAGTAGACAAGTCTCTCCCATTCACGTAGTGGAGACTTCCAGAGGTATAAATAGCATACATCTGACCTGAGGAAATATCTGCAGACATAAAAGTCCTCTTTCTGTCATCATCAGGTAATTCGTATGGATGGTGACATTGCAACAGTTGAGATTCTTGAAATTTCCTCAGAAATTCTCTTAAATCCATGCAATAAGAACTGCTCAGTTTTGGTGTCAAAGGCCTTTGAAGCAGCAGTGACTCACTCTTGTTCAGTGTGTCTTCTGCATCCTGCAGAAGATCCATATCTGGCCTCTGAGACTTCTCTTCCAACTCTGTGGCCATTTCCCTCAGGTCATTCCTGTGCTGGAACAGCTGGAGGCTGCTCATCCTCTTTTTCTCTCTGTTGTGGATTTCTTGCTCGGCCTTCTGTTCCTTCATCCACTCAAACATTTCATTCTCTTCCTCATCCAGGTTCATCACTCAGAAATTCACTTATTTCTTGAAACTTTTCCTCAAATACTTCTCTTGACATTTCCACTTGTTCTGTCTACACAACAGCCCAAGTCCAAGGTATTTTCTTCTTCTCAAGAGTTAGCTTCTGAACATCTTTTTAATTTCCATTTACAACTTTCAGATTCTCTTGTAGCTTTTTCCTATGACCTTAGCAGCCTCTTCTATGGGTCAGACAGTGTGAACCTCATGTTCCTGGGACTGTAAGCAGGACACACAGAATAGGCTTTGATCATTCATACAGAACAACTTCTTATCCTCCTGGTGTTTGCCACACTTGCTGGGTCCCTCAGGCCTCTGTTGAGATTGTTGGGGGGTAACAGAAGGTTTCCTTTTCCTCGGGAGTTTTCCCCTTCTCCTTGAAATGGCATGAAAAGCTAACTGGGAGATTTCCATGAACCTGTGGCAGGAGAGGGGCATGGAAGCTTCACTGAGACAAGATTGGTAAACACTATGCCCACAATTGGCAACCACAGGATCTGTGAGCTGGTTCCGATAAACATTGCAGGTGAGCACTTTCTGGCTACCTTCAATGATGTCTTTAGAAGCCATGATCCTTTGATAGTAAAGTTGGCTGCTTCCTTCCAAGAACTCCAGTGGCAGAAGACGAGTGAGCTCCAAGAGTTAGCTCCGAGCAGGAAAGTTCCAGAAGTAATTTCTCATTGGGAGTTCCCTACACTACTGAAATCATAGGTCCAGAACAATAACAACAACAAAAATCCAATCTTTCCCCATCCCTCAAAACCCTCACATTTGTAGCGATTTGTAAAATAATGCGTAGTCATTTATATAACGCATTTATATAATGCAAGTCATTTATAAATAACACACATAATGGATTACAGGTCTTTTTTCTTTTTTTTCTTTTAATTCACAAAGAAGCAAATGTCAGAGGGAATCTTCCTTGGTAAATGGCAAGGGTACTATTTTCCAATGCCAAAATTCTAGTGCTGCCTCATTTTATGATCTGACTTGTCTTTAAGTTATTCATAGCTCCAGGAACTGCCCTGCTGATAAAATGAGATAATATTTGCAAGCACTTAATAAATGCATGTTCCCTTCCCATCTTCTGACTTCCCAGTCCACCTAAATGCCTCCACTTACTTCTACCTGCAAGCTCAGGAGTGCTGGCATTATTAATAGTTGCCACTCGTGACTAGAAGTAAATTAAGATGCCTGACTTGGACATTTGGGGATTCATATTTACTATATCGTTTCACTTGATCCTCATGACAACACTACAATGAGTGTCATTATTATCCCCATTTAACAGGTGAAGAAATTGATCCTAAGAGAGGTTAAACGATTTGCCCAGCTAGTAAGTGTATGAGGCAGGGTTTGAAGGCATTGTCTTCCTGACTCCAGATTCCACCTTCTATCCCACTGTACTACTTAGCTACTAGGTATCTTCTTTGCTGCTAGTGACCTGAATCTTCACATCTTGTGTGCTTTCTGGATCCCTTTTGCCTGATGATCAGAAGTTCTGACTACTACCTTGGCTTGACCCAGGAGACCTGTCTGATTTTTCAAGTTTTAACTCCTCAACACATTTTCAAATAATTGAAGTAAGTGGTGAGATCCTTCCAGACTATTCACTCAATATAGACCCCATCAAATTGAATGAGATAACATATGTAAATCACTTTATAAATTTCAATATGGTGCATAAAATGGTGGTGGTGATGGTGGTTGTGGTGGTCGTGGTAGTAGTAGCACTAGTAGTAGTAGCAGCAGCAGTATTATCATTATTGCCTAGCATTTAAAACTGTTTGCACTGAGGGCTAATATATCACAAGAGAAAAAGATCAATTTGTTCAAATCCATGCATTTATTGAGCAAGGCATCTATAATGTGTACCATATTGCATTACAGCATGATGGTGGGGTACAGAAGAAAGAGAAGATGCAGCCTTCCTCCCCCCTCTCTCTCCCTACAGTATCTCTACCAAGGAAACATAATCCAAGCCAAGGCATTGTAACCTGGGGTCCATGAACCCCTGAGAGGTGTATGAATTGATTTCAAGGGGTTCATGATGTTGGACAGCAAAAAACTTACACCTTTATTTTCTTCTTCACTTATTCAAAAACCACATTCTGAGAAGGGGTCCAAAGATTTTACCAGACTACCAAAATTGCAATGACGTAAAAAAAGGTTAATTTTTGATCTAAGGAAACTATAGAATTAAGGATTATTTTAAGATTTTCCTCTCTGACCACCTAGGTGAATATATAAACAAAAAGATCTTTGGTGCAACACACACACACACACACACACACACACACACACACACACACACTTCCTTGTGCAGTTTGGATTGTTTTAAATCTAAGCTATTAACCGATAGTCTGCGGTCCTTGAAACTACAGAGTAAGCAGCCAGCCCAAAGAAACTGAAGTACTAGCTAGCAATTGTCAAGTCTATAAGGAAAAGAAAAACCTTCTGAGAGGAATAAAGTTCTTAAACAATTACTGCTAACTACCCTATGAAAGGGAGAGCGCTGTTTCAATTACCAAATGTCAGCTCTAATCCCCACTTATGAGCATTGGAAATAAAATGATGCAATAATTATGCAATCTGCAGGAAAGATGACAAATATATTCCCAATGCAAATGATTTATAGACCTGCTGCCCAGCAATAGCCTGATGTTACTACTTAATGGAAGTCATAAAAACAGTTTCACATGCTTCGATAGCCACAATGATTTCTTACAGAACCACTGATTAAGCAACAGATATAGCAGACATTCTGGAAATTCAAAAATGTTTCAGATTTGTAGCAGACCACTCCAAAGTAATGGTGCTCCTGCCTAGGTGGCCTACTAGAATTAGACAATATTAAAGCTGGAAAGGACCTTGGGAACAATGTAGTCCAACTCCTTCAAGTTCTCCTCCCTGTGTCCTACTCCCCCCATTTTACAGAGGAAGAAACTGAGGCCTAGAGTAGGAAGGGGACTTGCCCAAGGGCATAAGGTATAGACCAGACCAGAGCTTAAACCTTTCAATTCCTAATCCAGATTCCACTATGCCAACAAAATTACATCTAATTTGAGCCATTTTTTTCCATTTCCCACCAGTGGACTGCCAAAGTAAACAATTTATGTTAACACTGTCAACACTTATAATCCTCTGTTAATGATCACTCTCAATTTAAAAAGTAATGAGTTGAACTGCTTAAAACATGTCTATCTATTCTGGGCAAGGCCTAACTCTAGCCAAGCCAATGATTTAACTTAGTGAGGAAAGATCGTACAGTATAGTGGAAAAACCCACTGGCGCTGGAAGACAAGGATTTTGCTTCAACCCTGCCTCTTTCCCTTAACAATCTGTGTGAGCTTGGTCAAGTAACTTGGCCCCACCATGAGAGTCAGTTTCCTTATGTGTAAAATGAGAGGTTTGGACTAGGTGGCCTCAGAGATCTCATCTAGATCTGTTAGTCTATGAATTCACCAAATACACATCCTTCAAGGAGCCTCCTCTAATTCCCTCTTCCCACAAGCGCCCAGACACTAAGACTAGTCAACAGATCAATAGGAATTTTCCTGTGTATGAGACAGACTCTGGAATCTCAGTCTATTACTTCAATATTCTGAACAGATCCTTGGTGCTATTCAACCATACAAGCTTTCCCATTAACCATTTCTGCCAATAATTCTATTCCTTCTTCCATCATTAAAGCAGTATCACTTACCATAAGACACACTCTTTTTCCAAAAATTTGGGGTCTAAATACTGGGTGCATCTTATAGAGTGGTTGTAGTTTTTTTACTCACATTTCCTGCTTTTTCATGCTTGTTGAATTTGCGCTCATTGTTTCTCATTTGTTACCAGTATGTTAGGTTACATTTTGCCGCATTCTGCCCAGAAATGGCCAGAAAAGATTTTTGTACAATGCTGAATTCAAGTTAAAAGTGATCCAGTTTGCAAAAATGAATGGAAATCCTGCTACTAAATGTAAGTGTGTTCCTCCTCCAACTGAGAAAACAATCCGAGACTGGCTACAGGAAGAAGAAATCCCACTGAAAACGCCAGTGCAGAAGAAGGCCATGAGAGGCAAGAGTGAAGAAACCAACTATAGAAGTTTGTACCTGGGTGAAAAGATACTGGGACAATATCAAGATTGAGATCGTTGTCAAGTCATTTAAGAAGTGTGGCATTTCAAATGCCATAGATGGAACTGAGGACGAGGCAATATATGAAGACAGTGATTCGTCATCAAACACAGATGAGGACAAGCTAATGGATGGGAGTTTTGACAGTGATGAGGAGTTGTATGAATTTTATGATGAACAAAACTTGAATTCAATAATTTTATGTAATACATTTTTTTTTCAAATTTCAGGCCCCAAAATTAAGGTGCATCTTATACATGGGGAAATATGGTATACACATCCTCAATTTAGCTCTCAATATCCTATTATCCTTGGGGGCAGGTAAGTGGCTCAGTAGATAGTGCTTTGGGCCTGAGGCAGCAAGACCTGAGTTCAAATTTGACCTTTAGCTGTGTGACCCTGGGCAAGTCACTTAACTTCTATTTGCCTAAGGAAGAAGAAGGAAATGGCAAACCACTCCAGTATCTTTGCCAAGAAAACCCCTTATGGGGTCACTAACTGAACAACAATAATGAAATTCCCCTAATCGATGATTTTCAACAGTGACAACAAACATTAGTTAAGTTGCTATCAGGTATAAAGCACAGAGACAGACTAGGGATATAGACAAAAAACAAATAAAAAACAGTCATTGCCCTCAAGAAACTCTCTCTCTACTAGATCTTTCCCTCCAGTCTACAGTTTTCTATCTTACCCTGAAGCTACTATCCTATCATCCCTCTCTCTTTTATTACCAAACTTTTAGAAAAAATAGTCTACATATGAAGGCTAAACTTCTACTTTTTCATTTCTCAATCCCTTGTGTTTGGAATTTCATATCTACAATTCTACTGGGAGTTCCCTGCAACATCATTAATGACTGGCATTTATTGCTAAATCTAATGTCCTGTCCTTATCATCCTTGCCCTGACCTATGACTTTTAACATTCTAGGCCAGCCTCTCTTTCTAGATATCTTCTCCTACCTTGATTTCTGTAATGCAATATGCTCATAGTTCTCCTATTTCTCTCTGCCCGCTCCTTGTCTCCATATTCATCTTTTACTCCCACCCCAAATAAGTTGTAGATTCCTCTAAAGGTATTCCTCTCCACCTTCTCTATAGTCTTCCTTTGGATATACCTACTCTGATAGTTTAAATTATCAAATTTACGTAAATGACTCTCAAATCTCTGCCTTCAGGGTTCTAGTTCTACATTTCTAACCATCTGTGGAGTACATCAATACAGATGGCCCACGACTAGCATCTCAAATTCAGCATGAGCCAAATAGAACTTAGCATATTTTTCCTCAAACACTGCCATCTTTCCAGTCACCCAAACTTATAACTGTAAGGGAGAAAATGGCTTTGCTGTGATGTCAGGAATGACATCAGAAGACTCACTGATTATGCCCTCCTTGCCCCCACCAAAAGTACTTCCTTGAGACTTATCGAAGCTTCAAAGAAGCTATTGGAAGAATGTGATTAGCACTAATAGGACCAATGAAAAGGACCATACCTGTTTGTCTCAGACTTTAGAAAATGATGAGGTATTAAAAAATATGAGGAAGAACCTGCCTGCCCTAGATGTGAGGAAGCAGTCAAAGAAGCCTGTCATTCACACTATCCCAAGACACCCAAGACAGGAGTAATGGATGGGGACTTCTGTTTGAAGCAACCTATTTCCTTCTCCAGCTCATTTTACAGGAAACTGAGTCAAACAGGGGTAAGTGACTTACCCAAAGTCTAGTAAGTGTCTGAGGCCAAATTTGAATTCAAGAAGAGTCTTCCTGACTCCAGGCCCAGTACTCCATCCAGCTGCAGCACCTGGCTACCCCTCAAATGACTCTAAGCAATAGTATTTAGGAGCTTAATTTTAGGTGGAGTTAATTACAAAATAGTCATGTAGTGCTGGCAGTTGAAACTAATGCCCAGACAGTTTGAATTAACAGAATTTCACAAACTACTAGAATTTTAGATTTGGAAGGGACTTCCAAAATTTAGTCCAACAGTTTCTAAGTTGTGTGTGTATGTGTGTTTTATGTACCCCTTTGTTGTTCATCTTTTGTTCTCAAAAAGGACCAATGAAATCATGAGGGTGATGTCTTGACTTTTGAGTGAATTGGATTTAAGAGAGGCAAAGCTGTGCAAAGTTAGCCTCACTCTTTCCTCTAGAGTCATCAAAGTACAGTGGCAAGACAGAAGGCAAGATGATTGTTGGTGGCCCCAAATGCAGTGAGTGACCTTGGCCTTTCTAAATAAAGGTATTTCCCAGATCTCAGTTTGTCCGAGGCGATGCCCATTCAATGACTAAAGGCTAGGTAGAAACTGAAACAAAAAATGGCCTGATTTATCAACATAAAAATATCAGTCTGAGAAATGAAGATCCTCAGAGTTTCTGGACAGAACAGAAAGGAATAGCCATTTTTGATGTCATTTTTCAGTCATGTCTGACTCTTCCTGACTCCTTTTGGGGTTTTCTTGAGTATTGCTATTTACACTCATTCTAAGCCATAAAAACCTAAACAAAGAGCCATAGAGACTTGGGCTGCGGGCTATTGTTGGTCATTCAATGAAAGGCAGAGTGATTTGGGTTTAAAGATGTAGTCAAGGAGCTCCATTTGAAACATAATAAGCTTTTTAAGAGCCTGCTTTTTCAGAGCTATATTTCAGAAATCATAAATGAAAACTACACAAGACAAAAAGTAAATTGTCCCAGCTTTTTGAAAAATGAATGAATACAAGGATTTTTTTAAAATCCCAACTTCTAAACCCCAAAATACCTAGGCTCTTTGGAAGTCTGGTGAAGCCTATGGACCCAGCTCAGAATAATGTTTTTAAATACATAAGTGAAAATTCACAGGATTGCAATTATGTTGAAAAGCAGCTATCAAAACATTAGTCCCAGAACCCTTGAAATCTATCCAAGTTAAGAACCTCTTATTTAGTGCAACTCATACCAGAAAAAAAAGAATTCTATCTACCATATATCCAACCAGTGGTCATTCAGCTTTTGCATTTGAAATTGAAATCGGTTTAAATCTAAAAGAAGACTTACCTCAAGTAAAATCAGTGGAAGGAAGTAGAGGGATTGTTTCCACAATCTGGCTAGCAGCTTCTGTGTGGGTGTAAGATCCACCCACAGCCAGCACCCAGAAAGCTGCCAGCACGCTGCAAAAACACAGGGTCTTTTGATCTGCTTAACTAAGGAAAGCAAGGTGATGGGGTTGAAAAGCTCACTTTAATTCAGCATACAAATATCATTCACTTAGTTCAGGGGAAAAAGCCAGCACCCTGAACTTCAGAGCAAATTAGAAACATCAACAGACAGACCTAGCCTGATTCAAATCCCAATACATAGTTACCAGAGTTCAACAAAGTCTCAGCATCTTACAAGCTAAAGGGCTCCTTAGCTACAGCTGCCCAAAGTCTCCTCATCAACACCATCTCAAGAGCCCTTAAACAAATTACAAACAGACAGACCCAATACAATTCATAGTTACCAATATCTAGGTTCAGCCTGGGAGCTCAGAACAAGGGCTGGCCCAGAGTCACGCGCGCCACCACTGCTGTGGCAAAGAGCTCCAAGAAAGAAGAGGCCAACCCCTGGTTTTATATATTTGTCAGGGTCAAGGGTGATTCACACATGCGACTCACCCACATGACCTAAAATCATCACAAAGAGGTGGACTTAAACCCATGCGGTCTAAGAGCCTCTGCTGTCTCAGACATGTAAACTAGGCCCTCCCTGGAGTTAGCCCCACCTTAGTTGCCAATCCACACCCACATAGGTTTTACACCTAATAGGGGTTTGGGCCTGGGGCTTAGCACTTAGTAAGACTCAATGAAATACACTGAATTACTCAACAAAAACAAAAGCCAAACTCTTCAAGGGCACTTGTTGAACTTAAACAAGGTCTGTCTGTTGATGTTTGTAATTTGTTTGTAATTTGCTCTTAAGTTCAGGGTGCTGGCTTTTTCCCCTGAATTAAGTGAATGATATTTGTATGCTGAATTACAGTAAGCTTGTCAACCCCATCACCTTGCTTTCCTTAGTTAAGCAGATCAAAAGACCCTGTGTTTTTGCAGTGTGCTGGCAGCTTTCTGGATGATGGCTGTGGGTGGATCTTACACCCCCACAGAAGCTGCTAGCCGGATTGTGGAAACAGGGATGGTAGGTTTTTTGTTGTTGTTGTTCAGTTGTTTCAGTCATGTCTGACTCTTCACAACCCCATTTGGGATTTTCTTGACAAAGATACTGGACTGGTTTGCCATTTCTTTCTCCAGCTCATTTTATAGATGAAGAAACTAAGAGAAATTACGTGACCTGCCTGAGGTCATACAGCTGGTAAGTGTTTGAGATCAGATTTGAATTCGGGTCTTCCTGACTCCAGGCCCAGCGTTTTACCCTCTATGCCACCTAGCTGCCTGGTTTTTTTTTCCTAGAATACCACAAAAAACCTCAAGGAAGTGGTAGTAGCTTTAATGATGGCATAATAGCTATAAAAAAAATTAGTAGCATAGAAGTGACTTCAGGATGGAGTAGCAGCTGCTCTCTGTGGTTAATAACAAAAGAAGTGGAACTGAACCATCTGGAGGGGGACCCAGCTGTGACTGATGCATTGAAATCAGAGTGTTGCCCAGTGACTGGCAAGGAAGTAAGGTATTGCCCAGAGAGCTATTAGAGTAGCACGAATTTCACATATACCTACACACTCCCAGAGATTTGTTCCCTTTTCTGCAGTGACATAAAAATCAGGGTTGGGAAGGGACGATTATTTTCCTTTTTAAAAAAATTATTTTTAATTTATGTAATAACACAAGCATTTCCATGAAATAATTTCAAAAGGATGATTACATGTGAAACTGAAAATCTATTATGTACAATTTGCTATACCTTTTAAATGTATAATAAAGTTATCATATAGATTTTTGTCTCCCTTTTTTTACTGAAGAGTTAAGGAAGATTTCATGGCATGGGTTTCCTAGTTAATTAGCACTGTTCAATTAAATGCTTTATTATTTTATTTCTGGTCAAATTATTTGGTTATTTGATTTACCTGATCTGTGTAGTCTTCACTGATTAAAGGCTCAGACTGAACCTATTTCCCTTTCCCCACAATGAACCTGAGCATATCATGGGTACCCTCTAATACAGAATGGAAAGCTCCTATTGCATAACATTGGGATGATCTTGAACTTTTCTATCTTCTGCATCCCATGTACCCAATCCGCTGTGTCTATGTCCACAATATTTCTCATCCTCTTGTCTCAGTTTCACTTCAGTCATCATTGTTTGCCACATCCTAATTTCTTCTGACCCAGATGCTTGTTAATAGCCTCCTAACCAAGTTCATATTACTACCTTCAGTCTATTCTTTCTCCCATTCACCTTCTACCCTGATACCTAAGTCATCTTTCTACTGTTAGGTGACACAGTGGATGGAGCGCCAGGCCTGGAGACAGGAAGACTCATCTTCCTGAGTTTGAATGTAGCCTAGACACTCACTAGCTGTGTGACCCTGGGCAAGTCACTTAACTTTGTTTGCCTCAGTTTCTTCATCTGTAAAATGAGAAGGAGAGAAGGAAATGGCAAACTACCCCAGTATCTTTGCCACAAAAACCCCAAATGGGGTCACAAAGAGTCAAGCATAACTGAAATGACTGAACAGCAAATCTACCTATTCAGCCTTATTTCATACCTCTCTTCCTCATATACTCAGCATTACAGTCAAACTGTATTACTCTTTTTCCTGTTCTCATCCTGTTTATTTCATCTCTTGACTCTGGGATAAAAAGTTTGTTCTCTCCAGATCCCCAACCTTTATAAAATGATGTCCTTGCCTTTCTTGAAGGGCCAACTGAGGTGTCAGTTCTTTCATAGAGTTTTCCTTGACTGTCCAGGAGAAAGTTCTCTCTCCTTCTTTAAATATATAACACTTTGCCTGTTCCTACACTGTGAATTTATTTCATAGTCCCTTGTGTCAGAATTATTTATGTACTTGTATCCTTTCTCCCCTCACTCCTCTTAGATATTAAGCCCCTTACAAGAAAGGCCTATGTTGCATCTTTGTATCTTCTGGGCTTAGTATAGCACAAAGCAGTCACTTAATAAATTAATAAAAAGGGGGGCAGAGCCAAGATGGCAGCTGGAAAGCAGGGACTTGCCTAAAGCTCTCCCCCAGGACCCTCCAAACACCTATAAAAATGGCTCTGAATAAATTCTAGAACTGCAGAACCCATGAAATAGCAGAGGTAAGCAGGGCTCCAGCCCAGGACAGCCTGGATGGTCACAGGGTAAGGTCTATTGCATGGAACTGGGAGTGGAACGGAACAGAGCCCAGCATGAGCCGCGCCTGGACCAACCAGACTGGGAGCCGGGTGGAATACGCCCTAGTGCCCTGAATCAGTGAGCTTTGGCAGTTACCAGACTTCTCAACCCACAAACACCAAAGACAACAGAGGTTAGTGGGAAAAGCTGGAGGGACAAAGTGAAAGAACTTTGCAGTTCAGGCCACCACCCCAGGGGCAGCAGAGGTGGTGCAGCTCTGAGGACAGAATTACAGCTGCACTTGCCTCTGGCCCCAGGCCCACCTGGTGGGACGAATTAAGTGGCAGATCAGATTGGGAGTGCAGAGCCTGCTTGGATCTGAGTCAAGGTCCAGGTTGGTGGTTCTTGGGGGAGGAGGAGTGCTGGTGTGGCAGAGCTTGCTGTGTACAAATAGCTCTGAAAACAACAGCACAGCCTGTCAAGCTTGGGACAAAGTACTCTCTACTATACCCTGACAAAAAATTCAAGGGTCAAGTAGTTGGCTGGGAACATGGCCAGGCAGTGAAAACTGACTCAGATTCAGACTCAGACTTTGGAATCTTTCTTTTGTGACAAAGAAGACCAAAACATACAGCTGGAAGAAGTCAACAAACTCAAAGAGCCTACATCAAATGCCTCCAAGAAAAACATGAACTGGTCTCAGGCCATGGAAGAACTCAAAAAGGATTTGGAAAAGCACGTTAGAGAAGTGGAGGAAAAATTGGGAAGGGAAATGAGAGTGATGTGAGAAAATCGTAAAAAACAAGTCAATGACTTGCTAAAGGAGACCTAACAAAATACTGAAGAAAATAATGCCTTAAAAAAATAGACCGACTCAAATGGAAAAAGAGCTCCAAAAAGCCAATGAGGAGAAGAATGCCTTGAAAGGCAGAATTAACCAAATGGAAAAGGAGGTCCAAAAGAACACTGAAGAAAACACTACCTTAAAAATTAGATGGGAGCAAGTGGAAGCTAGTGACTTGATGAGAAATCAAGATATTATCAAACAGAACCAAAGGAATGAAAAAATGGAAGACAAGGTGAAATATCTCATTGGAAAAACCACTGACCTGGAAAATAGATCCAGGAGAGAGAGCTTAAAAATTATTGGATTACCTGAAAGCCATGATCAAAAAAAGAGTCTAGATATCATCTTTCAAGAAATTATCAAGCAGAGCTGCCATGATATTCTAGATCCACAGGGTAAAATAGAAATTGAAAGAATCCACTGATTGCCTCCTGAAAAAGAACCCAAAAAGAAAATTCCTAAGAATATTGTCATCAAATTCCAGAGTTTCCAGATCAATGAGAAAATACTGCAAGCAGCCAGAAGGAAACAATTTGAGTATTGTCGAAACACGGTCAGGATAATACAAGATCTAGCAGCTTCTACATTAAGGGATCGAAGGGCTTGGAATATGATATTCCAGAGGTCAATGGAGCTAGGATTAAAACCAAGAATCACCTACCCAGCAAAACTGAGTATAATGCTCCAAGCAAAACATGGATTGTCAATAAAATAGAGGACTCTCAAGCTTTCTCTATGAAAAGACCAGAGCTGAATAGAAAAATTTGACTTTCAAACACAAGAATCAAGAGAAGCATGAAAAGGCAAACAAGAAAGAGAAATCATAAGGGACTTAACTAAAGTTGAACTGTTTTGTTTACATTCCTACATGGAAAGATGATGTGTACAATTCATGAGACCTCAGTATTAGGGTAGCTGAAGGGAATATATATAATGTATATATTGCAGAGGGCACAGGGTGAGTTGCATATGAAGGGATGATATCTAAAAAAAATAAAATCAAATTAAAGGATGAAAGAGGAATATATTGAGAGAGGAAGAAAGAGAGATAGAATGGGGTAAATTGTCTCACATAAAAGTGGCAACAAAAGCAGTTCTGTTGGGAGGGAAGAGGTGGCAGGTGAGAGGGAATGAGTGAATCTTGCTCTCATTGGATCTGACCTGAGGATACACAGTCAATTGGGTATCTTACCCCACAGGAAAGAAAGAGGAAGGATACAAAAAGGGGGGATGGTAGAAGGGAGGGCAGATGTGGGAGGAGGTAATCAAAAGGAAGCACATTTGAAAAGGGACAGGGTCAAGGGAGAAAATTGTATAAAGAGGGATAGGATAGGAGGCAGCAAAATATAGTTAGTCTTTCACAGCGTGAGTATTGTGGAAGGGTTTTGCACAATGGTACACATATGGCCTATGTTGAATTGCTTGCCTTCTTAGGGAGGCTGGGTGGGAAGGGAAGAGGGGAGAGAATTTGGAACTCAAAGTTTTAAAAGCAGATGTTCAAAAAAACAGTTTTTACATGCAACTAGAAAATAAGATATACAGGCAATGGGGCATAGAAATCTATCATCCCCTACAAGAAAGTAAGGGAAAAGGGGATGGGGGGAGTGGGGTCACAGAAGGGAGGGCTGACTGGGGAACAGAGCAATCAGAATATATGCCATCTTGGAGTGGAAGAGGGTAGAAATGGGCAGAAAATTTGTAATTCAAACTCTTGTGAAAATCAATGCCAAAAACTAAATATATTAAATTAATAATGATTTAAAAAGAAAAAATTTAATAAAAAATTTAATAATTTTTGAGTAAATAGTTAAGATTTCTTGATACTGAACATGCCTTTAGTCTGTGTTCAGTATATGTCACGTAATTTTGTGCTATGTTGCTTTGTTTCATATTTGTATGTTTCTCTCTATCAAGCTAAAATATAAGCTTCTCAAGAACAAAAAAAAAATCTTTTTAACCCCCATAGTATGTGGCATAGAACTCTGCATATGAGAGCGGTTTACAACTCTGTCATATTTTGATTTCTTTTTCTCTAAAATGAGAAGAATAGTATCTACTCTATCTTCCTTACAAAGCTGATCATAGTACAGATAGTTCAGATAAAAACATGAACCCACACAGAGACAGCTTTAACAAACTCGATTGCTACCCACAAGGAAAGGAGGAGAACATCTGCTAACAGGGATAGTTTGACTTTGTGGCCTCCAGGACCACCATGAGGAGGTGTTAGGGTGCCAGTCAACTCTAGTCAAAGGTCCAGAGTCCCTCTAGGCTCAAATTTATATATCATTAGAAACAAAGATCCAGTTTAATATCAATAAGAAACTGCCCTGCATATCTACATTATTATCTATAGGAAGAGTGAAGTGAGAGTATTTTCTTAATTACTTAATAAGGAATGAAGAATGAGGAAGAAAAAGTAGAGAGCATAACTCTTATTTTGTCAATCCATCTGAGGGCTCAATGGGTTAGTGCCCAGTGCCCGGGTTCAGTAGCCTGTACATACTTCCATCCTAGTGGGCTGTGATCACACCAGCCAAAACAGTTTGCACTAGTCACCATTGATATAAGAACTAATCATAATAACTCAATCAAATTAAATAATGGATAGAATTCAAGAGGTCTCTAACTTTGTCAGGATTTATTCCTTCTTGTCCTTGGACTAGGAATCTTCCAAGTCAGACCCTGAAGGCTAAACCCTCCACATAAATTATAGAAAGGACTATCACTAGGGCCAGTATGGATGGTATCAACCTAATGTCTTTGATGTCATTTCTTTGATTTCAGTTCAGGTCAGTCATTTTCAGTCACGTCTGACACTTTGACTCCACTTAGGATTTTATTGGCAAAGATGTTAGGGTAGTTCACCACTTCCTTTTTCAGTTCATTTTACAGATGAGGAACTGAGGCAAGCCAGGTTATGTGCCCAGGGCCACAAAGCTAGTTAGTGTCTGAGACCAGATTTGAACTCATGAAGATGAGTCTTCATAATTCCAAACCCAGTGCTTTACCTACTTCACCACTTAGTGCCCATCACTTTGATTTGGTCATCACCAAATCATCTCAGGAGAAAGGATTCTGGAGAAAATGAGACCTAAGTATAATATGAAGGTTTGGTTGAAATGGTGTCATCTTAGTAAAATAGACAGTTATTTTCCTCCAAATATAAATAATATGGACACCACTAACCTTTGAATGAGCTTATAATCATGCCTCCTATTCCCTTTTCTCAATCAACAAATACTTATTGAGTATTTACTATATGAAATAATGTGTTAGGTGCTACATGTAACATAAAGAAGCATAAGACATGGGCCCTGCCTTTAAAGAGTTTACCATCTAGTAGGTGAAGGTGAAGCATAATGACATAATAACAAAAACCCAACATTTAAAGTTTTAAAAGTTCTTCTTATAGACTATCTCATTTCTATCAAATTATAACACTGCATGGCATTTTATACATTATCCTGTAATCTATAGGATTATAGATGAAGAAATTAAGGGACCTACAAATCATCCATGGTCACATAAAGTGCCATAAATGGGATTTGAATTCTTATCTTCTCAATTTCCAGTCTAGAACTCAATTCTAGGAAGAAATGATGCCATTATAAAACTGGAAATACTAAATTCAGTACTATAGTTTAGTGGTCTCCAAACTTTTCTGATCATACTTTCCTATTAGTATTTCTTTCCTTTGGTAGTTATGCTGAAGTCATGGAAGGCATGAAGGGGATTATCTCAATGGTAGATGTGTAGCTACTGCTGCGTATAACCTACTGGGGGAGGTTATAAGTCCCCCTACATACACTTCAAGAGGGAAGACTGGGAGTTTGCACAATTGCTAGGAGTAGAATGGAGGAATGATGGGTTGTAATAGCTGAAGGGTAGGTATAGATATGTTAGACAAAGACCTGTGTTTAGCTATTGTGGTAAGGCTAGGGTGTGACCTACCCTCTTGTTCTCTGATTAGTTTATCAGTCATTCCTTAGAGTCAAATCATGGCCCCCTTAGGGTCAGGCTACAACACTCTGAGAGGGCCTTGGCCCCCACCTTGGAGACTACTGGTATAGATTATAGGAGTTCAAAAGCAAAATTACTTCCAACTTGGATGGTCGGAAGAGAAAATGGGATTTGTTCTAGGCTCTAAATAATAGATAGCCCAGTGGTGGTGTCAGTTAACAACTCAAGATGGCAGTGCTACAATTACTCATTGGTACTTACAGTAGTTAACTTGAGAGAAAGTTAAGGGAAGCTAGCAGAAATACAGCAATCATATTTTATGTAATGGAAAATGGTTCCTCTCCTCCCTCAGCCCAAACCCAAGAGATTTAATTATATTATAGCTGTAATTTGCAAAGTTCTTTGAATCTCCAGATATCAGGTGGCATCAGTAAGATAAGTGGTATAACTACTGTATTTATCTTGGTTCTGTGCATAATGCACCATTAGATTGGATAGATGCAGTATTCATTTCATACTACCAATTTCTTGTTCTATTAATTCTTTACTTAAATCTGCTAAGCAGCTCTTCATTTGCTTCACTACAGTTATAATTTAATACATAGAACTGGAGTTTTAGTTTAATTGTTTCTTGAGTGAACAGCAATCCAATATTTGTAAAATGTATCCATTTAAATGAAACTCTAATAGGAGTCCATGGTTTTCCACAGAAATTTCAGTAATTACTTAGACTTTCTCATTTGGGTGCCACTATGCTTCACAGCTCTGATTTCATTAACTGGAAAATTATTGGCTCCTGTTGACTCCATTAGAGATGTGCTCTTATATTACCTGGGATACAGACCCTTCTAAATGATTTACTTGGGTTGAAAGGGAATTAAGCATGTAGTTCATGGAGCTCAAGACACACTGCCCTCCTCCATCCTTGTTCCAAGTAACTGTGTCAGAGGCAACAGGAGTATTGATGCATCATCTTAAGAACTTAGGCAGCTAGGCAGAAAATAGTACCCATACCCTAGGAATGCTGAAAATACAGCTGTATAATCTATGTCATACCCATTAGCAAATTCACACAGAAAGGCCAAACTTCATATTCACATAATTATCTCACTCAATTCTTAGGAGATAAATAGTGCAGGTACTATCCTAATTTTACAGATGAAGAAACAAGAACTGAATTAGGTTCTCCAGAGGCAGCTGTGTTGGAGCAGAAAGAATCTTCCCTTACTTACTAGCTATATAATCTTGGGCAAATCCCTTCAAGTTTCTGTCACAGTTTATTTATCTGCTGTATGGGGGTACAAATATCTGTTCTGTCTCCCTCACTTGGCAGTTGTGGGGACCAAATGAAGTCATGAATCAACAACTATGATCTCCATACAGATGACTCCAAGATCTGTATACCAAGCCCTATGTTCTTTCTGAAACTCCAGTCCATTATCAACTGCTTATTGACCGTTGAATGAACGATGTTTTTGTTGTCGTTGTTTTTGCTTAGTCATTTTCAGTCATTTCCACTCTTCATGACCCTTTTTGGGATTTTCTTGGCAAAGATACTGAAGTGGTTTGCCTTTTCCTTCTCTAGCTCATTTTACAGAGGAGGAAACTGAGGTAAACAGGATTAAGTGACTTGCGCAGGATCACACTGTTAGTAAGTGTCTGAGGCCATATTTGAACTAAGACCTCCTTAACTCCAGGCCTGCCGCTCTATCTACTGCACCACCTAGCTGCCCCATAGGCATCTCAAACTCAATTTGTCCAAAACACAACTCTTCTTTTCCCTCAAATCCATCTCTCTTCCTAACTTCCCTATTTTTGTTAGGGGCAACATTATCCTTCTAATTGTCCAGATTGGCAACATTAGGATCATCCTTATATCTTCATTCATTTCCCATAGTCAATCATTTGTCAAGTCTTGGTGATTTTACTGCCATGTCATCTCTCACGTCCATCCCTTTCTCTCCATTCACGTAGCCACCACCTGAGCTCAGACGTTCATTACCCTTCATTTACAATAGTGCCATAGTCTCCTAATTGGTTTCCTATTTCAAGTTTCTCCCTTTCTATACATCTATATGTATATATATACATCTGATAAGTTACTATCCCCACTTCATGTTTGATCACATCCTTCCCCTGCTCTAGAAGCTTCAGTGATTCCTTATTTCCTCTAGAACAAAATAGAAACTCTTCTATTTGGCACTGAAAGCCCTTCACAGTCTAGATCCAACCTGTCTTTCCAGATTGTTTTCACATTACTCCCCATTACACTTACAAAGTTCCAGCCAAATAGCATATATGCTGTTCTGCATATGGGACATTCCATCTCCTGTCTCTGTATCTTTGCAGAAGATGTCTCCCATTCCCATTCCTACAATGGACTTCCTTATCTGCACCCTAAATTCCCCACCTCCCTTCAAGGATCAGCTCATCTCCCCTCCTATATGAATCCTTTGCTTATCCCACTCCCCATTGTTCATGCTCTCCTCTCCACAAAATTGGTATTTACTCTCTCTGTGTATATTAGATTAACTCATCTGTGTACATGTTGCTCTGACACCTGTATAATATCAGTTCTTTGAGAGCAGGGACTCTTTGAATCTCCAGCACATAGCATCTTGTATATAGTAGGCACTCAATAATTATTTGTTGAATGAATGATGGTGATTTTTAAACCATATAGCAATGGTGTCAAATAGAAATAAGGGCCACTAAAGCATAGATAAGGATCCCTACCAATGCATATTCATTTAGAAAACCACATATTAACATTATTTATGTTTCATTGTATTTATTGATTTTGTTAAATACTTCTCAATTACATTTTCATCTGGTTTGGGCAATATTAGGGAATATTGCAGGCTATGTGTTTGCTACCTTTGCCATAATACTTCACATAAATGTCACTTATTATTATTCTTACCCAAGATCATACAACCAGTTAGTCTGGTAGAGCTGAGGCAAAATGTAGGACTCCTGATTCATAGGCCAATACTCTTTCCATTTAAGGATTCTTAACCTAGGGGTTCGTGGAGTCCTAATGGATCTGTGAATAGACTTCATGGGAACCATGAACTTGGATGGAAAAGAACCACTCTTTATTTTAACTAACTTTAGATTTCTTTTGTAATCCATTGTAAATTTTTAAATATTTAAAAACATTCTCAGAAAGGGTCTGTAGGCTTCACCAGATTTCCAAAGAGGTCCACAACAAACACACACACAAACAGGTTAAGAACTCTCAATTTAACCAAAACCCCATGACAGATGAAAAGAATAATGCTCATATTGATAATAGTCATAAAAATTCATTTATAAAATAGCTATAATGTAAAAGATTAATAGTTATATTTACTTTGATGCTTTCAAGAATCATGATTTCATCAGTGTGGATATTTCCTCCAAAGACAAAGATCTCAATCCCCCAATCACTTAGTCCTATAAAGCTGCCATGCCCCAAAAAACTCCAGTGACCAATCTGGTGATAAGCTTTTTCAAAATTAGTTGGCCTAGTCCTCAGATTGCCAGAGCTATAGTTCATTGCAAGGCTCCTACCTGAATCCTTTCTGGTGGATTCTGGAGATTCTTGGTAGAATCTCCTAGAGCTTCAATTTCACTGCTTTGAGAACCCAGGATCATTTCTGTTCTAGGAGGAAACAGCTGTAATAGGCAGCTGTCTTTTTAAAATCTCTTTATTGAAAATGCATGAAATGAAATAATACCAGGCTAAATGACTTCTAAAGTCCCTTCCAGCTTTAAATCCTATAATCCTGAGATCTTAATTAACCATCTATTTCATGCCCAGCACTGTCAGTCATCATGAGAGGTAGAAAATACATTACCTGTCCTTTACTATCTTACATTGTGATCACCAAAAACAAGCAAATAAAAATTCTCACACTGAAATAATGAGGGAACAGTACTAGAAAATATATAATCCAATGTGAAATTGGGAAATTCAGACTCCTACAGATATAATCAAGCATATTCTTCTGAATAGAGGCCACCAAAGAAAAAGCAACCCCTTTTCTTTCCTATCACAAAACCTTGAGTATTTCATTGTAATCTCAACTCCCCTGAGAGGTTGGTACATATGGGTATTACTTCTTCCCATCTTACAAGTTGTACCATGAAACCTGAGTGAGAGGTTAACTGACAAGGCAAAATGCCTTTCATTGCTTTATTTCCCATCATTAATTTTTTTTCATGGAGTGTTATCATGGTCATACAGTGATTCACAAGTAATTTGCATGCATAGCATGTAACACAGAAGCCCAGCTGCTCTCCATCAGAAGCTATAGAGGATCTCCACAGAGTATCTTAGTGCTGGAAAGTTGAAGGGCTTACAGAGGTACCCTCAGGGACCTATGTGTCTGGACTTTGATAATGCGGTGCAGCATTTTCCCCCCAAAATGGCCAAAGCCTGCTGTGTGTGCACTCAAAATAAAATATGGTATAATATACATAATATTTAATAAATAAAATGAACAAAATTGTACATTGATAAAACTGATAGATAACAATTATGTTTAAACAATGGTCTATGAAATAGAACTGTATAGAGAAATGCCCATTAGTAACTGTAGGTTACCAACTGTAGGTTCTCTACTTCTACTCTCTAAGAATCTGAGGAAAAGCTAGCAAAACATTTGAAACAGGGGAAGAGAGAGAATCAAAGCAGAAGTTGTCTTACTCTGCTTGTCATCAATCATCTTTGGCAGCCCTTAGTGATAGAGACCATGTGAAATCCATAAGAGGCTGCTACACTATCTCAATCTACATGGTTCTGTGCAGAACCAGAGTGCATATATCTAGCTCCACAGCAAGTATCCCATAGTTGCAACAATCAGAACCATGTCACTTATATCTCATGCTTTTTGCCTTACCTATGAGCAAAATCAAAATAAAATTCCATGATTCCCAAATGTAGTAAGTGCCATTTCAGGGTATGTGAGGTGTTCAAGGAGGACTAGCACCTCTGGTGTGATGGCTTACTTTTCTAGGATTGCTCATTTACCTCTGATGTCTTCCTGGCACTCAACTCTCACCTGTGACTCCAAGAAGCTGTAGCATGCTCAGCAGCCACACCCTGGTAAACCATCAGCGCTCTCTCTCTCTCTCTCTCTCTCTCTCTCTCTCTCTCTCTCTCTCTCTCTCTCTCTCTCTCTCTCTTTCCTCCTGTTCAAATGTTCTGGGACTCTGCTAGCTCTCCCTCAGATTCCTAGAGAGTAGGGGTAGAATGATATCTATCTCTACTCCCCTGTATAGAATACATGTCAGACTAGCCATGCTTTACTCTCTAGACTTTGAGGCCATCATGCCTCAGCTGCATTCTCTCTGTGGCTTCTTTCTTGATCGATAATCTTTCATTCTCTAGGCTTTATCACCAGGACCTCCTCCAGACTTTGCCTCTATGGCCCCTTCCCTTTCAGCTCCCTTTTTACATATTGTCTTCTCCAATTAAAATGCAAGCTCCTTGAGAGAGGAAACTATCTCTCTCTCTTTGCTTATATGTATATCCCCAGTGCTTAGAACAAGGCTTGGCATTCTGTAAGCACTTAATAAATGTTTGTTGAATTGACTGCATTTATTTGCTTAAGTGAGCCTGAGATTATATCTCATCTCTCTAGTTGCCTCTTCTGCTTTGTTTCTTTCCCTACACATGGGTAACTGGAAGGCACCCAAGCACATACTTAGCTCTCTCTTCACTCCCACTTCCACCCCCGTCATGGCAATGCAAGACCAAGGGACAAACCAGGAACTTCTGGTCATACATGCTTGTTCGCAAGAGGCCTAAGCATATGTCCATACCTCCTGGAGTCAGACCAAATTCTCCAAGGGCTCAACCTTGTTACTTTTAGAATGTAGATCATGCCCACTTCCACCAGAATTTGCGATGATAATAAATTAAACAATATAAAGATAATTGAGTATAGAAAAATAGCAGGGTCACTTTTAAAAGGAAAAGAATGGATAGATGTTACCAGGAACCTGAGATGATTCAATGGAGACATTGGATTTGACTCTGAATTTCCTGGAAGGTAAAGGAAAAAAGGAAACATATAGTCTACTTTTGATTGCTTAATAAAATAAAGAAGACAAATTTATCTGCAAAGAAAAACTTTTTCCTAGAATTGAACTCAAGGAGAAATTTATCTTTTAAAGATCAATATGAATGCCAACTACTCCATTAAATCTTCTCTAATTACCACCACTACCACCCCAGTCAATAACAACCATTCTTCCCCCAGACTTTTTTTTTATTTTTTGTAATTTCTTCTTGAATTGTTTTGTATTATCCTTGTATGTGTTACATCTTTTCCCATAGAAAATCAGCATCTTGAAAGAATAGATTGCTTCATTTTTATCTTTATATACCAGCCTCAACACAATGCCTGGCACATAGTAAGACATTTAAGAAACTCTTGGTGATTGGTTGATCCCTTGATAGAATGTAAGCTACAAGAGAACAGGGATCATGTTTTACTTAAACTTTCTACGTCCTGCAGCCCTTAGCATAATTAATTTCAATTTAGCAAACATTAATTAGTGCTTACTCTGCACAGGACACTTAATCAATACTTCCTGAATTTAACTTAATTGTAGAAGGGATATTGGATTAAAATGGATAAGCTTCAACTGGGGTTTTGCTGAGGATTTTTGTAGTTATTCAGTTGTTTTTTTCAGTCATGTCTGACCCTTCATGATCCCATTTAGGGTATCGAATGGTTTGCCATTCCTTCTCCAGTTCATTTTACAGATGGGAAAGCTGAGGCAAACAGGGTTAAATGACTTACCCGGGGTCACACAACTAGTAAGTGTCTGAGGCCAGATTTGAACTCAGGAAAATGGGTCTTCTTGATTCCAAGCCCAATGTTCTATCCACTGTGCCACCTAGCTGCCCCTTTAGAAAGGAGAGATACAAATAGTCCTTTTTTGGGATGATTCCTCTGAAAGTCTGAGGATATAACATTAAATCACAATCAGTAAAAGTATTACATGAGAGTGGGAGGAAAGATGTCTTCTGGGAAGATATAGTCCAAGTAGTTAGCTTTCTGATAATCTGACTTAAAAGGCAGTCAGTCAATAGGCATTTATTAAAAACTTCCTATGAGAGAGACACTGTGCTAAGTGCTACAAATACAAATATTAATAGAAAGAAAAGATAATCTCTTTCCTCAAGGATCTTATATTATAAGACAACAGATAAAAGAAAAGGTGTGGAAAGTAACAGGGATAGGATGTGAACAACCTAGAAGGATAGATATTCAACATGCCCATTAGACATTATTTCTCAAATACCAGACTCTTTTGGCAGGTGCTAGATAGTGATTCAATTTTCTAAATAGTGCCCATAATGCAGCCATTCTATTGTTATTTAAAGTGGGAACCATATGCTTTAGGTATCAGATGTGAGAGAAGCAGAGTTGTCATTCTGTTGTGAATGTTTAAAAGTCTGACATTCTCTCACAGATAGGAACTAGTCACTTCAGCTCAGGTATCAGCAGCAGAGATGTGTGTAGATAAAGCCAAAAGGCCCAAAGAGCAGTCAGGTGGTGTAGTGGATAGAATACCCAAGCCTGAAGTAAGGAAGACTCATCCTCCTGAGTTCAAATCTGGCCTCAGACATTTACTAGCTGTGTGACCCTGGGCAAGTCACTTTGTTTACCTCAGTTCCTCATCTATAGAATGAGCTAGAGAAGGAAATGGCAAACCACTCTAGTGTCTTTGCCAGGAAAACTCCAAATGAGGTCAGGAAAAGTCAGACACAATTGAAAATTATTAAACAACAACCACCACAAAAAGAAAAAAAATATAGAGGGTAGACCTTTGAATTTGACATTTTACAGATGAAGAAACTGAGGCAAATGACCAATTGATGTTCAAGGTCACACAGGCAGTAAGATGTTAGAAATGTCAGGATTTTAACCAATGTCCTCTGACTTCATAACCAGGACTCCTGCTGTCCTACCACACTTTAGGAAATAAAACATCTTTATGCTTTGAGTGGGGTCTTCCAAAGGAATGGTGGAATTTCAAGTGGTAGGTTAGTGGGGAAGAGATTTGGGTATAGTGGACCTTTCAGTGGATTTTAAATTATATTCCAGGAATGGTTGCCCACTCTACCTGTGTGGGAGTCCAATCCCGATTATCAGCTCCCTTAAACTGGAAAGCGAAGTCTCTCATGCCCCAAATATGGGCACAATATAATAGGACTCACAATCAAAATACTAATTGTAAACCCCTAAATCCCTTTCATATGCATTAGAGTAGAACACAGTATGCACCCAATAAATGTTTGTTGATTGAATGATGAAGCCAAACAGTCACAGAGGAGATAGAAATGGTGACATCTTCTCATATGTGAGGCAGTTCCACAGATCTTGTTACCAAACGGAATAGAAAATTTGGTCCTATGAAAAGGAGATATGATTTGTGGAGCAGTGAGCCAATGTGATCATTTCAATGAAACAAAAGCAGAATTTTTTATTTGCACCCATTTGCAATGTTACTGCTCCCGGACAAGCTTCTCAGAGAAAGCAATTCATCTGTCTGCCATCCTGGTAGAGGGCTTGAGAAGAAGCAAATCACCATGGCTCACAAATCATAAAAATGGAAACTGAGGAGGCTGTTCATTAATGCAGATTAGTTTTAAGCTTGGAGTGGCTTTGCTACACTGAGATTAATATACACACAAGAAAGGCTCTGTGGGGCTTAGGTCCTTTGTAATGCATAGTCCTTATTACCTCTTTGACTAATGAGCACTTTCATGCACAGTACAGGCAACTTGCAGATATCCATAGGCCAGCTAACCACTGTTTAGATGGACCAGAGGAATGAAACTTCCTACAGATTGTGGTTGCCCTAATACTCCTTTTGCCTTCAACTCCTAAACCATCCAACCCCAGGCTTTTTTCCTAGGGCAAGAAGTGCTTAGAAGGTGAGACAAAACTGTTTCTAACTCCTCTCTGGATTCTTTTGTCATCTTCAACTTTCTTTTAGACATCTATCTTCCCCCAAGAAGCCCAGTGCAGTCTATTCCTGATAACTGACCAGGGCACTTCACTAGGGAACCACATCCGGATTGCCTTTCCAAGGAGAATGCCCTGTTCCAGATCTATGCATCCTTCCTATCTCCTTTCAAAACTTTTCTATGCCTTAAGTTTACCAGAGAATCCTTGCCTGTAAGGCACTGTATAACCTCCCTGTTGGCCATAGGTGTTAACCAGTAGGCTCACACCAGCACCTGATGATGGTGTCAAGGAAGGAAAAGGAGGCTTCTGAGAAAGCTAAGGACAAACAACCCAAGTTATCAGTGTCAATCATAAATCTATTCTCTCATTTGTTTTCTTTTTGATAATGATTTTTGTAAGTTAGAAATTCCAGCACAGGACTAAAACATAGAGATAATACCTCCACCCATTTTGGTTGGTTGGTTAGTTGTTGTCCTTTGTTCTCAAAGAAGACCAAAATGACAACATATGCTAGAGTCAAGTTTCAATGTTTCTGACTGTGGCTGATCAGAACAATATGAGCTAGGAATATTCTACTACAGGTCAGGCACAAATAGTTCATGAGAACATTTGGGGTAGATTCTTTAAATTTGTACATTTCATGTTTCTTTTGAGCTACTTTAATTCTACTTTGCTCATAGAGCACTGCACCTTCTCTGAGATGGGCATGCCATGCTGGGCTGTCCTGTGCCAGTGTCTCCCATGTCACACAATCAATTCCAAAGTTTTTAAGAGATACATTAAAGAGTGTCCTTGTATCACTTCTCCTGACCATCATGTGAGCACTTGCCCTGTGTGAGTTCTCCATAAAATAATATCTTTGGCAACATACCATTCTTACTTGCCTCTGTGTCCCTGTGCGTATTTTTCCCACAAAACGCTGACATGTTATGAATTTTTACAAAACATAAAGTGTGATGTGTATGTTTTGAAATAATCTTTGTAATAAATCCTTCTTATTATGGATGGGTGGCAAAATCTCCAAAAAGTTTAAAGCCACCCCTCTCCTCAATGTGGCTTTCAATTACATTAAGCAAACACAGAGTCCTCTTTCTTTTATGTTACTAGATGCGTACACTCTCACGCCTATATTTCTGCATCTCTCTGAAAAGAGTTGACAATGACACCTTGGAAGTTTTTAACTAGTTGCCAAACTTTTCTGCTTCAAACACTGCAAATGCCCCTGAATTTCTGAAAATGAGGTTCAAGAAGATAGCAGACACATTTTGATTATCGATACTCTAGCAATTCCATTGTCTCACTTTAATGTCAGAGGACATCTTATATTGCATAGGCTCAGTCAGAGTGTCAGGACAATCAATATGTCTTTCATAGTCCTAACACACACACATACACACAGCTGCACATACATGCGTGCACACACACACACATGCACTCTCTCTTACAATGATTTTATTATATGAAAACGGAAAGGTAACTTCAATCACTGCTGTAGTCACATTGAATGTGTCACTGAGAAATTCAGGTGAATGGAAGCAGCACTAATTGGAGAACTGCTTACATTCCAACCAATTCTGGGTGAGACCTGGAGGAGATGGCATGGGCATCAAGCACAAGACTGGGAAGCAGGAGACTAGCATTCTAATTTGCATCTAAATATGTGAGTCTGAACAAGTTGCTTCATCTCTCTCATATCTCAGTTTCCTCATCTGTAAAATGAGGGTGATAATATCTACCCTGGCCTCTCAGAATACCCCACATTCTATGAACATTTATTAAAAACCAGCATTCCTGAATTTCACAGATTTTATTAATCAGATCATTCCCATCCATTCCTCAGCTAAGATGAAGGGAGTCACAAAAATCAGATAATTTCAGAGTAGGAATTCATCTCACCTCAGTACCTATCTAGTCTAAATCAGTGGCTATTGAGTATAGCCCATACCTAAAAAGGAACTCCCATTAACATTCATACAGCTTTGTTTAAAGACCTCCAATGTAGAGCATACTGGTATGTGCCTGTAAACTCTCCTACCAGGGAGGGTGAGATTAGTGGATGGCTTTAACTGGGGAATTCTGAGCTACAATGGGCTAAGCTAATCAGGTGCCTGAATTAAGTCTGGCACTAATACAGTGAGGCCCCAGGAGAGAGAGATCACCAGGCAGCTTAAGAAAAGGAGAAACTGCCCAAGTTGAAAATGGACCCAGTCAAAGCTTCTGTTCCAATTAGTAGCAGTATCTGGCTTGCGAACAGCTACGCACTTCTAGCCTGCACAAAATGGGGAGATCCAGTCTCATAAAATAAAAAGAGGAAGAAGAGAGGAGGAAGAAGGGAGGAAGAGAAAGGGAGGAGGAAGAGAAAGGGAGGAGGAAGAAAAAGGGAGGAAGAGAAAGAGAGGAGGAAAAGGGGGAAAGGAGGAAAATAAAGAAAGGAAGAGAAAGTAAGGTGGAGAAAGGAGGGAAGAAAGGAAGAAAAGGAGATGACTTCCAATGAACGGGAAAGCATCACTTACAAAGCAGCTCTTTCCACTTTGAAACTACTCTAATGGTTAATAAAATTTTCCTCACTAAACCAAATCTACCTTCTCTCTAACTTCTACCCATTGATCCTTGATTGCCCCCCAAATTAAAAAGAATAAATTTGATCCTTCTTTGACTTCAAAGCCTTTCAATTACTTAAAGACAGCTATCATATCCGATCTAAATCTCTCTAGGCAAAGCAAGCAGCAACTGATCCTCATGGATCAAGTCCTTTCGCTATTCTGGTGATCCCCTTCTGGGTCCACTTCCATTTGTCTATTCTTTCTCTACATTGCTGTTCCCAGAAATGAAGACTCCAAGTATGGCAAAGACCAAGACAGAATACATTGGCACTCTTGCTTCTCATATTCTCGACACAATGCTTATATTAATACAGCCTACCGTTATTGCATTAGCTTTGTTGCCGAATCAAACTGTTGACTCATATTGATCACTTTTTTAGAGAACTGCTGTCAAACAATATCACCCTCACTTTGTACATCTGAAGTTGAATTTTAATAGATGTGATAATTAGTAATTCAAAGTGAAAGTAATAAAAATTTAAATGCTTACATGCAGTACCACTATGCCTATTTCAATACTTCAAGGATGGCATTTTTTTTTCAGATATTCTCTGTAAAGATCATATCTATTTACTGTCTTTAAAGATGAATTTACTATGAGTTGTCATGGCCAGAGAAATTCATCCTTTCCTTGTCATCCAGTCAATGATATTCTCCACACTTAGATGGTCTGGTCCACAAATGACAGCTATATTTTTGAAGCTTTTACAAGTGAGTAGGCCATGAAAGGGCATCGGTTCTATTGGAACAGCATTGAAGAAATCAGGGCCTTCCCTATGACATGTGAGGCATCAGAATAGGACTCAAATAGAGGAATCATAACTAAAAAATGATACTTCTGAATGAAGTGGCATATGAACAAAATTCAATTATGTCTAAGGAATAATGAATATGAATAATTCAGAAAATGATGGGAAGAATTGTCTAGAGTGATACAGAGGGAAGAAAACAGAACTAAAAGAATAACATATACACTTATTTTTTAAGTTAATGGAAACATTAAAAGACAGAATAGTTTAGCCCAAAATACAGTCATTAACAATGGTTCCATGTAACTGATATAAAATATATTTGTTTCTTTGTTGTTAATAAATAGAAAAATCACAAAAGCATAAAGTGCTGTAATTTGTATTCCCTGTATTAAATGGTTTTATTAAACTGTTTAAGATAAGGTACTATAGGGGAGGAGGGAGATGGAAATTATTTATTAACAACTACTGTGTCAAAACAGAATGTATCAACATAAAAAAGAGAAAATGGTACACCAGTATTTCAATGGATCTGTGATCTATACTAGAGGCATACTCCCTCCAGTGGTACAGATGGCAACCCATCCACATATTTTCAAACTGGGTGATTCTTGTCCATATTCTTCCATGATGCTCCATAGCAGATCAACCCAATATCATGGTAGTCTTCCCCTAGATCTTTTGATATTGAATGGATGGATATCAATGCATCACATGGATCTTTTTTCCCTATTTTCAATATGTGATATGTCTACCTCTTTTCCCAGTCATATATGTTGATATCCATCATGCCACTTGTCCTGCACACTTCTTTGTTGGTAATATATTGCAGATGCTTCATATACCTCTCTAGTTCCTTTTGACTGATAATTTTAAGATTGGGTCCCCTCAAAATCACCTTGTATATGTTTTGTGTGTGTATACACATATATGCATACATATTATACATAATATGTATATGTCTATACATATATGTATATATACATACCTTATATGTCCTCTTGGTGGGCAGCAAAGCAACAAGCACTTACTATGTGCCAGACACTATTCAAACAAAAAGAAAGATAGTCTGTACTCAAGGTGCTTATATTCTAATTGGAAAAAGCAGCCCAAACACAAAAGGGAACTTAAATGGGGAGGGGAGTGGGAGAGACGGAACCCATGCGGGCGCATGGTTTCAAAATCCAGAAAGTCAGATGCAAAGCCAGAAGGGAACGGAAGGGAATGACAATACTGGGTCCCTTCCCTCAAAATTGAGACCCTTGGAGGAGATCAATAATGGGAAAAGGAGACAAGTATAACAGAGAGATGTTCCAGCATGAGAAGGCCTAAGCCACTGTCCAACATATTTGCACTTATGGGCCGGTTTTATGAATTGCCTATCTAATTGCAAGTTATAGTCTAAATAATAGTCTTCATTCATTTTTTTCCTGTGTCAGGGGAGAACTTCTTCTGAGTGATTGTGAATTACATTTAAGAGCTCTGCAATTGTCTATAGGCAATCAAGACAAATCATTCCAAAATCAAAGTATCTAGAGGACTTCACTACCTATAGGAAATCCTTCTTCCATTTTGACATACTCCGTGATAGTGGCATATGTGGTGAACAAATATGTCCCTCATTCTTGCTTCCCTTAGTGATAAGCAGGGGATCATGGAACAAAGTTATCTCTCATTTAGATCTATCAGTAAATCATGTGATTTTGAATATGCATAGGCGACATCTTGGAGGAGGTGGGTTTTTGATTTATCAAACTGCTTTTTTTATCACCAAACCACAAGCACAGTAGAATCTTGAATTCTCCTATATCAACTATCTTCAAAGTGCATCCTTCATACCCCAAGGGATCCTGGAGACATTTTGGGGGGTCTGTGCAGTAAAAACTACTTTTACAATAATCCTAAGGCTTTGTCTATTGAAAAAAAACCTCTTCCCTTTTCCAGCTACATATCTATGCGAGACTGAATTTTCTTCATCTATTCAAACTAAGTATGTTTAAATAGAGTAAATGAAAAAACAGATATGAGAATCCAACTGTCTTCTATTAATCCAGACATTAGATTTGCAAAGTTACATGAAACAATGCCACTCTTCTCATTAAATTTGTTTTGGAAAATAGTTATTTTTCATAAAAATGTTATATCAACATATAACAATAATATATTACTAAAGTGAATTAATAAATATTTTAAAATTTTATCCATTTCAATTTCTGCTGTGGTAAATATCAACAGGATAACCCACATAAACAAAAACCACTTGTGGTCCTCAATAATTTTTAAGACCATAAAGGGGTCTTGAGACCCAAAAATTTGAGAACCACTGCTCTACACATTCCAGACAGTCGTATGATTGAAAAGATATAGCCTGTTGTTGTAAAATGTCCTTTGCAATAGGTTGCCCATTTCCTTTTCATACCTTCATCAAGGAAGCCCTTTTTATGTGTGTACATAAGTCTCGAACATTTTATAGAGATAGGAAAATTGGCATGTCAGTCATTTTTAATATTTTCCTATTCAATTCTGTTTAATAATAATAAAGACCAGGAATTTTTCCAAGTTTTGTATACTCTTTTCTCTTTCAAATATATTGAAAATCAGTCAATTATTACCCTCAAAAATGTAGCTTTTTTACTGGATGTCCTGTTTATAATTTATCTAGTCACATGTTTTCCCATCATTGTTTTCCTGTAATATTACTTAAGGTGGGACTTTTTTTACTGTTTTCTCTTTTGGAGCCCTTATTTAATCAAATGCCCTTGATGAGTCCAGCCTTTGTTTCTTTGATTAAATTAGGAGTCTTTGATGGCCTCCTTGCCTCAAGGGAAAGCTTGATTTGCATGGGTTTGAGTGACATGTTTGTGACATCAGAAACTTTTAGGTCATGTGGGTTTGAGTCACACATTGTGACACCCTTTGACTCTGAACAAGATATATAAACCCAGAGGTTGGTGTTCTCCCTTGGGGCTCTCAGTCACTGGAAGAGTGACATGGGACTCTGGACAGCCATTTTAAGAGTCCCCTAGCTTATAAACCCAGAAATTGATGATTTCCTGGTAATTATGAATTGTGATTTGATTCAGACAAGGTCTGTCTGTTGATGTTCATAATTTCTGTTTGTATTTGCCTTGAAGTTCAGGGGGATGGTCTTTTCTCCCTGAACTAAGTGATTGATATATGTATGATTAAATAAACTGAGTTTGTTAACCCCTTAAAGTTACTTTCTTTAGTAAAGCAGATGAAAGAACCTGTGTTAGCAGCCCTTTGTGTGCTGGTTGTTATTGGTCTTACGCAGCCACAATAGCAGCTAGCAAATTGTTGTTACATTTCCTTAATGACATTTCTACTTATTCAAAAAGTACACAAAAATGATGGTGATATTAATCCAAATGTAGTAGTTCCATTGTCATTGATAGAAAATAGAAATCTTTACAAATCCATTCTATCTTTCATCTGTTTAATTTCCTCCTTCCATTTTCATCATTGATGGCTTAATTGAGACTCTTGCCAAACAGCTTATAAATTTGGGTTTTTTCCTCCATTTCTATTCATTTTGTGAGGCACAGTACTGCTTGTAAGTCTTCCACAATATTTTCTGTAAGATGTTACAACTAACTTTATCTTCCAAACTGGTGCTGACTTTTCCTGTCACATCTCTTTAACTAGAAAGAAATTACATGTTTGATAGTATAGAAGTTCTCTAGGCTCTTCTGATCTGATTTACTTTAGTCAAACTTTCTTAACAAATGATGGCTGGCAGTTTCTATATCTGTTTGCAAGAATTTCTCCATTTTTAGCATTAACAGCTTATTTAAGTTGGATAGGCTGGAATTGACTCAATTAGCCACCTTATTTTCTGGTTTTTATTCTTTCTGATAAATTGGTATTGATTTTTCTCTTGCTCTGGTCCATGGTCTGAATGTACATAGATAGTTGATTCAGAAATAAGTTCTAAAATGGCAGCTAGGCATTTCTTGACCATTGAAACGTAATCAATTTCATTTGGGGGTGGGGTGTTGACGTTATTTACCACTCATCATATTTAGTGTCTCCTGTGGAAAACATATTTATAGGGTTTTGGTGAATTCTATAAGCCATTAGCCACTCACATTTTTTAGTCCCAAACCATATTTTCCAACTTTTTTTTGCTCTTTTTGGAAAAACCTACCTTTGCTTCCAAGAAACTGAGTTAATATTAATGTGTTGATTTGACTTGAAAGTGTAAGTAAATCCATCATAGAATTTCTTCACTTCTTCATCCTCTGCAAGAGATAGAAGCACATAAGCTTTAATTATGTTTATTGTGGTTATTTTGCAAACATTTATCAAGAGTACTACAGAGTGGTATGACCAAGTATCCCATGAAATAACGTTTCTTGTTTCTTTGAACTGAGGCAAAAACAAACTCCACCAACTCTTTTATTTGTCCCTCTGGAAAAAAAAAAAAACTTACAAGCTTTTTTTCCATGTAGCTGCAATTTGCTTTTCTTAGCTGTTTTTGCTTCTAGAGCTGATATAAATATTGGTCATTTTCAGTTCCTCCAGAAGTATGTCCATTTATTAGACAAATATTTCATGTTTAGAATACTTACAACTAAATTCATAGTAGCAGATAGTCTAAAATCTACTGTTTGTTACCACTTTCTGCCCCCTTTTCTGCCATTCTATCACAATCAACACAGAAAGAGAAAGGGATTACAAAAAAACTAGGAACCATCATGTATTTTTCCTTGCTTCATAAGTTTCCATGGCCTATAAATTAATCATGAAATTACCATCCTACTGATGATGGGTCTTTCCATTAGACTGGTCTTCAGAAAGCACAGTCTCTTTTTAGGGACATTTTATTGATATGTTTTGCTTTTATATCATCTACATTTCCAACTGTATCTCTACCTCATCTTTCACAAAGTTATCCCTTATAATAAAACCAGAAAAAAAGGAAATACAGCAAAACTAATCAACAGGTTGAAAAACTTTGATATTATACGAAGTGTTCCAAACCCATTACTACCTCTGCAAAGAAGTGTGAACAGGTAGCAAGCATAATCTCTTACCAGAACCATAAAACAACAATGACAAATCAATCAGTAGATTAACATGAATTGAGTTCCTACTATGTTACAGAAAGATGATATTGCAAAGGTGAAATTGACAGTTCTTGGCAATAAATTGGATGGCAGGGAGTGGGGAGCGGGGAGAGATGGTGAGGAATGCAGGATGACTCTTAGTTTGGGAACCTGAAGGATTGGGGGGATGGTGGTGCCATCTATTACAATAGGTATTATCAGAGGGTAAAAAAGGGCTTAGGGAGAAAGATAATGAGTTCTGTTTGGAGGCATATTGAGTTTAAGATGTATAGGGTGATGGGAATAATCATGTAACTCTATCACAAATTTTAAACCAGTGCTAGGTTTATTGAGTTCAGCAGGGTAGCGTCATATTGTTTAGGATGAGAGCAGCATTTATATAAGGTCTAGGGAAATGGAGAGGAGTTTGGATGGAAGTATCTAGTACTGATTGGAAACAGCACTGTTCCTAGAACTCTGAGGCAGATCTTAATTCCTACTTGTTTGTCCATTAAATCCAGGATATTGTAGTTAAGCTAGTTTTCAGAATTGTGGTGCAAAACTGGACCTTCTTCCAGGATGCTTGCAATTTCAAGTACTTGGGGGCTTATTAGGGGTGTCATTAGTGGGGTCAGGACCCACATAACATACTGGATATCCAGTTTGAGATGTCTGAAAGGCACTTGGAGATGTGAGATAGGAGGTCAACAAAGAAATTTGGCCTAATTTTTGAAGGAAAGTGGGGGAACATTGCTTTGTCAATGGTCATGCCTTTCTAAAAGACTGATTCTCTACCTTGTGTAATCATTGTTGACAAGAGTATTTAGATACGTGGGTAGAAAATACTAGAAAATATACGAGTGGATTTCTTTACCATCAATTAATTTAATTTGTGGTAGTAATAGTACTAGTATATAAGGAAAATATATGTCAATATTAAAAAAAGAAGACTATCTCAAGAGTTAAGAAAATAGTTTGAGCCCTATAATTGCCAGCCCAACTATAGTAGAAAGTGGTAAGAGAGTCTCTCATGGTTTAACACCTGTATTATCTTCCTTGTGAGTTTTTTGTGAGAAAAACATTTTGTAATTTGAGGCATTATGTAAATGCCTGGTAACATCATCATTTCCATCCTCCTGATTATTATGATACAAAAATCACACAGTTGGATGAGCTGGCCTCACACCTGTCACAAGTCATATTCCGAATGAAGTGTGACATGTGTTAAAAAAAAATGCCTACCTCAAGATGAAGTGCGCTACCCCAACCCACCCACTGCTCTTTCTTTGTGCAAAATTCAAATTTATTTCCAAATCATCCATACTTTTTTGTCTTAAAGAAGAAGTTTCATCTTACACATAGTCAACTACCCATGAAATGTGATTAAAGCAGTGAAAGGTTCCTGTTCTGACAACTCACCTCCCCATGGCCTGGAATCTCATCTACTTCTTTGAGTAGTAAAGAACCTATTAAAATTCAAATTTTATGGGAATGGAAAAAGATTGAAGGTCTTTCCAATTAGATCAAGGGGAAAGTAAGGCTGTCTATTTTCACCAGTACTTTTTAATATAGCCCCGGAGATGCTAGTTACAGCAATAAGAAAAGAAAAAGGAACTGAGAGAAAAGCCTAAGCAAAGAGTAAAAAAAATGCTTTGCAGATGATACCATGGTTTATCTGGAGAACTTTACAGAAGCAACTAAAAACTTAATTGAATTAATAAATTCATTGAAGTTGCAGATTATTTAAAAATCCATATAAATCATCAATGATTCTGCACATGATCAACAAATTCAGGAGAAAGAAATAAAAAGCAAACTCATTCAAAACTACAGATTGTATAAAATATTTGGGAGTTCATCTATTGAGACACAAATGAAAACTACATGAATGCTACTACAAAACACTTTACAGAAATAAAAGAAAGCCTAAAAATGGAAAAATATTAATGGCTTATGGATAACCCATGCCAATATAATGAAATCAACAATAGTAACTGCATGAATGTACTTGTTCAGCATCATGTCCATCAATCTATCAAGGGATTAGTTTTTAGAGCTAGGAAAAACAATTAAGTTCATGTGGAGAAACAAAAAAGCCAAAGACTCTTGAGAAAAATAGTGAAAAAAATGGAATAGGAGGAGGTTGAAGATTATCAGATTTCAAACAATATTACAAGTCAGTAGGTATCAAAATTATTTGGTACTAGTTAGAAAAAAATAGAGAGATCCAGGCTATAAAATAAATCCTCAAACAACACCATTTCCGTATAATAATAACAAAATACAAGAAGTAATAATAGAAAGGAAAAACTCATTCAATTTAGCTCTAAAACACATAAAATATCTGTGAATCAACCTCTCAAAGTAGACAAAAACTTGCATAAATTCAATTAAAAAGTGTTCCTTGAAGAAATAAAGAACAACCTAACAGTTGGCAAAATATTCAGTGCTCATGGCTAACCCATGACAATATAATAAAAATGACAATACTACCAAATTAATTTATACTTTTAACACTATACCGATCAGATTACCAAGAGGATATTTTACAGAGCTTGATTAAATAATAATAAAATTCACTTGGCAAGACAAAAAATCTAGAATAACAAGGGAAATGTTGACACAAAGTTAGGATGAAAGGGGAATAGCACTTTCAGACCTCAAACTATATCATAAAGAAGCAGTCACCAAAACCATCTGGTATTAGTTAAAGCATAAAGAAATAGAACAATGGAACAGACTAAAAAGGGCAGTTACAGAAACAATAGGACTCAATAATCCAGTGTTTGATAAAGTGAAAAAACATTACCTAGGGAAAAACACCCTATTTGATAAAAAACTACTGGGAAAACTGTAAAGTAGTCTGGTAGAGGGAGCAGCTAGGTGGCACAGTGAGTAGAGCACTGGCCCTGGAGTCAAGAGGATCTCAGTTCAAATCCAGCCTCAGACACTTGACTCACTTCCTAGCTGTGTAACCTTGGGCAAGTCACTTAAGCTCAATTGCCCTGCCTTCCCCCCTGTAAAAAAAAAAAAAGGGAGAAAAAGAAAGTAATCTGGTAGAAATAAGGTTTAGAACAACACTTTACATCATATCGCAAAATATATTTTAAATGGATACATGACCTTAATATTAAAGATCATACTATTAAAAAATTAGAAAATTAAAAAACATCATATACCTCTCACCACTATAGTTAAGAGATGCATTCTTAACTAAACAAGTGAGTAAGAGGAAATTAAGAAAACAATGGATAGACAGAAAACAATAGCTTTATTTGAAACTGAAAAGCCTCTGCATGGATAACATTAATGAATCTAAGATAAGAAGAAAAGTTAGCAAATGGGGCAAAAAATCTTTGCATCAAATTTCTCTGATAAAGGATTGATATCCAAGATGTAAAAAAGCACTATATATGCAGGCATATACATACACGTACATACACACATATATTTCTATATATAGCATATACACATATTTGTGTCAATAACAACCATTCCCCCCATAAATAAATGGTCGAAGGATATGAACGAAAAGTTCTCAAAAGCAGAACTGCAATATTCATGACCAAATGAAAATGCTTCAAAACACTAATAAGAAAAACGAAAATCAAAACAACCCTGAAGTTTCACCCTTCTCTGAACAGATTGACAAAAATCACCCCAAAATAACCATAGTCAATAATGAAGGGTTTGTGGGAAGATAGGCACATTAGTACATTATTGGTGGAGATGTGAAGTGATATAATTATTTTGAAAAGCAATTTTGAATTATGCAAATAAAGTAACTACAATGTTCTTACTCTTTGAACCAGAGACTCCATTACTGGGTTTATACCCCAAGAAAGTCAGTCAAAAAAACAAGTCCCTATATACTGAAAAATATTTAGAGAAGCACTTTTTGTAATAGCTAAGAATTAGAAACAAAGTAGATGTCCATCAACTGAGGAATGACTAAACAAATTGTGGTATATGAATGTAATGGAATACTACTGTGCTGTAAGAAATAATGCATGAGGTGAATGCAGAGAAGCAGAGAAAGCGCTATACGAACTGATACAGAGTGAAGTAAGCAGTCAAGAAAACGATATACACAGTAACTACAATAATACACATGGAAAGAATAACATACCAAAAAAGAACAAAAGTAATTGAAACAAAATTATAAAGATAAAGTAAACCTGAATGAAGAGACATGAGAAGGCTCCTAACTTAGCTCTTTGTGGAGGTGGGAGTGCCAGAGGTAATTTACATTGTATATATCTTCAGACTTTTTCAATGTTTTGATCAGTTTGCTGACTCTTTTTTCCCCCTCTCTAAAAAAATAGTTTCATATGAGATGGCTTTTAGGAAGATGTCAGGGGAGGAATTTATGGGATACTTTAATGATATAAGAAACAAAAAATATTCATAAAACTTATTTTAAAAATAGATCGATCAATGGAATAAATTATGTACAAAATATACAAACGCAAATGATCACAACCTATCATATTTGATAAACCTGAAGACCCAAGGTATGGGAGTAAAGCCTGATTATTCAACAAAATCTGCTGAGAAAATTGTAAAGCATCCTAGCAGAAATTAGATCAACTACTAATAGTTCACCCTATATACTAAGAAAAAGTTCAAAAGGATAACTCTTGAACATAAAAGGGGATATCATAAGCAAAACAGAGGAATAAGAAAAAATAATATTTCAGATCTATGAATATGGGAAAATATCATTAATGGGTAGACAATCAATCATAAAACAAAATGGACAAGTTTGATTATGTAAAATATAAAAGTATTTCTATACACTAAACCAATGCATTCAAAATGGGAGGGGAAACAGGTTAATGGGGGGTGTAGGGGAGAGGGAAATCTTTGTGGAAATTTTCTCTGATAAAGATTTTATATCCAAAATATATAAGGAACTGAATCAAATTTATAAGAAATTTATAATTTATGTGGCTTTTGGGCCATTATCCAATTGAAAAATGGTCAAAGCATATGAAAAAAGCAGTTTTCAAAGAAATGAATCCAAGTAATCAATGAATATATGAAAAAGTACTCCAAATTACTAAGAGAAATGGAAATTAAAGCAACTCTGAGTTTCAACTTTTTGGCAAAGATGACAAAAAGGGAAAATGACGATTGTTTCAGTGGAAACAGAAAGATAGACTTTGTTGGTAGAGCTGTGAATTAATCCAGCAATTCTGTAATCTGAAACAACACCAGAAAAGTAACTAACCTGTGCCTCTCTGATTCAGCAATATCACTCCTAGCCCTATGCCCCCTGAATCAGTTCAGATAGGTCTTTTCAGGTTTCCCTGAAACCGTTCATTTTGCCTTTTCTTTTGTTCTTTAGTCATTTCAGTTGTGCCCAACACTTTGTGACTCCATTTGGGGTTTTCTTGGCAAAGATACTGGAGCGGTTTGCCATTCCCTTCTACAGCCCATTTGACAGGTGAGAAAACTGAGGCTAACAGGGTTAATGACTTACCCAGGCTCACACAGCTAGTAAGTGTCTGAGGCCATATTTGAACTCAAGAAGATGAGTCTCCCTGACTCCAGGCCCAGACCTCTATTCACTGCACCACCTAGTTGCCCTTGTCGTCTTTTTACTATGACATGCTAATAACCTATTACTTTTATATGCCATAATTTATTCAGTCTTTTCTCACTAGATCAGTTTGAATCCTGGTTGCTAGTTCTCACCCATTCCTGGAGTTTTGACCCAGGAAACACAGCGTAACTAGGGAATATTATGATATAAGCTTTTGGTGTGGCTTTATTTTTATCTCTCTGGCTATGGTTCATAGGGAAGTACTCCAGACCCAGTTCAACTTCATTGAACCCACCTGGAACTTATCATATATCAAATACTGCAATATCATTATCATCAGATTACAGAACAATAGATTTACAGGAACCTTAGGAAGTAGTCTAGTCCAAACTATTCTTATACAAAGAAAACTGGGGCCCAGAGAGGTTGAATGAGTTATCAAGGATCACACAATTGGTTAGCAGTGATGGATCTGAACCCATATCTCCTGCCTCCAAAACCACTGCTCTTTCCAGGATACCACACTGTCTCTATGGAAGCTTCTGCCTCTTTAATGTCAAAACATCCAACCAATTCACTGTAACTACTTCACTCCCTGAAGTACAAAGAGGGAATTTAGGACTTTGAAGCAGCATATCTGTGCTCAATGACCAGCTAATGAGCCTTAGCAGGGAAATAAGGTCTCAATTTCCAGAAGTGGAAAAGGCAAAAGAAAAAAAAACAGCAAGAAGTGATGGTTCTGGAAGAAAGAACACCCACCTCCATTCTCTGCCAGACATCTCCTATTTTCCATTACATTTCCAATTATTTGTGGAGGGAGAAAAAAGGCCTATCTTCTAGAAGCAACTCTGTTGGACGGTGAATGTTGGCCAAGAGCAGTACAGTATTTGGCTGGTACTCATATCAGATGGCTGGGCCTGTTAGATGAGTGGGTGCTAATGAGGCCAAGGTTGCCATTTCCATCCCCGAACAGGCCAATTTGATTTGCATGAAGAAAATTTCAGCCCCACTGGCACAGGATGTGTCACTAATCTCTGCCAGCTGTCTCACAGATCCATGGTGCTGGGCCAAACTGGGGCCTAAGCGACAGAAAGAATGAGGATGCCTCAGAACATGACTGAGGGGGATTCAGTAGCATTATATTTCTGTGAAGTGTGACTGGAAAGTAATGAGACCAGAGTTGTGTTCTGTTGGGTTTGGGAGACGAAGTAAAGGCTTTTTTTTGACATGCCAAAACTCTATACTTCAAAGTGAATATTTTTCCCTTTAGAGTAGTCACCTGAAAGGTTAGACACTTATTCCAATAACTATACCCCTACTCAAAATTCTTTGTTTTAGAATTCCCTTTAGAGGCAATGTATGAGTCAAACCAAAAAAATCATTCTTACTGCCTTGTAGTCTAGCCTTATCTTTAAACTAAAAACTCTTCTACCTAGCTAAATCATTCATTCGTTCAACATTTATTACATTAG
Source organism: Phalanger gymnotis (assembly GCA_028646595.1). Classification (NCBI taxonomy): domain Eukaryota; kingdom Metazoa; phylum Chordata; class Mammalia; order Diprotodontia; family Phalangeridae; genus Phalanger; species Phalanger gymnotis. The sequence goes on from CM053622.1 coordinate 574,653,279, forward strand.
TACTAGCAGTAATATAATAACAAATAGGATCTAATCCTTGCTTTTAAGGATTTTTTTATTTTTATAGGAATGATTAGATCATGCATACACACACACACACACACACACACACACACACACACACACACACACACACACACACACGATATGTATATAATTGGAGGTAAAAAGTAAGCCCCCTGATCTGTTTTGGGAGCTTTGTGGTGATACAGAAAATTCTCAGTGGTTCTTTGGCCCTGCTACCCCATGATAGCTGAAGGAGGGGTGTGGAAGTTTTATGAGAGGATTAGCCAATAAGCCTAGTAGAATGGCCCACTGGATGGACAGTTACTGGAGGGACTATGCTCTCAGGCTCTCTCTCTCTCTTTTCTCTCTATTCTGAGACTCTTCCTAGAGGGCAATTCATCCTCTCCTGGCATGCCCAAATACTTGCATATGGTAGCCAGTCTATATAGTGGCTTAGGTAAGGTTAAGATCAGATATAAGAACTCCTAGCTGCTTCTTGTTTTGTGTTGCTTACCTAAGCAAAGCTGTCTGAATAACAAGCTGAGATAAAAATTTCCAACACTGAAGCCAAAATTATGAGCCTAAGAAGTGAGGAGCTCCTGATTTCTTAGTCAATTCTGGATCTAGTTCAGAAAGAGTACCCCCAGGAACTATTCAAACTCTACTTGAAGAAAATGACCACTAGCAGCATTAGCCCAAGTCCTATTCTGGCTTGCCAGATGTAAATCTAGAAGGAACAATTTAGACAGTGTAGTGGAGGTAAAATGTCAATTCAGCAGGTCCAGAAAAAAGCTTTATATTTGATATTTTGAGTATCAACCTCCCAGGTAAGTACAATGGTAGTTCTAAGCTACTGCTGCTCACCTAAATTTTTATTAATTTCAGTAAACCTATATTAAGCACTCACTGTATACCAGGCATTGTGCTAAGTACTGAAGATATAAAGAAAAGAAAAAGTGCCTGCACTCAAGGATCTCACAATCTAATGGGGTAGAGAACATACAAATATAAACAAATTCTATACAGGATACACTGGAAATAATCCATGATGAAAAAGCACTAGAATTAAGAGAGATAGGGAAAGACTTCTGTAGAAGGTGGGATTTTAGCTGGGATTTGAAGGAAGTTGAGGAATCCAGGAGACAAAGACAATGAGGGAGAGCATTCCAAACGTGGCAGATAGCCAGTGAAAACGTCTAGAGTCAGGAGATGGAGTATCAAGAATATACACGGTTGGCCACTGGGGAGAGATGGGGAAGGTAAGGAAGAAGCCTGGAAAGAAGGTGCTTTTGAGTTTCTTGTGTAAATGGCTTTTGTATGGAGGGAATAAATAGCTGTCCTATATTTGATTTGCATTGTATACTTTTCTACTCCTCCGTTTAGGGTAGACCCTAGACATGATGAAACAAACTTTAAGAAATATTCCACAATTCTAGGTTGAGAGTGTAAAAGGCCAGGCAGTGCAAGAGCCTCATCTCCTGGGGCAGCTAGGTGGGGCAGTGAGTAAAGCACCGGCCCTGGAGTCAGGAGGACCTGAGTTCAAATCCCGCCTCAGACACTAGACACACTTACCAGCTGTGTGACCTTGAGCAAGTCACTTAATCCCAATTGCCCTGCCTTCTTCCCTGCAAAAAAAGAAAAAAGGGGAAAAAAGAGCCTCATTGCCTTCTCTAGAAGATTAGAATCCCCTAGCATTAAGCCTATTTGCCATGGTCTAGAGATTTTAAAAATCCCCTAGTGGAAGAGGGAGAGCATCCTAACCCTCCTGGACACAGTCAAGATTATTATTGCTACTTGTACATAGATGAGGAAATTGAAACAGAGGTTAGGTAATTTGCCCAAGGTCACACAATTAGTAAATGTCTGAGGCCAGATTTGAATTCTGATCCTTCTGACTGCAGGTCCAGACATCAATCTAGTGGGCATCTAGCTGGAAGGGACCTTACATGCTATATAGTCCAAGACCTTCATTTTAGAGATGAGGAAATTGAGACCCCCCCCCCCAAAATTAAGTGGTTTGCCCAAGCATCTTACAGGTTCTTAGCAGAAGGGCTGAGATCTGAACCTAAGTGACCTGATTCCAATATCCAGCACATTTTTTCCCACTGCACCATAGTTCAGTAATTAAAGACATCACAATACAGGGTGTCCCTAAAATAGGGACACATAGGCAATGTGGAGTTATTGCATCGAGTTCATGTGAATCTTGCAAAGCGCATCAACCTTTGCATCATAAATGATGGAAATCATATTGAAGATGTCATTTGTTAATATTCCAATTAAATAAAATGTTGAAAATTTCATTCATTTCATTTCTTGAAAATATGCATTTTTTGCCTATGTGTCCAGACTTTAGGAACACCTTGTATAATAATCAAAAACTGCTTATTAAGGCAGGTATTGTCATCAGATATTTCGAATTTATTTTTCCCAATAAATTGAAAAAAGCACCAAAACAAAAGAATGTTTATGGTTAAGCAATCAATCAACCATGAAATTCAATTAACCGGACTCCATTCATCCATTCATGATTGCTGAACATCGAAGTTAATTGGTTTTGTTGTCTTTCCTATGACTATAATTGCATATCTTCCCCATAGTCTTCCCCTCGACTTTTAAAGTATAACGTTTCCAGTATTGCTTGGTTATATCACTTTGTGACTAATAACATCTCTGCTGTTGTAAAAATCAGCCTCTGCTAAATTTGCCCGCATGCTGGCATGATTCTCTGATGACAAAATGGGACATAATAAATAACAATATTTTAGAGCTCAAAGTGCTTTTCCATGGAAAAGTGCTCCACCAACCCAGCTAACCAACATCCTTGCAATCTACATCTCAGAGCATGGGACTGGAATAAATGTAATTACCATGGCTAATTGGATTCTGGTGAAATGTCACTTAGACAGCTCATTAATACATCATTCCAATCACCAAGACCATCAAATGCTCTTCCTGCAGGTTATGTATTGGCTCTGCTATGCCGCTTCTGACCTCTCCATCAATGTTTCTGCCCTCTTTTTTGGGGAAAAAAAAAAGTTAATTAGTATACTATGAAGTGGTCTATTTTTTCTATAATTCCTATCAAAAACTAAAGGAACAATCCAGCCAGGTATACCGTCTTTTTACATACATTTGCACTATCGGTTTGAGATAGCTTTCCAAAACAGTAACCTGTAAATAGAAATGAGAAAGTGTGTTCAATGGAAAAAAATGATTTAAGTAAGTTAAATAAAGGAATATTGTCTTTGGCTTTTCTATATAAGCATTTGTAGTAGGAAGGCTGAATTTATGATCTCAAAAAGGATCATATAAATATCTGAATGGTTCGAAATCGTTGGGTATACAGAATTCTCCAAGCAGAAGGCATCAAAAAATTTATTCAGGGCCCAGAGCAACAAATTAGTGA
>CM053622.1:574657193-574685626 GCA_028646595.1 Phalanger gymnotis
CCCACACAGGTTTCACACCTGATAGGGCTTTGGGCCTGGGGTTTAGCGTTTAACAGGTGAAAGTACTTTCATGGTAAACAAAAGCCAAACTCCTCAAGGGCACCCGTTAAACTAAGCCCATTTTGCCTTACTGGCACAGCATTCTGTGAGAATTTTTTTTTAAAACTACGCAAAAGAATGGTGGTGCTGGAAATTCTACCTAATCCATGTAGATTGTTTCCCTAGGTTATGGTTTGATCCAGCAAAATTAATCCTGATAGAGATTAGATCATTTAGGGGAAAACCCTTTAAATACACCAAATATTTCTCCCTTGCTCCCTGGCATTTCTGAAATCATATTGTTTCCAACATCACCATCAACAACTGAAACTGGAATAAGGAAAAAGATATCATCATCATCATTCTCTTCATACATACCTCGCTGGTTAAGTCATACAGCTGCAACTGCAGGTTCTCAGTCTCTGAATATGATAAATAGCATTTCTTTGGTACCATGAAAGAAATACATATTTCTAGCTTAGATTGTTCATCATTTTAAGGTGTTGTTTTTTTTTTTTTTTAATCTTGGAGCAAAGAATGAATCGGAAAAATGTTTAAGCCAGCAGATTCAGGACCATGGTACCAACTATTTTGGTGAGTTCTCCAGTTGGCAAGGACCTCCTTACAGTAAACTCAGGAACAGTTTCAAGCAGGAGTGCATCCTGCAACCCCAGGCTCAGGATTATTGGGATACATAATCATACCCCTCCAAGAAGGATTGACAGAAATCTTCACAATTACCTCAGGCCATTTAGCTTTCTCAGGCAGCATCTACTGGTTTCTCAAGAAAAGAGATGAATCGGTACTCTATCATGAAAACTCCCATCACAAAATTGCATTGGATTAAGAGCAGATAATCTTATTGTGGCCAGATTATTTTAAGTGTCTATGGGCTGGAAAATTAAGACAAGATATGTCAAAAGCTTTGTAAACAAAATACTATGTAAATGCTAGCTGTTGAACATCATCATTATTACACTAACATTGTGTACTGAGAAGTAAAAATGATTTGAAAATTCAGATTTAATTTGCAAACTACCCATGCAGATTGGTGACCGGAAGACTATGAATGAGTTTAAGACTCAGCAAATAAAGAGCTGTTAGATAAAAAGATGAGGGCAGATAGTAGAGTTGTGGAATGCCCTCCCTGATACCAAGAGAAGCAAGTCATCTCCCCCTTCTTCAATTTTCATCAAGCACTTGTCTATATCTCTCCTTTGGCCCTATCACATTCTACTTTGCAAGCTTCTCATTTGTGAAGATATTTGCGTATGTTTTATTCCTTTCACCTCATCTTACAATAAGCTGATTGAAGAAAATGGCTATTATTTTTTATTTTTAAAATAATTTTTAATGAAAATCTAATATGGCTCACATAGTGGTTTAAGGTTGATATAGTGTTTTCTTCACAACATTGTTACGTAACTAGTGAAAATGTTATTGATCCCAATGAGAAAAAATATATTAATATTTAATTATTGAATCAGGAATAAAGTTTTTCCCCTATTTCCCCATTCAGAAATCAACCCCTTGTAGGTTATTCAGCCAGCATCTAAAGGACATTACTGATAATGAGATTGGATTAACCTTCTCCTCAATCTTTTTTCAGACCCCACCCAAGGGGGGAAGTCCATTATGCTCTACTCATGCTTCGATTGGGAAGGAGGGGAGATCCATTGTTTAGACTGCCTGGGCTGGGAGTGGTCTTGGTACAGATAAGCATCATTGACATAATCAGTCAAGTACCCCAGCCCTTCATTAGAATAGGTTCACCTTTCATTATAACATTTATTTTCTCATTAATTGTTAACCAATCAGAGTTTATGACCATCTGTCAGGACCGCCCACTAATCCAAAGGCATAAAAGCATCGATAGACTGCCATGATGCATCTTTGGCTTAGGAGAGGAAGTCAAATGACCAATCTTTTTATTAATTATTAACTAACCACAATTAATACAATGATTAATTACCCAGAAATTATGTCTCTCAAAGTTTTTGTATGTCACACCACTTTATAGATGAGACCGAACAACGTTGACTGACTTGCCCAAAGTCATACAATTGTCAGAATAAGTACTCAAACTGTGGAAAATCCAGGTTTAATTTTCCCTAAAACTAAAAAGTAATTCATAGACCATCTTCTTGCCATCCTTCTTGCCACTGTCCCCTCCAGACCATCAAGATTCCAGAAATTATGCCCTGAGTGACTCAATTTAAAAAGGTTTGCAACTCCTACACTGTGGCCTGAACTGTCTTGACTTGTGAATAAGCACATAGCTAAATAGCCCACTATACTTAGCTAGGCCCATCTATGCTTCATATCTTACCCAGCCATTCATCCCTGACACCTTCTTGCCATCCATCCAGCTAGAGCACCCTCTAAACCACTGGACTGCCAAAGACCATGATGTTGGAGATTTAATCTATTCACATTTGGAACTCTTCTCCAGAGCCTGCTGTTCTGACTGTTGAATGTGTAAGAATACAAACTCACATGGTCTTGCCTATCTAGCTATCCTCAGTTATGCTTCACATCTGACACAGTCATCTATTCAGGGCTTCTTATACTTTTTCCACCCATGACCTCTTTTCGAATTTTGGCAGCCTTTGTTGGCATTGCATGGCGTGAGGGCATGCACAGTGCAAAGTGTGCATGCTTTCTGTTCAGAACCAAGGCTGCAGTGAGGTTGTGTGATGTAACATGGGCAAGCACTTCCAGAAGTACCTCTGATTCATTACACATTTGATTTTTAATTAATTTTTGGTCATTGTGCATTCAGAAATCTTTTATTGTTGCCAAATTTTTTGCTACTCCCACAGTCAGTTATGAGACCTCATATGGGGTCATAACCCACAGTTTAAGAAGCACTGAATTATTCTGTACTGACCATCTTCTTGCCAGAAGCAGCTAGGTACCACAGGGGATAGAGTGCCAGGCCTGGAGTCAGGAAAATCTGAGTTCAAATACAGTCTCAGACACTTATTAGCTATGTGACCTTGGGCAAGTCTGTTTGCCTCCATTTCATCATCTGTAAAGTGAGGATAATAGCAGTTCCTACCTCCTAGCTTTGTTGTAAAGATAAAATAAGATAATAATTGTAAAACACTCAGCACAGTGCTGGCACATAGCAATTGCTATATTAGTATTACTTATTATTATGAGTTATTATTGTTGTGAGGCTCAAATGAGATAATAATAGTAAAGCACTTAGCATAGTGCCCAGCAGAGTGGAAGATTAATTAATGTTTGTTTCCTTCCTTCTATCTCAATACCCTGCTGCTGAAAAAGTGTCTGTTTTAAGTGTCTACCCACTCCCCAATTCTCTCCTCTAGCTCTGGAAATTGTAATCACGTCAAAAAATGCCATTGCTACTGAAACAGTCATGTCAATCAACATATACACCTATACATTCTTATATTTAAAAAGGTTTGACCTGATTAGGTCCTGGTTATTAAGTTGGAACCTATTGCTCATGGAATCTGCTAGATGGTTGCACTCACCATTTCTGTGATTTTCCAGACCAAAACTGCCTTCTCTAGTGATAGCTTGCCTATATATATTGTCTCTCTCATGAAAATGTAAGCTTCTGGAGGACAGGGATTGTCTACTTTTGTATATGTACTTTAAATACATTAACATGTTACTTAAAACATAGTAAATACTTATTCATTTTTTTTACTCATTCATTCACATCATCAGACTCAAGAATAGTTCTGGGCAGATCTCCAAATCCAGTATTCTTTTTATTATTGTATCTCCTCAGCAAAGAATCTTTCACATGGTAGGTGTTTAATAAAGGTTTGATGAATTAATTGGTTCAAAGAGTTAAAAAAGGGGAAAAAAGAGTAAAAAAGGAAATTTTTGAGAACTAAAATTCAGCAGCAACTGGGGAATCTAGGGCACAAGAAAAGAGCAATTGGAAAGACAGAAAAGTAGAGATACCACAAAATACTTGAAGGGTTTTAAGACAGATAAAGGAAGGAAGGATGGGCAGAGAAGCTTCTTGTAGACATCTGTGCTAAGCAGTGTACAAGAAAGACTAGAAGTCTAGGAGGGTTCTAAGACCAATAGCATCCAGTCAAGTGAGTAGGACCTAGTAAGGTTAATACTTTTTAAAAAATAAAATATCAAAATGTGTGAGCACATAAGAACCTCTATCTATGTTCTCTACTGGGCCTTACTCAGAGCCAATCCCCTGGTAATTTATATTCAATATTGAAACAAAATGCCTATTTGTAGGTCAGTCAGTAGTTAACAAAAAAAAAGAGATTTACTTAGTCATAGAAAGAAAGGGATATTCATCAAGGATAAGCATTAAGAATACATCAAACTGATTCAGCTGAGCTAAGCTTCTTTTTTCTGAGTTGCCCATTGTAATCCACCAGTCAAGCATCAAAGAGTCCCTCTTTGTACTCAAGCAAACATTAAATGATACCACAGCCTGAACCTTTAGCCCCCTAAGGAGAGTTTCAATGTCTTGTTTAAAAAATCTAACTTGCATAAAAAGAAGAATAAGGCTATTGCTCCTACCACAGCCTGTCAAAACAAAAAAAGTGGACTTACTTCAGTCATCAGCTTCAATTGCCACAAAGTGTGTCCACACTTTCAACCCTTTACTCAAGCTTGTTTTATATGTTAGCAGCCCTGATGAACCAGACTTTCCCTTTAAATATTAGCTACTGGGCTTTGCAGACTTCAAACACTGCCTCCCAACCATGTTCCTCCTCTCACAGTTTGATCTTCCCATTTCCCATAAATGACTAAGCTCCCTGATACCACTTAGTCTCTGTCCTGTATCAACATCTGACAATTGCCCTAACTCCTACTTTAGAACACTTTCCCAGTTCTACTACCTGCTACCTCCATGACCTTGGCCAAGTCACTTATCCTCTATAGACTTTCATTTTCTCATTTGCAATATTAGAGGGTTGGACTAAATGGAAATTTCATCCAGCTCTAAAGGTATGATCCTATGCAGGCAAAAGCTCTTGTGCCAAAGAGTAAAGTCTTCCACATATAGCTCTGCCTATATTGACTCTGCTCTAGTTACTGCCACATCGCTAGACAAAACCTTGCCATGCCAATTAACCTTTCACATCATAGCTTTCAGGATACAGTTTTGAAGATCCCTAGTGCCAGTAGTCTTGCTAGGGGCTGCAGTGAAGCTGAGAAAAAGGATTTTAATCAGCACTACAGCAAGGGACAGCGCCAAACTGCTTTTAGCTGAGCTATGTTGCAAGATACTTTTAGGGCATAACAGAGTGTTATATAGAAGATTAAAGAGTGTGTCTTGCTGTTGATTAACAGTAAAATATCTGTTGTTATAGACTTATAGAAATTTCCTTTGTTTTGGAAAGTGGCTCAGACCCAGGAGAGTATCTAGGGTTTATGAAGGCCAAAGCTTCATGGTTAGAATTCCTGAGACCCTTTCCTGATGTGAAGATATCTGGGTAACTCCCACAGAACCCGATCTTTGGGAAAGCACTCAGAGAAGCCTATGGCTGTCTGTATTTTCCCTTTCCTCATATCTTGTTTGTTGCAGCCACAAATGGTATACCACAATTAGTTAGAGATAGCCTTGTTCTCTTAGGTAAGTTGGTTAAAAGACAAAGCCTTTTTGAAATATCTTAGGAATGATCTTTACATAAAATGTGTCTGTGACTCTGACATGGTACTTTGAGAATTCCTGAAAAGAGCATGAGTTCCTTAATATGTCAGAATGAGTGGACCTGGGCCACTGGTATTTCCTACCAAAAGCAGTGCACAAACTACTCAACGATATTGCTCAAAAATCCATTTCAGGAGTGACCTCTTCTCACATTTCCTATCTAGTTTCATAGTCATTCTGACACTAACTACCTTTAATTCTCTTTTTCACCTATCCTGAACAAGCTAGTTGTCTGTTTTTGGCATCAAACTTATAGTTGTATCATCTCAGACTTTGACAATCAGCTATGTTCAGCTTCTAAAACAAAATCTACCACATGCTTCAGATCTTATACTTCCTCTCACCTTTCCCTTCCCTCTTCTTGGGCAGAATCCCAATATCATTTTACAATTACAAATACGTTTTCCCCAAAGATTTGGCTCTATATCACAAATCTGAAGAAAACACTGTGTAAACCTTAAAGTACTTTAACTCTCCCCTCTTCTCTTGAGGCCATACCTTAAGCTAGGTCCTACTCAAATAAAATTTAGCTGCCCTCTACTGGTTTCTGCATTTATTGAAACCAGGTTAATCTCTTGCTCTCTGTCATCCCCTGATTGGTTTCAGAAACCAGGTTCCCTTCAAATACAATTCAGGTGTAGAATTCAGAAAAGTTGTCAAGTCCAGGGTTCAAATAACAAAGCACTTTAAAGCAATGATGAGGGAGACAGGAACCAGGAATAAAGCTGCCAAAAAGGAAATGAAAGGAAAGGAAGGAAAAAAGAGGTTCATTTTTGAAGTGTGCAGAAAAGAACAGAAGGAATCACAGGTAAGGAGGATAGATTTGAAAGTAACATATTTAATTTATTATTTACTTAAAAAGAAAAGCAAGCTCTACATAATAGAAATTCTTGATTTCATTTACAACCCTCTCTGCTCCACTCTGCATAGAAAATGCTCATTTTAGTTGATTTTTGTTAAGTTCAGAATTTTTTAAATGAGAAAATTTTTTGAAAAGAAAAATCTTCAGTTCACCCCTGTTTTTTCCTTTGTTCCAAGCTTCCAAATTCCTCTTTATTTCATATTTTGAACCTTAAAATCAATCTGTATTATGCTTCACTGCAGTTATCTCTATATACAATCCACCTAAGGGATTCCAATGTAATTTATCCAATTAAGTGGAAATCTACTCACAAAATTCTTTCTCCACCCCACTTTTAATACTGCTATGTATTTCTACAGGTAGAGTAGAAAATATAATTGAAGACAGTGGTGACAAAAGTGATAGAGAGAGGTACAATTTTAAAGTCAATGCACCTCAGTTCAGATCTTGGCTCTGCCTCTTACTACCTATATGACTTTGGACAAGTCACTTAACTTCTTTAAGCTTCAGTTTCCTTATCTGCAAAAGGTTAGAGTTCTTATCAATATGCCTGTCTGAATGGCAATCCAGTTCCCCACCTCTATAACAGCAAAACATAAAGAATAGCACCAGATCAAATGATTAAAAATCCAACAAGCAAATAAAAGTAAGTGATTTCTGCTACCCTAGAAAAGCACCCAAAGTCAGCCAGAAACTCCTGGCCAAGAAGAAATGAGTCCCACAGAAAAGCCTGTGCCCTTACTCAGGCAAACAAGCCAATGGCTTCCCAGTGCACCAGAAATTGACCAGAGAGACTTCTAGCCTCCAAAGCTCTATATCTGGAGGAAGCAAGAGCAGATGGCCAATCAATAACCCTACAATGGTGTCTAAGTGTTCAAGTGAAAGGAAGAGTCAACTGATGCAGCAAACTTCCTTGTCTTATTTTTTTATAATTTCTATAGTCAGCCTATTTTCAGCAAACACCATCCTGATTAGTCAGCTATCATTGACATAGAGGCAAGACCCTCCAATAGCAAAATGATTATGACTTGCTGAAGACTTAAAAGATGGTTACCATTTTTTTTAGCAATAAAGTACTTTTAATTAAGGTATATTCATTTTAAACATAATACTATTACACATTTAGTAGATTGCAGCATAGTGTAAACATAACTTCTATATGCACTGGAAAACTGAAACAAGTCCTGTGATTTACTTTATTGCAATATTCACTTTATTACAGTGGTCTGGTAGTGAATCCAGTGTGGCAGTCATATTTTCCAGTCCTCTCAACCAACAGATGGCAAGAGGGTCAGACAACTTGTCAGAAGGAGATTAGAGAGTCCTTTTGCTGGTAATGGGGACAGGACTCTCTTGCATTGCCCCTTAGAAAAACCAAAAACTTAGAGGTCCCCAAGATTATCTCAGAAAACATCTACACAAAAAACTTGAAGCTTTGGGCAGTGCCCTCTATACTTCAGAAGTAAAGCCCCACTTTAGCAAAGAGTTAAAAGTCAAGAAATAGATTGGAAAAATGAGTAAATAGTGGGAAAAGATTCTGTCTATAGAAAGTTACTATGGTGACAGGTAAGATCAAAATTCAAACTCAGAAAAAAGACAACAAAATGAAAACTGCTACATCCAAAGCCTCAAAAAAAATATTAATTGATCTCAAGCTATGAAAAAGATCAAAAAAAATTTAATCAAGCAAGAGAGATAGAGGAAAAATTGGGAAGAGATCTGAGAGTTATGCAAGAAAAATCATGAAGAAAGTCAACAGCTTGGAAAAGGAGACAAAAAAAATACTAAAGAAAATAACACCTTAAAAAACAGAATTGGACAAATAGTAAAAGAAGCACAAAAACTCAATGAAGAAAAGAATACCTTGAAAAGCAGAACTGGCCAACAAGAAAAAAGATACACAAAAAATCACTGAGGAGAAGAACTCCTTAAAAGCAGAATTGGCCAGATGGAAAGAGGAGTACAAAAAATCACCAAAGAAAAGAACTCCTTAAAAAGTAGAGTTGGCCAAATGGAAATGGATGTACAAAAGCTCACTGAAGAAAATAATTCCTTAAAAAAAGAGAATTGAGCAAATGAAAGCTAATGACGAGATATCAAGAAACATTAAAACAAAATTGAAAGATTTTTAAAAAAAAAGATGTGAAATATCTCATTGGGAAATTAAGTGACCTGGAAAATAGATTCAGGAGAGATAATTTTAAAATGATTGGACTACCTCAAAGCCATGACAAAAAAAAAGCCTAGACATAATACTTCAAGAAATTATCAAGGAAAACTTCTAGAACCAGAGGGTAAAATAGAAATTGAAAGAATCACATATCCAGAAACAATCACATATCCAGAAAATCTGAGTATTATACTATGTTGAGGTTTGTGGGTTCCTTTAATTGGACCTTTAATGAAATAGAGAATTCCTAAGCATTCCTGATTTAAAGACCAGAGCTACATAGGAACTTTGAAATACAAATGCAGGTGTCAAGAAAAACATATGAAAATAAATGTGAATGAACAATCATAAGGTACTGAACAAAGATTAAACACTGACATTGAATGTGAGGAGATGATGGATGTATCCCCCTCAGAATCCTTGTGAGGAAAAGGTGATCTATTACACTATTCAAGAAAATTATTACAGAGTTTAAGAGCAACCTAATGTTATTAAAAGGTTATCCACACCCAAAATGTCAATTGACTCCAGTAACTCACTAGGAATACCTAGAAGATGGTTACAAGGTATTTCTAATCACCTAGGCCCTGAATCCACCCAAAGTATTCTTGTTGTGGGTTACCACATCCAGGAACTCCTGAGGGTCCACCCCCAACTTTCAGTTTTGAGGTTATAATTACTTATATCTATCTTGCTGTCAACCTTGCTTTCAGGCTGCCCTTTCAGCAAAACATTGCTTAACTGCATACATGGGCTATATGGGGTTCCTATGTGAGAAACCTTGATCAAAATCCTACATAATATAAATCTTCCAGAATCTGCTTACAAAGAGAGCAACTCCCTTTCTGGCTTGCTTTCCTCTATCAAATGACCTAATACATTTTTTTCTAAAACTATTTCAGATTTCAGTGTCTGTGGTCATGAACAACATTCTATGATCATCAAAGGTCATAGAGAGAGTTTAATAAGACAGAACCTGAGAGTTGTTTTATTATTTTTTTATTATCTTTTTAAAAGAATGGAAATGGAGGAGGAAAAGAATACACTAGGGGTAGGCAGGTAGGGGAGGAAAAGGGAGAAGAGAATTATCTCACATAAGTAGGGTATATAAGTAGAAGACCACACAAACAAGGAGGAAGGGGTGGCAAGAGGGAAATACTTAAACTTCACTCTCATCTGAACTGACATAAAGAGAGAAGAATACACACACATAGTTGGATAGAGAAATATATTTCCCTCAACAGGGAAACAGGAAGTAAAAGAGAAGAAAGCTGAGGAAGTGGGGCTAATAGGAAAGTTAGATTAAGGGACAGATTAGTCCTAAGTAAAACAAACTCTAGCTAAGGAAGGTAGATCTCAAAGAAAAGTTTAAGAGAAATGAAAGATTGAGAACACATGATAGATTTCAGAGAGAGAGAGAGAGAAAGAGAAGGGGGCAGAGGACCAGAAGCAGACTAAAACAAACCTAAAGCACTATAACTGAGTACATCCCTTTTCTCTCAAATTTTTCCAACATTATAAAGAGAAAGCAGGAAACAAATAGAAAGAAAAGCATCAGAGAAGGAAAACTAGATAAACATAATTAACAATGTTTACTGTGAATGTCAATGAGTTAAACTCACTTATAAAATGAAAAAGAATAAAGGAAAGGCTTAGAAAACAGAATCCAAAAAATTGTTGTATAACAACACACTTGAAGGATAAAGATGCACACAGAATTAAAATAAAGAGCTTTAGAATGGGTAGTAATCATTATCTCAGACAAGGCAACAGCAAAAATAGACTTAATAGAGATAAACAGGAAAAACACAATTCACTGACAGAAACCACAGGCGATGAATTAAACTAAACATATATGCATCAAATAGTATAGCATCCAAATACTTAAATGAAGAATTAAATGAGTTGTAAAAAAAAGTGGCAAACCTACAATAATGGAAGCATTTAATTTACTCCCTTTCAGACTGAAATCTGAAAGAAAAAAAATGTAAGGAGCTGAACAGCACTTTAGAAAAGCCAAATATGAAAAAAAAAAAGCTAGATAGAATAGACCTCTGGAGCTCATTAAATAGAACTAAGAAGGAATATGCATATTTTTCAGTTATTCATGTTATTTTTACAAAAACAGATCACAGATTAGGACAAAAAAAGCCCAACCTCACTACCACTGAAAAACCGAAGCATTGCACACATCTATTGCAGAACACAATGCAAGAAAAATATGTTCAATCAAAAGCCTTTTAACCAAAAATTAAAAATAATTTGGAGAACAAATAATTGAATTTTTAAAAGGTTGGGCTAAAGAACAAATCATGGAAATAAATGATAATTTCATTAAAGATAATTACAGCAAAGAAACAACACACAAAATTGTGGGGATATAGCCAAAGCAGTACTTAGGGGAAATTTTATCTCTAAATACTTTTATCAATAGAAAGGAGAAAGAGTAGATCAATGAATTGGGCATGTTTCTTGAAGAAAAGTTTTCCATTAAATAACAAAATGGAAATCCTGAAAATAAACAAAAAGGTTATCAAATTTGAAAGCAATTGATAGACAAGAAGGCATAGAGGATCTGTGATCTCAAATAGTGGTAGGAACATCCACACCGAAGAAATCACAAGTCATTTTAAATGATAAGTCACCAAGTACTATGAGCTATTCCAGGTTTTCCCCATGTCATTCCACTTAAGAAACAGAAACTTGGAAATGAGCTTGGCTGTACTCATAATTCAGATAATTTGTACTAGATGAAATACACTATAGTGTTCAGCATTACCTACTATGGCCTAATCCAAATGTGCGCTTAGGAGGTAAGAGTATGATCATGCTACACATTTGTCCACAAATTCTTCTCCATGCATATTTCCACACATACCATAATGATGATGCAGGAAAAGAGTTACATGGCATTTATTGCTCCTAGGTGCTATATCCATTCATATCTTTTAGCTCTTGTTTTCTCTCACTCTGCTTTAATGTTATTGTAAGACACATTTTCCTACAGCCACTCTTTTCTTTCATTCTGATTTATACATCCCAAACACAGGCTCAACTACTTCCTCTCCTTCTACACTGCTGCATTTATAAAATCCAGGCCAGCTTTTGGCCACCCAAATATAATGTGAACCAGCCTTCTAGATACATCCTAATTGCTCTAAATATCCACCATGGAACTGAAATCACCCATTTCCCTTTCTATTAATACCCACAGTGGTTAAAGGTAGAAAAGAAAGATACCTATTCAAGTTGTGAAACCTGCATTGTCTTCCTTCTTAACCACACCATGTAATACCTTTCTGAAGTAGGTTCTGTTTCAGCTGAAGGTTAGTATCTATGCACTTCCTACACGTTATAGAATCTTTCAGGTACCAGAAAAAATAGTATATAATGGGCAAGGTAACATAAATGGGCTTTTTTGAGGTCATACTTAGCTTGCATTTTGAAAAGGACATTTGAAAAAGGAATTGCCCTGTTTTTTGTCATATTTGCTAGAGTCCAGCAAAAGAAAAAACGAGAGAAGCAGGGACATTTTGGGCATTTACATTCACTGACTAGGACCACCAAAAGATGACTATGAAACCTCATAAGCAAATATGGGTAAAGATACTGGCCATATTTCCCAGGGCAGCTTCTGAGGTATAAGATGGCATATGTGATTAGCAGTTACTATGCTTGTTACTATATACTGTACACCACAACACATAATAATAAAATAGTAAATAGTACTGGCCAACATTTATATTGTGTCTACTATGTGCCAAACTCTGTAACTAAATGTTTTACAAATATTATATCATTTGGCCCTTACAACAACCCTGGAAGATAAGTGCCATGAGGAAACTGAGGCAAATGGAAGTTAAGGGACTTGCCCAGGATCACACAGCTACTAAATGTCTGAGGCCAGATTTGAACTCAGGTCTTTCTCACACTAAGCTGATATTCTATCTACTGTACCACATGGCTTCACAACCTATTATGAAACCCATTAGAGCTTTCAGCAGGTTCACTGTCCAGGAGAATAAGCCAAGAAAAGGGAGATGATTTCTCCTTCCACTGTGATTTTTATTCTGGGGAGATACTTGGAATGCTTCCCTGAAAAGGCCTTTGGATAGTCTGAGGAAAAGCAGGCACAGAAAGAGTGAGTGGGGTTAGTTGGAAAATTCAGTCTCTAATATTAGTGGCTGTGGCTGTCTGAGAACCCAGACAGTCTCATTTTCATATTTGTATACCCAAGAACTAGCACAGTGCCTATAAGATGACAGACAATTAATACATGCTTGTTCATTGACTGAGTGACTGGTTGGTTGTGACTTACTCAAGCTGTGAAGGGTTTTTAATCCAAGACCGTATTTTTCTATTTTCTCTTTTGCTTCAATAAACATATTCTAATCAATACAGGAGTGAGCATTAACTTTCAAGGTCACATTAAAAGAGATTAAGATTCTGTGGGAATAGAGGTTAGATCTATTTGAAAAATTGTTATTGTTAGAAACTAATCATTCCCTTAAACAAGGTAAAGATGTGGGGTGGCACTGAAGGAGACATGAAGCTGGATAGATTCATATCCTCACAGGTCCTGTCCACACAAACACAGTTACTTGAACTGGTAGCTCAGGAATTAGAGCACTATCTTGTGACTTGAATAAATATAGCTAGGATACCAAGTTCTGCTGGCAAATACCTAGTGGAAGTGAACTGGTGCATCTCAAACTTGGAATGCCACCTGGTGGCTTGCACAAATACTGTATTCTGAATAAATAATTACTGTTACCCTCACTTAATGACAATGGACCAATGGAAAGCAGTTACTTTTCTGTGGCATCACCTTTTTCATTGTGTGAATATTCCAAAGGATAACATTATCTCTGGTCACCAGATGTGCTGACCTTTGAACAGTTTAATTAGAAACATGGTCAACTAAAGCTGGGGAAATGACTTTAGATGGATTATAGATACACTAGAAACTCAATAAGTATTCTCTCCCTCTTCCTTTACCTTACCTTCTATGATCTAGAGTCCTCTAAGCTGTTAAGTATACCTTTGAACCGAAGGAAAAGAAATACTCATTGAGTATAACCTATTCAACCAATACTGGGGTCAATCTATCATCAAAGTGAACTCCACACTTGTAGTCCCAGTATCAACTCATGACTCCCAGGGATCCACAGTACTTATGCAAAAGATAAAAGGGGAACCAAATCATAATATCGCCACACACCATGGTTTAAATTGAATCCTTGGACCAAATTATCATTGATGAGCAGTACCATAATGACGTCACATGTTTTGCCTCAGCAAAGTAGCCTAACATAATTTCTTTGTAACAATTGATATTACAAGTTCTCCAATTCCCTTAATATATAAGGGCTATGTAGGCAGCATTTACTCCTGCATGGAAAAGGGAAAACTTCTCATCAGGAGAGGCCCCCAAGACCAATGCTGAGTCACTTATCTTTATCAAGTCACTAAACTTCACCTCCCACAAATGAGAAGTAAAGTGGTCATTCTAGGTAAATATGATTTCATGAGCCTCCCAGGCCTATGATAATATTTTGAAGATATTCTTCCCTTCGCTGGGTATAATTTACAAGTAAATCACAGACTTTCAATGTAATTCTATTATTTGTGGGTTGGTGTCTTGAAGGCCCTTCCATCCCTGTACTTCCAAGCATTGCATGTGGCTGCTGAGGTTGTAGTTATTCCAGTGAGTTTTCAGGATCAGAGATGTGAAATGGAAATGAAGAATTCCAGCCAAATAGGCAGCAGTATAAAAAATTAGCCAGCTGTGACTGTCATGGAGGGGGTCATCTCTCTAAGACCTAATTTGGAAAGCATAATAATAGGTTTCTGGGAAGCCTTTCTCTTGAAAATAGTGGTGGGTCACCCCTCCCATCTGGAACCTCAGAGTGAGACAATGACAGATCCTCTCTTCTCTTTTATTCTCATTCATTTTGCAAACAGCTCATTTAAATGCCAACACTCCAATTGGCAGAAGTGAAGTCAAACTTGTGAGAACACAGCCCCTCCCTCCACTATTAATGCCATTTCCCACAATCTCCCAACCTCCATATGGCACAAATCATAATTCTAGGAACCTCACTCTTCAGATTCCTCTGTTCAGATTAATTGGGAAACCCACCCCATATCTATGTTGCCACAACAAGCTAAAAGTTCATTCATTATCAGAAAGAATTTGCTAGCATTGTCTGGAACTTTTAGAATTAGCCTTCCAGAGAGAGAGTCATCTGCCTTTCCTTGAATGTATTCCTCTATCTTTTCTCCTGTCCTTTAAAAAACAAGCTTCCCCTTATTTCTTTTTACAGAAGGCCTATTTCAAAAGCATCTTACTGCAAATTCATCACCAAAAATATGTCCTCTTCTCCAAGCAATCCTGTCTCCTTGTTACCCCATAATTATGTCTCCTTCAATAGCCATAAGGCTATTCCTTGCCATAATTAGAAATTCTTTCACCTAAGAAAACAATAATTGAGCATGAACTTAGGAGTGGGAGATGGCTGAAAGGACAATTGGACTATAGTTTCAATTGATTGAGAAAAAACCCATCCACCAATCTGACTAGTGTCCCTGAAGATGCTAGGGCTATAAGAATAGACCCAGCAGAGAAGGGAAATGGTGAAAAGACCCTAGAGGTAGAGGTCCAGAGCTGAACAAGGGAACTATAGTAATATGTCACTGCCCCAATGTTGGTACTCTGGGCCAATGCCCAAAACTCGACCTTTAGTTATAGGTATAATTCCCCTCAGTCTTTTTCCTTGCCTGATCTTTCCTGAACCCCAATTCATGTCCTAGGGTGCTTTTCTACCCTTATTCCTACTCCCTAACTCCTGCTTTTAAAACTTAGTTCAAAGAGATAAAATTTTCTCATAAACCCTTACCTCTACTGATCTCTCTCTTTCTTGACCACATATTGCACTTGTCTCTGTAATAATTTTGCAATATAATTATATCATCCCTGGTTGTGTTCTCTGGTGTTAGTCTTGATATTCCAACAAGGTGATAGATTCAGGTAATATCGTATTTCTTTGGTATCCCACAGCATACAGCTACCACAAGGCTGAGCATGCAATGGACCCTACATACATACTTGAAGGAAACTGAATTGAGCTTTCATTCATCCATGCCCTTAAAGGTCTAGGCATCAATGATACTGGAAAAAAAATACAAAAATAGTCCTTATATTCACCTTGCAAAATGAGTCAGAGAAATACACTCAGATTCTTAAACCTAGGAGACCAACAATCACCAGGGACAATACAAAAGTGAAGACTCCCCTACCATAAACTTGAGAGTTGTCCAAAGCTAGATCTAATGCTCAAACAAGAAAGCCAATTTAGTTGCATCAAACTGGGTGATTAATAATGTAGGTTGGGGGTTGGCAGAGCTATAATACAATGAGATAGAAAATATATCAATCTCCTGATTGTTTCTCAAAAGTCAAAGGTATTCTAGTGTGGGGAAGGGTAAAAACTCTATGTGTCCTCTCATTATTCTTCAATTTTTTCCATCTCTGCTCCCATTGTGAAAGTATTTCTCCTCCCAAAAGTACAGAACATTTACCTAGCACTAGTAAAATGATATTCAATGAGAGAAGCCAAAGTTAATAGTTATTCTTAAGACAAAGCCATATGTGAGAAGGAAGAAGGATAGACCAATTCCTCCAATACAACTCCTCCACAAAGATCTAGAAAATGCACCAGACTAAGTTTTGATTAGAAAATCCAAGAAAAGTAACAAAAGTAATTTTTCAAGCACAGTTTGATATATGGAGATAGACAGAGAAGTATGCAGACAGACCAATATTGGAGCACTAATAGCTCATTCGTGGAGTGGCAATGGATATCAACTAGCAATTCTGTCAATTATTACACATTCCAAGTTGGCCACGGATCCAGGGCAAAAAGTCCAGGAAGAGGACTTGCATCTAGATTTGGTGTTCCAAAGTTGGGTGTAGTCAAAGGCTCTAGACTATGTAGTAAGAGAGAAAAAAGTACAGAAGCAAGAAGCACCTGTTTAACTGACCCCAGTAATGGTGCAGGGTCTTATCTCTAGCCCATAATGCAATCTAAATACTGAAGAAAAACCAGGGCAGAAATCCCAGACCAAAGTGGAGCATACAGTTTTATGACTATAAAGCTGTGGAGCTTCCCAGCTGACTGAGAGAGACCAAGGCCAGCAGCAGTCTACTGGAACTTACAACAAGGGACATACCCACAGGAGTATTGCTCAGAACAAAACTAGAGGCAAAAACTTACAGAACTTGAATCAGGAGGTTGGTGATTGGATTTTGCCCCAGATCATATGACTGAGAGCATGAAAAGCTTGCAGACTCCCAAACTGTCCCTTGTATCCTAGGTAACAAAATACTCGACGTAGCAGATGGATCCAAAAGCAAACAAGTTCAGCCAAACATTGCTTCTAGAAGTGCATTGAGTTTAGCCCTAACAAAAAGTCCAAAGTCTAGATGTAAGAGGGAAGAATGACCAAAAACAACAACAAAAAAAGAACTCCACTAAAAAGAACTATTGTGCTAACAAAAAGGCTTAAGACAGAAACATAGAAAAAGAGAATGGCTCCAAAATATCTACAAGCAAAACCACAAAAAAAAATACATTTGGGGCACTAGTCCAACCAGAATTCATAGTAGAGCTAAAGTAAGACCTTTTAAAAGATGACTTTTTTAAGCTTTTATTTAGCATCTTATTTTCTCCCAGTTATATGTAAAAAAAAAATTTAACATTAATTTTTAAAACTTAGAGTTCCAAATTTTCTCCTTTCCTTTTTCCTCCCCACTCCCCCCTCATTGAGAAGGCAAGCAATTCAATATAGGTTATACAATATAGGTTATCCATAATAGTCACGTTGTGAAAGAAAACAAAAAAAAAAAAACAAAGAAAAATTCTAAAAGTAAAAAAAAAAGTATCCTTCAATCTATATCCAGAAATTATCAGTTCTTTCTCAGGGGATGGATAGCATTTTTCATCATAAGCCCTTCAGAGTTGTCTTGAATTGTTGTATTGCTGAGAATAGAAAAGTCATTCACAGCTAAAATTTTCTATTCAACTCTGGTCTTTTCATCAAGAATGCTTGAAAATCCTCTGTCTTATTGACTATCCATTTTTTTTACTTGGTGGATTATACTCAGTTTTGCTGGGTAGGTGATTCTTGGTTGTAATCCTACTTCCTCTGCCCTCTGGATATCATGTTCCAAGCCCTTAATGCAGAAGCTGCTAAATCTTGTGTTATTCCGACTGTGGCTCCATGATACTTGAACCATTTCTTTCTGGCTGTTTGCAATATTTCCTCCTTGGCCTGGAAACTCTGGAATTTGGCTATAATATTCCTGGCAGTTTTCATTTTGGGATTTTTTTGAGGAGATAATTGGTGAATTCTTTCGATTTTTATTTTACCCTCTGATTCTAAAATAGGACAGTTTTCCTTGATAATTTCTTGAAAGATCATGTCAAGGATCTTTTTTGATCATTGTTTTCAGGTAGTGCAATAATTTTTAAATGATCTCTCCTGGATCTATTTTCCCACTCACTGGTTTTTCCTATGAGATATTTCACACTGTCTTCTATTTTTTCATTCTTTTGTTTGTTTGTTTGTTTTGTTTATTGATTTCTCATAGTCATTAGCTTTCTTTTGCTCTATTCTAACTTTTAAGGAATTATTTTCTTCAGTGAGCTTTTGGACCTCCTTTTCCATTTGGCTAATTCTGCTTTTTAAGGCATTCTTCTCCTCATTGGTTTTTTGGAGCTCTTTTGCCATTTGGCCTAGTCTATCTTTATTTTCTTCAGTATTTGGGGGGGGGGGGGGTCTACCAAGCTGTTGATTCTTTGTTCCTGATTTCTTACGTCACTCTCATTTCTCTTCCCAATTTTCCCTCTACTTCTCTTACTTGATTTTCAAAATCCTTTTTGAGCCCTTCCATGGACTGAGACCAAATCATATTTTTCTTAGAGGCTTTGGATGTAGGAGCTTTTACTTTGTTGTCTTCTTCTGAGTGTATGTTTTGATCTTCCTTGTCACCATAGTAACTTTCAATTGTCAGAGTTTCTTTCCATTGTTTGCTCATTTCCCCAGCCTATTAGTTGATTTTTAATTCTTTGTTAAAGTAGGGCTCTGCTTCCAGGGTGGAGGGTGCAGTGTCCCAAGTTTCAGGAGTTTTGTGCTGCTGTTTTCAGAGATACTTCTAGGGATCTGTAAATTTTCAGTTCTCCTAAGGTGGTATGATCTAAGAAGAGGTGTTTACTACTCTCCTGGCCTGTGCTCTGGTCTGTGAGCAACCACAAGCACTCTTTTCTACCCTGGAAATGTGAAGAGTGTCTCCCCTCCACTGTGGCCACAAATTCTGCTATGCTAGCACTCCTTCTCACCCTGAGGCTGCCACTCAGGACTGCAAATGGGATCTGAGTATGGGCAAAGCAACAGAGTCCTGCTTCAGGGCTAGCAAAAAGACCCCTGTAATCTCCTTCTGACTAGTTGTTTGAACCCCTTACCATTTGTGGGCTGAGAGCTCCAGAAGCAGCCACTGCCACTGCCAATTCCAATTGAGTGGCTTCCAAGATCTGCTCCTGATTTTCTGGAGCTGGGGCTATGCTGAACTGTGCTCCACTCTCATATGGCTACAACAGACCATTCCATATTGTTTTTGGCATCTACAGGCTGAGGTATCTGGAAATTGCCACTGCTGCCAGTGATTCAGTTGCCCTGAGTCATTCTCTGGGTTTGCTGGGACCCAGTCTGTGCTGGCAAGGCCTGCGCTGGATTGTGCTCCTCTCTCACCCTGGCGAACAGACCTTTCCTGCCAACCTTCCAAGTTGTCTTGGGCTAGAAAATTGTTTCATCCCATCTTTTGTGGGTTCTGCTGCTCTATAATGTGTTTAGAATCATTTTAAAGGTATTTGGAGAGGTTTGAGGGAGAGCTCAGGGAAGTCCCTGCCTTTACTCGGCCATCTTGGCTCTGCCTCTCCCTGCGCAAAAAAAAAAAAAAAAAGATTTTTAAAAATAAAATTAAGATTGCTAGAAGAATGGCAGAAGAAATGAAAACTATAGAGGAAAAATGGAAAGAGAATTAAGAGCATGGAACGTTAACTGATCTATAAATAATAAAACATAGTAACACAATAGTAACAAGATACTTCAATATCTCACAGTTCTTAAAGTCTAACAGAAAGGTAAATAAAAAGGAAAATGTAGAACAGAATAAATTTCTAGAGAAACTAGATTTAAAATACTCATGGTATCTACTAAATGGAACCACCAACGAAAGACACAGATTCAAAAGGAGATGTAACTATGAAATTCTAAATAATAAATGGGTCAAAGAACAAATCATAGAAAATAACTATATGGGACAAAAATGATAATGATTAAACATACCAAAATTTCTGAGATGCAGCTGAAGCAGTCCTCAGAGGAAAAATCATATCCCTATAAACATACACAAACAAAACAGAAAAAGAGAATTAATGAATTGAAGAGGCATTGAAAAGAAATTAAAAGCTAACAAATAAATTAAGCTAAAATGAGCACAAAAGAAGAGATACTAAAAATCAGAGAGGAAATATGAATTGAAAATAAGAGCTATAGAAATGACAAATAAAAGATGGATTTTTTAAAAGACTAACAAAATTGAAAAATATTTAGCTAATGTAATAATAAGGAAGAGGGCAGAAAATCAAATCAATAAAATACCAAATGAGCAACAAAACCAGAAGAAATAAAAAGAATAATAAGAACATAGTTATACTAACAAAGCTGAACACAAAAGAAATAGAGGAATTTGAAAAATAAAAATACCTAAACTATCAGATGAACAGAAAGATTTTAAATAACCCAAATTCAGAAAAAGAAATTGAACCAGTTGTAAAAGAACTACCAAAAAGGGAAAAATGCCTGGTCCTGTTGGATTCATAGAATTCTATCAAAATTTTAAAGAACAATTAATATCCATATTTCATAAACTATTCTCAAAAATTAAGAAAGTAGACTCTTTCTATGAATCAAATATAATCCTAGGGGCAACTAGGTGGTGTAGTGAGTAGAGTACTGGCCCTGGAGTCAGGAAGACCTGAGTTCAAATCTGGCCTCAGACACTTGACATATTTACTAGCCATGTGACCTTGGACAAGTCACTGAACCTCAATTGCCTTGCCTCCAAAAAAAATGTAATCCTAATATTGAAAGCTAGGAAGGATAAAACAGAGAAGGAAAACAATAGACCAATATCATTAATGAATACTGATTGAAAATTTTAAACAAAATCAATTAGACTACAGTGATTTATCCAATAAATCATTCATTATTATAAAGTTGGATTTATTTCAAAGATTGAAAGATGATTTCATATGAGGAAAACAATTAATGTAATTAATCATTTTAAAAGCTCAAATATCTGAAACCACATGATTTTTCAATAGGTGCATAAAAAGCCTTTGATAAAATACAAAATTATTTTATGCTTAAAACCCTACAGCATATAGGCATAGAGGAACCTTTTTTTAATATTCCAAAGAGCATCTAAAACCAAAAGCAAGTGTGATAAGCACTAGAATAACATACTTCAGATACAGTAAAACATTTTCCAATAAACTCAGGAGTGAAGCAAGGATGTCCACTCTCCCCACTATTGTTTGATACAGTTTTGGAAATGTTAACAACAGCAACAAAACAAGAATAAAAAATAAAAGACATAAACATAGGTAAACAGCATATAAAACTATTCCTATTTGCTAATGAATGATATGATAATATACTTGGAAAATCCTAGGCAATCAGCAAAGATACTAATTGAGACAATAAATAGCTTCAGCAAAATTATATGCTACAAAATAAACCCTTAAAAACAAACTGCATTTCTATATAATAATAACAATATTCAAGAAGAATAGAAGAGGAATTCCCATTCCAAATACTACAAAATGTATAAAATACAAAAATAAAGAAAAGATTTATTTAGATTCAATTACAAAGTACTTCTTAAAGAAATAAAGAACAACCTAAAAAGCCAGAGGAACATTCAGTGCTCATTGCTAGGCCATGCAAATATAATCAAAATGACAATACTACCAAAGTTAATTTCCATTTTTATTACTATGCCAGTCAAATCACCAAGGGGATACTTTACAGAGCTTAATAAGATAATAACAAAATTCATGTGAAAAAAAAACAAAAAACTTAGAATATCAAAGGGAATTATGAAAAGTGGTACAGATAAAGGGGTAACTAATACTACCAGACCTCAGACTATATTCTAAAGCAGCAGTCATCAAAGCAATTTGGTATTGGTCAAAAAATGGAAATGAAACAATGGAACAGACTACGTGAGAAAGAATCACAAACAATTGAATTCAGTAAGACGGTGTTTGATAAAATGGAAAACATAAATTATCTGGGGGAAATGCCTTATTTGATAAAAATTCTGGGAAAACTACAAAGTAGTCTAGCAGAAATTAGGCTTAGACCAACACTTTATACCATATTCCACAATACATTCTAAACAGATATGGAACTTTAACATTAAGTATAATATAATTTTTGAAAGTTAAAAGAAAAGATCATATATCTCTCACAGCTGTGGGTAGGAAATAAATTCTTAACCAAGCAAGAGATAGTTGGAATTACCAATGATAAAATAGGTAATGTTGAATACATGAAAATTTCTACAGACAAAATTAATGATCAAATGGAGAAAGTACAAAATACTTAGAAAGACACACGCAAGAATTCTTTGAATACTACAAGATATTCTTTACAAAAATACAGATCTAAATAATTGGGAAATATTAGTTGCTCATCAATAAGTTCAGCCAATACATTAAAAATAATAATTCTACCTAAATTAATTTACTTGTTCAGTGACAAATCAATTAAGCTCCCAAAGAATTACTTTATAGAGCTATAACAAGAAAATTCATCTGAAGGAAATAAGAATCAAGAATATCAAGAGAATTCAGAAGAAAAAGTAAGAAGGGGGCCTGTGAGTACCAGATCTCAAACTGTAGTTCAAAGCAGTAGTCATCAAATAAATTTGGTAAAAGAAATAGAAAGGTAGATTAGTGGAACAGATTTGGCATATGATATACAGAACCAAATGAGCACAATGGCCCAGTGTTTGGTAAACCCAAATACCCAAGCCTTGTGAGTAAGAATTTACTATTTAACAAAAACTACTGGGAAAACTGGAAAGAGGTCTAGCACAAGCAAGGTATAGACCAACATCCCACACCACATTCCAACAAAAGCTCTAAATGTATACATGACTTAATACATTAAGGGTGATATAAACAAACTAGAGGGGTAAAGATGAAATTATCTGTCAGATATGTGAATAGAGGAAGCAATGGTTCATGACCAAGTAAGGGATAAAGAGGATTACAAAAGGTAAAATAGATTATTTTCTTGTTGTTGTTATTGTTGAGTCATTTTTAGTCATGTCTGATTCTTCATAACCTCATTTAGAGTTTTCTTGGCAAAGATACTGGAATAGTTTGCCATTTCCTTCTCTAGCTCATTTTTTACAAATAAAGAGCTGAGATAAACAGGGTTAAGTGAGTTGCCTGAAGTCACACAGCTAATAAGTGCCTGTGGCCAGATTTGAACTCACCTGACCCCAGGCCTGGCACTCTATCCACTGTACCACCTAGCTACACCAGATAATTTTGATTACATAAAATTTAAAAGATTTTACACAAACAAAACCAATGCAGCTAAAATTAGAAGAGAAGCAAGTATGTTTTTAAATCTTTGCAGCAAATCCCACTAAGTATCTCATTTCTAATATAGCTAGAAAACTTATTCAAACTTATAAGAAGTTCCTGACATTCTTTCCCAGCACTTCATTAAAGAAGAAAACTAGGCAGTGACAAGGAATTTCAGGGATTGTCTCTTTCTAGAGTCAAGCCCTCAGCACCCTGCTAGATAGATGATTGTCTGTTTCCTTAGAAAATGTTATGAATAACTAATATAATCTGCTCCTTTACTATGTGAAGATGAGAAGTTTGTGTTTTACTAGTGAAACTTAAAACTAGAAAATGAACTTTCCATCCTGGGGTGGGGAAAGATATAAATTGGCTTGGTTGGGCCACAGAAATAGTGGGTGCTGCTAATGATGTCTGTTTTTGATATCTCAAAGCTTGAAACTTTAAGTAAATTATTCTTGGCTTTTGCTTTGTTGTTATCATTCAGTTGTTTCAGTCGTGTCTGACTCTTCATGACCCCATGTGGAGTTTTCTTGACAAAGATAATGGAATGGTTTGCCATTTCCTTCATTTTACAGATTAGAAAGTTGAGACAAAGGGGATTAAGTGCCCATTTTCACACAGCTAGTAAGTGTCTGAGGCTGGATTTGAACTCATTTCCTCCTGACTCCAGGACCACACGTTATCCACTATCCACTAGATGCCTCCTGGTTTTTACTACTGATAAGAAATCTAAGTCAGTGATTAGCAGTCTTTTGAACCATAGATGAGATGAGTTTAGATATTGTTGTATGGCCAACAGCTGACCAGTGATTGAGCCGTATTTATGTTGTTGTTATTGTCATTTAGTTGTTTCAGTTATGTCTGACTCTTCATGACCCCATTTGGGGTTTTCATAGCAAAGAGATTGGAGTGGTTTGCCATTCTCTTCTCCAGCTCATTTTACAGATAAGGAACTTAGGCAAACAGGGTTAAGTTACTTGTCCAGGCTCACAGAGCTGTAAGACTCTGAGGTCAGATTCAAACTCATAAAGATGAGTTTTCTTGACTCCAGGCCCAGCAATCTATACACTGCTCCACCTAGCTGTCTGTATACTAGGAAGTAGCATACAACAACTGGTTTAGTCAACTACATTTTAGGAATGCAAGTTTAGCAAACTACCAGTTTAGTAAACTTCATCTAATCAAGGTTATGTAAGGTTTGCAAACTTTACTAATCACAGTATCTTTGTGGCTGATGGTTAGGGAGAGGGCTGCAGTCCAGACCACTCCCTGATAGACTCTCTGTAAGGTCCCTCTTCTATTAAGTCCCTGTGAATCTGCCCAGCAACAGCAATGAGATATAAGGGTAGAGACTAAAGGGATGTGTATTCTCCATCACAGTACAGATCCTGCTGTACACTTGAGTAACCATTGTTTGCCTAGGAGACTGTAGGACAAGGAAGCCACATATTTTCAAGCCCATAAGTAATATACTGTCTGACTAAAGATCTTTTGAGCACTTATGTTCCTTCTTGTTACATCTTCACCCCTAACAAGAAGCCAGTAAGACCTGAGGGGAGAGAGGGAGAGAGAGACAGAGAAAGACAGAGAGAGAGACAGAGGCATAGAGACAGAGAAGTCCGAGAGAGAGAGAGAGAGAGGGAGAGAGAGACAGACAGAGACAGAGACAGACAGAGACAGAGAGAGAGAGAGAGAGAGAGAGAGAGAGAGAGAGAGAGAGAGAGAGAGAGACAGAGAGAGACAGAGAGAGACAGAGAGAGAGAGATTATATTAAGCTGGGAAATAGATGTTTCATAGAAATGTGAAACTTGAGCTATAGCCTAAAGCCAAAAAAATTTATTTCACCAGAGATGAGGAAAAAGTGTGTTGCAGAAATGAAAGCTAGCCTCTGTGATTGTTTAGAGGTGGGAAAAGGTGGCATGATGAGATTATGAAATGAGAAGTAGTTCAATTTGGCTGTAACATAGATAATGTGAAGTGTAATAATGTGAAGGAAAATAGAGAGGTATATTGAAACCAGACTGTGGAGGGTCATATAAAGGAATTTATATTTTATAACATAGAGAAATGAGGAAACCCTAAAATGTATTGTTCAATGTGGGACTGGAATTCAACTGGAGATCAGGAAGGGAAATAGAGATTTTTGGAGCCAACTGCAATCTTCTTCCTCCTTACACCTTCCCTCATATCTCCCTCCCATGCCTACTCCCTACCACCACATACTCTGTAATCCAGTGACACTGGCCTTGTTGTTCCTCACACTAGACACTCCATCTCTCAACTCTGGACATTTTTAACTTACTGATCTCCATGCTTAGAAATTTCCTTCCTAGTCATTTCTGCCTCCTAACTCCCCCGGCCTCTTTCAAGACTCAGCCAAAATCTGCAAAACTCCTTAATGCCAGGGAATTTCTTCTGTTGATTATCTCCAATTTATCTTTGACATTTGTTTGTACGTAGTAGGTTGTATATTGTCTTTACTATTACATCCCATGTTCCCTGAGAGCAGAAACTATCTTTTACCTTTCTTTGTATTCTCTGTGCTTAGCACAGTGCCTATTATATCATGCCTGAATAACAAATGTTTGTTGACTGACAGAGTTGGTAATTGAACATATAGGAAAAACTATACAGAAGGAAGAGAAGAGAGTCAAAAACAAAGCCTTGGAGGAGAGAGAGAGCTGAAAACCAACCGGGAGATGCAGAAAAGAACAATACAATAGAAGCCAAGGGCAAAGTTAGGATGAAGTGGAGGGAACAATTTCAAACAATGTAGAAAGGTGATAAAAACTAAGGAAAAGCCATTGATTTAATGATTAAAGGCCATGTATGACTTAAAAGAGAAGGCACCTTTGACAAAGTGGTTGGGATAAAATCTAGATTGCAAGGAGTTGGTTAATGAGTTGTATTAAATAACTAAGTAAATATGGCAAGTATACATCTCTTTTTTCTTCAAGTTTTCCATTGCAAGAGGAGAGATAATAGATGATAGCTTGACAGGATAGCAAGATTAAGGGTTTGGGGTTTTTTTCAGGATATAAGAAAATTGCAAGTGTTTGCAGGCAGAATGGGAAAAGCCAGCAGAAAGGAAATATGTAAGATGAGAGAGGGGATATGATCAATGAAGCAGGGACCCAGATGTGACAGAAGATGAGATCAAGTGTGAAGTCTTTGTCCAATATTGACATAAGGAATGTTACAGCATCTGCTGTGAGTAGAAAAAGGAGAGAGAATGGATGAGGAAAAAGAGATGCTTTGAGATGCATAGCAAAGGAGCCGAAGGAGTAAATACTGTATAGCCTAAAACTTTTCAGTGAAGTTGGGAGTAGCCAGTTATGGGGAGAAAAAAGATGGGGTGGAATTGAAGATAGAAGAAAAGATGTGAAATATCCACTATGGGGGGTGGGAATTAGAGATCAATAAAAATATTGCTTAATTCTATGAATTAATAGATCTAGAACTGTAAAAAATTTTAGAGGTCAATCTTTCATTTTACGGATGAAAAGACTGAAATCGGAAAAGTTGTTCAAGGTCTCACAGATACACAGGTAGTAGGTGTTAGAGGTAAAGTTAAATTGTGGGAAACTAGTAGGCTTTATGAGCACAGTTTAGCAAATCTCTCCATTGGAGTACTCACTGCCATCCTCATAGTCCTCACAGGTATCTTCTATGGAAGCAACTCCTGTGAAAAAGAGACCAGTCATCCCCAGCTATCAATTGGTACCCATAGGGCAGGCAGACCAATCTAGTTGAAGCAACAAGACACACTGAAGGAGAGCTTAGAGGCAGAATGTGCCAGGCAAGTCAAACTATCCATCATTACCTTGACCACCATCTTCCCTCAGATCCAAGAAGACAGCCCAGGACCATGAACCCCAGAGCCCTGGGAATAACAGTAAACTCCAAGCCATCAAGCCTACTTTTGCCAAGTCCTTGTTTTCATCATTGAGGAAAGAAGTCATTGGGGGAAAGGGCTTACCTTCCTCATCACCACAATTAAAAACTGTTGACCAACTGCCACTGAAGGGAAGATAGGTATATGAGCCTTGGGAGTGGCAGCATCCTCTCCCACTCCACAAGACCAGCTGTCCTTTTTCCAGCCTAGACTTCAGATTTATCATCTGGGGAAACAAACCCTGGGGGAGAGGGAGCAGTTCACCATCCCCACCAATTGCTAACCAATTGCAACTCACAGGATGGGCAATCTAGCCTAGCTAAAGCATCAAGGTGTCACGAAGGAGAGACAGGAAGCAATACGTGCCAGGCAAGTCAAACTACCACCATGGCCACCTTGACTAACATCTTCCCTCAGACCCTGATGGAGAGATCCCAGGACACTGAACCCAAGAGGCAATGATTCCAGTCCAGTGCCCTCACCCATCATCCAAGGAAGTAACCTCTGTAGAGATACAGCCTGGCAAATGCTCATATAGGTACTACAGTGTGTTGTTAAGCAAAATTGTCTCATTAGCATGGCTTTTGTTTCTTTTGAGTGGAAGTACTTTCAGCTGTTAAATGCTAAGCCCCAGGCCCAGGGCCCTGTCAGGTGTGAAACCTGTGTGGGTGTGGATTGGTGACTTAGGAGGGGTCAGCTCGGGAACCAATGGTCTCTGGTCATTGAGGTGGGGCTTGAGAATGCCGGAAGCTCGGCTGCGAGGAGGGGTGAGCCAGGAGACAACTTCGGTGGCGGCGGAAGGTATGGAAGCTGGAAGCTGCAGAAGCAGAAAGCTGCGGAAGCCAGAAGCTGCGGAAGCAGGAAGCTCCGGAAGCAGGGCTTACCCGAGTGCGAGCAGGAACGTGAGGCCAGTGAACATGATTTGGCTAAATACTATCTTGTTTTTCTGTGGCCTCCTGGTTGCCCTTGTGAGATGGGCTTTCTGGGCCTGGAGTCTTTTTGTCAAGATGTTGGAATGGGGAGGCTGGTTCAAGTTTTTGCTGCGGTGGGGCCTAAATAAATTTCTT
>CM053622.1:574686126-574720466 GCA_028646595.1 Phalanger gymnotis
ATCTGAGTCCATTTTCGCTGCCTGTTCATGTTCCCAGCCAACTACTTGACCCTTGAGCTTTTTGTGAGGATATGACTACTTGTAGAGTAGAGAGTGCTTTGTCCCAAGCTTTAGTGGCTGTGCTGCTGTTTTCAGAGCTACTTCTACACAGCAAGGTCTGCCATACCAGTTCTCTTCCTCCCCCAAGAGCTGCCAACCTGGACCATAACCCAGATCCAAGCAAGCTCTGCACTCCCACTCTGATCCACTGCTTAATTCCTCCCACTGGGTGGGCCTGGGGCCAGAAGGAACCACAGCTGAAGCTCTGGAAGCAGCCTCAGAGCTGCACCACTTCCATGCCCCCAGGGCTGGGGCCGACCATGCACTCCTTTCACTCCAATCCAGCAGATCCAGCCATTTTTCCCACTAACCTGCTCTGTTGTCTTTGGCGTTTGTGGGTTGAGAAGTCTGTTAACTGCCACGGTTCAATGATTCAAGGCCCTACCATCTGTTCCACCTGGCTCCCGGTCTAGTTGGTCCTGGCACGGCCCACGCTGGGCTGTGCTCCGCTCCACTCCCAGCTCCATGCGATAGACCCTTCCCAGTGACCATCCAGGCTTTCCTGGGCTGGAGACCTGTTTCCCTCTGCTATTTCATGGGTTCTGCAGCTCTAGACGTTGTTCAGAGCCATTTTTACAGGTGTTTGGAGAGATCTGGGGGAGAGCGTAAGCAAGTCCCTGCTTTCCAGCCACCATCTTGGCTCCGCTCCCTATTTTCCAAAATGATTCTTTAGCTCCTGCCTCTGAGTCTTAGGTATTCCTCCTATCCACAATGCATCTACCACTACCAACCTCTACCAGTTCCATTTACCACTTTGCCAAAGTCTTCTAAGACCTAGTTCAAAAGTCATTTCCTCAGTGAGAGCTTTCTTGATTAGTTCCACCTAGCTTCAGACAACTTCATTATTCTAGAATTCCCAAAGAATATTTTCATGGCAGCTGTAATTAGACATGTACAAACTCCTGTATCTAGAAGGTAATATGACATAATTGAAATAGAATTGGTCTTGGAGGAAGACATGAGTTCAAATCCTGCCTGATGCATACTTACAATGTAAACCCAGGCAAGTCACTTTAACCCTCAATGCACAGACAACTCTAAAACTATACAAAGCAGGTGTCAGCCTGCAATTAGAAAAGAGAATTTACTTACAAGGAGTCCCCTACAGAAAGAAAATCAGTCACTGGTCTGACAAAAAGTATCTCCAGAGATGCTGGCTAACCAGAATTGAGATAGCCCACAAGTAACCAGATATATTATTTTCAAAGGAAGGTGGAACAACAGCAAGGAATGGTGAAATTTCAAAGATCAGTCTCAATTAAATTTTCTTTTTTTGGAGGCAATGAGGGTTAAGCAACTTGCCCAGGGTCACACACCAGTAAGCATCTGAGGCCAGATTTGAACTGAGGTCTTCTTGCTCTATCCACTGTACCGCCTAGCTGCTCCTTCATTTAAACCTTCCAAACAAAAGAAAGAGCCTCTAAATATTATTGTGGAAGAAGTACATTCCAGTCATTAAGATTTATATTGGTTTGAAATTTTTCATGCTGTCAAAAGCCTCATTTATTACGCAAGCACTATCAGTCATATCTAACTTACTTAATGATCTTACTTTTTAAGGAAATATAACCTATATTAAAAAGGTAAACATAATCCAAGCCTATTACATAAAGCACTCAATAAACTATAAATGTTAATATTGTGTAAACAGAAGAATTAATGATGTTTTTTCAACACATGAAAAAATCCTAACTGCACTAGGAAATATGTGAAGAGAATATTGTTAGGATGCTGTAGCCCTGTTTAAGCACATTGATCTTTAAGGATACAAAGATTAAAACTATTTTTTAAATGTTGTATTTTTACAACTAGAGACAAGGTTTAACACTCAAGTCACAGAATTCTATTAATAAAATCATTTCCTATTCATTCCCCCATAAGGCTGATTATTTCATGAGGCTGGTTAACTAGGGTATTCTTTATGAAGAAATACATATTTTCCTATGTTTGTTCTATCTTCCCAAGGACAGAGTCCATGTCTTATTTCCTTTTCTCTCCCTTTTGCCATCTTGTACACAATTACGGCATGTAGATACTTTAGTCATAACTATTAAGAGAGACCATTGTTAGTTTATATTTTTATCCTTCTATGTCATTACCTTCCATTTTCCAATCATCCACTTAATGGCAAATCAGGTTTTATGCTCCTGCTTGAAGTTAGCTCTTTTTCACTGTCTTCTGAATCTGTCTTAATAGTCAGGAAAAGGAAGAGGTGAAGAAGAAATTTTGGAATGTCTAAACCAGGGGTGGGTTTTATTTTTTTTGTTTCACTGAAAGAAATTAGGCTGACACCTACTTGGCCCCATGAACACTAATAATTAACTCAAAAATTAGCAAAATTAGTAGAGGAGTGGAAGTAGCTAGGTTAGCTCAAAGGCAGTGTCTTAATGATGTAAAGACCAATAACTTAAAAATAAAGAAGTATGACAAAAAGCCAATTTGCCAGAATAGTTTCTAGAGAAAACTTCCAGAAGGAACTCCTCAGACAGTAGACAAGAAGTTGAGAAACAGAAAGTATGGACAAAGTGATTTTTTCACATTGAGCTACCTAACATGGGGATGTATTTAGCTACTTGAATATGTAGGTCTATATGGTCTCCTGACCAGGATATAATGAAGATACTTGAAGGACACCTCTCTACACTCCAGCTTATTAAGAAGAATAAATGATTCTTGACAATTTATTTTTAAATTTATGGAATAAAACAAGAATTTCCATAACATAGCATAATAAAAAAGATGATTGCACATGGAACTGCTAATCTTTGATGCATTGTTGCTATTCCTTTAAATATATACTAAAGTTATCATGTAGATTTCTTTTCTCTTCCCTCCTCCATCTTAAAGATGGCTACCATTAGACACAAAAATGTGTGTGTATACATATATATATATACACATATATGCACACATATGTGTATATGTAAAATCATCCTATACATACTTCTATTTATCAGTTCTTTCCCTGGATATAGATAGCATTTTCCTTCATATGTGCTTTGCAGTTAATTTGAGTATTTATAATAGTCAAAATGACATATTAATTCAAAGTTGTTCTTAAAATAATGTTGCTGTTATTATATACAATATTGTCTTGGTTCTGCTCTTGTTTCTCTTCATTATTTCCTGCAAGTCTATCCATGTTTTTCTAAGATTAGCCATCTTATCATTTCCTATAGGAATAGTAGTATAGTAGCATAGTAGTATTCTATCACAATTATATACCACAACTCATTCAGCCATTCCCCAATTGATGGGCATTCCCTCAATTTTCAATTCTTTGCAGCCACAAAGAGAGCTGCTATAAATATTTTAAAACATATACATTCTTTTCCTTTCACCCTAATCATCTTTGGAAATAGACCTAGTAGTAATATTGCTGGGGCAAAGGGTATAGGCATAATTCTGGATTGCTTTCAAATGGCTGGATCAGTTCACAATTCCACCAACAATGAATTAGTGTCCATTTTTTCCACAACCCCTCCAACTTTTGTTGTTTTCCCATTCAATCATTTTAGCCAATTCGATAGGTGTGAAATAATATCTCAAGTTTGTTTTAATTTGCATTTCTCTAATCAATAGTGATTTAGAGCATTTTATATGACTATAAATTGTTTTGATTTCTTCATTGGAAAACTGCCTGTTCATATCCTTTGACCACTTATCAATTGGGGAATGACTCATATCCTTATAGATTTTACAAAGTTAATTATAAATTAATTACAAATTAATTATTTTAAAAAACTAGAAAGGAAGCCAAAAAAAGTTTTCAAGTAGATGAAAGAGAAGCAAAATCAAGATCAAAATGATGGCAAGTGACTATGACTCATAGGGGAAAGGAAGAAAAAAGAAACTTAACCATTAGAGCTATCATACAATGTGTACGAGGCTGGCCCTAGAAGATGAACACAGAAATTCTAAAGAAAAAGCAGCGTATTATATGCTGCAGAAAACAAGAAAGAATTACAGATAGCTAGATGAAAGGGAGAAAGATAGAGAGACAGAGACAGAGAGAGAAATAGATGGATGACAAATTTATTAAATGCTTACTGTGTGCCAAACTCTATGGTAAGTGCTGCAGGTACACATTTAAGTGTATGTAATACAGCTTCTGACCTCAAGGTACTTATATTCCAATGGAATAACATAACATATAAAGAAGAGATGGAAAATGTTGGGAGTCAGGAAGCCTGTTTGGAGATTGTCAAGAAGCAAGATGAAGGCCTGAGGCCTGGATCCAAGAAATATAAGGTGAAAGCTCAACTTATCTATCTGACATCAGCAAATGTGAACCTATTTACTGGACTCTTAGAAGAAAGTCATAGATTAAGTGTCGACCTTACATCAGATATCATGTAGTCATTAATTTTATCATGAAGTCACTAAACCCACTAATTTTACCAGTGAGGAAACTAAGACCCAGAGAAGTTAAGTGACTCACCCAAGGTCAGACAGGTAGTAATGAAGTCAACATGATTAATGAAGTATGCTGTATTTTTGGAGCATGTAGCAAAAATCTGGCAGAGGACTTCCAAGATTTATCAAAGTCATTTAAAACTATGTACTTTTGATATTCATAGGAATCACTAATATTATTAGGAAAAAAGTCCTGGACCATATAACCACCGACGCTGATGTCCAAAGTAGGAAACTGAAGGTCTTGGGGGGAGGGGAAGGCTAGGTGGTGTTATCCATTTTACCAGCCAAAGACTCTGATTTTAGAAGAAAAAGATGAGCATGAAAAGTGTACTGTAGCTTAAATAGAAATGGAGAAGAATTGGATTTTCTTTTCTAGTCTATGTTTTATGATACCTGAATAATGGACTCTTTCCTAAGGATCAAGCATAATTCATGAGAGTCAGGAAAAACTCAGGAAGGTGAATAAAATGACAAAAGGAATCTTAAGATGAAATTTTAGGATTAAGAAGAAAAGTCCAGGTAAACTCATAAATTCAGATACAAAAGATGACAACTAAGACTACATAGAATAAACAATAATATTGGAGGACATGATTAGTAATGCTCAAGGAAAAAAACAGCAAGAATAAGCATGTGGAACAATATATGTCTCAGAATTCTACACACCAATGATTATAACATAGATTTTTAAAACTGAAATTGAAATTTTCATACAAAGAATTAAATACAAACTCATACATAACACTGAGACTTGAAGTTCATAACATGATTATGTTAGAATATATATTTATTTTAAAAGTAGAGCTATTAGAAAGAAAAAGAAAGAAACATTGAGCACAGACTGTTTAATCAGCAGACAGGATATTAATAATAGAAGGAAAGATGACCTTCAGGAGATTTAAACAAATCCAAATATCTCTGAATAAATATTACAAGAAAAAGGAAAATTAACCAAAACTTGGTGAGGTAGAAGACTCTGTGGATTCCCAAGAGGTCTTGGAACCAATGTAAGATGTTCCTGATTGATTCAAAAGAGAAATAAAAATTATGAAGGCAGATTTTATGGCCTGCATAGCAGAAGTAATTGGAAGAAGAAAAAAATTTGAATCCATGTTGGCAAGTTTCACTAAAGAGGAGAGAAAGAGACAGACAGAAAGACAGACAGACCGACAGAAAGACAGAGGCAGACAGAAACAGAGACAGACAAAGACAGACAGAGACAGAGACAGAGACAGACAGACAGACAGACAGAGACAGAGATAGAGACAGGTAAAGACAGAGAGACAGACAGGGAGATAGAGACAGACAGAGACAGAGAAAAACAGTTGATTAGGAATGCAAACATACAGATGTGAAGGGCAATGTGTAAAAGAAGCAAAAATCAAGGGAAATGATGAAATGAGTTTGTCCTGAGCGGGCAGTTGCACTTCAAGAACTCAAACTATACAGGATCTCCCAAAAAGCCTTAGTTCAGTTTTAGCAATTTAAAACTGAACTAAGGCTTTTGAGAGATGCTGTATTATAAAACAGTAGTCATCAAAAACATTTGTATAGCATAAAAAATAGAAAAGAAGATTAATAAAATAGACAAGGCAAGGGAGAATCAGTAAAAAAAAAAATGGAACTCCATAACAGTCTTCAATAAACCAAGAAAGATAAATTATGTAGGAAAGAACTCCATATGCAATAAGAACTTCTGGAAAATTAGAATGTACTCTGGCATAAATTAGGTTTAACCCTTATGCCATATTCCACAACACATTCTAGATGGAAACATGACCTTGATACTGAAGATCACACCACTAAACAATTAGAAATCGTGTACCTTTCACAGCAATGGGTGGGAGATGTATTCTTAATCAAAGGAAGAATAGAAATAACTATAAAATATAAAGTAGATCATTTTGAGAGGTTGGTGGGGGGGAGGGTAGATTTAGAGCAATGGGAGTAAGAGAGAAGCATAAAAATGATGGGAAATGGGGTTGAACAACAGCAACCAAAGGTTCAGGATCACTGGGATAAGGTGGGAATAATGGGGTAGAAGTATGTTAATCATTAAGTATTGAGTTCTGGTAGATTAACATCGTGCATAGGGTTTCATCCTCAAATAGAGCTGTGTGTCAGATAGCTGTGTACTACTGGAAAGGGGTATAGAATTTCATGGAAGGTGCCCCAGAAAAGTCAAGATAGACTCTTTAGAAGTGTAGGTGGTTAAAGAAAATACCTGCCTAGGAACTAGTCTATTTCTTTTAACTTCACCCTCTTCAAACTCTAAGAATAGAACCAATCCATCTCCAGGATATCTGTTTTTCTTATTTAACCCCCTCAACACTCTAAAAACAACTAATGTTCTATTTTCTTCAGTATTTTGGGGGGTTTCCTTTAGCCAGTCATTGA
Organism: Phalanger gymnotis; assembly: GCA_028646595.1. NCBI lineage: Eukaryota > Metazoa > Chordata > Mammalia > Diprotodontia > Phalangeridae > Phalanger > Phalanger gymnotis. The sequence goes on from CM053622.1 coordinate 574,693,042, forward strand.
CTTGTTTTTTTATGGTGTTCTCACATCATTCTCATTTCTCTTCCCAATTCTTCCTCTACTTCTCTAACTTGCTTTTCCAAATCCTTTTTGAGCTCTTCCATGGCATGAGATCGGTTCATGTTTTTCTTGGAGGCTTTTGATGTAGGCTCTTTGACTTTGTTGACTTCTTCTGTCTATATGTTTTGGTCTTCTTTGTCACCAAAGAAAGATTCCAAAGTCTGAGTCTGAATCTGAGTCCGTTTTCACTGCCTGTTCATGTTTCCAGCCAACTAGTTGACCCTTGAGTTTTTCATCAGGGTATGACTGCTTGTATAGAGTACTTTGTTCCAAGCTTGAGGGGCTGCACTGTTGTTTTCGGAGCTTTTTCTACACAGTAAGTTCTGGCACACCAGCGCTACTCCTCACCCAAGAACCACCAACCTGGATCGCAACTCAAATCTAAGCAGGCTTGGCACTCCAGCTCTGATCCGCCACTTAATTCCTCCCACCAGGTGGGCCTGGGGCCCAAAGCAACTGCAGCTGTAGTTCTGTAGCTGCACCTCCTCCACTGCCCCCAGGGTGGTGGCCAACCATGAACTCCTTTCACTCTGTCCCCACAGTTTTTTTCCCACTAACCTTCTCTGTTGTCTTTGGTGTTTGTGAGAAGTCTGGTAACTGCCACAGCTCACTGATTCAGGGTGCTAGGGCCTGTTCTTCTCAGCTCCTGGTATGGTTGGTCTAGGTGCAGCCCATGTTGGGATCTGCTCCGCTCTGCTCCCAGCTCCGTGCGATAGACCTTACCTCACGACCATCCAGGCCATCCTGGGCTGGATCCCTGCTTCTGGCTGCTATTCTGTGGGTTCTGCAGCTCTAGAATTTGTTCAGAGCCATTTTTATCAGTGTTTGGAAGGTCCTGGAGGAAAGCTTTAGGCCAATCCCTGCTTTCCAGCCACCATGTTGGCTCCGCCCCCAATACTAATGTTCTAAAAGGACATGTGTTATGTCTCCGTCTATTTTAATGTTAGTACTGTATCATCAAACATTTTCCAGTTGCTTAAATAAATCTACCTTTTGGATTCCTCTAGATTCTTATGTTGTATTTCAAAGTACCTACTGAGCTCTGGTCTTTTCATCAGAAATACTTGAAGGCCCATTAGATTCCATTAAAGTTCCATTTTTCCCCTACAGAATTATACAGAGCTTTGCAGGGCAAGTTAATCTTGGTTGTAAGGGAACTATTTTGCCTTTTAGAATATTCTATTCAAATATCTCCTCTCATTTGTAGTAAAAGATACCAGATCTTGTGTGCTCCTGACTCTAGTTCCTTAGTACTTGAATTGCTTTCTCATGGATGCTTGAAGTATTTTTGCTTTGATATGCTGTGTTTTGATATTGGATTTCCTTTTGGGGTTCCTTTTAGTAGGTTATCATTGAATTTGTTTATCTTTTTAGTTTGCCTTCTTGCCAGGATTTGGGTATTTTTCATTTACGGTTTCTTGAAATATACTGCCTCAGCTTTTTTCAGAGAGCTCAATCATTCTTAGATTATTTCTCCTTGACCTGCTTTACAAGTCAGTTGTTTTTTACATAAAATCTTGAGGGTTTTTTCCCTATTTTTTTGGTCTTGGTTTTGTCTTAACATTTCTTACTGTCTTGTTGATTTGTGTTCAATTTTTTTTTGGTCTATTTTAGTTTTCAGGGATTCCATTTCTTAGGTAAGGTTTACCACTTTTTGTTTTAAGCTATTTTTTCCTTCTAATTCTTTCCTCAAAAGTTTCTGTTTTACTTTTCATCTCTTGGATCATATCTTCTTCTTTTTTTGGAGGGGGAAGGCAGGGCAATTGGGGTTAAGTGACTTGCCCAAGGTCACACAGCTAGTACATGTGTAAAATGTCTGAGACCACATTTGAACTCAGGTCCTCCTGACTCCAGGGACTGGTGCTCTACTTACTGTGCCACCTAGCTGCCCCTGAATTGTATCTTCTAGGCATTCATGTAGACCTTGCAGAAAATCTACTTTTCAAAAAAAAAAAAGCAAATCTACTTTTCTTTTGAGTGTCTGCTTCCATTCATTATGGAGTTACTCTCTCCTTTTGCAGATCTCTGAATCTGCCATATTTTTTTACCAGTTGATGTTTTCTTTTTGACTTACTCATCTCCCCAGCCTTAGTTCCTCAACTGGGTGCCAGGGATAGGCTCTACCTTTTGGTGCATTTTTGAATGAGGTCAGCTCTTCTTGATCTTACCCTGGGTCCCATGGTATCTGGCACTGATCTCCACTTCCTGGAGTTAGCAAAAACAAAAAAAAAACTTATCTCTGAGGTTCAAAACACTGCAGCTTTGGGGCCCCCAATGAAACCTCAAAAGTCTTAGGGAGCTCAGAGCTCCTGAGCTTGAGCTGTTCCAGTCTGAGGGCTACAGTATGATGGTCATCTCTGTTGTTTACTACCACTCCTCAGGGATTCCAAGGTCCACACCTGTTTTTGTTTTATTTCATTTTTTGGTTTTGTTTTATTTTGCTTTACCATGGTGGGGGCTTTCTCAGGAGAGTCCTCGATTCTTTAAGACTTCAGACAGTGTCTTGTAGACTACGTGTATCCTCTTTAAGGTCACACTAGAAGTTGCTTTGCAAGAAGAGCCCCCTTTCCTGTTTCCTATGGACTTCTATCTGACTTTTTATGCAGTTCTGAGGTAAACATCATTTATTCTAATTTCTCTTTGAACTTCTTAACCATTACTTGGTCTTATACGAATTTCAGGGTTTTCCTAGAATAAGTCTGTGGGAGTAGTGTAATCTGCCTCCCATTCAAGAAGCAAGTTTGACAAAGAGTTGTCAATGCCTGTCTTGAACCAGGGAACCCAGAAATGAACATAACACTCCAGATCACATCTGACAAGGGAACTGAGATTGTCACCTTTCCCTGTCCCCTCTTTTTGCATCCATTTCTACTACACATTTTAGAAAACCAGGCTTTTCTAGGAGGTATCCCTAACCAAAGAAGAGAGCAAATTAATGAATTCATTTGCACTAAATTAAGAATTTCTAATATATTTTTCCTCCTAGAAGACTCTGCATTTTAAATAAGGGATAGTAGCAAGAAGGTACTGCTCAATTCAAAGAAATAATTTGCTAATAGTAGAATAACAGGCACTATGGCATCTGAGATAGGAAAGATATTTTTAGAGGGCATTGATTTCCCAATGCCCCTAAAATCATGCCATATGGGCTACTTACAGGAGTATAACATAAAGCCAAGACCGGATTTTTCCCTTTTGCTGGGGGGAACTAAGCATTGAATTGGACAGTGATTAAGTGGAACAGCATTAAGAAGGGCCTCATAAGAACATAGCTATAGCAACAAAGCTTACAAAATGTGATTTTTCCCGGCCTTCTAGGCAAGAGCTGTTTTCATCACAGGGAATCTCTTTTGTGAAAATCATTCCCTCTCAAAACAATAATCAATATTAGACACCTGCCCTTTTCCCATTCAAACTCGATCATGAATTTTCTGCCTTTGCCCAAAGATGTGCTGCCTGAAAAATGACAAGCCTAGTGCTCTTCAGATTATTATCACATGTAAAGGAGGGCTACTTGTAGACTGGTTTGGTCGTTGAAGACTATAGAATCATACAGCATGAGAAGTCTCCTTTCCTCAGGCTAAAAGAAATCCAGAAATGACTTTCTGGTTATTCAACTCCTATTCCCCCAAAAGTGAAATCCTTTAGGATCCTATAACCAGGCATTTAATGCAAAAGGTTTTTTGCCTGAATTAACAGGTAAAGGTCTCAATTACCTCCATTTAGGATTCATAACACTACAGAGCTATTAACAATATCATTTCATTTTTTTCTTTGTAACCCTATCACCTAGCATAGCAGTGTTTAATAAATGTTTCTTTATTGATTTGGTTAATATCTCTATACTATATTTTGCTTTCCTCTTTGCAAATACAGAGGGAAAAAAGGAAAAAATGGCGAAAGAGGAAGACAAGTAGGGAAGGAATAAGGAAAGGAAGTTGAAGATGTGGAGAAAAGAAGTAAAGAAGAGAGGAAGAAAGATTGGATAAAAGGAAGGATAGAGCCACAGAGAAGAGAATTATTTTAGATAGCAATAAAAATGGTTTCTTCCATCTCCAAAAATTATCTCTCTGACCGTATATTACCCGCCAGTTTCAGATATGTCATCCAGTGTGGAATACCAGAAAGAATGATCTCTGAAGATCTGGGCTCATAGCTCCAACATTCAATTCAATTCAACAAATACCTATTAATAATAAAAATTTAATTAAATACTACCTAGCTATGTGACTATGGGCAAATCATAAGTTCTCTAGGCATCACACTCCACATCTGAAAAACAGGACTAATAATACTTGCAGTATCCACCTTACAAGGTTTTTTAGGAAGACAGAACCTTGTAAAACATAAAGTATTATACAAATGTGACCTTTTTTTTGTTTAGACAAGGGAATTTTCCTTATAGAAGTAAAGAGATGTAGGAAGCTGAAAACAAAATAGTGAATGAATAAATGAAAGACATTTATTAACCACTCACTATATTCCAAGAACTGTCCTAAGTACTGGGAATGTAGAGAGAAAAGGGACAGTTTCTCTTCTATAAGAGTTCTCATTCTAACAAGGAGATAACACACATAAGAGGGGTCAGCTGTAGAATACAAGGAAAGGTTCACTAGCCTGTACAATGTAAGACAGGTATTGCTACTATTGTTGTTCATCCTTCATTCTCACCAATGACATCAGGAGAGTGATGGCTTCACTTGCAACTGAAATGGATTTAAGTGAGGCAGAGCTGTGCAAAGTCACCAGCCTCACTCTCTCCTCCAGAGCCATCTGGGTCCAGTGACAAGATAAAGATCAGGAAAACTGGAGAATAGGCCCCAGATCAGAATAACATCATGGTTAAAGTAGGGGAAGGGCAATGCAGAGAAATCAGATGCCTTGATATGGGGGCCTTGCACTTTGTGGCCACCATCCTTCCGTCTTTGCTTCTGAGGGTGCATCTTGACAATGCTTGTGGTATTATTCACAAGTCCTCTCAATGGAATAAGGAAGGATTTCCACTGATGGGGAAGAGAGAGGAAGGATTGGAAATTAGATGGTGAGTATTTACAAAATCAAAACATTATGAATGGGCTCTGATTCTCTGATCCCCTGAAGATAATAAATATCAGCTGTCATAATTCACATAATTGGCAGAATGATTGTGATCTCCAGTCCCACAAGCTGTGGCATTCCTGCATCTTCCTTGAAGATGGTTAATGTAGGGATTTTCCGAGAACTGACATAAATGGGCTGCTTATAATCATTTATTTGGCACTGTGGAAATCATCAGGAATTATCCCATCTGAACTTTACTGAGATTCTTTGGAGTAAAGTATTGGGGGAGGCACTTGAAAGGACAATACTTGAGACTTTCTAGGACCCTACAGAACTTTCAAAAATTGAGGATATGGCTAAATGTGTCAAATATACCCCAGCTGATTTGCTGAGGGCACTCATCAACTGTGGAATGGATAAACAAGTTGTAGTACATGAATATAATGGAATATTACTTTATTGTAAGAAACAATCAACATAATGGATACAGAGAAGCATGGAAAGATCTATGTGAACTGCTGTAGAGTGAAGTAGAGCCAAGAAAATAATATATACAATTACTATATGGTTGTATATGGTTTAAAAAAATAAAGCAATCAAAGGTGGATATTGTAAAATTACAAAGAACAAACTTGGTCCCATATGCAAACACCACCCATCCCACTCCTTTGCAGAAATAAGAGGTCCACAGCTGTGGTACATTTCACATTTTTTCAGATTTTTTGATGCACCAATCAGTTTTTACTAGTTTTTCTCTTTTTCTCTTTCCTTTAAATATTATTTGTTATATGGGATGACCATAAGAGGCACAGAGGGATACAAGGGGAAATTTTAGTGACATAAAATACCAAAAAGATATTCTTTAAAATGTAGTTTAAAAATAAGAAATGAAAAACCTTATTTAATTGCAGTTAGTATTTTGCATATCTATAAATCATTTTCTAATTTTAGTATCTTGTTTACAAATAATGGTTATGCAAATACTTATGTCCTGCAAACTTTTCTACTGACTTGTAGATGAAAAACTTGTAGATAAAATAACGCTATTAAATTCAGCTAAATTATATTTGACTCATTTAATAATCCCATTGGAAGCAATGCTTTCTGAACCATAAGACTATACTCAATGCAGTCACTGGATAGAAGTTTATTGGAGTTGGAGATATAGAGTACCTAGAGGGGAAAAGTCTCTGGAATCATGGTCTTGAAAACCCAAACATAAAATGGCAGCAAATAGCTCAAAGGAATTAGCAGACCTTCTGGGCTCAATAACTCCTAAAAACCTAGACACTTTTCTCTTTTACTTTTCCAATGAAAAGGTTTCAGACAGATTATCTTTAAATAGGTGTTTTCTACTGAAACCAAAATATAGATGGTTTCAGTCAGTCATTAGAATTCCCCAATAAGAACACCAGTTCTTGAGCTGTCAAAACTACCCTTTGATCTTAGAGAACTGGAAAATCTAGAGGAGAGTTGGATATTTCATTTTTCCATAGCTATCAGGAAGCCAGTCCTACTATTGATGACACTGTAGGGTATCCTCAGAAAGGATTCCTAAACTACGGCCACAGCCCAGTCCTGGATTACTACAATTAAAGGCTGATGCCTTAACCTCCTGGCCAATTTCACCAGAAGATCATTTAAGATATGGCATAACAAGACATTCTAACCCCTACCATTAAACGGTGTGGATGTGCTAAGACTTCAGCTGTGGCCTATGGAGTAACTAGACAGTGACTACCAGTCAATCATTAATTTCCAGTCTTCCTCAGTCATGACCTGATCCATGTTTATGACTGGGAAGAGCAGCAGCAGGAATTCCTGCCCCACCTTAACAAAGCAGGGCCTTCTGGACTCCTTTAGGCTGATTGAGCCCAACCACTGTAGGGACCCTGCCAGCATGGAGGCTGGAGCCCTCTAGAATGTAGCCAACAATATCTACACCCTGAGTAGTTCCAAGACTAGGATCACTGTGGCTCATCTGTTTTTGATCTTTGTCGTATATGTTTACTGCCAGATATGGAGCTTCCTGTTATAAGAGATGTGTGGACTTTCAGCTCCCAAGATTGAGGGGAAGTTGGTGCTGCAGACCTCTGGCAAAGGTAGAGTCCTCACATGGAAGTGCCTGAGCAAATCATGCTGCCCCACCTGTCTGGCCTTTGGATGTCTGAAAACGATCCTATTTGGCATCGCTCAGAGTACAAGTGGTGCTACAGAGTTCTATCTGCATACAATTTAGCAATATACCCTAAACAGGAAGTAGTTTGGGGTCTCCTTTATTAGAAAACAGTTCATCCAAAAGAAACTGGCTGATATATTTACAAGAGATCAACTTGGACCTTCATGCCTGCCTACAGCTGGGGGCTTGAAGGATCCTGATAAAGTCACCTGTGAAATGAGTTCCATGCTCAAGTGGAAGAATGATACCAAAGTTCTGGATACGGCCAGGTAAGGCTGTGACACACTTGGTGGGACTGAGGTTTCTGATGACTGTCATGTGATCTAGCAAGCCACCATTCTAGAAGCTGTAAACACTTAGGGAGGTACTCACAACATCTATACCTTAAATATCTGGGAGGATTATCAGAGGAACTCATTCACAGATTTGTTTCTTTTTTTTCAATTTATTTTTTATTTTTAGTTTACAACACTCAGTTCTACCAGTTTTTGAGTTCCAAACTTTCTCCCCCTCTCACTCCTCCCCTCCCCTCCCAAGAAGGCATGTAATTTGATAGAGGTTCTACATATACCTTCACATTAAACTCATTTACACAATAGTCAAGTTGTAAAGAAGAATTATAACCAATAGAACAAACCACAAGAAAGAAGAAACAAAACCAAAAAAAGAAGGGGGAAAAAAAGAGAGCAAATAGTTTGCCTCAATCTACATTCAGACTCTGTAATTCTTTCTCTGGATGTGGATAGCCTTTTCCATCATGAGTCTTTTAGAGCTGTCTTAGAACCTTGTATTTGCTGAGAAGGACCAAGTCTATGAGTTAGTCATTACACAATGTGTCTGTAATTGTGTACAATGTTCTCCTGGTTCTGCCTTTCCAGGTTATTATGAAGTCTGTCTGCTCCTCATTTTTTATAGCACAGTAATATTCCATTACATTACATACAGTTTTTTTTAAGTTCTACGGATATGTTTTGTTTTTATGTTACAAACACAAATTACTTGCACTTTGTAAGAGGTTGTTGTTGTTCAGTCATTGCGGTCATGTCTGCTCAGTGATCTCATTTGGGGTTTTCTCAGCAAAGATACTGGAGTGGTTTGTCATTTCTTTCTCTAGCTCATTTTTACAGATAAAGAAGCTGAGGCAAACAGGGTTAAGTGACTTCTCCAGAGTCACACAGCTAGTAAGTACCTATGGCCAGATTTGAACTCAGGAAGATGAGTCTTCCTGACTCCAGTGCCGGCACTTCATCCACTATACCACCTACCTGATAGGTCGCATAACAAGAGTAAAACAGTAAGGTATACATCATTTGAAAGTGCATGCAAGATTTCACATCTGTAACATTCCCTCACCTTGATTTTTTTAATTAATAAATCTATTTTCTCTCCCCACACACCCCATTTTAAAAAAAGAAAAGAAAAATTTCTTGTAACAAATATGCATAGTCAAGCAAAACAAATTCCCTCAAAGGATGCATACAAAAATACTTAGTGCAGTTTCAAGCTAATAAAGCTTAAAGCTATTGAAGTTTAAAACTGCATTAAGATTTTTGGGAAATCCTATATACATGTCTCATTCTCCAACCTAAATCTATAGTGTTTTTTATCATCAGCCCACTGAAATCATGAATGGTCATTATATCAATTATAGTTTTTTTAGAGATTTCACAGTTGTTTGCTTTTATAATGCTATTGCATGTATATATCATTCAGATTCTGCTCATATCATTTTTATCAGTTTATAAAAGTCCCCAAAATAGTTTATTTTTATAGTATTGATGATATGAATCATTATTCTGGTTTGGCTTACTTCACTCTGCATCATTTCATATGTCTCTCCATATCCTTTTGAAATAACTATTTCCTCATTTCTTACAGGACAATAGTACTTCATTTACTTGTATGCCACAACTTAGTCAACCATTTCTCAATTAACAGGTATCCTCTTAGTATCCAGTTTTTACCACCATAAAAAAAAAGAGCTGCTACAGATATTTTTGTACCTAAAGGACTTTTCCCTCTCAGATTTCTTTTGTGTATAGACCTAATAGTCATATGTATAGAATTCCAAATTGCTTCCAGAATGGTTATACCTATTCACATTTATCAACCTGCCTGTGCTCCCCCAACCCTAGTTATCCTTTTCCCTTTTTGTCATCTTCACCACTCTGGTAGGTACAGTATGGAATCTCAGAATTGGTTTAATTTGCATTTCTCTAATTAGTAGTGCCTTAGAGCATTTTTCATATTTCTAAAGATAGCCTGGATTTCCTCTCCTGAGAACTGCCTGTTCATATCTTTAGACCATTTATCAATTGGGGAATGGTTCATATTTTTTATGAATTTAATCAATTCCTTACATATCTTAGAAATTAGACTTTTATCAGAGAAATTTGATGCAAAGATTAAGATTAACCATTTAAGATTAATTAGGTTTAATTAAGGTCAACTGGTTGTTTCTCTTTTAATCTTAGCTTTATTAACTTATATAAAATCATTTTAATTTTATGTAATAGAAAGTATCCATTTTCATCTTTTGAGATCCTCTCTATTACTTCTTTGATCACAAACTTTTAATCTATCCATAAATCTAATGGGTAATTTTTTTCCATGTTTCTCTAATTTGTTTATAATGTGACCTTTTATATGATGTCCCATACACATTAGAACTCATCTTTGTATGAAGTGAAATGATGGTCTAAATCTAATTTCTTCCATACTGCTGTACAATTTTCCCAATAATTTTTGTTAAATAATGAGCCCTTTTACCAGCAGCTGTGGCCTTTATGTTTATCAAATATTAGGATATCAGATACAGTATCTTCTGTGTGTTATATAGGTAATCTGTTCCACTGATCTCTCTCTTTTTTTACCAGCATCATGTTGTTTTTAATAATTTCTTCTTGGTAGTATAATTTAAGATCTAGCACTACTAGTCCCCTTCTTTCCCATTTCTTTTCATTATTTCTCTAGAGATTCTTAACCTTTTTTTCTTCCATATTAAATTTGTTATTTTTCTAGTCCTAGAAAATAACCTTTTAGAAGTTTGATTGGCATAGCATTTAATGTTACGTGGTGGTATTGTTATTTTTATTTTATTGGCTTATTCTACCCAGGAGCAATTCATATTTTTTCCAATTACTTAGATCTGTCTTATCTTTATTCCTGCCAACAGTTGTTTGTAATTATATTTATATACCTCTCTGCATCTTGGAAAGTAAATTCACTAGTATTTTGTACATTCTCTAGTAATTCTAAATGGAATTTCTTATTCTATCTTTGCTGGGTTTTATTAGTATTGTAAAGGAATGCTGGTGATTTGCATGAATTTATTTTATATCTTAAAAGTTTGCTATAGTTATTGTTTCAATTAATTTTAGTGTACTCTAAGGAGACCATCATATCATTTGCCAAAAAAAGTGAACATTTTGTTTCTTTACATATGCTCATTCTCTCAATATCTTTTTTGTCTTCTTACTTTATCGCTAGTATTTCTAGTACTATGTCTATGTACACACTACTATGTGTGTATATTCATACATATACACTTTTATCCTTTTAAGAAAAGGTCTATTTATTGCTGGGCAGCTAGATGGTACAGTAGATAGAGCACTAGGCTTAGATTCAGAAATACTCATCTTCGTGAGTTTGAAATTGGCCCCAGTTACTTACTAACTGTGTGACCCTGGGCAAGTCACTTAACCCTGTTTACCTCAGTTCCTCAACTGTAAAATGAGCTGGAGAAGGAAATTACAAACCACTCCAGTATCTTTACCAAGAAAACTCCAAATGGATTACAAAGAGTCAGACATGACTGAAATGACTCCACAGCAACAACAAAACATTTGTTGCTCCATTTTCTCTTGTTTTCAACAGAAATGGGGGTCATATTTTGTCAAAAGCTGTTTCTGCATCAATTAATAATAATAAAATTTTCAAATCTGTCTTCACTAAGGATATTCCTCTGTAAGCTTTTTTGTTTTGATAGTTTATGAATCAAGACCATATTTGTTCGTAAGAGGAATTTGATAAGATCTTGTCTTTTGCAATTTTTGCAAACAATTTATGTAATATTGGAATTAATTGGTCTTTGAAAATGTTATAGAATTCACTTGTGAATCCATCTAGTCCCAGAGTCCCCCTCCCTTTGGAAGTTCATTTATGTTATGGTTTATTCAATTTCTTCCCTTCTAACTAGATTGTTTATATTCTCTATTGTTCTGTTAATTCCGATAGTTTGTATTTTTGTAAAAGTTCATTTACTTTAAGTCATTGGTCTTGTTGGCATATAGTTGGGCAAAAAAAAATTCTAATAATATTTTTTATTTCTTCTTCAGTTATGAATTCCTTTTTTCATTGCTGTTACTGGCAACTTGTTTTCTTCTTTCTTCTTAAACAAATTAGCTGACAGTTTGATATCTTTAAAAGCTAATTTTTATTAATTACATTTTTTGTTTTAAATTTTGTAAATTTCTTCTTTGATTTTCAGAATTTCTGTTTTGATGTTTAATAGTGATTTTCAATTTTGTTGGTTTTTCTGGTGTTATTCCCAATTTATTGATCTGTTCTTTCTCTTTTTTGTTAATAAAAGTGTTTAGAAATATAAAATTTCCCCTAAGGTACTTTCCTTCATCTATTTCCTTTTTCTGTCTTTGTATTCCTGTCAGTATAACTGTGGAGTTGAATGCATTTCTACACTATACTCTTTGTCTGTATGTATGTTCTAAGATCTTTTGACAAGTTTAAAGGAAAGGGAAGTTCAAGTGATGCCCACTTCTCCCAGTACTTCTTTATATGATTATAGTTCTACTTGACCACCCAATTATATGTTTTAACAAGTTGTCCTATTTTTCTTCCCCCTTTTCTTTAATGTATCCTCTCCCTTCCCTTTGTTTTCCTTTTTCTTACATCTTGAAAACACACAAAAACTATTTATATGCCTGGTACAGTGGATAGAGCCCATGGCCTTGTTTCCACAATCCGGCTAGCAGCTTCTGTGGGGGTGTAAGATCTACCCACAGCCAGCACCCAGAAAGCTGCCAACAGCACAGGTTCTTTTGATCTGCTTAACTAAGGAAAGCAAGGTGAAGGGGTTGACAAGCTTACTTTAATTCAGCATACGAATATCATTCACTTAGCTCAGGGGAAAAAAGCCAGCACCCTGAACTTCAGAGCAAATTACAAACAAATTACAAACATCAACAGACAGACCAAATACAGATTCATAGTTACCAACATCTAGGTTCAGCCTGGGAGCTCAGAACAAGGGCTGGCCCAGAGTCATGTGCCACAAAGAGCTCCAAGGAAGAAGAGGCCAACCCCTGGTTTTATATCTTTTTCAGTGTCAGGGGTGAGTCACACCTAAAATCATCACAAAGAGGCTACTTACACCCATGTGGTCTAAGAGCCTCTGCTGTCCCAGACATGTAAACTAGGCCCTTCCTGGAATTAGCCCTACCTTGGGCCCCACCTTAGTTGCCAATCCACACCTACATAGGTTTTACACCTAATAGGGGTTTGGGCCTGGGGCTTAGCACTTAGTAAGACTCAATGACATACACTGAATTACTCAAAGCAAACAAAAGCCAAACTCTTCAAGGGCACTTGTTGAACTAAGCACTAAGGAGCCCATTTTGCTTACCAACACAGGCCTGGAGTCAGGATAATCTGGATTCAAAATCTACCTCAGGCACTCACTAGCTTTGTTACGCTGGGTAAGTCACTTAATTTTGATTTGCCTCAGTTTCCTCAACTCTCAAAATGGGGATAATAATAGCACCTACCTCCCAGGGTTGTTGTGAAGTTAAAATAAGATATTGGTAAAGTGTTTAGTATGGTACCGACACATAGTAGGCTCTTAAATGTTTGTTTCCTTCTTTCCTTTCTTCTTTTTGTGTCATTTGATTATCTTTATGACCCCTTGTGATATTAATATTCTTTTAAGAAAAACTCTTTTATATCCCTTCTCTCCATTAGAATATAAGCTGTTCATTTTTATAAAGTCTCTTCTGATTCTTCACTTACAGCTATTCTTTTTCTCTTGAGTTTCATATATACATTTCAAAATTCCTTTTCAGCTCTGTTTTTTTAAGGGATATTGCAAAATCCACTATTTAAAGTCACTTTTACTGGGTAAGTCTTTCTTGATTGTTGACTTTTGTATTTTTCCTTTTGGACTATCTCATTCCATGTTTTCCATTATTTTTTGAAGGGAGGAAGGCAAGGTAATTGGGGTTAAATGACTTTCCCAAAGTCACACAGCTAGCAAGTGTGTCAAGTGTCTGAGGCTGGATTTGAACTAAGGTCCTCCTGACTCCAGGGCCCATACTCTACTCACTGCACCACCTAGCTGCCCCTTCCATTCTTTTAAAGTGGAAATTTTGTGGAATTCTGATTATGATTCCTCAGTATCTGAATTATTTCCTTCTGGCTGCTTGTAGTATTTTTTTTTTCTTTTGTCTGTAACCTCTGTCTTAGAAGTTTTATTTTGTGTTTTCAGGAGATGGACTCTCTCTGTTTTCACACTGTACTCTTTTTCAAATATGGCACAGCAATTCTCTTCAATGATTTTTTGAGAACATGATGTTCAGGGTTTCTTTTGGTCATGGATTTCAGGTAAACCTATGAGCCTAAAGTTATCTCTCCTTGATCTATTTACCAGCTCAAGTGTTTTTTATGTGAGATACCTTGAGGCCTTGGTCCAGGAATTCTTGCTACTCCTCTGTATGTATTACATGACTAGCAGGCACATAGCATTACCAAGAGAACATTCATAATTTAAAATGGGTCACAGAGTCATAGATTGAGAACTAGAAGGCAATTTAGAGGTCACTTAATCCAACCCCTCCATTTTACAGAGGCCTACAGGGGTTAAGTGACTTGTCCAGGGTCAGAGAAGTAGCAAGTGATTGACAATGGCATTCAAACCCAAGTCCTCTGATGCCCCACCCACTGCTCCTTCCACTATCAATAATGACTCCCTAATTGTCCTTATCTAGGTCATATGTAAAGGATTTCAACCTAGATTCTTTGACTATAAATCCAGTGTTCTTTTCACTAGATCATGTTACTTTTCTTTATCTCCTTTTCTAGACACTAAATCTCAACATTGTATCTTAATCCTGGAAACATCTTTTCAGTGAATAATTCAGGCTCATGTGACTTGGAAAATGTATTTGGCAGAAAATATAGAACATTTACTCAAAGCCATCCTATTACATTTGTACAAATAATATACATACACACACACATAAATAATTTTGAAAGTATATATTGTGTCCCTTAAGAGACTATAAACTCCTTGAAAATGGAGATTATGTTTTTTTGTTTTATATACCCAGTAACTAACATAGTGCAGATAATAATGCTTGCTGATTGAGTGGTTTTGACATTAATGATATATGTAGGTATATATTTACATGTGTGTATATTTGAAATATATTATACTATAAAGATAGATGTGTAGGTGTATACTGATGGCTTAATTCAATGCATTCTAGCCAACTCTATGTTATAATCTAGACAATAAGCATTTATTGTCTTTTTTCTTCCATGGACTATTAGGCCAAACTCATCAAGGTGCCTGTGGATTTCATTAAGGAAGCCTTATAGTCCTCCCAAGTTTGATCAAATAAGCACAATGTCATATTCAAAACAGGAGCACATGACAGAATTCTTCATCTAAACCACTCTTTCATTTGAACCATTCACTGATCATACTCCATAACAGTGGTAAATATCTTTGGGTGGCAACAATCACCAATCCCCCCATTTTATAACTCACTTGATATTGATAATCAAATGATGAATGGATGTGTCCTCTGTTGTTGCACATATCAGGGAATCTTTCATGACTTCAACATATTCAAGGGAGATGCTACACTAGAGGGGAGCCTTTAAGGATGCATTTTTTCTATGGCATAAGATGCTTTTTAATATTCAACCAGCAATAAAAATAGTGAGATCTTGTATTCAGTATACTTTTCAGCCATATGAAGATATGTTATGTTGTAGAAAATTATTTGCAAAACCTGTCTGTTCCCATCTCATACTTTCATCAAGGATACTCCTGATGCATGTCCAAATAATTCTCATTAGAAATTTTATACAGAGGACAAAGTAGACGTATTAATCAGTATTTAGTAATGTCTTTGCTATCATCTTTCTTGGAAGTTATTTCCATTTTTCCAGTCATTAAGTGTTTCTCCCTCTTATAGAAACCTGTAGAATGCTTTCAAAATTGTGTCCCATCCAGTATAGATTACTTTCATGTACACTTGGTTGGCTCCCCTGGATTTCTCATTTTACATCTTACCAGGCCATTCCCATCTCCATACAAAACACCTGCGGAACTGACATGTCCAAGTAAATGTGGTAATTCCACTGTCACGTATGACAAAAATATGTTATAGAAATGTTAACGATGTTAACAAATCTAGGTTTTGTTTCATTTTGTTTTTTATCTGATGTCCTAGTTCCATTTTCAACTCTAATTGATGTTAGGATTATTATGACTTAAGTAAATCTCACATCAAGCTCTCTGCAGGCTCATTATCCTCATCTCAGCTCCAAACTGGTTTATGATGTGATACTGCTTATGATTTTCCACCAGCCTTGTCTAAGAACTTGCAAATGAGTTGACATTCTACCAGTATTTACATATATGTGTTGCTCTTGGCTGCCACATCTATATAATTGGCAAAAAGATCAAGTGTTTGCTGGTTATAATGGCTACTGGTCTCTTTTGACTTCGTCATTAGAGTGATTGTTTTTCAATAATTAAATTTATGCAGGAAGTCATGATAGTTTGTGTTGATATCATTTCCTTATTCATTTCCTATTTTTCACTTTTTTTGAAAAGGCCAAATTGGAGTTGTTACAATTGCATGTCATCTCTTCTGATCTTTATTCCTGTTTCCTGGTTTGTTTGTTTGTTTTTTCATTTTTACATGTTAGGTTTTATTAGTGTGGGGTTTTTTACATTCCAAACATTTACTGATTACTTCTACTTCATTAGGAGTCCCTTATAAAGAAGTAAAACTTAAATAATAACACAGTGACTTTATCCAAAAAAAACATTTCACATCTGTAGCACTCTCCAAGTCTTTAATTTTTTTAATTAACAGGAAAATTAACATTTTCCCTCCTTCCCACCCTTCACTCCACTGGGGACAGAAAAGAAAAGAAAAGAATTCACTTATAACAAATAGGAACAAACAAAATAAATTCTCCCAATGACTTACCTTATATAGAGCTTAGCTATAGGTATAGATTAAATGTAAAGTTATTGATATATGTGTGTAGACACATATGTTCTAGTTTGATATTAATTTTTATTTTTGGCAAAAGAAAAAGTCAGTTCTCTCCTTATGCATATGTAGCTAAATCATAAATGACTCCCACATCATTAACCAGTTTCCTGTTTTTCAAGATACAATCAATTTCATTTTGTGATATATTGTGCAGTGCTTACCACATCCAACACATTCTAACTCCTTCTTGAAAGAAAAATAGTCATAATATTGTGGGGAGGGGAGAAATAGGAATCACAGTCATTTCATTCCAAATTAATGGCCTAACAAAGTAGAAATTTCCCAACCACCCAGCAGCCTAATATTAGAAAGTCCCCAACCCCTAAGAACGAGCATGGTAAAGCAGATGGGCTCATCCACTGTTATAACAACTACTTGCTATCCTTAGATAATGGTCCCTGCGGTTTTTTTCTGAAAGAAATGTTTTCACAGTTGTAGAAGTATTTGGTCTCCTCCTCTTGCCTCTTGTTCTTGAACAGGTCATGTTTTCTTATTCTGGTGATAAACCCTGCAATTTGCCTTCCAAATACTCACTTCTTCTCCCCTTGCTGAGCCCTCTCTTTCTAAGTCCCTCCCTGTCCTGTAAAATGCTTTAGTATTCTCTCCTAAGTTGTTTCATCAGAACACTGCTGATTGCCTGTGTACTTTAACCGGGCCTGAAAGGTTACAAAAATTAAATCTACCCCCAGCAATCTGAATTTGCTATCAGCAAGAGCACACAATTGGAAAATTTGACCTCTCTAACAGTAAAATCAGACTCCTTAACGTGATAATGAATCTCTTTACTTTTGGTCCCGCCTGCTATCTTTGACCTGGTCATTGGACACCCACACATAGGTATGCCACTCCGAAAAGGTAAAGAGAATACTCCAACTCTCTCCCAATCTTTCTTGCCCAATATATATGTGTGTACATATATATGATGTTTATCATATCATATATTTTTGTCATGTATACATACATACATACATACACACATGCATGAATCTCCAAGTCTTGTCCTTTTTCTTTCCTTAATATTGAACCATGGACACCTAGAAAATAATAACAATTGTCATAGCCATAGTAAGTTTTTGTGATTTATAGGTAAGTTTAGGACATGTTCAGTCTTTGCTGGTAAAGAAAGCTATTCACTTAGGGTACAAAAAGTTGTGGACATCACTCATTTGGCCTATGGCCTCTCTAAGAGACAATTTTTGTGACTAGAGCACCTTAGGGTTTTCACCAAAAGCTCTCCTAAAATCCTTCAGTGATATGCAATTTAATTAACTACAGGTACTCTTAAGAAGTACCCTGTAGTTGAACACTGAAGTGGATGACTACATAACAAGCAATCACTTGATGGAGGATATATTGGGAACTGAAGTTGACTTTCCAAAAAGATATCAAGAACATTTTAATCATACAAAAAAGGAGATGATGTTTACAAAAAAACAAAATACATCAGGATAAAATATTTTATCCTCAAAGTTGTTTGGAATCTGGCCTGAGTGGTAGGAACCATATCTCTAACAAACCATTTATTCTATTGATTCAACAACTGTACTTTCCTCAAGGTGGACACGGATTTCTCACTCTATATACTATGGTTCTGTGTGGAATCTTTTACCTCCATAATAGTCTACATATTGTGCCTTCAGAATTCTATTCAAGAAATAGGAGGTAGAGAATGGGGAAGAAAGGAGGGTGGTAATTTCCAGAAATGACTGTGATAACAAAAGTTATCAATAATTTTCTTAAAATTTCCGTACCAACTTTCTTCTCAAAAAACATGACTATTCTCCAAAATAGTATCTTAAATGAACTCTAAGCTGGTTTCAGGTACAGTAATTCCACAAATCATCACTGTTATACATTGTTTTATCCCATCAGGAAAATAGTTGTGGTCAACTTAAAGCTGTTGACAGAGTTCACCGATCTCCCGTTTCTCCATCTATTTGTGCCAGATCACTGAAATCAGAAGACCTGAATTTCAGTCTAGCCTCCAACCACTTCCTTAGTAAGTAATCATGGGCAATTCACTTAATTTCTCAGACTGAATCAGTCAACAAAACAATCAACAAGCATTTATTAAGCTCTCAAACATTGTTCTCAGTACTGGGAATAATACAAAGACAAAAATGAAAGCAGTCCACCTGAATAAGTCACTTTCCCCATCTAGATTCAACTTTTCTCATTTCAAAAAAGAAGGGATTGGAAAAGTCAATTGCTAAATTCTCTTCCAGAGCTACCATTTATTCATCCTAAATGCTGTCATTTAGCATTCTAAATGCTGTGATCTGGCTCTAGAGCAAAGGTTCTTCATCTGGGATCCACAAACCCTAAATGTTCCATAGAGAGATTCAAGTCCATGAACATGGATAGGAAAAATACCATTTTCAGTAACCTCTAACTGAAATTGACTGTTTCCTTCCATTTATTTTATTCATTTAAAAACATGATTCTGAGAAGAGAGCCATAGACTTCACCAAACTGCCAAAGGGATTTGTAACAACAAAAAAAGTTAAATATCCTTGCTATTGAGACAGTCTGGCATAACATTTATAATAACTTCTATCTATATAGCATTTTAAAGCTTGCAAAGTACTTTGCAAATATTATTTCATTGTTTTCTCACAACAACCTTGAGAGTTAGATGCTATTATTATCCCCATTTTGCAGACGAGTAAACTGAAAATAGAGGTTAAGTGACTTGTACAAGGTCACACAGCTTAGTAAGTGTAGGAAGCCAGATTTGGTTCAGGTCTCAAGTCTTCTTGACTCTTGGGCCAGTGCTCTATCCACTGTTCTATCCTGGGGGCTGTGAGTGCTAGGAGTGTGGAAAGAGTAGCAGCCTGATGTAGTTGAGGCTAAGTCTCCCAAAACAGAGAGGTATTTGGGTGATCACAGGAGCATATTTTGTATCTAATTCATCTTCTTGAGTCCATCAAAATGCTCTCACAATTTAAGGTCTTTTAGGGAAAAAGATGGCAGAATAATAATTCATATCTATTTTCCTCCATATTAAGGATAACTTATATGTCCTTAAAAATGTTTTCCCCATAGTAAGCAAGGATAACTTATATATCCTAAAAATTTTTTCAGACAAAAGTCTTCCCTTCCACACGTAACTAAGAAGTTTGAAGTTTCAACCAAGTCCTTATGTAAATGGTAGCAAAGAATTGAAGCACTTATTTGGGGAAAATATTGACTCTACCGGCATATAACTCTGTTGCCTGTGCCCAAGCTGAAGTGGGTTGGCTCTCTGCCTAGGCTCTAATTCCAGTTCTGGTGTTTAAAGATTTATAACAGGATGGCAACTCTATCTCTCTCACATCTGGTACCCAAAGCATAAGGTACCTTACTTTAACCATACACTACAGGCACTCGTTAGAGAATTCAATTACGAATTGACTATGATCCAGCCTACCACCAGGCTTGCCTGCTTGGGACAGGAGGAAGGGAGTGAGCTCATCAGCAAGTACAATCAGATAAACAGTGTTTGGCTGAATCCAGAATGCAGCTTCATATCATTGCTCAGTCCTCCATCACCACCACCACCCCATTCAGGTGCGCACCACTCCTGGGCTCTCAATAACACAAGCATGTGACCTCAGACCTTTAGAGATCACCAGAAAAACTCCAAACACACCAAAGGAAGACATGAGAGGTGAAAACCCAGACACTTCCATCTACCTGCTATGAATCTCATCTGTCCTCTCAACCTGCACTTTCAGGACGGCATTCTGCTTGCCACCACATGGGAGCCAATTTAATAGAAGATACACTAGCTCCATTCTCTTTGGCAAGCTCCCCTAAAAAACTAGCCAATTGCAGCTGCAGTCCAATCAACTCATGCATCACCCCAGCTGTTCTCTATAGAACTAGTGTAGCAGAAGAATCCTAGAGGAGAGCCCTGCAAGTAGGGCACATGGTACCTGGAGAGCTCTCTTTCACCGTCATACCCCTTTGTCCTAGTGCTGCAACTGCCAGCGATGTAAGATATCTGGTATTTGGGGGCAGCTAGGTGGTGCAGTGAGTAGAGCACTGTCCCTGGAGTCAGGAGGACCTGAGCTTAAATCTGGCCTCAAACACTTGACACAACTCCTAGCTGTGTGACTTTGGGCAAGTCACTTAACCCCAACTGCCCTGCCTTCCTCCCTCCAAAAGAAAAAAATATATATCTGGTATTTGAGATTCATGTTGTTGTTGTTTAGTTGTTGTCATGTCTAACTCTTCATCACCCCATGCACCATACTGTCCATGGGTTTTCTTGGCAAAGATACTGGAGTGGTTTGTCATTTCTTTCTCCACTGGATTAAGGCAAACAGAGATTAAGTGATTTTCCCAGAGTCACACAGCTAGGAAATGTCTGAAGCCAGATTTGAGAGTCTAGGATATGTTAGCTACCCATCCATTTGAGTCTTCAGTCCTTCTATCCTTTCAATCCTTCTATCACTTTGTCAAGTTAGATCATCAGAAATCTCTATTCACTGTTCTATCCTGGGGGCTGTGAGTGCTAGGAGTGTATCCTAGCCTGTATCAAACCACCTGTATCATATTATGTCAGCCACCTGCAGAATGGACTTTATTAAGTTATAATACATCACTCTCAGTCATTTTAGAGTTGAGTCAAGAAGCTTCCATTTAAACAACTCACTACATTACAACAATACACTGGAAAACAACATCCACAGTGTATTTAAATGCCATTGTATACGGGCTTATATTCTTCTTCCTTCTCTTGTATTCCCTCCTGAATCTACCACTATCACAATAAAAACAAATCTGCACTAAAGAGAAAGTGAGGCAATTAAATTCTGAGCATGTTTAATTTAATAGCAAGGCTAGCAATTGCCCATAAAAGGGATCCAAGGCTCCTCGGCAGCCAAGGATGCATTTGACAATCTTTTATAGACATACAGAGGAACCCTGAAATAGACAGTAACAACAATCTGGCATAGCAAAGGCATATCTCACTTGTGATTGGTCAGTGCTAAGGTCATTAACTCCAAATTATGTGTTTATCACTAGGCAGACTGACATCCTCTGGAAAGTGCCAAGGTTGGCAATTTCTGAGAAAAAAACAGGGCACTCACACTTTATATGTTATCAACTTCTGAAAAATTAGGATAACTACTAGAATCTTGTGGCTGGAAACTCTTGGGGAGGAAAACTTAATGAATGTGGCTAAATAGGAAATAAATGCTGCAACCTTAAGGAGTTCAAAGGGATCTCAAGTTCACATACTAAGGGAAAGTAACCAATATATAGCAGCTTGATCATTAATACATAGTAAATTGATTAAGCCTTAATGAAATAAAGTAGTATATAAGATTTTAATATCACACCATTCGCTTCTCACTTTGCCCCAGAGCCTTCTCCATCCCTAAGATCAAACTAGAATACCACCTTCTGGCTTGCTTTGGGACTGATGCCACCTCTCAGCTTCCAACTTTTCCAGGGCCTTCTACCTGCCTCTTGCTTCCTTTTTCATACCAGGCCTTCTCTACTGGTCCATTCCCCAGGAACAGGCCAGGCTACTCGGCTTCCACTTCTATCTTTGCCTTAACACCTTCTCCAACACTCTCGTGCCAGACCCTGTTATAACCTCCCTTTTCCCATCTTCTCCCCAAGAGCCTTCTCCAGAGCTATAATGGCATTCCCCAGAACCAGACCTGGCCACTTGCCTCCAAGCCATCCTCCCCAAGAATTTCTCTAAGAAGCCTACGAGCTTCTCTGCTTCCATCCTCATCTCAGAGAGTTCATTCTGCTCACCTCTGTCTGCCACCACCTACCTCCTTATCTAAATCCTCTGGTTCATACCTCTACCACCAACTGATATGAGATGAGCTGGGCCTCCCAAGATATCACCACCTGCCACAAAGTTAGTGCTTCAGTAAAGTCTTTAAATCATCTAATCAACTGCCTATTTCATCAGATCACTCTCCAGGTATTGGCAAAGATACTAATTTGTCAATAGTTAGTATATTCCCACCTCCTTGTATACTCCCCATCCTAGTAATTATGAGCCTACTGCTATCCATCTACAAACCCCATTCCCCATTATCAACTTCTCAATTTGAAAGTTGGAAAAGGGGAATTCTATTCAAACCTAAGTCCCCAGAAAGCTCTGCTATCCCTCTTAATCCTACCTCTCCAAAGTCTCACTTCAGATTTGCCTACCCCTTCTATGGTATTCTCTGGATCATCTGCTCTATAATTAATAAACTTCCTTTTTTAGTCTTATCTTCTGGCACTCACTGAGAATTGTCCTCCACCTGATGATACTGTATTCCTAGCCCCCTTTTCCACCACTGATCACACTTTCACTCATACCCTTTGACATGAGTATTCTTGAGTCAGAATACCCCTTACTCCCCATCGCCATTTCCAGATCATCCCTCTACCATCAGTACTTAGTGACTTCTCGTTCTTTGAGATTCATTCAGTCTAAATTTATCACCCAGTCCAGATCTTGGTGACTTTCCATTCCTTTACTTTCCCTTTTCCTCCCTTCCCTTCCCTTAATATTAATTAACAACCCCTGGAACATTCTCCCGCTTTTCTCATTGAGTTTAGTGCCTGACTCACAGTTTTTCTTTCCACCCTAACCCTTTCCCTTATACTAATAGACTTAAGCATACATATTAATACTCCTTCAAATATCCAACCTTCTCAGTTTCTCCATTTATTCAATTCTTATGACCTCAAACTATTCAATTCCCATGACATCCTCTTCCAATCTACTTCGACACAGAGGTTGCCTAATCAACTATTCTACTCCCATGTTCATGAATTCTGAAATTCCTTTATCTGATCATAATCCTTTATCATTATTTTCCCCTATGCCTTATGATCCTTTCTTCCTCCTCACCAGGGCTTTCATTCTCCCTCAGTTCTTTGCCAACCCATCACACCTATACTGTCCAAACCCTCCTCCCTTCCCTATCTATACCCCCTTGGTTAACCAGTTCAACTCTCCACTCTCTACCACACTGGAATTCATTGTCGCCTTATACTATTGCAGAACACAACTTGCCAAGCCCCAACCTAGATTACTCCCACCATCTGCCTCTTTTGCTCTTATTAGTTTTCTGCAAGACAGAAACAGAGAAAAATCATAAGACTACGCTGATTTCATTCACTACAAATTCATGCTATGTAACGTTGACCAGGCCCTCACTACAGAAAGGCAATCTTTTTATACTTCCTTAATTGATTCATTATCACACTTACCATAATGGCTATTGCAAAACCCTTTGGCCCCCTCAAGACACCCATATTTCTCTCCTCATCCTCCCAACTGAAAGTTTAGAGGACACTGCTATTCCCAAGTCAGGTCTGAAAACACAAACCCTGATCAAATCAACTCTGCTATACATCCTGGATAGAGTATGCCAATACCACTCCCTTCCCCTGTCCATGATCCCATTTACCATCCTTGCAACTTTCTGGACCAAAATACCCCCTCATTATCTACCAGTCCTCTTTGTGCACTGTCTCCCATAAAATTAAGCTTCTTGGAGGCAAGGTCTCTTTTTGCTTTTATATTTGTATCCCAGCCTTTAGAGCAATACTTAGCACACAGTGAGTGCTTAATAAATGCTTTTTTATTTGCTCATTCAGGCTATATCTAATTCCTGCCAGGACGGATAAGGACAAAAAAATGTGAAGCTTTCTTTTCAATTGCAGAAGGGCCAGTGATTTCCTAGTAGAAGTAGCAACAGAAGGCTTCCCCCCTCAGCTGGGTTCCCCATCTAGATAAATTAGCATGACACTCCAAAATCCTCATGGAATCTGCTACCTTTTCTCCTCTGCTCCTTCCAAATCCCAATCCCCTCAAACCCAAGGATCCCCCGAAATAGTTCAGAGCTGACCCATTTGCAGGGAGATTGCCATGCCTTCAGGATATTTCTTGGTCCTGGGAGGAGTCCTGGTACAGACAGTGGCTAGAACAAGTTGGTCTGTCTATCCGGCAGCCAGAATAATAGACTTATAGAATACTTGAGCTACAAGAGACCTTTATAGAACATTAGCTCTTCTAAATTGATTACTGTCCACTATCTAGAACAGGTTCTTTCTTCCTTGCTTGCTTCCTCCCTTTTTCCTACCTTCTCTCCCTTTTTTCTTCCCTTTCTCCTCATCTTCCTTTTTTATCCCTTCCTTCTAAAAACATGTATTGATCACTTGCCATGTGAAATAAACAAGGAAATTCAAAGATATGAATAATCAACTTATCAATCAACAAACATTTATTACACGCCAGGTGCTAAGGATTCAAAGACAAAAACACAAGCATTTGCCCTCAAAGAGCTTACATTCCATTCCTATTTTACAATCCAGTAGGCATGATAAGAAATATATGCAAATAAATAGTTCAAATAGAAGTATAAAGGAGAGCTAAGAATCAGATGAAAGGCTATAAGATTAGATGAGAAAGCGACCACTTCTGGCTGATGAAATCAGAAATGAAAGGCTTCACGGACAGTGACATTTGAGCTGTCAATAGGATCAATAGAATATCAATAGATGGATATGGAAGTGGGAGTTGGAGAAAGACCTTCAGGTACTGTAAATGGTAGAAATAAAGAAGTGGAAGTGGTAATGTGTCAAATGTATTTCAGATATGGCTAGTGATTTTTGGAAGACTTCCAGCTCAGAAAATCTACAACCACTTTCAGCCATCTGTTCCCAATATTTATTTTGAATTTTTACTATATCTTCTTACATAAGGATTTAGAGGCAGTTTGGCAAATTAAACACAATGTATAACAGAATAGAGCCCTTTGTAGTAGAGGAGAAAGAACATTCAACTTAGAATCAGATGAGACCTGATTTTGAATCTTGCTTGAAATTTATAAGCTGTATGACCATAGGCAAATCACTTAACCTCTGTGAGTCTCAATTTCTCCCTCTATAAAATGGGCATGATGGTAATTTCATAGTGCCCACTTCATGAGGGGCAGCGAATTGTGTTATACGGAGAGCAAGCCTTGGAAACAAGCAGACCCGGATTCAAGTCCTACCTCACATCCTTATTGGCTGTTTAACCCTGGGCAAATCTCTTTACTAACTCCTCCCAGTACCCCATATGGCTCTCTAAAACTATAAGTTGTAGAGCAGGCACCATTTTCCATTGGGGAAGGATGCTTCCTCATTGGGAGTTCTCTACACCAATAAAATCACAGGACTGGTCAACAACAGAAATCTACTTCAGAGAGGTTTCTGAGGCTAAAATGAGTTGTAAAATGTTTTTTAACCTTAAAATCCTACATGTTATTCCTATTGTTATCATTATGTTCTCTAAAAAAAAACACTGTCAGATGTCCTTGTATCAGTGTAACCACACACAGTCCCACCTTGGGATGTGACTTTGAAGATCCTCTCCCACTGAATGCGGTTCTCTGGGCCCCAAAGCTTTGTGAGGGTAGGGATATAAAAGCAATGGAGTCTCCACTTTCCTGGGCAAGCACTTACAGAAGGTAGGAAGAGGTTATTCCAGTTGTTGTTATAATATGTGTTTGTGTGTGTATGTGTGTGTGTGTGTGTGTGTGTGTGTGTGTGTGTGTGTGCCATGTGTAAAAAGTGAGACCATGGCCCACCATTATCATCACCAAGGTTGGCCCACACACTTCCATACATACACTAACTCAGTCCTCAGACCACCTACCTTTGGTAGCCTCTTCAAGATTGTCCTTGATGTTCATTTTAACTCAGTTTCATCTGGGCTAAAGTGCTAAACAGTGGCATTTCCATCACATACCATAATGTGGCCCAGAATTTCCACTTCCCTAAGGATAATGGAAAGATTTAAATTCTCCAAGTACATTTGTTGTTCTAAAGTTTCTCAAAACGCTGCCTTTAAATGAAGCTAGGAATGGGAGGCAGAAAGAAATCTCTATTGTCACTTTCTTTCCAAACACTCCAAGTTTCCTGCCCCTAGACAGAATATTTTGTACCATTCCCCACACTACCTGCACATTTCAGCTTGTCAGTGTGATTGGGACTATTTAAAGTGGCAAAATAAATTTTGACACATTCATTAGTCTGGAAAAGTTGCTGGGGTAGACCTCGGCACAGCCCAAACTCCAACTTTCATTCAAATTAAGAAATGAAAGCATCTGTAGCTATTCTTATTATTCCGCTCTGACAGCACATCTGAGAGCTTCTGTCACAGCACAGAGATTTTCTTTATTTTCCTTCTGGGACAAGCTCTTTCCTTCCATGTTAATGAAATAAAGAAGCCGTCATGCTCACTGTGGCAGAATATCCCATCACTCTTTCCAGGGCCTGGGAAAGTGGACAAGGTTTCTGTCAGAGTCTCTCTTAATGTGAAGTGACCTCATGTAGGCTCCTAGGCAAGGCTCTTCATTTCACACCTGGGAAGACATTAGCAGGCTATCTTCTCCAGGGCAGGAACTAGGATTTGTCCCTTTGTGTCCTAGCACAAGGCTTACTCAGGTCTTAACAGGGATTCGGTCAATGCTGGTTAGATTCGCCTGACATTGCCCATGGCAAAAGAGGGAAGAAAGTTTGTGTTCTTCATAATCTTATGTTTCCACAATCTGGCTAGCAGCTTCTGTTGGGGGGAGAGATCCACCCACAGCCAGCACCCAGAAAGCCGCCAGACGGCCAGAAAGCCCAGGTTCTTTTAATCTTAATTTAATAATTTATTAATAATAAATTAATAATTTAATAATAATAATCTCCTTAATAAGGAGAGCAAGGTTAAGGGGTTGGCAAGCTTACTTTAATTCAGCACACAAATATCATTCACTTAGTTCAGGGGAAAAAGCCAGCACCCTGAACTTCAGAACAAAATACAAACAAATTACAAACATCAACAGACAGATCTT